>NW_026847993.1:9574247-9621551 GCF_025583915.1 Anolis sagrei ordinatus | reverse complement strand
TATATATATATATGCACAAACACACACAAATGTACACATATACACACATACATATACATACACACATATACACATGCACACATTCATGCACACACATAGATACATAAACACATATACACACAAACATGCATATAGACAAGCACACACGTATACACAATATGCATGTACACATGTAAACACACAAATACACACACATATACACCGATGTGTGTGTGTGTGTATATATATATATATATATATATATATATATAGGTGTGTGTGGGTGTATATATGTGTATTTGTGTATATACACACACATATACACACAAACATGCATATAGACAAGCACACACATATGCACAATATGCATGTACACATATAAACACACAAATACACACACATATACACACACACACATATATATATATATATAGGTGTGTGTGTGGGTGTATATATGTGTGTATTTGTGTATACACATATACACACAAAGATGCATATAGACAAGCACACACATATACACAATATGCATGTACACATATAAACACACAAATATACACATACATATATATATATATATACACCCACACACATACACACACACACACACACATACACATACACATACAAACACACATATATACACAAATATATAGGTAAAGGTAGTCCCCTGACATTAAGTCCAGTCATGTCTGACTCTGGGGTGTGGTGCTCATCTCCATTTCTAAGCCAAAGAGCCAGCGTTGTCCGTAGACACGTCCAAGGTCATGTGGCCGACATGACTGCATGGAGCGCCATTACCTTCCCGCCGGAGCGGTACCTATTGATCTACTCACATTTGCATGTTTTCGAACTGATAGGTTGGCAGAAGCTAGGGCTGACAGCGGTAGCTCACGCCGCTCCCCGGAATCAAACCTGCGACCTTTCGATCAACAAGCTCAGCAACTCAGTGCTTTAACTCACTGCGCCACCGGGGGCTCCTCACACAAATATATACACACACATAAACATATATATACACACACAAAACACATATACACAGACTGGGCCACAGCAACGCGTGGCAGGGGACGGCTAGTAGACCAATATGCAAACTTTAAAAACAGGATTAAATATAACAGTATTTAAAAATTCCCAGTTAAAAACCATTAAAATTCGTTCAAAGTTTAAAACCACAGAACTCTATGAGTCTATGACAGAGAATTGCTATTTTCAAACCAAAGTTGCACACGTTTCCTTTTCCCTTTCTGCTCGCTGAAAGCATTTCTACAAATAGAACAAAAAGGCAGCAAAAGGATGGATTTGCTCAGCAAAAGGGGAAATACCCAGGACTTCTGTAGCAACATAATTGGCCACCAGCGCCATGTGGCATACTTCTGGCTCATGCATATAGGAAATAACCCTTGCAACCAATTGTGTATGCACACACACATATACACACAACATATAGTTGTGATCCAGGTTTTTTTTTCCAACTGTAAAAGTGCTCTGGTCTTTTTTTGGGTGGATCTTAGTTGCTCTTGAGTAGACAACTATTGTGCCCCTTATATCACATAGATCAGTGGTTCTCAACCTTCCTAATGCCGCGACCCCTTAGTACAGGTCCTCATGTTGTGGTGACCCCCAACCATAATGTTATTTTCATTGCTACTTCATAACTGTAATGTTGCTACTGTTATGAATTGTAATGTAAATATCTGATATGCAGGATGTATTTTCAGTCACTGGACCAAATTTGGCACAAATACCTGATACGCCCAAAATTTGAATACTGGTGGGGTTGGGGGTGATTGATTTTGTCATTTGGTAATCCTGGAGTTGCTGGGATTTATAGTTCACTTTAAATCAAAGAGCCTTCTGAACTCCATCAATGATGGAATTGAATCAAACACGGCACACAGAATTCCCATGACCAAGAGAAAATACTGGGAAGGTCTGGTGGACGTTGACCTTGAGTTTTTGGAGTTGTTGTTCACCTAATAACCAGACTGTGTACTCAAGCAATGATGGATCTGGATAAAACTTGTCACAAATACTCAATATGCCCAAATGTGAACACTGGTAGAGTTTGGAGAAAATAGACCTTGCCATTTGGGAGTTGTAATTGTTGGGATTTATAGTTCACCCACAATGAAATAGCATTCTGAACCCCACCAATGATAGAATTGGACCAAACTTTCCACACAGAACCCCCATGACCAACAGAAAATACTATGTTTTCTGATGGTGTTTGGTGACCCCTCTGACACCCCCTCACGACCCCCACAGGGGTCCCGACCCCCAGGTTGAGAAACACTGACATAGATGAAGAAGAAACACCATAGTAGATCAGCAATAGTTGGATGTGTGTTGGGTGGAGCTCCTTCGGCAAGTAGGGAAAAGTCCCAAGTTGCAGGACTGCGGTTCTGAACAAAGCAGCTGACTTAACATCTCCTTTGTAGCACATGACAGAAGAGGGTTTCCCCCTTGCTTTTGAGCATTGTAGTTACAATAACTCTGGCTTGAAGTTTGGTCTCTATCACATGCTGTGTAGGAAAGCACTGCAGGTACGGTGGTACGATGAGTTAGACCCTTGTGCTGCTGAACTGCTGACCTGAAGGTTGGCTGAACTGACTGACTTGGCCATGGTGGTCCACGCTCTGGTTACATCCTGTTTAGATTACTGCAATGCTCTCTACGTGTGGGGTTGCCTCTGAAGACTGCCCAGAAGCTTCAACTAGTCCAACGAGCGGCAGCCAGATTACTAACACGAGCGGGGTACAGGGAGCATACTACTCCTCTGTTGCACCAGCTCCACTGACTATTAGCTTCTGAGCACAATTCAAAGTGCTGGTGTTAACCTATAAATCCCTAAACGACTCCGGCCCAGTTTACCTCTCCGAACGTATTCTCCCCTATGAACCATCAAGATTGTTAAGATCGTCTGGAGAGGCCCTGCTCTCGGTCCCACCAGCCTCGCAAGCGTGCCTGGTGGGGACGAGGGACAGGGCCTTCTCGGTGGTGGCCCCTCGGCTCTGGAACTCCCTCCCACTGGAGATTAGAACTGCCCCTTCTCTCCTGACTTTTAGAAAACAGGTGAAAACCTGGCTCTGGAAACTGGCATTTGACGAGTGAGTCAATAACTCATGGCTATATGGATGGATAGTGATGAACAACGATTTTATTGTGTCGACTTGGCCATTGTAATTATATGATTGTATTTTTGGTATTTTAATGTGTTAGTGTATTATGAAATGTGATGTTTTTAAACGATTGCTTGTGATATTATTGTTGGAAACCAGCCTGAGTCCCTCCACGGAGGTGAGAAGGCCGGTATACAAAAGTTCTAAATAAATAATAATAAATAAACTGTTGACCTGAAGGTTGGCAGTTCAAATCCGCGAGACGGTATGAGCTCCCATCTGTCAGCTCCTGTACCTGCCAACCTAGCAGTTCAAAAACATGCAAATATGGGTAGATAAATAGGTACTGCTTCAGCAGTAAAAGGCAAAGAGATGCTCCAAGCAATCTTGCTGGCCACACAACCAGAAGGTGACAACGCAGGCTTCTCGGCTTGAAGATGAAGACAGCACCTCCCCAGAGCCAGAGATGAGCACTGCCTCCAGAAGCCGGAAATGAAAGGAGAAGCCTCTGCCTTTGTTTGTGTCTCATTATGCGATTGTAAAGGCATTTAATGTTTGCGTATGTAGGTAAATGCTGTAATCTGCTCTGGGTCCCCTAGGGGAGAAGGGCGGAATATAAATAAAGTGAATTATTATTATTATTATTATTATTATTATTATTATTATTATTATATTGCTTGACATGTTCATTCTCTGTAACTTTTTCCAGCTTGTGTTCCCACCAGTTCTTTGTCGCAGGCAGATGGTATTTGTGGCACAAGTTCCCATGAATCATCTGAGCAACGGTGTTGTGCCTCTGCTTGTAGTCTGTCTGTGCGATCTTCTTGCAGCAGCTCAAGATGTGTTTTATTGTTTCATCTGCTTCCTTACAGAGTCTACACTTGGGATCTGTTGTCGACTTTTCAATTCTGGCTTTGATGGCATTGGTTCTAATGGCATGTTCTTGGGCTGCCAGAATCGGAATTATTATTATTATTATTATTATTATTATTATTATTATTATTATTAGGTTGTTGTGAGTTTTCCTGGCTGTATGGCCATGTTCCAGAGGCATTATCTCCCAAAGGCAGGTGAAACGTCAGGAGAGAATGCCTCTGGAACATGGCCATACAGCCCAGAAAACTCACAACAAACCAGTGATTCCAGCCATGAAAACTTTCGGCATTATTATTATTATTATTATTATTATTATTATTATTATTACAATCTTATTCAAATAATTGGGCTTGATCCATTTCTCAAAGAGTTTTCAGGGAAATGATGCAATGCTGGACCAAGGGCAGAAAGACTCTGTGTGGAATCATAATGACAGTGAAACTGGACATTGGACATTTTAAAACTATGTGCTTTTCCAGGGAAATACCCATATAATAAATAGAATAATAATAAGTGGGAAACTTAAGATAAGCCAATTTAGCTCTGGTGTAACAAAATCACATTGCATTTCAAAGACAGATTCTGCATCCTTCATCTGGAACTCCAAAATACCCCAAACTTGTCCCTTTGTTTCCTGATTATTCTTCTCTCTTTAAAATATAAGTAAAGGTTTCCCTGTAATGTTAAGTCTAATTGTGTCTAACTCTGGGGGCTGGTGCTCATCTTCATTATCTGTAGACACTAGGCATGTTTAGGTTCGGTCGTAATCTTCGTAATTCGGAATAAATTCGGAAAGATTTGCTTTTTGAAGCAATTTCGAAGTTTTTAAGGAAACTGGAAGTCCCTTTGCCCCTTCCGAAGCTTTTTCCGCCATTTCTGTTAGGGTCTCAAGCCTGGGAAGCATTTTAAACCAGACTAGATGCATTTCCTGCCTTTCCTCTCCCCTCGCTTCTAGTCTCAAGCCTGGGAAGCATTTTAAACCAAACAGGATTGATTCCCTGCCTTTCCTCTCCCCTCGCTTCTGGTCTCAAGCCTGGGAAGCATTTTAAACCAGAGTGGATGCATTTCGTGCCTTTCCTCTCCCCTTGCTTCTGGTCTTGAGCCTGGGAAGCGTTTTAAACCAGACTGGATTGATTCCCTGCCTTTCCTCTCCCCTTGCTTCTGGTCTCAAGCCTGGGAAGCATTTTAAACCAGAGTGGATGCATTTCGTGCCTTTCCTCTCCCCTTGCTTCTGGTCTCAAGCCTGGGAAGTGTTTCAAACCAGACTGGATTGATTCCATGCCTTTCCTCTCGCCTTGCTTGTGGTCTCGAGCCTGGGAAGCGTTTTAAACCAGAGTGAATGCATTTCCTGCCTTTCCTCTTGCCTTGCTTGTGGTCTCGAGCCCGAGAAGCTTTTTAAACCAGACTGGATTGATTCCCTGCCTTTCCTCTCCCCTCGCTTCTGGTCTTGGGCCTGGGAAGCGTTTTAAACCAGAGTGGATGCATTTCCTGCCTTTCCCCTCGCTTCTGGTCTCAAGCCTGGGAAGTGTTTTAAACCAAACTGGATTGATTCCCTGCCTTTCCTCTCCCCTCGCTTCTGGTCTCAAGCCTGGGAAGCATTTTAAACCAGAGTGGATGCATTTCGTGCCTTTCCTCTCCCCTCGCTTCTGGTCTTGGGCCTGGGAAGCGTTTTAAACCAGAGTGGATGCATTTTGCCTTTCCTCTCCCCTCGCTTCTGGTCTCAAGCCTGGGAAGCGTTTTAAACCAGACTGGATGAATTTCCTGCCTTTCCTCTCCCCTCGCTTCTGGTCTCAAGCCTGGGAAGCATTTTAAACCAGAGTGGATGAATTTCCTGCCTTTCCTCTCCCCTCGCTTCTGGTCTCAAGCCTGGGAAGCGTTTTAAACCAGAGTGGATGGATTTCCTGCCTTCCCTCTCCCCTCACTACTGGTCTCAAGCCTGGGAAGTGTTTTAAACCAGAGTGGATGAATTCCCTGCCTTTCCTCTCCCCTTGCTTCTGGTCTCGAGCCTGGGAAGCGTTTTAAACCAGACTGGATGGATTTCCTGCCTTTCCTCTCCCCTCGCTTCTGGTCTCAAGCCTGGGAAGCATTTTAAACCAGACTGGATTGATTTCCTGCCTTTCCTCTCCCCTCGCTTCTGGTCTCAAGCCTGGGAAGCATTTTAAACCAGAGGATGGATTTCCTGCCTTTCCTCTCCCCTCGCTTCTGGTCTCAAGCCTGGGAAGCATTTTAAACCAGACTGGATGGATTTCCTGCCTTTCCTCTCTCCTCGCTTCTGGTCTCAAGCCTGGGAAGCATTTTAAAGTGGATGCATTTCGTGCCTTTCCTCTCCCCTTGCTTCTGGTCTCAAGCCTGGGAAGTGTTTCAAACCAGACTGGATTGATTCCATGCCTTTCCTCTCGCCTTGCTTGTGGTCTCGAGCCTGGGAAGCGTTTTAAACCAGAGTGAATGCATTTCCTGCCTTTCCTCTTGCCTTGCTTGTGGTCTCGAGCCCGAGAAGCTTTTTAAACCAGACTGGATTGATTCCCTGCCTTTCCTCTCCCCTCGCTTCTGGTCTTGAGCAGAAGCAGTTTTAAACCAGAGTGGATGAATTTCCTGCCTTTCCTCTCCCCTTGCTTCTGGTCTTGAGCCTGGGAAGCGTTTTAAACCTGGATGGATTTCCTGCCTTTCCTCTCCCCTTGCTTCTGGTCTTGAGCCTGGGAAGAGTTTTAAACCAGACTGGATTGATTCCCTGCCTTTCCTTTCGCCTCGCTTGTGGTCTCAAGCCTGGGAAGTGTTTTAAACCAGACTGGATTGATTCCCTGCCTTTCCTTTCGCCTTGCTTCTGGTCTTGAGCCTGGGAAGCGTTTTAAACCAGACTAGATTGATTCCCTGCCTTTCCTCTCCCCTCGCTTCTGGTCTCGAGCCTGGGAAGCATTTTAAACCAGAGTGGATGCATTTCCTGCCTTTCCCCTCGCTTCTGGTCTCAAGCCTGGGAAGCGTTTTAAACCAGACTGGATTGATTCCCTGCCTTTCCTTTCGCCTTGTTTGTGGTCTCGAGCCTGGGAAGCGTTTTAAACCAGACTAGATTGATTCCCTGCCTTTCCTCTCCCCTCGCTTCTGGTCTCAAGCCTGGGAAGTGTTTTAAACCAGACTGGATGAATTTCCTCCCTTTGCTTCCCCCTCCCGCTTCTGGAGTAAAATAAATACTTTCAAAGTAAAGACCACCCAGTGAAACAGGAAATAACACTTTCAAACCATTAAGAAAGGATTCGGAAGTCTCTGAAGTTTCAAAAAGTTTTGAACATTTTTTTCTGTGAAAATCGGAATTGACTTCCGAATCGAACCACCAGCACCTCCTACTGGTTTTGAACCTTTTTTTATCAAACAAGCCTAGTAGACACCTCCAAGGTCATGTGGCCGGCATGACTGCATGGGGCACTGTCACCTTCCTGCCCGAGCGGTACCTATTGATCTACTCACATTTGCATGTCTTTGAACTGCTAGGTTGACAGAAGCTGGGGCTAACAGCAGGAGCTCACCCTGCTCCCCGGATTCAAACCGCTGACTTTTCAGTCAGCACGTTCAACAGCTCAGTAGTTTAACCCACTGCTTTAAAAATGCTTTTGTTCTCTTCTGACTTTTTCACTTCATTTTCATTTTAACGGCTGCAAAAGGGGGTTTAAAGTGCAAAAATAATTTGCATCAATCACTTTGAAAGGCTATTTCCTTCCCTTGGTTTATTTTAGTCCTGAAAAAAATAGTTTTGGAGAGCCAGAACTCTTTATTCCAAAAACAAAAACCAACTGCACATTTTCCCTTCATTTTGACTTTAGCTAGGAATTAAAACTTCACACAATTATACAATCACAACAAATTATTTATTATCACACACTAGTTTCTCAGAGTGAAAAAAAAGTAGTTACGATATATATATAAAGAAGTTTTCTGAAAATTGAGTTTATTGTCTTGTCCATGTAGAAAGAATGGCAATATTTACATACTGGAGAAGCATATTATTATTATTATTATTATTATTATTATTATTATTATTATTAGAAACACAACAAGATGAGACCACCAAACAAGATCACCCTGCTGGGTGTTGCATTGGATCATACGTCGGACACTTCCCAAGTGTCCAGGACTGTGTGATGTATCGGCAGCTGCAGCTGACAGATGGTAATCTTGTCAGTGTCAATTGTGTTCAAGTGCAGGCCAAGGTCTTTAGGCACTGCACCCAGTGTGCCCATCACCACTGGGACCACCTTGACTGGCTTGTGCCAGTGTCTTTGCAGTTTGATCTTTTATTTATTTATTTAATAATAATAATAATAATAATAATAATAATAATAATAATAATGTGTCTAGGACTATTATTTATTTATTTATTTGTTTGTTTGTTTATTTCAAAGTTTTATATACTAAGCTTCTCACCTCATTAGAGGGACTCAGCCTGGTTTCCAATCATAAAAACACATACAATTGGTAAAATATCAAAGTACATAATTACAATAAAACACTGGGAAAGCACATCAATTTAAAACTACAGTGGTCAGTCGTCGTACTAAAATCGAATATACACCGTCTTCCATCCAGAACGTTGTCTCATTCTTCAAAAGCCTGTCTCCACAACCACGACTTCACCTGTTTCCTGAATGTCAGGATTGTTGGGGCGGGAGAGAGTTCCAGAGTCACGGGGCCACCACCGAGGAGGCCCTGTCCCTCGTCCCCACCAGCTGCGCTTGTGAGGCCGGTGGGATTGAGAGCAGGGCCCCTCCAGATGATCTTAGTAATCCTGATGGTTCATAGGGGAGAATACGTTCGGAGAATATGTTATTATTATTATTATTATTATTATTATTATTATTACTGCTACTGCTGCTGCTTGCACAGGTTATTTTTAAAAATTCATTTTTTTAATTGTACAAAATGCATAAGATTGTGGGTGAACTACAACTCACATAATGCCAGGTGAACCCCAAGAAACTCCATTGTTAAGTTGGGCAAGTTTGCTCTAGATGCATCATCGGTGGGGTTCAGTATTCTCTCTGGCTGTAAGGAAAACTACAACTCCCACAATGGCGAGCCAGTCCCCTCAAAGCCTTACAGCAGGTTGAGTTAGTCCTGGGGGATCTGCGTGCCAAGTTTGGTCCATGATCAGTGGAGAGAAAACGCTTACAATATTTCCTAGCCAACAGGTAAAACCTGTTGATTTGCAACCAGGAGCTAACCTTTGTGCCTTGTAATATTTACTCAGACCAGGTTTTCTCTGTAGTTTTTGCTTTCAACTGTCGCTTGGACTGTTGCTCCAGTTAGAAGTGGTAAAACTAACGTTTCAATTCAGATCCAGCCCGAACTGCAGCCCAAGACCTTTTCCTGAGGATCGTTCTTGTTGACCCCTGGGGCCACATTTGACATTACTTTAAAGGTCCTTAAACTGTTTTAAATTTGTTTTGAGTGCCCCTAGTTGTGTTTTATTTCTCAAAAAACCTGTTGAACCACATATGCTCTTTTATTTTAAGCCATGCTGAAGGTCACCTTGGGTACAATATTGGATTAAATGAGATGTGACCCTGACCATCCTCTTGACTACCTTCTAGAGCAGGGATGGGCAAACCCAGGCCAGGGGGCTGGATGTGGCCCCTTTTCTCAGGCCCTCCTCTCTCTCACCATGCTATCCATCCTATCTATCTATCCATCCATCCATCCCATCTATCCACCCATCTTATCTATCTATCCATCCTATCCGTCCTATCCATCCATCCATCCTTTCTTCCTTCCTTACCTCCCTCCTTCTCCCTCCATCCTTCCCTTTCACCCTTTTCTTCCCTCTTTCCTCTCTCTTTCCCTCTCTCCTTCTCCTCCCTTCCCTCCCTCCCTCCCTACATACTCTTCCACCCTTCCTTCCTTACTTCCTTCCTTCCTTCCTTCCCTTTCACCTTTTGTCCTCCCTTTCCTTGATTTTGTCTTTCCGTCCTTCTCGCTTTCCTTCCTCCTTTCTCCCTCCTTTCCTTACCTCCCTTTCTCTCTCTCCCGCTCTCCTTCCCTTTCATCCTTTCATCTTTTCTTCCCTCTCTTTCTCCTTCCTTCTTTCCTTCCTTCTCTTTTGTCTTTCCTTCCTTCTCACTTTCCTCCCTTTATTCCCTTCCTTCCTTCTCTTTTTCCTTCCTCCTTTCCTCTTAACTGGAAGAAGAGAAGGTAGAGAGGGAACATGAGAACCATGTTTCAAGATTTCAAAGGGTGTCCCATTGAAGAGGAGAGTGAAAACTGACTTTGTGCTTCTCTAGAGACCAGGGAGCAATGGTTTCAAATGTCAGGGGAAAAGATTTGACTGAAAAGATTAGGAAGAACCTCCTGGAGAGTGACATAGGCTGCCTAGGAGTGTGGTGGTCTCCTTCTCTGGAGGCTTTTCCGCAGAGGCTGTCTGTCAGGAGTGCTTTGATTGTACCTTTTTGCATAGCAGGGGGTTGGACTGGATGGCCCTTGGGGGTCTCTTCCAGATCTAGGATTCTATATCAGGAGTAGGCAATACGGGGTCTAATGGATACACTTTTTCTCTCCCGTCCACCATCTTATCCTGATCAAGGCCAACCTTTTGGGATCCAAACATTTCCCCTCTTTCCTTCACTTGCTGCCTCTAAAAGAGAAGAGGAAGGGGAGGAAAGGGCTGGGAGGGCGGCACTGGAAAGAATCCCCCTCCCAACCTGCCCACTTCACTCCAGTCTGCCATGCGGCCTCCAAGTCCAAAAGTTTGTCCATGCCTGTTCTAGAGGTTCCAATGGGGGGAGAATATAAATCTTCAGGTGCATCTACACTGTGGATTTAATGCAGTTTGACATCACTTTAATTGCATTAAAATTGCATTAAAACAACACAAGCAAATGGTGCATTGCTAGTTCTCAGCAGGGATCAAGATGCACATGACCATGTTTCTTGGACAAAATATACTACACAAGACATACATTGTTAGCACAGAAAATGGCTTCTGTGCCACAAAGCCACGTGTAAACAGACTACAAAGTTATAGTGAAGACTGTTGCACCTGTCATCTAAGGACCCAAGGCAAGAAATGACTACAAAGCTCATCTGAACATTAGGAAGAACTTCCTGACTGTGAGAGCCGTTCAGCAGTGGAACTCTCTGCCCTAGAGTGTGGTGGAGGCTCCTTCTTTGGAAGCTTTTAAACAGAGGTTGGATGGCCATCTGTCAGGGGTGCTTTGAATGCAATATTCCTGCTTCTAAGCAGGGGGTTGGACTGGATGGTCCATGAGGTCTCTTCCAACTCTATGATTCTATGAAATGATGTGCAATGACACTTTAAAATGATGCTCAGTTGACACAATCACTTCTGAAGCGTGCTACGAAAACAGTGTGCTGCACATTGCGCAGATATCTGAATACAGAATTTTCTATGTACGGCCGGCCCTCCATTTCCATAGATTCACCCATCCACAGCTTGAGAATATTCCACAAACAAATCCCCCAAAACAAACCTTGATTTTGCCAAGTTATATTAGAGATACCATTGTACTGGTGAGATGGAAAGCCAACCATGCAGCATTGGCCATCTTTGACCCAAAGAGTTGGTGGCATGCAGCACATCCCACCCTGCTTTCAACCTGAGCCATTAATTTTGAGTCAGATGAAATGAGAACGGTTTCCTTCCCTTCTTGTTCATCTCCTTCAGATTTGATAGATTAGAGGTAAGAATTGATTAATTCACAGGAAAGCTCCGTCGCACTGCTCTGCCAGTCTCCTCTCCATCGATCAATCTTCCTCGTTCAGGTGCCGAAACTTGAAGTGGACCACCAACATGACCACACCGGTGATGATGCAGAGTGTGCCGCAGACGAGGTAGGTGATGCCCAGGAAGGAATTCTTGCCGCCCATCCAGGACAAGGTGCTTAAGATGATCTTCTTGGAGCCGTTGAACGAGAGGACAGGGTAATTGTAGGTGATGTTGAGGTAGTAGGTGCCACGGGGCAGCACCGTTGAGAAATTACCCCGGTGGATGCGGGAGTAGAGCTTCCGGAACGTGGGCAAGGCAGCCGTGCGCATCCAAACCACAAAGTGCTCGTTGACAAAGCCGACGCCGCTGGTGTTGACGTTGCCCAGCTTGTAGGCTGGGTAAGGCCAGAAGGGAGGCTTGGCGGTGCCCTTGAAGGCCAACGCCAGGCTCTTGTTGACCGGCTCTGGATTACGGAACATAACGTTGGTGTCGGTCCACCAGGAGATGCCCCGCTTATCCATGTCCACAGGCTCCAAAGTGCCATCGCTGAGATCGCGGTAGAGAACAAAGGTGTCGTTGAAGAGGCTGTTGGCAATGGAACCACAGGGCGCAATGGGGACACTGCTACCGTTCTTCTGGTAAGGCTTGCACTCCGTGATAGGGTTGAGGAGTGCCCAGGCATCACCGCTGAGCTGCTCATTGTCCCGGGAGACACTATAGCGCCGGTTGTTCTGGTAGTAGTTGGAGAGCTGGTAGTAGAGGCAGACAGGGGCCGGGAAGTCCACTGGCAGGACGAAGCGAATCCCACAGACGCAAGGACCGTGAGCCGGGTGGGCACTCAGGTTGGCACAGCGGGAGCAATTGGAGATGCCTTCGGAGCCCGGCGCCCCAGTGTAGTCCAGCTCCAGCTCCTGGATGTTCTCCGAGGAGAAGTGGAGGCCCAAGCCGATGGCCAGGAAGGCCATGCCCAAGACCAGGAAGAGTGGCAGTACCGTGCCCGCCGAAAGCAATGGCTGCCAAGCTGGGAGGCGCTGCTGGGTGAAGGCTGTGTTGTCCGGACGATTTTTTGCCGGGTCTGACTCAGGGATAGCGGTGCCGCCTCTGCTGCTGAGGTTGTACGAGCCTGAAGCCATGGCGGACAGCTCTTCCTTTTTATTTGAGTTTCAGAACATAAAGGAAAGGGGGGGGGGGGAGAAAAGAAAGAATGAGAAATAAAGAAAAATATAATATGTTAGTTATGATATAATATACATAATTATTATTTATTATTATTATTAAACTTTATTTGTACCCCGCTAGCATCTCCCGAAGGACTCAATGTGGCTTACAAAGGCCAAGGCCTCAACACACAATACAACAATACAAAACCTAAGGCAAATTAAAAACAATTAAATATAAACAACAGGCAATAACAATACACTAAGACACAATAAAACTGGGCCGGGCCAGAGTAATGGGTACAGGATTAAAAGTGCTGATGTGACGGGAGGTATATAAGGCGTTATAGGGCAAGTGCAGTGTGCGGTGTGTAGCAATCTTAGTTCTAGTAAAATGCTTGTAGGACTTGGTATTGAAGATTACCTAATCCAGGAAGGCACGTCAGAACAGCCAGGTCTTCAAGTTCTTTATGAAGACTGCCAATGTAGGGGCCTGTCTAAGATCTTTGGGAAGTGTGTTCCAGAGTCGGGGGGCCACCACAGAAAAGGCCCTGTCTCGTGTCCCCACCAAATGCGCTTGCGACGCAGGCGGGATCACGAGCAGGGCCTCTCCAGATGACCGAAGTGAACGCGTGGGTTTGTAGATGGAGATGCGGTCACGCAGGTAGGGTGGTCCCAAACCGTCCAGGGCTTTGTAGGTAAGCACTTGCACCTTAAATTGGGCTCAGAAAATAAACGGTAGCCAGTGGAGCTCCTTGAACAGGAGGGTTGACCTCTCTCTGTAAGGGGCCCCAGTTAGCATCCTGGCTGCTGCTCGTTGGACCAGTTGGAACTTCCGAGCCGTCTTCAAGGGCAGCCCCAGTAATCCAATCTGGAGGTGACCAAGTGAGTGTTACCTCACTTATCGCGGGTATTACGTTCCAGAACCACCCGCGATAAGTGAAAATCCGCAAAGTAGGGAGGCTATATTTATTTAAATATTATTTTAATATTTATATAATATTTTAGTAGTTATACACTTTTTAAAGTTTTTATAAGCTTAAAATAAACATTGTTTCTGTTTTATCACGTATTTCTCCTCTTCCTCCTCCCCCTCCCCCTCCCCACGACTCCCCCCTCCTGCCTCCCTGTCAGTGCGGTGGCTGCGAAGGAAGGAAGGAAGGAAGGAAGGAAGGAAGGAAGGAAGGAAGGAAGGAAGGCCCTCCTTGCCTTTCCTTTTGCCAGGTGAAGAGAGAGACAGAGAAAGAAGGAAAGGAAGGAAAGGCCCTTCAAGGCTGGAGGGGGGGAGGGAGGACTGAGGAGGGAAAGCAGCAGTGGCGAAAACCTGTGAAACAGCAGAAATACCGCAATATATATTTTAAATATTTATTGAAAAACCGCGAAAAGTGAGTCCGCTAAAAGTGAACCGCGAAGTAGCAAGGGAACACTGTAATATAATATAATATAATATAATATAATATAATATAATATAATATAATATAATATAATATAATATAATGTTAGTTATAAAACCCTAAGCGGTTCCGGCCCAGTTTACCTGTCTGAATGTAGACTAGTGGAAATCCCATCAGCCATGGATATGGACAAAACTTGGGACACAGACTCCCTCTGACTCACTTTATGTACTGGTGCGGTTTGGGATATAATGGACCATGGATGATGGGATTTGCAGTACCTTCACTCACATCCAGATACAACTGCAAATCCCATTAGCCATGGATATGGTCCAAACTTGGAACACAGACTCTCCGTGACTCACTTTATGTCGTGGTGAGGTTTGGGGGAGGGTGGACCACGGATGATGGGATTTGTAGTATTAAAAATCACATCCAGAGACTACTGCAAACACTATCATCCATAGATATGGACCAAATTTGGCCCACAGACCTCCCAGGACCCACTTTACATCCTGGTGCGATTTGGGGTATAATGGACCACGGATGATGGGATTTGCAGTACCTTCACCCACATCCAGAGACTACCACCAACTCCATCAGCCATGGATCTGCACCCATTTCTAATGGGTCCCTTCGAAACATCAAAAACCGAAAACAAAACAAGCTAGGTATTCATATTTTGCAGACAGCTCTTCCTTACGTTCACAGCTGTATAGCAAGTGGAACATGCTTTTGATATGAGTCTGTTCAAAGAGGCTGGGTGTCTGTCTGTTGGGAGGGCTTGGATGGTGTTCTGTCTGCTGGGAAGAATGGTCTGGGTGGCCTTTGGGGTTTTCTTCCAACGCTAGGACTCTCTGATTGGATCACCTTTGTGGCAGGTGAGCAGGAAAGGAGGAAAAGGGCCACCTGGGTTGGTTGGAAGGCTGGCCGGGTTGGTTAAGGTAAGACTTCCTCCCTTCCGCCTTCCTTTTAGCCCAGTACCTGAGCCATAGGTAGCCCACCACCTTACCTGTCCTCTTACCTGTTGGTGTTGCAACTCTTTCCTGAGATAGAAAGTGAGAGGGAAGCGGCCACTCAACCAAGACCAACTCCCATGGAGCAAAGCGGGGAAAGGAGGGGGACAGTGCTCTTTCCGCCTCTCAGGTAACTCTCACCTGGACTGCCTCGCCCCTCCCCTCTGCAGCAGAGGGTGCATGCGCAGTCAGGCAAGGCTGTGGTTTCATGAGCAGGTGCAGGGAAGGAGGGAAGAGAGAAAGGTGCAGCCAGGTGAAACTCCTCCCAAACCATCTCACACCATCTATCTATCTATCTATCTATCTATCTATCTATCTATCTATCTATCTATCTATCTATCTATCTATCTAAAAATGCTCTGTGCATAATGAGTACCTTAAAAACAAAAGAACCAATGAACAAATTCACAACAAATTTGGCAACAAAACGTCTCACTACACAAGGAGTGACCATCACTCAAAAAATTATGAATTTGTCATTTGGGAGTTGTAGTTGCTGGGATTTATAGTTCACCTACAATCAAAGAGCGTTCTGAACTCCACCAATGATGGAATTGAACCATCATTGGCACGCAGAACTCCCACGACCAGGAGAAAATACTGGGAGGGTTTGATGGGCATTGACCTTGAGTTTTGGGAGCTGTAGTTCACCTACATTCAGAGAGCACTGTGGACTCAAACAATGATGGATCTGGACCAAACTTGGCACTAATTCTCAATATGCCAAAACGTAAACACTCGTGGGGTTTGGGGAAAATAGACCTTGACATTTGGGAGTTGTAGTTGCTGGGATTTATAGTTCACCTACAATCAAAGAGCATTCTGAACCCTGCCAACGATTGAATTGGGCCAAACTTGGCACACAGAACTCCCATGACCAACAGAAAATACTGAAAGGGTTTGTTGGCCATTGACCTTGGATTTTGGAATTGTAGTTCACCTCCATTCAGAGAACACTGTGGACTCAAACAATGATGGATCTGGACCAAACTTGACAGAAATACTCAATATGCCCAGATGAGAACACAGATAGAGTTTGGGGGAAATAGACCTTGACATTTGGGAGTTGTAGCTACTAGGATGTATAGTTCACCTACAAAAAAAGAGCATTCCGAACCCCACCAATGGACATCCCCCACAGAACCCTCATGACCAACAGAAAATTCCATGTTTTCTGGTGGTCTCAAGACCCCTGGTGACACCCCCCCTCCCCCGGGTCTTGACTTCCGAGGTTGAGAAATGCTACCTTAAGGCCATCCAGTCCAACTCCCTTCACTAGGGCAAGAAAACATAATCAAAGCCCTCCTGACAAAGGGCCATCCAGCCATTCCCACACACACATATGTATATATGTGTGTGTATATGACAAATGCAGTATCAAAGATTTGAAAAGGACCCTTAAAGAAGGACCATGATATGTTGCATGTTCCAGGGTGGGCAAACCAGACAATCTCCACATCAACAGTTTCAAAGAAATAGCAAGAAATACTGTTTACCCGCAAGCAGAAAGACATTACATATATTAGAAACCAACACTTTCTCATTACTTTATTTTCCAGATCACCAGACTGGGCCACAGCAACGCGTGGCGGGCGACCGCTAGTGTTGTATATACGAACTGCATCAAAGGCCCCTTCCACACCGCCATACACAATTCAGATGCTCTGCTCTGAACTGGATTATTATTATAATTTTTTAGGCAATCTCTCTATGTCCAAGTAGGATGGTCTTCCAAGGTCAGCGATCTGGTGGTGGGTCCGTAGATGACTGTGGAGCCCTATTCTTGATCTGCATCTTCTCCCACAGTGAGGGCATTGGTTTCCAGGTGGAAGGCAGTCTCAGTCAGGGTTGGCTTGATGTGCCTTCCTCTTGGCACATTTCTCTCTTTCGCCCTCTATTTGTGCCTCTTCAAATTCTACAGCACTGCTGGTTACAGTGGGGTTCGGAATGCTCTTTGATTGAGGACATTGGTTTCCAGACGGAAGGGGGTCCCGATCAGAGTTGGCTTGACACGCCTTCCCCCTGGCACATTTCTCTCTTTTGCCCTCAATTCATGCCCCTTCAAATTCTACAGCACTGCTGGTTACAGCTGACTTCCAACTGGAGCTCTCAAGGAACAGGGCTTCCCAGTTCTCAGTGTCTATGCCAGAGTTTTTAAGGCTGGCTTTGAGCCCATCTTTAAATCTCTTTTCCTGCCCTCCAACATTCCATTTTCCGTTCTTGAGTTTGGAATAGAGAAACTCTAAACACTTTTGCAGAAGCATACGAGAAGCTCGGCCCGTCATTAAACTTTGAGAAAACCAAAGTGCTCTCCCAGCAGGCACCAGCCAATCCCTCTCCAATGCCAGAAATACAGCTTAATGGTGTAACATTAGAAAAGGTTGACCATTTCCGCAACCTTGGCAGCCACCTCTCCACCAAAGTCAACATTGACACTGAAATACAACATCACCTGAGCTCTGCGAGTGCAGCATTTTTCCGAATGAAGCAGAGAATGTTTGAGGACCGGGACATCTGTAGGGATACCAAGGGGCTTGTTTATAAAGCTATTGTCCTCTCAACCCTGCTATATGCCTGCAAGACGTAGACTGTGCTGTCGCGCGCTGGGCCTATAGCAATTGGCTCCAGCAGAGAAGAGCTCTTTGCCCCACCCCAGCCATTCCACAGATATATAAACCCATTGTCCTAATTCCAAAAGACCTCACTCACTACCTCTGAGGATGCTTGCCATAGATGCAGGCGAAACATCAGGAGAAATGCCTCTAGAACATGGCCCTATAGCCCGAAAAAACCCACAAGAACCTAGTGATTCCAGCCATGAAAGCCTTCGACAATAAATTGGCTTTTGAACAGGACGTGCTCTTTGTGCCCAGCGGGAAGCCGAGGTGCCTCGAATGAGAGGCCCTATGGGTTTTCCTATACAAACTCTTTAGACGCTTAAAAGTTTAACAAAGTTCTTTATTATTGCTTAGGTCTTCAACAAACAATCTTAGATCTTCAACAAATCAAACAAATGCTTCTTAACTTGTCTACAATGGACAGGCAACTTGCTTGGAGAACTATTTCTTTCCTTTACGAGGAAAACCCTTTTTGACCCCTCCTTGGGCAATCTGCTTTCTAGGCTTTGCTGGTGTGGGCCCTACTCCTGGCTCCAAATTGCTTCTTGGGTACCCGAGTAGACCTACCAGCCAAGGCTCTGAAGAATTTCCAGCTGGAGTCCTTAGCATTTTTCCCACGAAAGTTGTAGTTCCGTTTCTCCAACCCCAACAAGGGTTGTGCTGTAAAGCTGTTTCTCTTAAAAGCCTTTCTTTGGAGACTGTTATTAAAGTTCTGAGGCTGTAAATTCTCCAGCCAGAGCTTTTGGGACTGTTTCCCCCTGAACTTTGTAAGAAACGAAGCTTCTCTACAGGTAGAAAACTTTCACGTCCTGTAGCTGAGCTTCCAACTGTAAGACTGAACTAAAATGGTTCCCTTTCCCTCCTGAAACTGGAAAAAAGGGCGGAACTAAATGATAATAGACAGGTGGCTAGCCCCATGACTGCAGCCTAGCAGGAACCATCCAACTGCAAAATGCATGGCCAGAACAAGCACATGCAAACGCTCAAAGAACGAAAGGGAGTTTGGAGCTCCTGGTACAGCCATACCAGCACATGGACAGTCTACAGACGTCACATGCAACTCCTGGAACGATTCCATCAGCGCTGCTTCCAGAAAATCCTGCAAATCTCTTGGGAAGACAAGCGGACAAATGTCAGTGTGCTGGAAGAAGCAAATCATATAGAGTCGCTTTTAGGAGGATCTCCCCGGCCGAGGTGATCCCGAGGACCGCACCAAAGAGGGTCCTGGAACCTTGGTGAGGGCAGCGAAGCCAATTCCAGTAGCGAAAATATTAAAATAATAAATCCCCACCAAAGCGGAAGAAGCTGGGACCGAGGTGTCTTTATTAGCGATTCAGCTGAGATTGGATGCATTGTAGGAATAGTTCCACTATAAGCATAGCAATACAGAATTTACAGGCATTTTTATAGGCAAAATACAGGTTTGAAAGTTTCAAAACTCCCTCCCTCTTCGGCTCCTTAGCAAATCAGGGAGAGGGAGGCAGGACGGAAGAGTTGCATTGTTTTGGCCAGCAAAGAAAGAAAGGCTTTCCTGCCTTAGATCTGATAAGGTGTGTCTTCTGATGGATTTTGACAAAGGAACAAACAGGGACCCCTGGGGTAGTCCTTGTCCCTTTGTGATTCAATCAAAATGTCCAAAGAAACTTCCTTTGCCTGCCAGACAAAGAGCAAACAAGAGGATGTTTCAGCTTGCTATTGTAAAATGGTTGATGATTTGGTTGGTTTTGAGGAAGCTTGGCTCTCCCTCAGGCATTGTAACAGTCCTAGGTCCCATTTTTCTAGGGCAAAAGTCGGGGGGGGGGCAAGACAAGGGGCAAGCAATATTTCATAGCAAGATACATACATTCAAATCATAAGCATTTCATAGCAACAAAACCCCATCTTTGTCCCACATCCCAAGTATATTTAATAAGAGGATTAATTTTCATGAAGAAGCCTGAAGTCCAATGTTTTAAAAGGTCTTTGAGGAAAGTTCATGAGGGAGATAGTATGTACTGAAGTCCAAGACATGCAGGCAGAGAGTCCATGATCATTGGGAAGGCTGGCAGATGAAACCCCAGCTGTGCTGCAACTGATTCACACTTTGGTCCTTGGGAAACTACAACTCTCACAAAGGGCAGAAGTCCCAAGATCCAGCCGTTTCCCAAAAGCCTCGTGGGGTCCTTGTTGTTGTCAATGCCTTGGCAATGTGACCAAGACTTAACCCCTATTGCGCAGTCTGGTACCTTTGTCCTTTGCAGAACTATAAGTCACTATCCCTTATTTGGGGGGGGGGTGCTCGACATCACAAAGACCACCAGCATTGAAGCGATGGTCCTCCACCATCAACTCCGCTGGACTGGCCATGTTGTCCGGATGCCCGACCACCGCCTCCCAACAAACTGCATGACAATACTAAGCGGCCACGTGGCCATTTCTGATGTCAGTTTCTCAATTTGTTTCTGTTTCTGGGAATGATGCAGCTTGTGCCTTTCCATTGGAAAATTTCACATTTTAGTCATGAATGCTACACTTGTTTTTATGTTCAAGAAAGTGTATTACGGCATAACCATCTTTTCGAGGATTCCTTCCTTTGCACACTGATTCAGATTTTGAGTTAATTTATGAGTTCTCAGTCGTTGCCTTTTGCTCTCCACCCCACTATAATGGGCATTACACGTTTCCTGTCCTAAAAACATACCCTTTCCTGCTTCCTGCTGTTCTGAATCCTTCTCGTTTCAAAAAGGAAAGGCTCTCAGCATGCTCCAAAATTAGAAGATTGAATGCTGGGCTTGGGAAAGCCCCTTCCTTTGTTGAAACGCTCTGGAAGGAACATGTATTGATTTGGGGCATTACTGCATTGCCTGGAAAGCACCTTGACATTTCAACATTATCTTGGATCACTTTAAAAAATATAAGCAGAATCAAGAAGGCTCACTCTTAATGTGGATTTGGATCAAGGAATGTGTCATCTATATCCCTTCTGATGCCAGAGGACTCCTACTCCCATCATCTCTTGAAATTGGCAAATGGGAATTACAGTCCAAGAGCCTCCAGAGAGCCATAAGTTGGCTACCCCAACCTAGTTCAATGCCCTATTTATGATTTACATCATCTTCTGGAATCCAGCGGTGCATCTCAACCTTTGGGGAGGCAGCTTGGTTCAACGAGTTGATGGCTGGGCAAGTCACACACTCTCAGCCTCACTGTTATATAAGTTTCATAACTCATTAATTGTCCTAACTCCGGGTTGTTGTAGGTTTTTTCGGGCTATATGGCCATGGTCTAGAGGCATTCTCTCCTGACGTTTCGCCTGCATCTATGGCAAGCATCCTCACTACCTCTGAGGATGCTTGCCATAGATGCAGGCGAAACGTCAGGAGAGAATGCCTCTAGATCATGGCCATATAGCCCGAAAAAACCTACAACAACCCTGTCCTAACTCCATTTAATGGAATCCTGGATTTTTGTAGCTTTGTGTGATGCTTACCATAGAATCATACAACTGAAGTCGAACATGACCCCCACCCCAACCCATTAAAAGATAGTAACTTATAGTTTTGCTAAGGACAAGGACACCAGATTGGATAATAAGGGTTAACCATTGGTCAATTTGCCAAGACACTAACAACAACAAGGACCCTTCCCATTCTAGATAGTGTGTACATTTAATCAAGGTTTTATGCCCTAGGTTACATATATAGCAGAAGGTAGCACATTTATTTCTGAGAAACCACCTCCCTTTACACTTATGTGCTCTCTTGAACTTCTATGGCAGTATCGCCAACATCAATGTTTATTAGAACTACTCAAAGAACAATAGAAGGCTAGCTTGTAGGCCTTTAGGACTCACTGGCCCCTTGGACATTTCCTGAATTTCCATAATCCACTCAAGAATGCATTGTATTTCCTTGTACCACCTCCCTCTCTCCTGATTCGCTGAAGCACCAAGGCAACCGAAGCCCTGTGATTGCCCCAGGTGCACAGCAGAAGCCTTGTGATTGGCCCAGGCGCGGGGCGGCCGAGCCTCCTCCCAGCTATTGAAGTGCCAGCCAATCACCTTCCAGCCGGGTGGGGCGGGGGGGGGGGAGAGATTCAAACCAGACAACTCTGTTTTTCTATTAAAATGGCTTTTATTTGTAGTCATGCATGCTTAGCTTGGCGAAATATTGCTGCTTTGCATCCTTTTCAGCTGAATCGCAATAAAATCATCTCGGTGGTGCTTCCTTCAACTTTGGTGAGATTTCTTTTGGGACTTTAGGAAAAACCTTTTAGATTGGGCTTCTCTTTGCTCACCATTGTAGCGATCCCTCTTTGGTGGGGCTGCAGGGTCTCTCCTTCAGGGCCGGACCCTTTTAAATTCCACCTCCATTTCACAACCATATGATATAATATAATATAATATATTGTATATACATATAATATTGATAATATTATAATGTGATACAATATAATACTAATAATAATAGGTAAAGTTTTTCCCCTGATATTAAGCCCAGTCGTGTCCAACTCTGGCAGTTGGTGCTCATCTCCATTTCTAAGCCGAAGAGCTGGCGTTGTCCTTAGACACCTCCAAGGTCATGTGGCCAGCATGACTGCATGGAGTGCCATTACCTTTCTGCTAGAGCGGTACCTATTGATCTACTCACATTTGCATGTTTTCAAACTGCAGAAGAATAATAACAATACAATATTGTAATTATATATTTTATATTACATATAATATTACTAATAATATTACAGTATAATGGTAAAGTACAATATAGTAATATATAATACTAACATTGTGCTAGTATTATATAATATAATATATTGTATTTACATATTATTTGTAAGCCACTCTGAGTCCCTTCGGGGAGAGAAGGGTGGCATATAAATGTCGTTGGGGTTGAAATTAGTTGGAAGACACCTCGTGGGCCATCTAGTCCAACCCTTTGCCAAGAAGCAGGAAAATCACATTCAAAGCACCCCTGACAGATGGCCATCCAGCCTCTGCTTAAAAGCCTCCAAAGAAGAAGCCTCCAGAGAGCACTAATGTGAGTAACTGGTGTTCCTTTAAAAGAATACAAATTTCAGGATTCCCTAGGATTAAGCCATGGCAACTGAGAGAGTGTGACTTGCCCAAGGTCACCCAATAGGTTGCTATGTCTGAGCAGGGCTTTGAACCTTAGTCTCCAGAGTCCTCGTCTGAATCTGCTATTAAATGTATTTCAATAGCTGTCAGCGCTAACATAAACAACCCTGCGGCAAGCATAGACTGTGTGTGTGCGTATGCACACAGTTAATGCTTGGAATTACCTAACTTCCTTGTTTTGCAATTGTCTTTTGTTATAACATTGCGCAACCCTGGGCATTCTGTGGGTCTCGCAACTGCTTTTCTAATCCAGTCGCTAGTTAAACATGAACAGAGTAGATAGCTTCTGGGTTTCACTTTCTCAGGTTAGTTGCATAACAATGGGGAGGCCAATGCCACTCATTTGTGCAGGATCATAGCACTGGTAACAACAACAACAACTACTACTACTACTACTTATTCTTATGGAAATGGTATTGTACCCCAGCACAGTTATCAAACATGATTAATGGTAAAAGCTCAACTTGTTGGCATTGTGGCTTAAGCAAAGGATGGTATGCACATGTTGTTGTTCATTCGTTCAGTCGTCCCCGACTCTTCGTGACCTCATGGACCAGCCCACGCCAGAGCTCCCTGTCAGCCGTCACCACCCCCAGCTCCTTCAAGGTCAGTCCAGTCACTTCAAGGATGCCATCCATCCATCTTGCCCTTGGTCGGCCCCTCTTCCTTTTACCTTCCACTTTCCCCAGCATAATTTTCTTCTCTAGGCTTTGCTGTCTCCTCATGATGTGGCCAAGGTACTTCAACTTTGTCTCTAGTATCCTTCCCTCCAATGAGCAGTCGGGCTTTATTTCCTGGAGGATGGACTGGTTGGATCTTCTCGCAGTCCAAGGCACTCTCAGAACTTTCCTCCAACACCACAGTTCAAAAGCATCTATCTTCCTTCGCTCAGCCTTCCCTAAGGTCCAGCTCTCACATCCGTAGATTACTACAGGGAATACCATGGCTTTGACTAGGCGGATCTTTGTTGCCAGTCTGATGTCTCTACTCTTTACTATTTTATCGAGACTGGACATTGCTCTCCTCCCAAGAAGTAAGCGTCTTCTGATTTCCTGGCCACAGTCTGCATCTGCAGTCATCTTTGCACCTAGAAATACAAGTCTGTCACGGCCTCCACGTTTTCTCCCTCTATTTCCCAGTTGTCAATCATTCTTGTTGCCATAATCTTGGTTTTTTTGATGTTTAGCTGCAACCCGGCTTTTGCGCTTTCTTCTTTCACCTTGATTAGAAGGCTCCTCAGCTCCTCCTCGCTTTCGGCCATCAGAGTGGTGTCATCTGCATATCTGAGGTTGTTAATGTTTCTTCCAGCAATTTTCACCCCAGCTTTGCATTCATCAAGCCCCTCACATCGCATGATGTGTTCTGCATACAAGTTAAAAAGGTTGGGTGAGAGTATGCAGCCTTGCCGTACGCCTTTCCCAATCTTGAACCAGTCTGTTGTTCCGTGGTCAGTTCTTACTGTTGCTACTTGGTCCTTGTACAGATTCCTCAGGAGAGAGAGAGACAAGGGGGCTTGGGATGCCCATCCCGCCAAGAACTTGCCACCATTTATTATGATCCACACAGTCAAAGGCTTTGGAATAGTCAATGAAGCAGAAATAGATGTTTTTCTGGAACTCCCTGCCTTTCTCCATTCTCCAGCATCCGGATATTGGCAATCTGGTCTCTCATTCCTCTGCCTTTTCTAAACCCAGCTTGAACATGCACATATGTGGTGGGAATGCCCAAAGGCAAAAACATTCTGGAAACAAATAACAGGTAAAATGGAGAAAATATTTAAGATACCACTGCAAATAAATATGGAGTTGATGTTCATGGGGATATTAGGATGCAGGAAGATTGATCCAAAATATCAGGATCTATTCAAAGCAATGATTCTTGCAGGGAAGGCTGTAATAGCTTGGGGATGGAAAGATGCAAAAAAATGGGATATGTTTAATTGGAATAATTATTTGTTTGACCAGGTCCAATCAGAAATTATTGCAATTGCAACCGGTGAGGTTATAAAGGAAGATAAAATGAGGAAAATGAAAGAGAAATGGTTCATATATTCGGAATGGATAAAAGGAGGCGAAGCCAATGTAAATATTGTACAGAGATGAGAAAAGCTGAGCTCATGGATGGAGTTAGAGTTTTAAAGGAAATGTGGCAGGGGTTTGGGGAGGGGAGAGAAAAAACAAAAAAAACCAAAAGAGTGAATGAACTCAGATATACTAGATAAGTGAGTGGACAATAATGAATGAAGGAGGTGGAGGATAATGGAAGGGTGTAGAGAAATGTGATTATTGAAATCTTTCATGTATTAATTGTATAAACCCACTCATAAAACGAAATATCAATAAATAATAATAATAATAATAATACAACAACAACATATTGTCGAAGGCTTTCATGGCTGGAATCACTGGGTTGTTGTAGGTATTTCCGGGTTATATGGCCATGTTCTGGAGGCATTTTCTCCTGACGTTTCGCCTGCATCTATGGCAAGCATCCTCAGAGGTAGTGAGGTCTGTTGGAAGTAGGAAAATGGGTTTATATATCTGTGGAATGACCAGGGTGGGGCAAGGACTCTTGTCTGCTGGAGCTAGGTGTGAATGTTTCAACTGACCACCTTAATTAGCATTTGATGGCTTGGCAGTGCCTGGGGGAATCTTTTGTTGAGAGGTGATTAGATGTGTAGAAGTCTACCGTATACCATTCAGCTGTGGACACGTCTACATAGGAACCACCAAACGCAGCGTGTCCCAAACACGAATCAAGGACTACTTCAACCAGGCACTGCAGACTACTTCAACCAGAGAAGTCAGCCATAGCAGAGCACCTGATGAACCAACCTGGACACAGCATATTATTGGAGAACACAGAAATGCTGGACCACTCCAACAACCACCATGCCAGGCTACACAGAGAAGCCATTGAAATCCACAAGCATGTGGACAATTTCAACAGAAAGGAGGAAACTATGAAAATGAACAAAATCAGGCTACCAATATTAAAAAAAAACTCTAAAATTACAACAGCAAAACAGCAGAGAGTAAACAATCAGGCACATCAAATCATCTCTCAACAAAAGATTCCCCCAGGCACTGCCAAGCCATCAAATGCTAATTAAGGTGGTCAGTTGAAACATTCACACCTAGCTCCAGCATAATGAGGGTCCTGACCCTGCTTTGGCCACTCAGTCAATGAGGTGGAAGAGAGGTGGGCAACAGGGAAACAGTGAAGAAATGTCTAGGTGACTGGATTAAGAATGGCCGGTGTTTGCCAGGCAGCCGAGCGACAGCTTTAGGCTCTCAAGCCTGGCCACAGTTATTGTCCTGATCTTTGAATTATTTATTATTTTATTTATTTGCTTTATTTCTATACCGCATTTTTCAGCCTAATTCGGCGACTCAATGCGGTTTACACAGTACAAATTATCATAACAATAGTTAAAACACATCATATACAACAGACAAAACAACAATCAATTATCATATCAACGCCTCAATAAAAATCAGAATCCGTTCTCATAATCCTTATACCATTTCCTATGTTCTATTATACCGTCTTCCTGTGTTCAGTTGCACTGTTTAGCCAAACGCTTGTTCATAGAGCCACGTCTTGACCTTCCTCCGGAACGCCAGCAACGAAGGGGCCTGTCTGATGTCTACAGGTAGGGCATTCCATAGCTGAGGGGCCACCACTGAGAAGGCCCTGTCCCTCGTCCCCGCCAGACGCGCTTGTGACGCAGGCGGGACCAAGAGCAGGGCCTCCCTGCTACTGTCCTAGTCGGTTCATATGTGGAGATGCGTTCGGAGAGGTAAGTGGGGCCGGAACCGTTTTTTGTCTGGCCCCAAGGCCAGGTCCTTTGTCTTACTGTCCTGCGATATAGATTTCATTGATGAAGCAGAGATGGGGTATACACAGAGTTCATAGAGAAAGGGGACAACATGCAGGGTCAAAGGGGAATTTGTTTCAGCCATCCCAAAGTCCATTAAAGTTCATGAAAGTTGGCAAAGAGTCCATAAAAGTTCCCAAAAGGTCCTAAAAAATTTCACGAGAGTTCATAAAAGTTCATAAAAGCACTGACTAGCCGAACTCCATTTATAAAAACAGAGGAGGGACAGAGGATTGCGGGTATGGGTGAGCAACCACTTACTTCGCGTAATGGACAAGCCGCCCCTGTATAGAACACACATTAAATAGAGCTAGGTTGATTCTGACGCTCAACAAAATGCAAGATTGTGTGCCAGGAACATGTGCGTCAGCTGGACTAACAACTAAGTCAAGGTATCAGATGTTAAATACTGTTAATAAGAATCATGTAGGTTACCTACATACCACTGCCATTGTGCATAGATGATACGAAAGCACCTCTGGGAATGCTGGAAAACTGAACCCTCCTCTCCAAGTGTCAGTCTGGTTATTCAGGTTGGGTGCCTTGCTTTGTTGTCTGTTTGCTTCAATACAGCCAAGAAGATGAGCACCACATGACACGCCACCAAGCAAGAGGTGCCTGTCTGGACCGAGAGAATTACCACCTCAGTGCCTTCTTAGATGTATTCGTCACTGAATACCATTAAATAGGTTATAGCCACCCTGACTGAGCAAAACACATTCCCAAGATCTTTTCTGTGTCATGTTAGTTTCCTAGAAAGTGTTTATTAGAAAACAGTAAGGGTGTAAAATATGGTGTCATACAGCCCCGAAGGGTAGTTTTGGGACCATAAAAGAGAACATGGGGGTTCTGTGTGGGAAGTTTGGCCCAATTCTATCGTTGGTGGGGTTCAGAATGCTCTGTGATTGCAGGTGAACTATAAATCCCAGCAGCTACAACTCCCAAATGTCAAGATTCTATTTCCCCCAAACTCCACCAGTGTTCACATTTGGGCATATTGAATCTTCGTGTAAAGTTTGGTCCAGATCCATCATTTTTTGAGTCCACAGTGATCTCTGGATGTAGGTGAACTACAACTCCAAAATCAAAGGACACTGCCCACCAAACCATTCCAGTATTTTCTGTTGGTCAAGGGAGTTCCGTGTGCCAAGTTTGGTTCAATTCCATCATTGGTGGAATTCAGAATTCTCTTTGATTGTAAGTGAACTATAAATCCCAGCAACTACAACTCCCAAATGCCAAAACCAATTTTTTTTTTAGTGTAGGACATACATTGGGTTGTTAGGTGTCTTGTGTCCAAATGTGGTGTCAATTCGTCCAGTGGTTTTGAGTTACTGTATATACTCGAGTATAAGCCTAGTTTTTCAGTCCTTTTTTTAGGCTGAAAAAGTCTCCCCCGGCTTATACTCGAGTGAAGGTTATTTATTATTTTACGTTGTTGTTGTTGTTGTTGTTGTTGTTGTTGTTGTTGTTGTTTTACCTTATTATTGCTATTAGATTTATTATTTTATTCTATTAGTTATTGTTATTGTTACATTTATTATTTTACTCTATTATTGTTATTATTACATTTATTATTTTACTCTATTATTGTTATTATTACATTGAGTTGTTGTAGGTTTTTCCGGGCTATATGGCCATGTTCTGGAGGCAATTTTTCTCCTGATGTTTCACCTGCATCTATGGCAAGCATCTTCAGAGGTAGTGAGGTCTGTTGGAAGTAGGAAAACATTTATTATTTTACTCTATTATTATTATTACTATTATTATTATTTTACTCTATTTATTATTATTGGAAGGATCCGCAAGCATATTTACATTGAAGAAGGTTAGAATAATGGTTGAATCAGAGTTGGACACTTTTATGTTGAATTACAGTTTTATGTAAATATTCAAAAACATTTAACCAACGGATGCCTCAATTAATGTAATATTATTGGTATCTATTTTTATTTTGAAATTGACCCATAAGTGCTGCATTTCCCACCCTCGACTTATATTCGAGTCAATCCATTTCCCCGGTTTTTTGTGGTAAAATTAGGTGCCTCGGCTTATATTCAGGTCGGCTTATTATTTATTTATTATTATTTATTTCAGAGTTTTATATACCGACCTTCTCACCTCTTTTGAGGGACTCAGACCGGTTTCCAACCATAAAAACACATACAATCGGTAAAAACATCATAGTTCATATTACAATAACACATTAAAACAACAAATATATCCAAAACTACAGTGGTCAGCCGTCATACTAAAAAAAAAATTGTACATCATCTTCCATCCATGTCTTAGGGTGTTGTCTCACTCATCAAAAGCCTGTCTCCATAACCACATCTTCACCTGTTTCCTAAAAGTCAGGATAGAAGGGGCGGTTCTGATCTCCGGTGGGAGAGAGTTCCAGAGTCGTGGGGCCACCACCGAGAAGGCCCTGTCCCTCGTCCCCACCAGACGCGCTTCCGAGGCCGGTGGGATCGAGAGCAGGGCCTCTCCAGATGATCTTAATTATTATTATTATTATTATTATTATTATTAAACTTTATTTGTACCCCGCTAGCATCTCCCGAAGGATTCAATGCGGCTTACAACAGGCCGAAGCCCAACACAATACAACAATACAATACCTAGCAAATAAAAACAGTTAAGCAGAAAAACAATAACAATAGCAACACAACAAGACATTACTAAAAACTGAGTCGGCCAGAGTAGGGGTACAGGATTAAAAGTGCTGATGTATCGGAGGGGTGTGGGATTATGATATAAGTGCGGTGTGCAGTGTGCGGTGATCTTGGTAACTAAAGTGCTTCTGGGATTTGGTCCTGGGAGATTCCTAATCTGAAAAGGCACATTGGAACAGCCAGGTTTTCAAATTCTTTCTGAAGACTGCCAGTGTAGGGGCTTGTCTGAGATCTTTCGGGAGGGTGTTCCAGAGGCGGGGGGCCACCACGGAGAAGGCCCTGTCTCGCGTCCCCACCAAGCGCGCTTGTGACGCGGGCGGGATCACGAGCAGGGCCTCTCCAGATGACCGGAGTGAGCGTGTGGGTTCGTAGACAACGATACAGTCACGCAGGTAGGGTGGTCCCAAACCGTTCAGGGCTTTGTAGGTAAGCACCTGCACCTTAAATTGGGCTCGGAAAATAAACGGCAGCCAGTGGAGCTCCTTAAACAGGAGGGTTGACCTCTCTCTGTAATGGGCCCCAGTTAACATCCTGGCTGCTGCCCGTTGGACCAATTGGAATTTCCGAGCCGTTTTCAAGGGCAGCTCCACGTAGAGCACATTGCAGTAATCCAGTCTAGAGGTGACTAAGGCATGGACCACCCCGGCCAGATCAGCCTTAGTGAGGTAATCTTGATGGTTCATAGGGGAGAATACAGATAATATATAGATAGATGCACTTGCTCGTCCACTTCTACCCGGATTGCCAGGAAGGCTAGCTTGGTAAAATCTGAAACTGAAAGCCATTTGCAGTCACGAAAGAGTTACGTCTCTTTGCTGGAGAGCCTGGGGAAATTTTTGTGGCCTGGGTCAGGAGCCAATAAGGGAGGAGTTGAACAATGCAACTGACTCATAACAACCAGATGTCTCAAGACTGCTGCAGCAGATCTGTTTGCTAGGAGAGCGTCTTCCGAACACCACAAACATGGTCAATCCAGTGAATGCTGCACTCCTTTTTCTTTGAGGTAGGTTTCCATTCCTTGAATGCAACTATTCCCTTAATTTCCTCTTCACTGAGAATTGCAGCAGGAAGCAATCTGAATGATAACACAACTCTAGCAAGAATCCCTAAGGGTATCAGATCGGCCCCCTTCCATTTAACATTCAGGAAAAGAGTCAAGACTTGGCTTTTTGAGCAGGCATTTCCAAACACAGTGTAACAGACTTATTTGCATTTGCAAATACAGTGTAAGAGACTTAATTGCATTTGCAAATACAGCGTAACAGACATTTGTATATACAATTTAACAGACATAGGAAAATGCAATGGTTGGACGATGTGATTGGACAATGTTTTTAACAGGAGACCCTAGTTCACCTCCAACCAAAGGGCATTCTGAACCCCACCGATGATACAATTATGTCAAACTTCCCACACAGAATCCCCATCCTCCCAGTCCCACTACCGTCTCAAGCACGGCTGGTGGGGACGAGAGAGAGGGCCTTCTCGGTGGTGGCCCCCTGCCTCTGGAACACTCTTCCAAGGGAAATAAGACAGGCCCCATCCTTCCCCTCCTTTCGTAAGAGCCTGAAGACCTGGTGGTTTAAACAAGCCTTTGAAAATGACCAGTTCTAACTCAGCCCTACGCATTGTCGAATTCGGCCTTATTCTTCCTACCAATTACCCAGATCCTTTCCTCTAATCGGCCCCGGAATGAACAGCCACAGACCCGTTCCTAAATAAAGTATTATTATTATTATTATTATTATTATTATTATTATTATTATTTTCTGATGGTCTTTGACAACCCCTCTGACATCCTCCTGTGACCTCCCCCCCCCCCCGGGATCTCGACCCCCAGGTTGAGAAATGCTTGTCTATACTAAACTAACTGCTCCTCATTGAGGACTTGAGACTTGGGCAGTATGGGGTTGAATTCCAACAACCATATCCTACTGGAAAGGGTGGACTTCTGCCCCTCCTTTACCCACTGAAGAGTACATTATGAACAAACTTTTTGCATTTTCCATTCAGTTTGCTGCAATTGAAATAAGCTGAGGACAAAGGGGAAGGAGAAACTACCACATTTTAAAGGAGTAATACATGATTTTGCAAGAAATGGAGCAAAAGCCACTGAAAAACTTGTCGTGACACAGTAAGCGAAGGATTGCTGTCACTTGCAACGTCTTTTGCTGGAAACCCTGTGAAATATGCTACAGGTTTCAGTCTAAAATAGAGCACAACCAAGAGCAACTGTCAGTTGTGTGAAACATCTGCTTGGATTTGTGACTGGCTGCAGACCTTATTATATTTTAGACAAAAGAATATTCTATTTCATGAAAGTTGATGAAACAATACTATAGGACTCTTAGTTTTTGCTGTTTGATGCAGTGTCACTCATAGCATACCAACAGTATTTTATTTTGTTGCTATTGTTGTTTTAACTGATTGCAATTTCAGGTTTAATTGTTATTACCCAGGTTGCATTGTTAGGGCAGAAGGCTAGGTTGATGATAAGGATGGAGAACAGCATTATGGTCCTGAGTATTGGAGAGGAAAAATTATCATGCCAGAAGGGAAGCTTGTAATGCCGGGTTGTGGCACAGCTGGTTGGGAGTCAGCTGCATTCACTACTGACCTAAAGGTCATGAGATCGAAGCCAGCCCGGATCGGAGTAAGCTCCCGACTATTTGTCTAGCTTGCTGTCAACCTTTGCAGCCCGAAAGACAGTTGCATCTGTCAAGTAGAAAATTTAATTACCAATTTAATTACCACTTATTTGGGGAGGGTGAACCCCCAGTGGCGCAGTGGGTTAAAGCACTGAGCTGCTGAGCTTGTTGACCGAAAGGCTGCTGAGCTTATTGCAGGTTCGATTCTGGAGAGTGGCGTGAGCTTCAGCAGTCAGCCCCAGCTTCTGCCAACCTAGCAGTTTGAAAGCATGCAAATGTGAGTAGATCAATAGGTACCACTCTGGCGGGAAGGTAACGGCGTTCTATGCAGTCATGCCAGCCACATGACCTTGGAGATGTCTACGGACAACACCGGTGTTGTGGCTGAGCTGTTTTCTGATGATGAGGATGATGGGATTCAGAATCCTGCTGGGATTCAGCTTCCTGGCTCTTTGTCTGTGCCTCAAATCTCTGGGCCTGCTTCTGAGGCTCCCACAGACAGTGCAGTGTCAACACAGCCGTTTCCACCAGAAAGGAATTTTAACGAAGGAGATAGCAAGCAGGTGCCTTCCCATGCTGATACCGAAAGTGTAGATAGTGACTTGACCCTGCAAGCTCGTCTTGATCTGAGGGTCAGGCGGAGTTCTCGTCTGGCCGGCAGACAAGAAGCCAGCTCAGTGAAAGGTCATCACAATGCTTTTATGATGACGAGAGACTAATGTTTTCATGTTAGAAAGGTATTTAGGCTTCTTGCAAACCCTGAGAAAGTGTCAATTCAACATAGCTTGCTAGCCTGAAAGCTTCATGGAATAACCTTAGCCTGGAAAGCAGTACACTTGGGATTTCTTGCATTGTGATTCTTGGGGCAATTGTTTCATTGCTTGTACCTGGGACTTGGGTTTGAACTTTGCCAATAGGATTGTGTCTCCTGCTTTTACCTGAAGATCTTTGGAACTATATTCTGCATGTAACCTTATTCTTTGGAACTTTGCAATGCTTATTCTTTATTTTTACTTGGATTTTTTCCTCAATAAACTATAAAACTACAGCTCTTGTGTGGTGGTGTTTGGCAGCAAGGTGAAGCTTACTCTGAGTTGCAACAACCAGCTCTTTGGTTTAGAAATGGAGATGAGCACCACACCCCAGAGTTGGACATGACTGGACTTAATGTCAGGGGACAACCTTTACCCTTTTTATGTGTGTGTGGGGGGGGGGCTAATTTAACTAATTTACGATGCCATAAAACTCTCCAGCAGCGTGCAAAAGAATGAGGAAGTACTCCATCAGTGTCCCAAGTGGACGGTGAATCAACAGCTCCCCCGGTGGCCAAAATTCACAAAGCCTACCCTCACTAAGCTGGAAAGTTAAATAGCCTCTGTGTGCCTGTCTATATATGTGGTGTGTCTATGGCATGGAATGTTTGCCATGTATATGTGCATTGTGAGTCCCCTGTGGGGTGAGAAGGGCGGAATAGAAATATTGAAAATAAAATAAATAAATAAATAAATAAATAGTACACATTTATTTATTTATTTACTCTACTAGGTGTCCCCAGCCACGCGTTGCTGTGGCCCAGTGTGGTGATCTGGAAAATAAAATAATGAGAAAGTGTTGTTTTCTAATATATGTAATTTCTTTATGCTTGTAGGTAAACAATATTTGATTACATTTTCTTGCCCTGGTAAAAGAAGTTGGACTGGGTGGCCTTAAGTATTTTCTATTGGTCATAGGGGTTCTGTGTGGGACATTGCCCCAATTGTGTCATTGGTGGGGTTCAGAATTCTCTTTGATTGTAGGTGAACTATAAATCCCAGTAGCTACAACTCCCAAATGTCAAGGTCTATTTTCCCCAGGCTCCATCTGTGTTCCTAGTTGGGCCTATGGAATATTCGTGCCAAGTTTGGTCCAGTTCCATCATTTTTTGAGTCTACATTGCTCTCTGGATATAGGTGAACTACAACTCCCAAACTCAAGGTCAATGCCCCAAGCTCCATCTGTGTTCTTAGTTGGGCATATGGAATATCCGTGCCAAGTTTGGTCCAGTTCCATCATTGTATGAGTCCACAGTGCTCTCTGGATGTAGGTTACTACAACTCCCAAACTGAAGGTCAATGCCCATCAAACCCTTCTAGTGTTTTCTATTAGTCATGGAGTCCTGTGTGCCACATTTGGTTCAATTCCATCATTGGTGGAGTTTGGAATGTTCTTTGATTGTAGATTAACAATAAATCCCAGCAACTACAACTCCCAAATGACAAACTCAATTTTGTTGAGTGATGGTCACTCGTTGGGTTAGTAGGTGTCTTGTGGCCGGATTTGGCAGCAATTTGTCTAGTGGTTTTTGAGTTATGTTAATCCCACAAACGAACATTACATTTTTATTTATATAGATTTGTACTTACTTGCTTACTTCCTTACTTAGGTGATCCCTCATAGCCCAAGGATGCTGCTCCTCCAAGTGTAGTGTCTTAGTGGTGGGTTCGTAGGTAGCTGTGGAGCCCTATTCTTGATCCGCATGTTCTCCTGCAGTGTGGACATCAGTTTCCAGATGGAAGGCGGTCCTGGTCAGGGTTGGTTTGACATGCCTTCCTCTTGGCACGTTTCTCCCTTTCGCCCTCCATTTGTGCCTCTTAGTTTTCTCTTAGTGCAGCATTTCTCAACCTGGGGGTCGGGACCCCTGGAGGGGTCACAAGGGAGTGTCAGATGGGTCGCCAAAGACCATCAGAAAACACAGTATTTTCTGTTGGTGATGGGGGTCCTGTGTTGGAGGTTTTGCCCCAATTCTGTCGGTGGGATTCAGAATGTTCTTTGATTGCAGGTGAACTATAAATCCCAGCAACTACAACACCCCTTTATCTCTGTATGTGTGAATCATATCTATCTATCTATCTATCTATCTATCTATCTATCTATCTATCTATCTATCTATCATCTATCTATCTATATCTATGGCTGGATGGCTCTTTGTCAGGAGGACTTCTGTTTACATTTTCTTGCCCTGGTGAAGGGAGTTGGACTGGGTGGCCTTAAGTATTTTCTGTTGGTCATGGGGGTTCTGTGTGGGAAGTTTGCCCCAGTTCTATTGTTGGTGAGGTTCAGAATGTTCTTTGAATGTAGGTGAACTATAAATCTCAGCAACTACAACACCCAGATGTCAAGGTCTATTTTCCCCAAACTCCCCCAGTGTTTACATTTGGGCATATTGAAGATTCATGCCAAGTTTGGTCCAGATCCATCATTGATTGAGTCTACAGTGCTCTCTGGATGTAGCTGAACTACAACTCTAAAACTCAAGGGCACCAAACTCTTCTAGTATTTTCTGATAGTCATGGGAGTTCTGTGTGCCAGGTTTGGTTCAATTCCATTGTTAGTGGAGTTCAGAATGCTCTTTGATTGTAGGTGAACTATGAATCCCAGCTACTACAACTCCCAAATGACAAATTTGGTCCAGTGGATGAAAATACATCCTGCATATCAGATATTTACATTACGACTTGTAACAGTTGCAAAATTATAGTTATGAAGTTGCAACAAAAATAATGTTATGGTTGGGGGTCACCACCACTTGAGGAACTGTATTAGGGGGTCGCGGCATTAGAAAGGTTGAGAACCCCTGTCCTAGTCTGTTAATGTATTGTTGCTCAAGTCCATGTCTATTTTTGGAACACCTTCAGGCATTTTTCAGTGCTATCGGCTACTCATCTCCAATGATGTTATGTGGGAGTTTATTATTCTGTTTCATAATGACACACCTCTGATTCCTTACTCCTAGTCCTCTGGTGATGAGTTACCTTTCTAATCCAAGTCCTGAACCGGTGCCTGGCCGCTGTGACGGTCTGGATGAGGGCAAGCAAATTGAAGTTGAATCCAGACAAGACAGAGGTCCTCCTGGTCAGTCGCAAGGCCAAACAGGGTATAGGGTCACAACCTGTGCTGGATGGGGTCACACTCCCCTTGAAGGCACAGGTTCGCAGCTTGGGATATCCAGAGGCGGCCCTAGGTAATTTTCAACGGTAAGCAAACAGTATTTTGGCGCCCCCCCCCCCAACCAATCACTGATATATATTTTCTGTTCGTCGTGGGAGTTCTGTGTGCCATATTTGGTTCAATTCCATCATTGGTGGAGTTCAGAATGCTCTTTGATTGTACGTGAACTATACATCCCAGTAACTACACTTGCCGCACTTGCTCCCTTGCCTGGCCCGCTTTGGGTCCGGAGGCGTGCCTGAAGACCCCGGCGTGTGCACCAAAAGTCACCTCTTTTCCTGACTTTCTCCTCAGCCATTGGGACCAAGAGAGAGAGAGAGAGAGAGAGAGAGAGAGAGAGAGAGAGAGGTGGAGATGCCCACCTTTCCTGAAGGTAGGCGCAAAAACAAAGGAGGGAGCGGAGGTGGGAGATACCTCCAGCCGGAGGAGTCTCTCTCTCTCTCTCTCTTGGTCCCAATGGCTGAAGAGAAAGTCAGGAGAAGAGGCGACTTTTGGTGCGCACGCTGGGGTCTTCAGACACGCCTCCGGACCCGAAATGGGCCAGGCGCGGCGGCTCTGCCCCTTGGCCCACCCGCGGATTGGGGAGAGGAGAGGAGGCGGGTAGGGAGCCGGGGGTCAGGAAAGGGAGCCGGTCATAGGGAAGGGATCGAACGCAGAGAACGATTGAGCGCTGGCTCTGCTCGCGCACCCGGTGGCCGGGTGGAGCAGGAACAAGAGGGGCTAGGTGAGGTTCAAGGGCCCGGCCCCTTTGGGAAGAGGATCGCCCGGCAGCAAGGCAAGAAAGCCGAGGCTCCCCCCGGACTGCTAGGGCTGTTGTGAGCTGAGGGAGTGCTCCTCAAGTGGCGGTCGAGGGGCATTTACAGAGGTGCCTCTGCGCCCCTGGCAAAAAAAGTGTTCTGCGACCGCTTACTTCGCGTAATGGACGAGCCGCCCCTGGGTCCTCCTGGACTCATCACTGAGCCTGGAATCCCAGGTTGCAGCAGTGGCCAGGGGAGTGTTCGCACAATTAAAACTTGTGCGCCAGCTGTGCCCGTACTTTGGGAAGTCAGACTTGGCCACGGTGGTCCATGCTCATCTCGGATAGACTACTGCAACGCACTCTATGTGGGGTTGCCTTTGAAGACTGCTCGGAAGCTTCAAATAGCCCAACGAGAGGCAGCCAGGTTAATAACTGGGACGCAGGGCCATAGCCAGAAAAAAATTTCGGGGGGTTTACCAGCTGTTTAAGATTTCTGGGAGTTGAAGGCCAAAACATCCGGGGACCCACAGGTTGAGAACCACTGGGCTGAGGCAACATATTTCCTTTCTTATTTCAGTTCTGATTGCCAAACGTCACAAGATGTCATCCAGTCTGGTGCCCATCATTTCCCAGAAGGACCTGGAGAGCATTTCTCTGGTGAAGATGGGAGTGGGCTTTGCTCTCAAAGCCTTCCACACTCCTGGGAACATGGATGTTTCTTTGAAGCTCTTAAGTAATCGAAACACAACAGAGAGGTGGGTTTTCAGTTTAACTTCTTTGCTTGTTGTGAAGAGGATGAGTGGGTAGCAACAGATTGTGCTGAACTCTACCAAACTCATCAAACAGGAGTGTAATGAGTGAATGCAAACATGATGCTCAGGTTACTGGATGTCAGACTGGGATGGAAATGGAGCCACAGTTGACACGATGCCCTGGTTTGAGTTCATTGATCATACAGTGATACCTTGACTTAAGAGTTTAATTATTTCTGTGACTGCGCTCTTAACTAGCAGAAGCCACGCTGCACTTTGATTTTGCTATTGTACTTTTACTTACTTACTTAATTATTTAGGTAAATCCTCGTAGCTCGAGGATTATGGTCCTCCAAGTGATGTGTCTTGGTGGTGAGTCCGTAGGTGGCTGTGGAGCCCTATTCTTGACCAGCATGTTCTCCCACAGTGAGGACATCAGTTTCCAAGTGAAAGGTGGTCCCGGTCAGGGTTGGCTTCACGCACCTTCCTCTTGGCACGTTTCTCTCTTTCGTCCTCCATTCGTGCCTCTTCGAATTCTGCAGCACTGCTGGTCACAGTTGACCTCCAGTTAGAACGCTCAAAGTCCAGGGTTTCCCAGTTCTTGTATGTATGCCACAGTTTTTAAGGTTTATTTATTTATTTATCATCTTTATATACCGCCCCTCTCAGCCCAAAGGTGACTCGGAGCGGTTTACAAATGGCAACAATTCGATGCCTCAGCAATCATCACAATTAAAAAGCATATCAATCATAAAATGCTATAAAAATATTAGCATACAATATAAAAATATAAAACCGTACAAACCTTAAAATATTGTCGCCCTCCATGCGAGCCTCTTTGAATTCCTCAGCACTGCTGGTCACAGCTGACCTCCAGGTAGAGCGCTCAAGCTCCAGGGATTCCCAGTTCTCAGTCTCTGTGCCACAGTTTTTAAGGAAGGTTGGCTTCAAGTCCATCTTTATATCTCTTTTCCTGTCCACCAACATTACGTTTCCTGTTCTTGAGTTGGGAGTATAGCAATTGTTGGGGAGGTAGTAATCAGGCATTCGGACAATGTGACCAGTTGTAAGCGATCTTTTACCCATCTAAAACAGTCCTGGTAAAATAGCTCTCTTTTTCATTCCTAATACATTCGCAGAGATTTGAAGGCGCTGCTTCAAGAGGTGGCCTGCACTCGGCGCATGCAGTGCAACAGGCTCATCCCTTCCGTTGGCATCTGCCACTTCCAGGGTTTTTTTGGCATCGTCACAGAATGGATGCACAATGGATCTCTCAGTTCGCTCATCCATGAAGTATGTAAGAGGCAGAGAAGTCTGCTCTGTGTTGTTGAAGGCTTTCAAGGCCATATTCACTGGGTTGCTGTGAGTTTTCCATATTGTATGGCCATGTTCCAGAGGCATTCTCTCCTGACGTTTAGCTTGTATCTGTAGTTAATGGCATTTTCATATAATATAATATAATATAATATAATCTATATATATAAATCTGTAGGGGGCGTCGTACGGCGTCGCATAACTCCTCAACCCCCCAACGAAACTGAACCAAAATTGCCATGCCCCTAGGACAACCCACTCGCTACAAACTAATCTACTCCACAATACAAAAAACACAACTGCAACGACAAAAACCCCACAAAACAACTGAACATGCGCACTGGCGGAAACTCCCCGGCACGCGCGCACCCGCCGCCCCTCGCCCCCCCCGGCAGCACACACGCGCGCGCGGCGGAAACTCCCCGCCACGCGCACACCCGCCGCCCCTCCCCCCCCCCCCCGCGGCACACGCGCGCGCGTCGGCAAACTCCCCGCCACGCGCGCACCCGCCCCCCCCCCCCCCCGCGGCACACACGCGCGCGCGGCGCAAACTCCCCGCCACGCGCGCACTTGCCGCCCCTCACCCCCCCCTCCCCCCCCGCGGCATTACCGTTGAAAGGGACAGTCCAGAAGAAATGAGAGAAGAAGGGAAAGAGAAGGAATGAAGGAGCCAAAGGGGGAAGGAAGGAGAAAAGGAAATAAAGTTAAAGGAAACAGAAGGAAGGAGAGAAAGACAGAGGGAGGGAGGGAGGGAAGGAAAGAAGGAAGGAAGGAAAGAGGGAACGAGGGAAAGGCCGAGGGCGGGCCAGGAGGGGCCCGGCTCCGCCTCTGCCGCCTCCTCCTCTCCAGGAAGACCCGGGAATCTCCCCCTCTTACCGTCGTCGCTGCGCCTGACGTCACCGGCCCTGCAGGTGGGTTCTGGGAGAGGCGTGCCACTCCGCAGAGACACGCCCCCGCCAACAAAGGGGCCGGCCAAGCAGGACGCCCCAGTGAAGGAGGCCCACAACGTCGCCTTGGCAACTGCAAGGCCCCACCCCCCGCCCGCCCACCCTCCAACCCCCACACTGCCTCGCCAGGGGGATCCAAGAGAGAGAGACATCCCTACTACCGTTCCTTCCAGACAGGGGTCTCCCCCGCTGTCATACCGGTTGTGGGTGCACCACCACAGTCGGCCACAACATCACGGAGGGGAAGGGGGAGGCAGACACAGAACGAAGGAAGGAATGAGGGAGGGAGGGAGGACGAGAAGGAAGGAAGGAGGGAAGGAAGGAGGGAAGGAAGGAGAAGGAGGAGGAGAAGGAAGGAAGGAAGGAAAGACAGAACAACTAAAGGGAGGAAGGAAACAAAAAAGGAAGGAGGGAAAGGAGACAGGGAAGACTGAAATGGAAGGACGGAAGGAAGGAAGGAAAGGACATTACATCTATCAGGTCATTGAGAAACCATCACTCATTAAAACACTGAAAAACACCAAAGGCAAGACTTACAAACCCAAGAAATCCACTACAATGCATCCACATAACCATTAAGTCCAGTTGTCTCCGAATTCGGGGAATGGGGGGGTGTTGGTGCTCATCTCCATTTCTAAGCCCTAAACCCAGCCCTATCCATACACACCTCCAAAGTCATGAGCCCATGAATACCACTACTTTCTCACTACTACATTTTCCAAAACAACACACTACGCCACAGCAACGCGTGGCCGGGTACAGCTAGTCTATATAAATAAAAAGGTAATGTTCGTTTGTGGGATTAACAGAACTCAAAAACCACTGGACGAATTGACACCAAATTTGGACACAAGGCACCAATCAGGCCAACGAGTGAGCATCACTCGAATACTGGTGGGATTGGGGGGATTGATTTTGTCATTTGGGAGTTGTAGTTGCTGGGATTTATAATTCACCTACAATCAAAGAGCATTCTGAACTCCACCAATTATAGAAGTGAACCAAACTTGGCACACAGAACCCCCATGACCAACAGAAAATACTGGAAGAGTTTGGTGGGCATTGACCTTGAATTTTGGAGTTGTAGTTCACCTACATCCAGAGATCACTGTGGACTCAAACAATGATGGATCTGGACCAAACTCTACACGAATACTCAATATGCCCAAATGTGAACACTGGTGGAGTTTGGGGAAAATAGAATCTTGACATTTGGGAGTTGTAGTTGCTGAGATTTATAGTTCACCTACAATCACAGAGCATTCTGAACCCCACCAATGATAGAATTGGGCCAAACCTCCCACACAGAACCCCCATGTGGGCCACAGCAACGTGTGGCAGAGGATGGCTAGTCTATATATATAAATATAATGTTCGTTTGTGGGGACCCCATACCTCAAAAACAACTGGATGTAATGACACCAGATTTGGCCACAAGACACCTACTAACTCAAGGAGTGACCATCACTCAAAAAAAATCACCAAAAAATTCCCTGGCCCTACCCCCTTTTGCATGAGGATACGGACGGCGCAATGGAAGGAAGGAAGGAGAGAAGAAAAGAAAGAAAGAAAAAGGAGGGAGAGAAGGAAGAAGGAAGGGAGAAAGAGAAGGAAGCAAAGAGGATGGAAGGAAAGAGAGAGGGAAGAAAGGAGAGAAAGGGAAAGAAAAAGAGAAGGAAGGAAAGAGGTAGAGAAGGAAAGAAAGAGAGAAAGAGGGAGAGAAGGAAAGAAGGAAAGAGAGAAAGAAGGGTGGAAGAAAAGAGCGAAGGAAGGAAGGAAAAAGATAGAGAAGGAAGAAAGGAGAGAAAGAAAAGGGAAAGAAAAAGAGAAGGAAGGAAAGAGGTAGAGAAGGAAGGAAGGAGAGAAGGAAAGAAAGAGAGAAAGAGGGAGAGAAGGAAAGAAGGAAAGAGAGAAAGAAGGGTGGAAGAAAAGAGCGAAGGAAGGAAGGAAAAAGATAGAGAAGGAAGAAAGGAGAGAAAGAAAAGGGAAAGAAAAAGAGAAGGAAGGAAAGAGGTAGAGAAGGAAGGAAGGAGAGAAGGAAAGAAAGAGAGAAAGAGGGAGAGAAGGAAAGAAGGAAAGAGAGAAAGAAGGGTGGAAGAAAAGAGCGAAGGAAGGAAGGAAAAAGATAGAGAAGGAAGAAAGGAGAGAAAGAAAAGGGAAAGAAAAAGAGAAGGAAGGAAAGAGGTAGAGAAGGAAGGAAGGAGAGAAGGAAAGAAAGAGAGAAAGAGGGAGAGAAGGAAAGAAGGAAAGAGAGAAAGAAGGGTGGAAGAAAAGAGCGAAGGAAGGAAGGAAAAAGATAGAGAAGGAAGAAAGGAGAGAAAGAAAAGGGAAAGAAAAAGAGAAGGAAGGAAAGAGGTAGAGAAGGAAGGAAGGAAGGAGAGAAGGAAAGAAAGAGAGAAAGAGGGAGAGAAGGAAAGAAGGAAAGAGAGAAAGAAGGGTGGAAGAAAAGAGCGAAGGAAGGAAGGAAAAAGATAGAGAAGGAAGAAAGGAGAGAAAGAAAAGGGAAAGAAAAAGAGAAGGAAGGAAAGAGGTAGAGAAGGAAGGAAGGAGAGAAGGAAAGAAAGAGAGAAAGAGGGAGAGAAGGAAAGAAGGAAAGAGAGAAAGAAGGGTGGAAGAAAAGAGCGAAGGAAGGAAGGAAAAAGATAGAGAAGGAAGAAAGGAGAGAAAGAAAAGGGAAAGAAAAAGAGGAGAAGGAAGGAAAGAGGTAGAGAAGGAAGGAAGGAGAAATGGAAAGAATAAAAGACAAGGAAGGAAAGAGGGATGGAGGGAAGGAAGGAGAAAAGGAAAGAAAGAGAGAAAGAGGGAGGGAAGGTTGGCCACAGCAACGCGTGGCGGGTACAGCTAGTATAATATATAAACATTTCTTGGGGCTTCACGAACTACTTCAAAATGGGCACCATGGCTGAAAAAGTTTGAGAATCCCTGGTGTATAACATTTCTGGTTTGGTAACCCAGCCACATTGTCACGAAAAAGCATGTCAGAGTTGGCTTGGTTTACTACTACATGTGATCCCAGACTGTATTTTGTTTCTATTTTTTCTCAGCATGCACTCTGCCCAGATCTGCCTTTTCCTCTTTCTGTGAGGATCCTATCAGACGTGTCCGAGGGCCTGAATTATCTGCACAGTTTGCAACCCCATGTCCTTCACTGCAACCTGAAGCCCTCCAATGTCCTGATAGATCGGGACTACAGAGCTAAGGTGGGACTTTTTGAATACATGCTGCTTCCTCCTTTTTCTTTTCACTTGACAACATACCGTATCAATACAGGTTGAACATGGTTTATCTGGAATTCTAAAATCCCTGTGCGTGTCTCCTTTGCTTTCTGATGTGTCAGTGAACATCCATCAGGAAGCAGGCAGAAAACTATTTGAAATATTGTATATAATTACCTTCTGTCTAATTGTTATTCATGACAACAGCAGCAAGAATGACTTATGCTCAAAGATGGAAAGATCCGATTTGTTTAACACAAAACCATTTGCTTATGGAAATTAGTAAACTTGCGGAAATGGGTAAACTCAGTGTCGGTTAACTAACTTTAAGAAAGACTGGGCCCATTCATAGAATCATACAGTTGGAAGAGACCTTATGGGCCATCCAGTCCAACCCCCTGCCAAGAAGCATTCAAAGCAACCCCGACAGATGGCCATCCAGCATCTGTTTAAAAGCTTCCAAAGAAGGAGCCTCTACCACATTCCAGGGCAGAGAGTTCCACTGCTAAACAGTTCTCACAGTCAGGCAGCAGCCAGACTATTAACTGGAGTGAATTCCAGGGAGCGGTCAACCCTCCTGTTTAAGGAGCTCCACTGGCTGCCATTTATCTACCGGGCCCAATTCAAGGTGCAGGTCTTGACCTACAAAGCCCTAAACGGTTTGGGACCCTCCTACCTGCGCGACCGTATTTCCACCTATGAACCCACACTGTTAGAGACCCTAAATTGGGTCTTCTTAGGCCCATATCACAGGAACACGAAAGGAAGGAGACAGTCCCAAAAAAAGTTAAAAAAACAAGGTTTATTTTAGTTTCTTCATGAAGAAGACGGACAGCTTGGCAGCATACGCAGATGCTACCCTTCAAGTGACTGCCGCCTCCCCTTGGCTTTTGTCCACCGATATATAACCTCAAGTAAACAAGAACTTTTTTTTGTCATGGAAAGTACTCTCTTTCCAGCCCCCTCCCTTGACCTTTTGATGGAAAGTACCTTCTTGTACCTGCAGACTCTGCGCTTAACCACAACCTTTGAACTTAACCACAATACAACTTCCGACCTCTACATGTCACATCTTGTTTCTTAAAAACATTTTCTTCCGTGTTGCTCTTTTTTTTTTCCTTTTGTTTTTTTTTTTTTTTTTTTGTTTTGTTTTTTTTTTTTTTTTTTTTTTTTTTTTTTTTTTTTTTTTTTTTTTTTTTTTTTTTTTTTTTTTTTGTTTTTTTTTTTTTTTTTTTTTTTTTTTTTTTTTTTTTTTTTTTTTTTTTTTTTTTTTTTTTTTTTGTTTCTTAAAAACATTTTCTTCCGTGTGGCTCTTTTTCTACAGAGAAAGGGAATGTTTCTCTTTTGCTGTTAATTTCATTCAAAGCCCCTTGCTTAGCATTTGCAAATTTCACTCAAAGACCCTTTCAACACGATCCCTTCGATCTTCTGGAGAGTTTATTATATAGATAGATATTTAGGGGAGAGAAAATCCAAATAAAAGATAAAGAAGGAAGGAGAGCCCTTCTTTTGCCCCCCCCCCCCCCCCCACATCGCAAGTGCGACTTGCGGGGACGAGAGAGAGGGCCTTCTCTGCGGTGGATCCCCGGCTCTGGAACTCACTTCCCAGAGACATTAGACAAGCCCCCACATTGGCAATCTTCAGGAGGAATTTGAAAACCTGGTTGTTCCAATGTGCCTTCAGTGATTGAATGAAAGATTCTCCCTGACCACACTTTGCACAAAATGTCCTTAGACGCACTTTACTTTATGGGTTGTGCAATGAAATCTTTCCTCATTCCTGGAGCCTCCTCCTTATAAGTTACTCTGCCCTATCTCCCAGTGTTTTTAATATTTTCTATAATTTTATCCATGCATCTGGCCCTGCCTAGTGAAATTTCCTGTGTTTTTAATGCTTGATTTTATATTGTTGTGTTGTATATTATTTCAATTTTGCATTTTATGTATTTTGCTTGTTTTATTGTGTTTGTGTTATAGCTTGTATTGTATTGATGGGCATGGCCCAAGGTCCCCCATAACCTTCTGGCAAGGAAACTAGTCCAATGTGGGCTAGGCAAAACTACGGTGAGGTGGATCTGGAATTGGTTAAATGGACAAACCCAGAGGGTGCTCACCAATGCTTCCTCTTCATCCTGGAAAGAAGTGACGAGTGGAGTGCCGCAGGGTTCCGTCCTGGGCCCGGTCCTGCTCAGGATCTTTATTAATGACTTAGATGAAGGGCTAGAAGGCAGGATCATCAAGTTTGGAGACGACACCAAATTGGGAGGGAGAGCCAATACTCCAAAGGACAGGAGCAGGATTCAAAATGATCTTGACAGATTAGAGAGATGGGCCAAAACTAACAAAATGAAGATTGCTTCAGTATTTATATTAACATTTTAAATGTACTAAACGTACCAAGTTCATATGAAAAGGACAGGAGCAGGATTCAAAACGATCTTGACAGATTAGAGAGATGGGCCAAAACTAACAAAATGAAGTTCAACAGTGACAAATGCAAGATACTCCACTTTGGCAGAAAAAGCAAAATGCAAAGATACAGAATGGGGGACAATGCCTGGCTCGAGAGCAGTACGTGTGAAAAAGATCTTGGAGTCCTCGTGGACAACAAGTTAAACATGAGCCAGGAATGTGATGTGGCGGCAAAAAAAGCCAATGGGATTTTGGCATGCATCAATAGGAGCATAGTACCTAGATCTAGGGAAGTCATGCTCCCCTTGCTCTATTCCGCTTTGGTTAGACCACACCTGGAATATTGTGTCCAATTCTGGGCACCACAATTGAAGAGAGATATTGACAAGCTGGAATGTGTCCAGAGGAGGGCGACTAAAATGATCAAGGGTCTGGAGAACAAGCCCTATGAGGAGCGGCTTAAGGAGCTGGGCATGTTTAGCCTGAAGAAGAGAAGGCTGAGAGGAGATATAGCCATGTATAAATATGTGAGAGGAAGCCACAGGGAGGAGGGAGCAAGCTTGTTTTCTGTTGCCCTGGAGACTAGGATGCGGAACAATGGCTTCAAACTCCAAGAAAGGAGATTCCATCTGAACATGAGGAAGAACTTCCTGACTGTGAGAGCTGTTCAGCAGTGGAACTCTCTGCCCGAGTGTGGTGGAGGCTCCTTCTTTGGAAGCTTTTAAACAGAGGCTGGATGGCCATCTGTCAGGGGTGATTTGAATGCAATATTCCTGCTTCTTGGCAGGGGGTTGGACTGGATGGCCCATGAGGTCTCTTAAAACTCTTTGATTCTATATCTGGAAACCACGAATCCCTATGAGTAGCAGCTTAGGGTGCTGGTTTTGCTTAGCTTGTAGACAAGATGGTTAAGGTCAACATTTTTAAATATATGAAATGACGCCCTCCATTTGTGCCACTTCAAATACTACAGCACTGCTGGTCACAGCTGACCTCCAGCTGGAGCGCTCAAGGGACAGGGCTTCCCAGTTCTCTCTCAGTGTCTATGCCAGAGTTCTTAAGGTTGGCTTTGAGCCCATCTTTCAATCTCCTTTCCTGTCCTCCAACATTCAGTTTTCCGTTCTTGAGTTCGGAGTAGAGCAACTGCTTTGGGAGACGGTGGTCAGGCATCCGGACAACATGACCGGTCCAGCGGAGTTGATGGTGGAGGACCATCGCTTCAATGCTGGTGGTCTTTGGGGAGATGGTGATTGGGCATTTGGACAATGTGGAGTTGATGGTGGAGGATCATCGCTTCAATGCTGGTGGTCTTTGCTTCTTCCAGCACGCTGATGTTTGTCCGCCTGTCTTCCCAAGAAATTTACAGGCTTTTCCGGAGGCAGCACTGATGGAATTATTCCAGAAGTTGCATGTGACGTCTGTAGACAGTCCATGTTTCACAGGCGTATAGCAGGCTTGGGAGAACAATATATATATACAAATGCTCTGTGCATCATGAGTACTAGGGCTGGGCGGTTTCGTTTCGTTAATTCGTAATTCGTTAATAATTCGTTAATTTTTTCAATTACAAAACGATAACGAACCATTCTGGAGCAATTATTAAAAAAACGAATTTTCAAAAACGTTTTGTAAATGCTTCGTATTGCGATATTGTATTCGTTTCGTTATTGTTTTGAGGTCGTTTCGTTATTATTTCCGCATGTCTGGGCCAGTTTTATGGTTTAATTAGTGAAAAAAATTATAATATCACACCAA
>NW_026847993.1:9527671-9542767 GCF_025583915.1 Anolis sagrei ordinatus | reverse complement strand
GTAGTGGGACCGAGAGGAGGGCCTCCCCAGAAGATCTTAGAGCTCACGCCGGTTCATAGAAGGAGATGCAATAGCAGAGATAGGCAGGGCCCGAACCATTTAGGGCTTTATAGGTCATGACCTGCACCTTGAATTTGGCTCAGTAACTTATCGGCAGCCAATGAAGCTGTTTTAATAGGGGTGTTGTGTGCTCCCTATAGTTTGCTCCAGTAAGGAGCCTGGCTGCCACCCGCTGTACCAGATCAAACTTCCGAGACATCTTCAAGGGCAGCCCTACGTAGAGTGCATTGCAATAGTCCAGTTTGGATGTAACCAAGGTGTGGACCACCCTGGCCAAGTCAGACTTCACAAGGTATGGTTGCAGCTGGCGCACAAGTTTGAGTTGTGCAAAGGCCCTCCCAGCCACTACTGACACCTGAGCATCAAGTGATAGCGTTGAGTCCAGGAGGACCCCCAGGCTAACTTCAGGGGGAGTGTAACCCCGTCGAGCACAGGTTGCCACCCAATACCCCGGTCGGTCCCACGACTGACCAGGAGGACCTCTGCCTTGTCTGGATTAAGCTTCAACCTGTTAGCCCTCATCCAGTCCATCACAGCTGTCAGACATCGGTTCGGGGTCTGGGAGGCTTCCTTGGAATTCGGTGGAAATTAGTAGTAGAGTTGGGTGTCATCAGTGTACAGATGGCACCCAGCTCCAAAACTCCAGATAACCTCACCCAGGGGTTTCATGTAGATATTGAAAAGCATGGGGGATAGAATGGAACCTTGCGGGACCCCACAGGTCAAAGGCCACGGGTCTGAGCAGGTATCCCTCAGCTTCACCAACTGGGAGCGACCCTCCAGGAAGGAACGGAGCCACTGCAGAGCAATGCCTGCAAGACCCATTCTGGAGAGCCGCCCCAGAAGGATACAATGAAAAATGGTATCGAAAGCCGCTGAGATAAGGTTACTGCAGACACTGATCGAGAGGGGTCAGGGGAAAGGCTAAGTTCTCATGAGAAAGTTGCTGTCAGAGCAAGGGAAGAAAGTTTATTCCCTTCTCCAGGCTCAAGTTTGCAAGATAGCTTGACACCTGGGGGAGTTAATGAGGAGATAGAGATAGATAAGACCAGTCGCCATCTGGAAATCAGCCAGAACCATTGAGAGGCCCAGTGTTTATGCAGGTCAGAAAGAATTCGGCAGTTAAGGCCAAAAACTGGGGGGAGTAGAAACCAGTTTTTGGGATTTAAATTGGGCCCTTAGAGAATCTTCTTCAGATTGGGCATCGTTTGGAATCAAGCTCAAATCTCCTGGAAATTCCTGATTCAAGTGGCCTCGTCTCTAAGGATATATCTAGCTTTTCAAGGGGATTAGCAGTGGCTAGTCTGTTCATAGTTTTCTGTTGAAGGCTTTTGGTTATTCACTGCATTTGGATTATTTCCGCAAGCTTTTTGGGACATTGCTATTATTCCTACGTTTGGACATTGCTTATATATACAGGTTGTGTGTGTATTTCTTTTTACAGAATGCACAGCACTTCTACAGGATATTCTTAGCACATTCAGAAAGGAGACGATTTCAGATGCAATATACAACGTGATTCACGCAAAGGTGAGCTGTAATCCATGTCAATCCTATGCAACATGCCGCAAAATGCATCATGTTTTAAATCACAGAAGTAAGCTGTGTTCATTTTGGTTTCATTGCACTGACACTCTCTACTTCTGTCTTCCAGGATTGCGCCATAGATGCCGCCAAAGGCCCAGTTGCTTATGTCCTCGAAAGGGACAGGCACAATTTGGAGGTGAGTGTGGGAACACTTTGAGTGGCGCCATTGTTCCATTTCTTCAGATTATTGTCTATCCGGAGGTTCAATGGCTCCCCAGGGTTTCAGACAGGAGCATTTTCTAGGGGTGTGTGAAATGGCAGAAATCCATGTTTTTGTTCTGTTTTCAGGAAGTTTCCAGGAGATTCGGATGGGAGAAGTTAGGATTCGTAATTCAGAACACGGAATTCCGTTTCCCCCTACCTATTGTTTTCAGAAAGTTTCTGGGAGATTAGGATGGGAGGCATTTAGATTCATAATTCAGAACCTGGAATTCCATCTCCCCCTCCATTCTGCTTTCAGGAAGTTTCCAGGAGATTAGGATGGGAGGCATTTGGATTCTTAATTCAGAAGCCAGAATTCCATTTCCCCCTCCGTTCTGTTTTCAGGAAGTTTCCGGGAGGTTAGGATGGGAAATGTTTGGATTCGTAATTCAGAAGCCAGAATTCCATTTCCCCCTCCATTCTGTTTTCAGGAAGTTTCGGGAAATTAGGATGGGAAGCGTTTGGATTCTTAATTCAGAACCCGGAATTCCGTTTCCCCCTCCGTTCTGTTTTCAGGAAGTTTCCAGGAGATAGGATGGAAGAAGTTTGGATTCTTAATTCAGAACCCAGAATTCCGTTTCCCCCTCCTTTCTATTTTCAGAAAGTTTCCGGAAGATTAGGAAGGGAGGTGTTTGGATTCTTAATTCAAAACCCGGAATTCTGTTTCCCCCTTCGTTCCGTTTTGAGGAAGTTTCCAGGAGATTAAGATGGGAGGCGTTTGGATTCTTAATTCAGAACCTGGAATTCCGTTTCCCCCTCAGTTCTGTTTCCAGGAAGTTTCCAGGAGATTAGGATGGGAGACATTTGGATTCTTAATTCAGAACCCGGAATTCTGTTTCCCCCTCCGTTCTGTTTTCAGGACGTTTCCAGGATATTAGGATGGGAGAAGTTTGGATTCATAATTCAGAACCTGGAATTCCGTTTCCCCCTCCATTCTGTTTTCAGGAAGTTTCTGGGAGATTAGGATGGGAGGCGTTTGGATTCATAATTCAGAACCCAGAATTCAATTTCCCCCTCCATTCTGTTTTCAGGAACTTTCCAGGAGATTAGGATGGGAGGCGTTTGGATTCTTAATTCAGAACCCAAAATTCCGTTTCCCCCTCCATTCCATTTCAGGAAGTTTTCAGGAGATTAGGATGGGGGGTGTTTGGATTCTTAATTCAGAACCCGGAATTCCATTTCCCCCTCCGTTCTGTTTTCAGGAATTTCTGGGAGATTAGGATGGGAGGAGTTTGGATTCATAATTCAGAAACCAAAATTCCGTTTCCCCCTCCATTCTGTTTTCAGCAAGTTTTCAGGAAATTTTAAAAATGGCCGGACCAAATGTAATAGATTAAAATTGAAAATATGCTGACGTGAACAAGGTAAAATATAACTAGGATAGAATTTTTCGGAGATAAATTAGGGAGCACAGTCCATCCTACGTCAGTATTAAAGTGCATTGTGAGGACATATTGCTTAGAGTTCTCCTTATTCAAGGAAGGCACACTGGAATAGCCATGTTTTCAGGCTTCTCCTAAAGACCGCCAATGTGGGGGCTTGCCTGATATCCTCGGGAAGTGAATTCCAGAGTCGAGGGGCCACCACCGAAAAGGCCCTCTCCCTAGTCCCCACATATCGCGCCTGCGAAGGGGGCAGGAGCAAGAGTAGGGCCTCTCCAGATAATCAAAGAGATTGTGTGGGTTCTTACATAGAAATGCGGTCACACAGGTAGGCAGGTCCCAAACCGTTCAGGGCTTTGTCGGTAAGAACCTGCACCTTGAATTGGGACCGGAAAATGAACGGCAGCCAATGGAGCTCCTTAAACAGGGAGGTTGACCGCTCCCTATAAGTTGCTCCAGTAAGTAACCTGGCTGCCGCCCATTGTACCAATTGGAATTTCCGAGCCATTTTCAAGGGCAGCCCCACGTAGAGTGCATTACAGTAATCTAATCTGGAGGTGACTAAGGCGTGGACCACCCTGGCCAGATCCAACTTCATGAGGTACAATTAAATCATTATAGCGTTGAAGATTTACAATGCCTCCTAATTGCACCTAAAGCCTTGAGGCCTATAGTTCATACAGTTGCAAAACATTGTCAGAAACTTAGATATTCTAAAAGATATGTATTTGTCAACATCAGACAATATGTATGTGTAGATATGGAGATGGAGAGGATAATTCTAGCCGGAACAATCCAAAAGCACATGAATAATCATCTGGCTAGATAGAGAAACACAACTACGTACTTTTGTCATGTTTGGGCATAACAGTTATTCCCTTAAGGAGACTGATTCCCAGTTATCTGGAATTCCATCTCTACATCCTTGAGCCTCTATATTACAATTCATTTAGCTCTATCATATCCTTGAGCTAAAAAAGGAAGATGAGAGGAAAATGATTCATGATGATCAATGGCTTTTTTTCCATATGTTGTTCATCCTGTTGAAACATTATTTGAACAGAAATGGGATAGAACGGGGCTTACGTTCCAGGATCTCCTGCAATAAGTGAAAAACCACAATGTAGGGACGCTATATTTATTTTAATACTAGCCATCCCCTGCCACGTGTTGCTGTGGCCCAGTGTGGGGATCTGGGAAATAAAGTAACGAGAAAGTGTTGATTTCTAATATATGTAGGTTCTTTATGCTTGTGAGTAAACAGTATTTGATTACATTTTCTTGTCCTGGTGAAAGGAGTTGGACTGGATGGCCTTAAGTATTTTCTATTGGTCATGGGGGCTCTATGTGGGAGGTTTGGCCCAATTCTGTCCTTGGTGGGGTTCAGAATGCTCTTTGATTGTAGGTGAACTATAAATCCCTGTAACCACAACTTCCAAATGTCAAGGTCTGTTTTCCTCAAACTCCTCCTGTGTTTACACTTGAGTATTCGTGCCAAGTTTGGTCCAGATCCATCATTGTTTGAGTCCACAGTGCTCTCTGGATGTAGGTGAACCAAAACTCCCAAACTCAAGATCAATGCCCACCAAACCCTTCTAGTGTTTTCTGTTGTTCATGAGAGTTCTGTGTGCCAAGATTAGTTATATTCCATCATTGGTGGAGTTCAGAATGCTCTTTGATTGTACGTGAACTGTAAATCCCAGTAACTACAACTCCCAAATGTCAAGGTCTATTTCCCCTAAACTCCATCTGTGTTCCTAGTTGGGCATATGGAATATTCGTGCCAAGTTTGGTCCAGATCCATCATTGTTTGAGTCCACAGTGCTCTCTGGATGTAGGTGTACTACAAGTCCCCAACTCAACATCAATGCCCACCAAACCCTTCTAGTATTTTCTGTTGGTCATGGGAGTCCTGTGTACCATGTTTGGTTCAATTCCATCATTGAAGGAGTTCAGAATACTCTTTGATTGTAGATGAACTATAAATCCCAACAACTACAACTCCCAAATGACAACTCAATTTTTTTTGAGTGATGGTCACTCCTTGGGTTAGTCACAAGTACGTCTGGCGGGGACGAGAGACAGGGCCTCCTCAGTGGTGGCCCCTCAGTTATGGAACACCCTCCCAAGGGAGATCAGATCAGCTTCTTCGCTCCTAACATTTCGGAAAAAAACTCAAGACATGGCTATTCGAGCAAGCATTTGCAAATATTGAGTAACAGACATAGGAACTGAAACAACTATACGATGAGACTGGACAATGTTTTTTTAATGAGAATTTATTGATTTATGTTTTATTGTTATTGTTATGATTTTATGGATGTTAATGCTTTTTTTATATTGTACTTGTGTTCCTATGGTATTGAATTTTGCCTTGTAAACCACCTCAAATTGCCGGAAGGCTGAGATGGGCGGTATACAAATACAGTTTATTATTATTATTATTATTATTATTATTATTATTATTATATTTTAAATTAATATTTTTTGAAAACTGCGAAACAGCGAGTCCGCTAAAAGTGAACCGCGAAGTAGCGAGAGAACAAAGTATCACTGTTTTCCACATTGTTTGTTTCAGATCCTTTGTACTCACAACAACAATGGACCCAACAAGGAAATTGATCTGAAATCAAAGACTTGGTCAGACTTTTGCCCTGATCGCAGTGCAAGAGGCCCAGGAAGTGAAGCGGAGCAGACATTCTGTGCCAATAGTGATCCTCACCATGATGCAAGAAGAGGTGATGTTTCAATTAGATCTTAAATGCATTCAAATGGGTGGAGAAAGGGATTTCCGCTTGGTCCTTCACCTCTTTGGTCCTTCACCTCTTATATCACATCCCAATCTGTCTTGTGGTTGTGTGTCCTCAAGTCATTTGGATTTATGTATTGTCGAAAGCTTTCATGGCTGGAATCACTGAGATGCTGTGTTTTCCGGGCTATATGGTTGTGTTCCAGCAGCATTCTCTCCTAACGTTTTTACATTATGATTGATAACAGTACCTACCTTGGCAGCCACCTCTCCACCAAAGTCAACATTGACACCGAAATACAACAGTGCCTGAGCTCTGCAAGTGCAGCTTTTTTCCGAATGAAGCAGAGAGTGTTTGAGGGATACCAAGGTGCTTGTTGATAAAGCTACTAGCCTTCCCCTGCCACGTGTTGCTGTGGCCGTCATGGGGGTTCTGTGTGGGAGGTTTGGTCCGATTCTATCGTTGGTGGGGTTCGGAATGCTCTGTGATTGTAGGTGAACTATAAATCCCAGCAATTACAATTCACAAATGTCAAGATTCTATTTTCTCTAATCTCCACCAGTGTTCATATTTGGGCATATTGAGTATTCGTGTAGAGTTTGGTGCAGATACATCATTGTTTGAGTCCACAGAGATCTCAGGATGTAGGTGAACTACAACTCCAAAACCAAAGGACACTGCCCACCAAACCCTTCCAGTATTTACATTGGTCATGGGAGAACTGTGTGCCAAGTTTGCTTCAATTCCATCATTGGTGGGGTTCAGAATGCTCTTTGACTGTAGGTGAACTATAAATCCCAGCAACTACAACTCCCAAATGACAAAATCATAATTTTTGAGTGATGGTCACTCCTTGTATAGTGAGATGTTTTGTTGCCAAATTTGGTGTGATTTCGTTGATTGGTTCTTTTGTTTTTAAGGTACTCATTATGCACAGAGCATTTTTATATATATAGATTGTCCCCCCAACCCTGCTATACACCTGTGAAACATGGACCGTCTAAAGACATCACATGCAACTCCTGGAATGATTCCATCAGTGCTGCCTCCGGAAAATCCTACAAATCTTTTGGGAAGACAAAGAGACAAATGTCAGCGTGCTGGAAGAAGCAAAGACCACCAGCACTGAAGCGATGGTCCTCCTCCATCAACTCCGCTTGACCGGCCACATTGTCCAGATGCCTGACCACCGTCTCCCAAAGCAGTTGCTCTACTCCGAACTCAAGAACGGAAAATGGGATGTTGGAGGACAGGAAGAGAGATTGAAAGGTGGGCTCAAAGCCAACCTTAAAATCTCTGGCATAGACACTGAGAACTGGGAAGCCCTGGCCTGTGAGTGCTCCAGCTGGAGGTTAGCTGTGACCAGCAGTGCTGTAGAAATTGAAGAGGCATGAATGGAGGGCGAAAGAGAGAAACATGCCAAGAGGAAGGTGCATCAAGCCAACCCCAACCAGGACCACCTTCCACCTGGAAACCAATGCCCTCACTGCGGAAGAAGATGAAGATCAAGAATAGGGCTCCATAGTCACCTACGGACCCACCCTGGAAGATTATCCCACTCGGACAATGAGGGATCGCCTAAGTAAGTAAGCATAAAAGTAGCAAAATTACAGTTACGTAGCAACGAAAACACTGGTTTACACAGGGTTGTTGTAGGTTTTTCCGGGCTATATGGTCATGTTCTAGAGGCATATTTTCTCCTGACGTTTCGCCTGCATCTATGGCAAGCATCCTCAGAGGTAGTGAGGTCTGTTGGAACTAGGAAAAAGGTTTATATATCTGTGGAATGACCAGGGTGAGACAAAGGACTTTTGTCTGCTGGAGCTTGGTGTGAATGTTTCAACTGACCACCTTGATTGCATACAATGGCCTGACTGTGCCTGGAGCCAGATTTTGTTCAATTTCATGGTTTCCTCCTTTCTGTTGGAATTGTCCACATGCTTGTGGATTTCAATGGCTTCTCTGTGTAGTCTGACATGGTGGTTGTGAGAGTGGTCCAGCATTTCTTGTTCTCCAAAAATATGCTGTGTCCATGTTGGTTCATCAAGTGCTCTGCTATGGCTGACTTCTCTGGTTGAAGTAGTCTGCAGTGCCTTTCATGTTCCTTGATTCGTGTTTGGGTGCTCTCACAACCACCATGTCAGACTACACAGAGAAGCCATTGAAATACACAAACATGTGGACAATTTCAACAGAAAGGAGGAAACCATGAAAATGAACAAAATCTGGCTACCAGTATTAAAAAACTCTAAAATTGCAACAGCACAACAACAGAGAGGAAACAGGCAGGGACATCTAATTACCTCTCAACAAAAGTTTGCTCCAGGCACAGTCAGCCCATTGTATGCTAATCAAGGTGGTCAGTTGAAACATTCACGCCTAGCTCCAGCAGACAAAAGTCCTTGTCCCACCCTGGTCATTCCACAGATATATAAACCCTTTTTACTAGTTCCAACAGACCTTAGTACTAGGGCTGGGCGGTTTCGTTTCGTTAATTCATAATTAGTTAAAAATTCGTTATTTTTTTTTGTTAACGAAGCGATAACGAACCATTCTGGAGCAACTTAAAAACGAAACAAATTTTTCAATTCGTTTCGTAAATGCTTCGTATTTCGTTATGTATTCGTTTCGTTATTGGTTTGAGGTCGTTTCGTTATTATTTCCGCATGTCTGGGGCAAGTTTTATAGTTGTTTTTTGTTTAATTAGTAAAAAAAAATATAATATCACACCAACAGTCAACAACAGAGGGAGAGGGAAGCTTCAGAAGTTCCCCCTGTCCCATTTGGAGGTTTTTTAGCGTATTGCGCGGTCGCGTCCGCCATTAACGAATCGATTCGTTATTGTTTTGTTATTGTTTCGTTATTGTTTTGTAATTTTTTTACCATTTACGAAATTTCGTAAATATCGAACTTTTTTTTTAAAAAAAAATCGGAATTCTTTTAAATATCGAAACGCAAAAAACCCCAAAAAACGAATCGATTTTAGAAACAAATTTTTCCGTTGTTACCCAGCCTCACTACCTCTGAGGATGCTTGCCATAGATGCAGGCGAAACGTCAGGAGAAAATGCCTCTAGAACATGGCCATATAGCCCGGAAAAACTTACAACAACCCAGTGATTCCGGCCATGAAAGCCTTCGACGATACACTGGTTTACACATTTTCCCCCAAAACAATAATGTCCACTAGAGGGAGTGGGGCACATTTCCACCACATTTTGCACTAAGGTAGGTTTTTCTGAAACGAGAACTGAATGGGAAATGACTTCCACTTACTTCATCTTGCCATAAAAAAATAGACTGTTACTTGATTGAAAATGGTCTAGAAAAGCCTCCAAATGTGGCATTTAGGGACAAGACAATGCAATGCCTGTTCCCGGTCCTCTTGCACATTTCAAAGTGAGTGGGAAATACCCCTCTGCTGTGATCATTCCATCGTTTCAGGGACACAGGGTTGTCTGCCCTTGCCTTCACCTGATGTGGATTAAATGTGTTTGCTTTGTCTGTTACTGACTGTAAAAGCAGTCTGTATCTCCATGTCACACTGTGGGGGGTTCTGTGAATCCCAACATGACCCTTGGATGAATAATCCCTCTTCTCTGTGTTAAGGAGAGTTTTGATGTTGTGCTGTGACCCACGTTGTGTTGGAAGTGAATTATTTTATTTATCGTGTCAGGAGCAACCAGACAGTTGTATACATTTTTAACAAAACAAACAAACAGACAAAACACAAAGTTTGCAAGCTTAGTAGTTGATTAAATGTCCTTTAACCAGTAGCTGGCCACTTGGAGTGCCTCTGGTGTTGCTTCAAGGTCCTCCATTGTGCATGTGGCAGGGCTCAGGTTGCATTGCAGCAGGTGGTCAGTGGTTTGCTCTTCTCCACACTCGCATGTTGTGGATTCCACTTTGTAGCCCCATTTCTTAAGGTTGGCTCTGCATCTTGTGGTGCCAGAGCGCAGTCTGTTCAGCGCCTTCCAAGTCGCCCAGTCTTCTGTGTGCCCAGGGAGTCTCTCATTTGGTATCAGCCATTGGTTGAGGTTCTGGGTTGAGCCTGCCACTTTTGGACTCTCGCTTGCTGAGGTGTTCCAGCGAGTGTCTCTGTAGATCTTAGAAAACTATTTCTAGATTTAAGTTGTTGACGTGCTGGCTGATACCCAAACAGGGGATGAGCTGGAGATGTCACTGCCTTGGTCCTTTCACTATTGGCTGCTACTTCCCGGCGGATGTCAGGTGGTGCAATACCGGCTAAGCAGTGTAATTTCTCCAGTGGTGTAGGGCGCAGACACCCCGTGATAATGCGGCATGTCTCATTAAGAGCCACATCCACTGTTTTAGTGTGGTGAGATGTGTTCCACACTGGGCATGCATACTCAGCAGCAGAGTAGCATAGTGCAGGGGCAGATGTCTTCACTGTATCTGGTTGTGATCCCCAGGTTGTGCCAGTCAACTTTCGTACGATATGATTTCTAGCACCCACTCTTTGCTTGATATCAAGCAGTGCTCCTTGTAAATTAGAACATGGTCCAGAGTATCTCCCAGGTTTTTTGGAGTGTTGCAATGCTCCAGTGGGATTCCTTTCCAGATAATCCTCAGGGTTCTCGATGCTTAAGGTAAAAAGCACATGTCTGTGTTTTAAATGGATTAGGAATCAGCTGGTTTTCCTTGTAATAGGCAGTAAGATCACCTAAATCTTCGGAGAGCTTCTGTTCAACCATTTCAAAGCTCCCTGCTTGAGCGGTGATGGCACAATCGTCAGCACAGATGACGCTCTCTGTCCCTTCTGGCAGGGCTGGTCATTTGTGTAGATGTTGAACATGGATGGAGCAAGCACGCTCTCCTGAGGCAGGCCGTTCTTCTGTTTCCATCTGCTTTTCTGGCCCTGGAACTCAACAAGGAAGCTCCTGTTTCGTAGCAGATTTCCTATGACGCAGGCGAGGTAGTAATACTTTGTGATATTATAAATATTTCTCATATTATAAATTGTTCTCATTCCGAGTAGGATTGTACTCCAAGTTTGGTGTCCTGGTGATGGGTCCGTAGGTGACTGTGGAGCCCTATTTTTGATCTGCATCTTCTCCTGCAGTGCGGGCATCGGTTTCCAGGTGGAAGGCGGTCCCAGTCGGGGTTGGCTGGATGCACCTTCCTCTTGGTATAGTTCTCTCTTTTGCCCTCCATTGTGCCTCTTCAAATTCTACAGCACTGCTGGTCACAGCTGACCTCCAGCTGGAGCGCTCAAGGGCCAGGGCTTCCCAGTTCTCAGTGTCTATGCCAGAGTTTTTAAGGTTGGCTTTGAGCCCATCTTTAAATCTCTTTTCCTGTCCACCAACATTCCGTTTTCGTTCTTGAATTTGGAGTAGAGCAACTGCTTTGGGAGATGGTGGTCAGGCATCCGGACAACGTGGCTGGTCCAGTGCAGTTGATGGTGGAGGACCATCGCTTCAATGCTGGTGGTCTTTGCTTCTTCCAGTATGCTGACATTTGTCTACTTGTCTTCCCAAGAGATCTGCAGGATCTTCCGGAGGCAGCGCTGATGGAATCATTCTAAGAGTTGCATGTGACGTCTGTAGACAGTCCACGTCTCGCAGGCGTATAGCAGGCTTGGGAGGACAATAGCTTTATAAACAAGCCCTTGGTATCCCTACAGATGTCCCTGTCCTGAAACACTCTCAGAGAGAGAGAGAGAGAAAGAGAGAGAGAGAGAGAATGCCTGCCATAGATGTAGGTAAAACGTCAGGAGAGAATGCTTCTTGAACATGGCCATACTGCCCGAAAAAACTTCCTACAACACAGTGATTCTGACCATGAAAGTCTTCGACAATATGAACACTGGTGGAGTTTGGGAAAAATAGACCTTGACATTTGGGAGTTGTAGATGCTGGGATTTATAGTTCACCTACAATCAAAGAGCATTCTGAACCCCACCAACGACAGAATTGGGGCAAACTTAACACAGAGAACCCCCATGACCAACAGAAAATACTGGAAGGGTTTGGTGTGCATAGACCTTGAGTTCTGAAGTTGTAGTTCACCTACATCCAGAGAGCACTGTGGACTCAAACAATGATGGATCTGGATCAAACTTGGCACAAATACTCCATATGTTCAAATATGAACACAGGTGGAAAATAGACCTTCACATTTGGGAGTTGTAGTTGCTAAAATTTATAGTTCACCTACAATCAAAGAGCATTCTGAACCCCACCAACAATAGAATTGGGCCCAACTTCCCACACAGAACCCCCATGACCAACAGAAAATAGTGTTTTCGATGGTCTTTGGTGACCCCTCTGACACCCCTCGCGACCCCCTCAGGGGTCCCGACCCCCAGGTTGAGAAATGCTGCTCTAGGACTACCCTTCCCAGGGTTCCATAGCACTGAGTCATGGCAATGAAAGTGCAACCAAATTGCATTCATTCTGCAGTGTAGATGCTCCCTAAGGAAGGAGAGCAGGGTCATCGCCAGGAAAGCAGCCAAAGCAGTATGACCAACGTCGCTTAGACCCAAAAGGCCCATAGCATCATGCAACATCCTTCCTCTGGAAGGACAAATGCTGAGTGCTCCTCTTTACTTGGTTTGAGGAAGGAGAAATGCCTGTCAGCAGGAGCAAAGCCACTCAAAAATCTACGCATGCAGCCAAAAGCTGGATGCAGCTGAAATTCGGCTGTTTTGTCCCACTGCATTGTTTTCCCAGCAGGATCCCCAGCCTGTCAACGGGATGCAAAACAAGTCTGAACAAACAAGTCTAAAGGGTGAAGGTCGTCTTACGAGTGGCTTCCCATATCACTTCTCCCTTGTTCGGGTGTTTAAGGCATGTCCGAAGTACCTGGGAAGCAGACAGGCGAGCACACCTTTCTGTAAATGTGCATTTAAAAGAAAAACGAATAAAATAAATGTGTCTCAAAAACAAACCAAAAAAAGCTCTTCAAAAGATGTTTAATAAGCACTTTGGGAGAGGACACACATGCCAACTACATGTAAGTAGTGAATGTACAAAGCTTCTGGTGACATCTAGCTGCTTCAGTGAGGTGTGCATCCACTCTGGGTTTTAGTCTGAACTTTCCAAGATACTGAAAGCTAGGCCCAAAGTAGGTTTAGGACTTTGGCTCCAACTTTTAAAGTTTGGAGGAAACTTGGAATGGAGTGGATGCCTTATATAGATGCAGGCGAAACATCAGGAGAGAATGCTGCCACTAGCTTCTGGTGGCATCTAGCTGCTTCAGTGAGGTGTGCATCCACTCTGGGTTTTAGTCTGAACTTTCCAAGATACTGAAAGCTAGGCCCAAAGTAGGTTTAGGACTTTGGCTCCAACTTTTAAAGTTTGGAGGAAACTTGGAATGGAGTGGATGCCTTATATAGATGCAGGCGAAACATCAGGAGAGAATGCTGCCACTAGCTTCTGGTGGCATCTAGCTGCTTCAGTGAGATGTGCATCCACTCTGGGTTTTAGTCTGAACTTTCCAAGATACTGAAAGCTAGGCCCAAAGTAGGTTTAGGACTTTGGCTCCAACTTTTAAAGTTTGGAGGAAACTTGGAATGGAGTGGATGCCTTATATAGATGCAGGCGAAACATCAGGAGAGAATGCTGCCACTAGCTTCTGGTGGCATCTAGCTGCTTCAGTGAGATGTGCATCCACTCTGGGTTTTAGTCTGAACTTTCCAAGATACTGAAAGCTAGGCCCAAAGTAGGTTTAGGACTTTGGCTCCAACTTTTAAAGTTTGGAGGAAACTTGGAATGGAGTGGATGCCTTATATAGATGCAGGCGAAACATCAGGAGAGAATGCTGCCACTAGCTTCTGGTGGCATCTAGCTGCTTCAGTGAGATGTGCATCCACTCTGGGTTTTAGTCTGAACTTTCCAAGATACTGAAAGCTAGGCCCAAAGTAGGTTTAGGACTTTGGCTACAACTTTTAACGTTTGGAGGAAACTTGGAATGGAATGGATGCTTTATATAAATGCAGTCAAAACATCAGGAGAGAATGCTTCTGGAACATGGCAATACAGCCCAGAAAACTCACAATAACCCAGTGATTCCAGCCATGAAAGCCTTCAACAATACATTGGAATGGATTCATTACCCCAGCAATGATTCCTATATTTACCTTTGTATCCTTTGTTTTTGTTTGTTTGTGTGTTTTTTTGGTATTCATTTCTCCAGGTCGTCCAGTTTGCAACAGCGAAGAACCCGGATCACCTCCACATTCCTTTTCCTCCGTTCTCATGCCTGATTCGAGTGTGAATGGCAGGAGCACCTTGCCCTTTTGCAAAGAGCCAGAAGGCAAGCGGCAACCACCGCCAGAATTAGTACAACACTCTGGCCATCGTCTCACCAACAGCAACTGTCAGAAGAGTTGGTCAGAAAATAAATTAAAAGGTGAGATTATCTTTTCTTTCTAAAGGATGAGTTTGAATTGGAACAGGATGCTGGAGTTCAGCCTGTGATTGTGTTTCAAGATCATGGTACTTTGGATGTGGGGAATGATGTCAATGAGGGTCAGGATGGCCATGGTTTGGTCAATGATATTAATGCAGAGAATGACATAGAGACACCTGTTCAGAGTGTAGTTTCTCATGAGAATGTTCCTACAGGGTATAGGGATGAGAGTTTACTCCCTGAATTGCTCCCAGAGAGTTCCCAGGATTTGGGGCTTGAAAACAACTTGGCACCTGCTAGCTTTAGATCAGTGGTTCCCAACCTTCCAAATGCCGCGACCTCTTAATGCTGTTCCTCATGTTGTGACCCCCCAACCATGACATTATTTTCGTTGCTACTTCATAACTGTAATTTTGCTACTGTTATGAATTGTAATGCAAGTATCCGATACATAGGATGTATCACTGGACCAAATTTGGCCCAAATATCCAATACGCCCAAATTTGAATTCTGGTGGGGTTGGGAGGGGGGTGATTGATTTTGTCATTTGGGAATGCTGGAGTTGCTGGGATTTATAGTTCACCTAAAATCAAAGAGCCTTCTGAACTCCACCAATGATGGAATTGAATCAAACTTGGCACTCAGAACTCCCACGTGCATCAGAAAATATTGGAAGGGCTTGGTGGGCATTGACCTTCACACACAGAATTCCCATACCATGAGAAAATACGGGGGGGGGGGGGG
>NW_026847993.1:9493229-9527571 GCF_025583915.1 Anolis sagrei ordinatus | reverse complement strand
AGAAACACTGCTTTAGATGAAGCAACGTTGGATTCACGTCAGGTTCTTCATGCTAAGTTTCTGGACCCTTACCTTTGTTTGATTCCTGTTTCAAGTGCCTTGGGTGTTATTTACCTTTGAAATCAAGCCTCTTGTTTTCTTGGATTTCTGTGGACTATTTTTCTTTGGATTTATTGCACTTTTTACTTAATTATCAATTAGATTTACCTATTTCTGTGGATTACCTTTTATTGCTTTGGCTTTTATTACTCTCAATAAACTGCTTGCTGTTTTAACTCAAATGTGTGGTGTCTAAAGTCAGAGGGAATCCTGCTCTGGAGTGCAACAGATTCATTCTTAACTCCTTTATGTTCCAGGATCCTGCTATCAACAGAAAAATTGCTCCATCCTGGCCTGTGGGCGAGAGACCATCCTGCACTGCATGACCGAAGGACGCTTGAATCACCTCCTGGACGTCCTGCGCTCCCAACAACTCTTATCCAGGATGGACTACGAGTGCATCACCTCCTTCCCCACTTTGACGGCCCGTTCCCGGGCTTTGCTGGACACTTGCCTCGGCCTCGGTGAAAAGGCCGCCCAGACCGTGGTGTCCGTCTTGTCCACTAGCAAATGCAGCCCCTTGCTACAAAGCTTCCCGGCAAATGCAGTGAATTAAACCATTTACCATTTGGCATTTCAGAACAAATGAAAACATTTCTTTGCCAGCTGGTAATTTGCTGATTTATCGAGCCTTTGTTGCTTGCTGTCGCAGCTGAGAGCCTTGCACAACTTGTGCGACTTTTATCCGCTTAATGAAGGAACGTGAGTTGGATTACGGGGCTGAGCTGCCCAACGCCTGCAGTAATAACGACAATATGCTTTTAATGTTGATGGTCATACAGTTGGACGCTTGAGCCATTGGGACTGCGGTCAAGCTTCAGTTCTGAGCCTTCTGGGCAGAAGAAGACAGACTTTGGAGCTGCCCTTGTTTTCATACTGTTTGACACAGGGATTGCAGACTTGGCAAAGAGAACACAACAAGCACTTAAGGGGACCTCTTGCTGTCATGAAGCAGGAAGAAAAACCTGTTGAGGTGAGGCAGAACTTAAGGAGAAGCACAGCCTTCTCCAAAATCACATAAACAAAAGGGGCAGAATTTAAACATTGAATCATTCAGGGAGGTTTTGCTCAGTCTTGGTTCAGAACAACCTTTAGCCAGGCTCCTGTTGGTGCCTTAAATATGTGTCCAAGGCAGAGAGTATGCATTCAGTTCAGCGATGGCACATTCAAAATGTGTGGCACATGTTTTGATTGTGCATGGCATGTGCAGGTTACTTACTTACTTACTTAGGTGATCCCTCATAGCCCAAGGATGATGGTTTTCCAAGTGTGGGTCCGTAGGTGACTGTGGAGCCCTGTTCTTGATCTGTGTGTTCTCCCGAAGTGAGGACATCAGTTTCCAAGTGGAAAGCAGTCCTAGTTGGGGTTGACTTGATACGCCTTCCTCTTGACATGTTTCTCCCGTTCACCCTCCATTCATGCCTCTTCGAATTCTGCATCACTGCTGGTCACAGCTGACCTCCAGTTAGAGCGCTAAAGGATCAAGGCTTCCCAGTTCTCAGTGTCTATGCCACAGTTTTTCAGGTTAGCTTTAAGCCCATCTTTCAATCTCTTTTGCTGTCTATCAACATGTTTTGATTATGCATTGCATGTGCAGGTTACTTACTTACTTAGTCAGTCCCTCATAGCCCGAGAATGGTGGTTCTCCAAGTGTAGTGTCTTGGCAGTGGGTCCGTAGGTGACTGTGGAGCCCTGTTCTTGATCTGCATGTTCTCCTGCAGTGAGGACATCAGTTTCCAAGTAGAAAGAGGTCCCGGTTGGGGTTGGCTTGATGCACCTTCCTCTTGGCACGTTTCTCCCGTTCACCCTCCATTCGTGCCTCTTTGAATTCTGCAGCACTGCTGGTCACAGCTGACCTCCAGTTAGAGCGCTCAAGGGCCAGGGCTTCCCAGTTCTCAGTGTCTATGCCACAGTTTTTAAGATAGGACCCCCCGTTGGTGCAGTGGGTTAAACCCCTGTGCCGGCAGGACTGAAGACCTACAGGTCGCAGGTTCGAATCTGGGGAGAGGCAGATGAGTTCCCTCTATCAACTCCAGCTCCTCATGCGGGGACATGAGAGAAGCCTCCCACAAGGATGATAAAAACATGAAATCATCTGGGTGTTCCCTGGACAACGACCTTGCAGACGGCCAATTCTCTCACACCAGAAGTGACTTGCAGTTTCTCAAGTCGCCCCTGACATGACAAAGAAAAGGTTTTTAAGGTTAGCTTTAAGCCCATCTTTCAATTTCTTTTCCTGTCTACCAACATTGCACTTTCCGTTCTTGAGTTGGGAGTAGAGTAACTGCTTTGGGAGACAGTGATCAGGCATTCGGACAACATGCCAGTCTAACGGAGTTGATGGCGTAGGAGCATCGCTTCAAAGCTGGTGGTCTTTGGTTCTTCCAGCACGCTGACATTTGTCCGTTTGTCTTCCCGAGAGATTTGCAGGATTTTTTGGAGGCAACGCTGATGAAATTGTTCCAGGAGTTCAATGTGATGTCTGTAGACAGTCCACATTTCGCAGGTATATAGCAGGCTTGGGAGGACAATGGCTTTATAAACAAGCACCTTGGTCTCCCCGCAGATGTCCCAATTCTCAAACATTCTCTGTTTCATTTAGAAAAATGCTGCACTCGCAAAGCTCAGGCGGTGTTGTATTTCAGTGTCAATAATGCTTCGGCAGTGCAATTGCTCCGAGAGATGGTGATCAGGCATTCGGACGTGGCCGGTCCAGCGGAGTTGATGGCAGAGGACCATTGCTTCAATGCTGGTGGTCTTTGCTTCTTCCAGCACGATGACATTTGTCCGCCTGTCTTCCCTAGAGATTTGCAGGATTTTTCAGAGGCTACGCTGATGAAATCGTTTCAGGAGTTGAGTGTGATGTCTGTAGACAGTCCACGTTTCGCAGGTGTATAGCAGGCTTGGGAGGACAATGGCTTTATAAACAAGCACCTTGGTCTCCCTATGGATGTCCCAATTCTCAAACATTCTCTGTTTCATTTAGAAAAATGCTGCACTCACAGAGCTCAGGCGATGTTGTATTTCAGTGTCAATAATGCTTCGGCAGTGCAACTGCTTCAGGAGATGGTGATCAGGCATTCGGACATGGCCGGTCCAGTGGAGTTGATGGCAGAGGACCATCGCTTCAATGCTGGTGGTCTTTGCTCCTTCCAGTACGCTGACATTTGTCTCCTGCCTTCCCAAGAGATTTGCAGGATTTTTTGGAGTCAACGCTGATGAAATTGTTCCAGGAATTGAGTGTGATGTCTGTAGACAGTCCATGTTTCGCAGGTATATAGCAGGCTTGGAAGGACAATAGCTTTATAAACAAGCACCTTGGTCTCCCTGCGGATATCCCAATCCTCAAACTTTTTTACTTAGGCAATCCCTTGTAGCCCAAGGGTGATGGTCCTCCAAGTGTAGTGTCTTGGTGGTGAGTCTGTAGGTGGCTATGGAGCCCTATTCTTGATCTGCATGTTCTCCCGCAGTGAGGACATTGGTTTCCAGGTGGAAGGCTGTCCTGGTCAGGGTTGGCTTGACATGCCTTCCTCTTGCCACGTTTCTCCCTTTCACCCTCCTCAAACACTCTCTGCTTCAATTGGAAAAATGCTGCACTTGCAGAGCTCAGGCGGTGTTTTATTTCAGTGTCAATATTAACTTTTGTGGAGAGGTGGCTGCCAAGGAAGCGAAAATGGCAATGGACGTACGGATCATTGATGCAGCGGTGCATGGGCATTTTGTTCCACATTTGTATTTTGTTCCACATTGCCATCCCATAACAAGACATCATTGTGCAACTGTTACGGAACGCTGTGTCCCATGAAGTTACATTCCGCTTCTTCTATGTAAGATCTCAGACTATGTTTTGCTTTGTTGTGTTCCTTCAAGGCATTTCCAACTTAAACTGACCTTGTGGCAACCCTGTCATGGGGTTTTCTTGGCCAGATTTGTTCAGAGCTGACTTGCCATGGCCTTTCTCTGAGACTGAGAGAATGCGACGTGATGAAGATCGAACTTTGGTCTCCCATGTCTTGCTCCGCTAATCAAACCGCTTCGCCTCGACCTGTACCTGAAATCTGTGAAGAGTAAAACCGGTGGTTCCTAAATAACATTTGCAGGAGCAAAGGCGGGATGGTTTTCTGGAAGCAACCTTATCTATTCAAATTCGTAATATCTATTAGCTTTAGCAGTCTGCAGTGCTTCCAAATATAGCGAGAAGCCACACAGATAAGCCTGCTTGCAAAAGCTAAATGGGTTTTTGTCGTAAGGATAATTTGGGAAACCATTGATAAGAGGCTTAAACTATTTGTGTGTGTGTGTGTGTGTGTGTATGTATATGTATGTATGTGTATAGAACTCCAGTTCTATAACTCCAGTTCTGGAGTTATAGAACTCCAGTATGCTGATGACAACGTCGTCTGTGCGCATACAGAAGAAGATCTACAAGCCACTCTAAACACCTTTGCAGAAGCATACGAGAAGCTCGGCCTGTCACTGAACATTGAAAAAACCAAGGTGCTGTTCCAGCAGACACCAGTCAACCCCTCTCCAATGCCAGTGATACAGCTTAATGGTGTAACATTAGAAAATGTTGATAATTTCCGCTACCTTGGCAGCCATCTCTCCACCAAAGTCAACATCGACACCGAAATACAACACCGCCTGAGCTCTGCAAGTGCAGCATTTTTCCGAATGAAGCAGAGAGTGTTTGAGGACCGGGACATCCGTAGGGATACCAAGGTGCTTGTTTATAAAGCTATTGTCCTCCCAACCCTGCTATACCCCTGTGAGACCTGGACTGTCTACAGACGTCACATGCAACTCCTGGAACGATTCCATCAGCGCTGCCTCTGGAAAATCCTGCAAATCTCTTGGGAAGACAGGCGGACAAACATCAGCATGCTGGAAGAAGCAAAGACCACCAGCATTGAAGCGATGGTCCTCTGCCATCAACTCCGCTGGACCGGCCACGTTGTCCGGATGCCCGACCACCGTCTCCCAAAGCAGTTGCTCTACTCCGAACTCAAGAACAGAAAACAGAATGTTAGAAGGCCTTCAAATGCTAATGAAGGTGGTCAGTTGAAACATTCACACCTAGCTCTAGCAGAGAAAAGCTCTTTGCCCCACCCCAGCCATTCCACAGATATATAAACCCATTGTCCTAATTCCAACAGACCTCACTACCTCTGAGGATGCTTGCCATAGATGCAGGCGAAACGTCAGGAGAAATGCCTCTAGAACATGGCTCTATAGCCTGAAAAAACCCACAAGAACCTAGAAATCAGAATGTTGGTGGACAGGAAAAGAGATTGAAAAATGGGCTCAAAGCCAACCTTAAAAACTCTGGCATAGACACTGAGAACTAGGTAGCCCTGGACCTTGAGCGCTCCAGCTGGAGGTCAGTTGTGACCAGCAGTGCTGCAGAATTTGAAGAGTCACGAATGGAGGGTGAAAGAGAAAAACGTGAAAGAGAGGAAGATGCATCAAGCCAACCCCGACTGAAACCGCCTTCCACCTGGAAACCAATGCCCTCACTGCGGGAGGAGATGCAGGTCAAGAATGGGGCTCCACAGTCACCTATGGACCCACCGACAGAACACCGACCTTGGAGGTCCATCATCCTCGGACAATGAGGGATCGCCTAAGTGAAAGTGAAGGCAGTTATACTTAGTTCCCATTGACATCAAGGAGGCACACAACTCATGAGTCAATTACTTGATTTCCAAAGGATCTAACAATACTCACTAGTTTGGTTGGATCCAGATTTTAGGATCCTGAACTGGGACAGTCACCCTTACAAAAAAGAGGTGCAAGAATTAAAGTTGTGCTATGGGAAGCCAGTTTGTAACCGGGCTTGTTGTTTGTGCTTTTCATTATAACATGCCAATATTTTGTGTGTAACTGTCAGAAAGGTATTTATAAATAAATTATATGGTTTGACCTTAGGCTGTAACAAACTCGCATAAGCAGGGACATGTAGGGCTGAAAGCATAACTGAACTGAACAAAATCATCAGGTGATGCGTTTACTGTTTAAACTGTAGGTTGACCCACTTTTGGGAGTAAAAGGAAACTCAGCTTCTTCAACTGATGTATGGTAAGAACATCTTGGGTGCCCAGAAAACTCACAGCAACTCAATAATTCCAGCCATGAAAGCCTTCGACGACACAATCACTAGGTCTTCCAGTGAAAAAAGGGAATCCTGCAAACCTGGAGAGCCAACTATATACATGGCCCAGTAATTTGAGAGTTTGCGATAGTCCTGTCCTGGCAACCTTAGAAAAGAGAGTGGTATAGGGAGGATATCATTCTGGAGAGAACCAACAGGGAAATGAATAATAATAATAATAATAATAATAATAATAATAATAATAATAATAATCTTTATTTATACCCCACCACCATCTCCCCAAAGGGGACTCGGGGCGACTAACATGAGGCCAAGCCCAAAGATTTGTTGTTCATTCATTCAGTCGCTTCCGACTTCGTGACCTCATGGACCAGCCCACTCCAGAGCTCCCTGTCGGCCGTCACCTCCCCCAGCTCCTTCAGAGTCAATCCAGTCACTTCAAGGATCCCATCCATCCACCTTGCCCTTGGTCGCCCCCTCTTCCTTTTTCCTTCCATTTTGCCCAGCATCATTGTCTTCTCTAAGCTTTCCTGACTTCTCATGATGTGGACTTCACCTTGGCCTCTACTATCTTTCCCTCCAATGAGAGGTAGGGCTTTATTTTTTGAAGTATGGACTGGTTGGATCTTCTCATGGTCCAAGGCACTCTCAGTACTTTCCTCCAGCACCACAGTTCGAAAGCATCTCTCTTCCTTCGCTCAGCCTTCCCCAAGGTCCAGCTCTCACATCCGTAGGTGACTACTGGGAATACCATTGCTTAGACTATGCGGATCTTTGTTGCCAGTGTGATGTCTCTACTCTTCACTATTTTATCAAGATTGGACATTGCTCTCCTCCCAAGAAGGAAATGTCTCCTGATTTCCTGGCCACAGTCTGCATCTGCAGCCATCTTTGCACCTAAAAATACAAAGTCTGTCACTGCCTCCACGTTTTCTCCCTCTATTTCCCAGTTGTCAATCATTCTTGTTGCCATCATCTTGGTTTTTTTTATGTTTAGCTGCAACCCAGCTTTTGCGCTTTCTTCTTTCACCTTGATTAGAAGGCTCCTCAGCTCCTCCCCGCTTTTGGCCATCAAAGTGGTGTCATCTGCATATCTAAGGTTGTGAATTTTTCTTCCAGCAATTTTCACCCCAGCCTTGCATTCATCAAGCCCCGCATATCGCATGATGTGTTCTGCATACAAGTTGAATAGTTTGGGGAAGAGTATATAACCCTGCCGTATGCCTTTCCCAATCTTGAACCAGTTTGTTGTTCCGTGGTCAGTTCTGACTGTTGCTCCTTGGTCCTTGTACAGATTCCTCAGGAGAGAGACAAGGTGGCTTGGGATGCCCATCTCACCAAGAACTTGCCACAATTTATTATGATCCACACAGTCAAAGGCTTTAGAATAGTCAATTAAACAGAAATAGATGTTTTTCTGAAATTTCCTGCCTTTCTCCATTATCCAGCATCCAGATATTGGCAATCTGGTCTCTGGTTCCTCTGCCTTTTCTAAACCCAGCTTGTCCATTTGGCAACTCTCACTCCATGTCTTGCTGGAGTTTTCCTTGCAGGATCTTGAGCATTACCTTACTGGCATGAGAAATAAGGGCCACTGTAAGGAAGTTTGATAGCCCAAAGATACAATACAGCAAAATAAAGTGCAAAATACAACAACAAAAATTACATCAAAATAAAGTACGTACAGTGGTGAAATAAAATAAACAAAGCAAAAAAAGCATAATAGAAAATCGAACACAATGGGCAGGCCTAACGGACAAGATAAAGTGATAAAACCCTGGATGAGGTGGGAGTAGAAAAAGTGTATTTTCTACCAAGCTGTTTTTACCAAGCCACTGCCTGTAATGGATGCCTTAAGATCCCCCTACGAATTTGGCCAGCATTATCTTAAGAAGGAAATGTTATCTCTTGCAGGAGATTAAACACTTGAGCATCTTTTCCTCTTCCGAAATGAGATCTCCTCATCTAAAGATAGTGCAAAACATCTTGATTAGGGGAAGGAAGATTAGGAAGAAAGGAAAAGAAGGTTTTGAAGTTGGAAATCCGTCTTGTAAAGATTGTATTCTCAAGTAAACCTATTCCAAGCTCAAGCCGTCCTTGTTTATATGAGGTGTAGCCAAACAAACGAGGTGTGTTGCTGTGTGTTTTCCAGGCTGTATGGCCATGTTCTAGAAGCATTCTCTCCTGATGTTTCTCCTGCATCTATGGCAGGCACCCTGCCATACATGCAGGATTGGTGCATTTCAAAGCCAAAGAGCCGGCATTGCCCATTGATGCCTCCAAGGTCATGTGGCCGGCATGACTGCATGGAGTGCTGTTACCTTCCCGCTAGAGCCCCCGGTGGCGCAGTGGGTTAAACCCCTGTGCTGGCAGGACTGAAGACCGACAGGTCACAGGTTCGAATCCGAGGAGAGGCGGATGAGCTCCCTCTATCAGCTCCAGCTCCTCATGCGGGGACATGAGAGAAGCCTCCTACAAGGATGATAAAAATATCGAATCATCCGGTCATCCCCTGGGCAAAGTCCTTGCAGACGGCCAGTTCTCTCACACCAGAAGCGGCTTGCAGTTTCTCAAGTCACTCCTGACATGACAAAAAACCTTCCTGCTGAAGTGGTACCTATTGATTTACTCACATTTGCATGTTTTCAAACTGCTAGGTTGGCAGAAGCTGGGGCTAACAGCAGGAGCTCACCTCACTCCCCAGATTTGAACCGGTGACCTTTTGGTCAGCAAGTTCAGCAGCTCAGTGTTTTATTATTTAATAATAATAATAATAATAATAATAATAATTGCTGTGGAATTTACATGACCCCAGTGTTTGTAGTAGTAACAACAACAACAACAACAACAACCAGAGCAATCACAGGTACCATTCAGTCCAACCTCATTCTTTTGTGCTGGAAAAGCACAGTCAAAGCACCCCCAAGAGATGGCCATCCAGCCCTATCATCATCATCATCATCATCATCATCATCATCACAACCTCTGAGGATGCCTGCCATAGATGCAGGCAAAACGTCAGGAGAGAATGCTTCTGGAACATGGCCATACTGCCCGGAAAACACACAACAACCCAGTGATTCCGGCCACAAAAGCCTTCGACAATATAAACCAGGTGTGGTCAAACAACATCGCAATATTTTCAGAATGGCTTTTGCTGCAGGGAACTGACATGGCTCCTATTGAGCAATATTCCCTTCCGGACATCTATAAGGAAATAAATGAGAGGAAAGAGTTGGCAATGCCCCTTTAAATACAGGCTCCAGCATGCTTAAAATTACTGAGAAAGTTGATGGATTGTCGTCAAAAGTAAACACACTCCTCTGCCTCTCTCGGTTTCCCTTTTCCTCTGAACTGCATAGGTCATAACACAGTTCATATAAGGACAAAAGCAGAATGTGTGCAATTGTTTTGATGTCTTTCCTCCAACTCTAAGCTGGAAGGATTGGGGGGGGGGGGACTTCTATTATGGGCACAAACTCACCAATCCTGGGATTGTTGCTTATTTAGGCATTCATTCATTTATTTCCTGTGGAAAGAATGCTCTTTTTAAAGATTTCTTGTTGTTGTTGTTGTTGTTGTTGTTAATCTTCTGCTGTATATCCAGACAATTACCTAAAATTAGAGTTTAGTCTCAACCAGCGGTTCTCAAAGTGTGCTCCGTTCTTCCTTACTCCTTCCCCTCTTCCATTTTTATTATTAGGTTAAGGTCAAAGTTTCCCCTTGACATTAAGTCCAGACATATCCAACTCTGGGGGTTGGTGCTCCTCTCCATTTCTAAGCCGAAGAGCCGGCGTTTTCCGTAGACACTTCCAAGGTCATGTGGCCAGCATGACTGCATGGAGTGTTGCCATTCCCGCCGGAGCATACCTATTGATCTACTCACATTTGCATGTTTTCGAACTGCTAGGTTGGCAGGAGCTGGGGCTAATAGTGGGAGATCACTCCATTCCCCAGATTCAAACAGCTTACCTTTGAGTCAGCAAGTTCAGCAGCTCAGCGGTTTAACCCGCTGTGCCATTGGGGCCTTCAAAGCTATATATGGAGCCCCCGGTGGCGCAGTGGGTTAAAACGCTGAGCTGCTCAGCTTGTTGACTGAAAGCTCGCAGGTTCAATTCCAGGGAGCGGCGTGAGCTTCCGCTGTCAGCCCTAGCTTCTGCCAACCTAGCAGTTCGAAAACATGCAAATGTGAGTAGATCAATAGGTACCGCTCCGGCGGGAAGGTAACGGCGCTCCATGCAGTCATGCTGGCCACATGACCTTGGAGGTGTCTATGGACAACGCCGGCTCTTCGGCTTAGAAATGGAGATGAGCACCACACCCCAGAGTCAAACATGACTGGACTTAATGTCAAGGGACAACCTTTACCTTTTACCTATATATAACATAGCTTTGAATGCCCCAGTGGCACAGATATATATATTTTGGAAAAAGGGTGACTTCCGTTTTGGAAAAAGGCTGACTTCCTAACAGCAGAAGAATGGATAGTTAAAGCTTTCATAACAGCAGAAATGGGCAAATTAGCCATGATGAACAAAGGAAAAAACACAGAAAAATATATATCAAAAACACACACAAAATATATTTCTAGACTTTGCAAAAACTGCTTCCCACCTTCTTTTGGTGGGATGCGTTTCCTCTCCTAAGGAAGAAAGTTGCAGGATTGTGTCAAAGTCCAGTTTAATACCAAACCGTCGAAAACCATACGAGAATGATGACAAATTCCTGGAGGGATTAGACAGGCCAGTTTGTTCTGGGGAAAACAATGGAGCCCTGGGGCATTTTCAAGGTGTGTTGCAGCAAAGGCTTTCCTGAGCCCAACTTACTTTCATGTTTTTATCAACAGCGGGGCCAAAAGGTGCGAGATTCTTAAGCAAAGCTCAGGTGGACACCAAAGACCAAGGGAAATGTCAGATAGAACAGGAGACATTCTGGGATTAGGCTTTGGCCTTTTGCTAGGTTTCAGGGAGGAGGAATCTCAGGGTGAGAATGCCGTCTTGAAAAGTGCATGGACTGGATATACCTTCTCTTTCCTTAAACTTTTGCTTTATTTGAATGATGTGCTGTGAATCACTCTGGAAGATGCTTGGTTATTTCTAACTTATAGCAAAGGGAGGGAAGTAGAAAGGATAGAGAGAAGGAAGCAAAGACAAAAGGGAGGGGAGGATGAAAGGGTGGAAGGGAAGGGGGAAGGAATGAGAGAAAGAAGGAAGGATGAAAGGGTGGAAGGGAATAGAGGGAGGAAAAAGGGAGGGAGGGAGGGAGGGGAGGATGGAACAAAGGAAAGGAAAGGAAAGGAAAGGAAGGAGGAAGGAAGGAAGGAAGGAAGGAAGGAAGGAAGGAAGGAAGGAAGGAAGGAAGGAAGGAAGGAAGGAAGGGAAGAGGGGGAGGGAGAAGAAGGAAAAAAGGGGGAAGGAAGGGAAGGAGGAAGGAAAGAGAGAAGGAAGGAAGGAAGGGAAGGAAGGAAGGAAGGAAAGGGAAGGAAAAGAGGAAAGGGGAAGGGAAGAGAGGAAGAGGGAAGGGAGGAAAGAAGAAGAAGGAAGGAGAAAGGGTGGGAAGGGAAGGAGGAAGAAAGAGGGAAGGAAGGAAGGAACAAAAAGGAAAAAGGGGAAGGAAGAGAGGAAGAAGAGAAGGAAGGAAGGAAGGGGGGAGGGAAGAGGAAGGGAGGGAAGGAAAGAGAGAAGGAAGGAAGGATGAAAAGGGTGGAAGGGAATGGAGGGAGAAAGAGAAAGGGAGGAAGGGAAGGAGGAAAGAAGTAGGGAAGGAAGGAGGAGGGAAGGGGGAGAGAGGGAGGAATGAAGGACAAAAAGGTGGAAGGAAAGGAAAGAGGAAGGAAAGAGAGGAAGGAAGGAAGAAAATGAGTGGAAGGGAAGGAGGAAAGAGGGAGGGAAGGAAAGAGAGAAGAAGGAAGGACGAAGGGGTGGAAAGGAATGGAGGGAGAAAGAGGGAGGAAGGAAAGACAATAGGGAAGGAAGAAAGGAAGGAAGGAAGAGAGGGAGGAATGAAGGACAAAATGGTGGAAGGAAAGAAAAGAGGAAGGAAAGAGAGAAGGAAGGAAGGAAGGAAGGAAGTATGGGTAAAAGGGAATGGAGGGAGAAAGAGGGAGGGAGGAAAGAGAAGGAGGAAAGACAATAGGGAAGGGAGGGAGGGAGGGGGAGAGAGGGAGGAATGAAGGACAAAAAGGTGGAAGGAAAGGAAGGAGGAAGGAAAAAAAGAGAGAAGGAAGGACAAATGGGTGGAAGGGAAGGAGAAAGAGGGAGGAAGGGAAGAGAGGTGGAAGGAAGGACAGGATGGTGAGAGAAATGTGGGCTCGAGAAAAGAGCCCAAGGGTTGTGCAAAAGAATGATTGCAGGAATCGGCATCAACAAAGTGCCAGCATTGTGCAATTGTGGCAAGGTGTTAAAACACTATGTCTCAATTTGATTAAACAACATGATTGCCATCAGAAAACAGGCTGGTGTGATAAAGCCCTAAGGCCATTTTAGAACTGCACCCTAGGAAAAGAGTGGATACCTCCTTTAGTGTGTGTATACATGTGTGTGTGTGTGTGTGTGTGCGTGTTTGCAAAAGCTTGTTTAAATTCCTGAAAATCAGTGGATGAGTGAAACATTCTGAAACTTGGCAGGCTAACGGTGGTAAATGTGTCATACAAGTGCCCCAAGTTTTATCCTGATAGTTATAAAAATGACAGAGAAACAAGCTTCAAAAATGGGTCTACACAATCTGCTTCCCCTCAAAATGTTTGAAATTGTCTAACCATCATTGTGTTTGGGTTATTTCTCCCCCTGCCTTCTGTTTTTGTCAAACCAGCCTCACTCTAGCACATGCTTTAGCACGTTGCTCTTGGCTTGCATGCCAGTCAAGTCTTTGCCTATTGCATGGAGATTTCCCGAGGAAAATACGGTTGGGCCACATATCGAAATGGGTGAAGGTTCAATGTGGATGAATGTGCTTACGTTAGTTTAGGTGGAACCATTGCCAGGTTATGGTGACGCACGTTCTTCCACAGTTTCCAAAAGTAAGGCCATCCTGTCAGGGTTGACTTGATGCGTTTCTCCCTTTTGCCCTCTGTTCATGCTCCTTCAAATTCTGCAGCACTGCTGGTCACAGCTGACCTCCAGTTACAGCGTTCAAGGGCCAGGGCTTCCCAGTTCTCAGTTTCTATGCCACAGTTTTTGAGGTTGGATTTAAGCCCATCTTTAAATCTCTTTTCCTGCCCACAAACATTACATTTCCCGTTCTTGGTTGGGAGTAGAGTAACTGCTTTGGGAGATGGTGGTCGGGCATTTGAACAATGTAACATTCAGTCCAGTAGAGTTGGTTGAGGAGGAGCATTGCTTCAATGCTGGTGGTCTTTGCTTCTTCCAGCATGCTGACATTTGTCCGCCTGTCTTCCAAAGAGATTTGCAGGATTTTTTTGGAGGCAACGCTGATGGAATCATTCCTGGTGTTGCGTTCGATGTCTGTAGACAGTCCACGTTTTGCAGGCATATAATAAAGTTGGGAGGACAATCTATATAAATAAAAATGTAATGTTTGTTTGTGAGATTAGCAGAACTCAAAAACCACTGGACGAACTGACACCAAATTTGGACACAAGACACCTAACAACCCAATGTATGTCCTTCACTGAAAAAATGAATTTTGTCATTTAGGAGTTGTAGTTGCTGGGAATTATAGTTCACCTACAATCAAAGAGCATTCTGAAGCCCACCAACGATGGAATTGAACCAAACTTGGCACACAGTTCTCCCATGACCAATAGAAAATACTGGGCAGTGTCCTTTGGTGTTGAAGTTGTAGTTCACCTACATCCAGAGATCACTGTGGACTCAAACAATGATGGATCTGGACCAAACTCTACACGAAGACTCAATATGCCCAAATGTGAACACTGGTGAAGTTTGGGGAAAATAGAATTTTGACATTTGGGAGTTGTAGTTGCTGGGATTTATAGTTCACCAACAATCACAGAGCATTCTGAACCACCCCAACGATAGAATTGGGCCAAACCTCCCACACAGAACCCCCATGTGGGCCACAGCAATGCATGGCAGGGGACAGCTAGTAGCTGTATAAACAAATATCTTAGCCTCCTTACAGATATCACAGTCCTCAAACACTCTCTGCTTCATTTGGTAGAGTTTACCCTTCAAATTTAACTTTCCTCAACCCTCCTTTCCTTCCATTTATCTTTGATGCTCAAAATATTTGAAGGAACCTGGAAATCTCAAATATGGAGTAATAAAATGCATGCCTCTTGAAATTCCACACCACCAGTTAAAACTGCTTTAGGAGATGGTGATCGGGCATTCAGACAACATGGCATTCAGTCCAGCGGAGTTGGTGGAGGAGGACCATCGCTTCAATGCTGGTGGTCTTTGCTTCTTTCAGAACGCTGATGTTTGCCCGCCTGTCTTCCCAAGAAATTTGCAGGATTTACCGGAGGCAGTACTGATGGAATCGTTCCAGGAGTTGCATGTGACGTCTGTAGACAGTCCACATCTCGCAGGCGTATAGCAGGGTTGGGAGGACAAAAGCTTTATCAACAAGCACCTTGGTATCCCTACGGATGTCCCGGTCCTCAAACACTCTCTGCTTCATTTGGAAAAATGCTGCACTTGCAGAGCTCAGGCGGTGTTGTATTTCGGTGTCGATGTTGACTTTGGTGGAGAGGTAGCTGCCAAGGGAGTGGAAATGGTCAACATTTTCTAATGTTACACCATTAAGCTGTATCTCTGACATTGGAAGGGGATTGGCTGGTGACTGCTGGAAGAGCACTTTGGTTTTATCGATGTTCAGTGACAAGCCGAGCTTCTCGTATGCTTCTGCGAAGATGTTTAGAGTGGCTTGTAGATCTTCTTCTGAATGAGCACAGACGACTTTGTCATCAGCATACTGGAGTTCTATAACATGACTTTGTAGGGGAATTGGAACAGTATTTCCAGTGCTTGGTGCCGGTTCAATTTTGGCAAATGGACAAATGGAAAATTGAGTTTGGTGCTTCATCTCAACGTTCATAAAATAAACTGACTCCTATAATGACTTGACTGAACCATCCTCTGCTGAAAAAGAAAATATAGGAAGTTAAGCAGTTTTGAATTGTGATAAAATGCTCTGTCTTCCTTTTTAAAATGTGATGCTAGGCCTGTTTTCTAGATCTGTGTTTACAAATCATAATGGCAATGATTCCAAACCCCGCAATGTTACCTTTTGTACGCTGCTGAAACTTTGACTGCTTTCTTCCCTGCTAGTTCTTACTGGTTCTCCTAAAAATAAAGCGCCACTGGTTGTAAAAGAGCTTAAGCTTGATTTGTTTGTTTGTAAATGGATAACTACATGGCCACAGAGTTATATCAGGTGTTGTTGTGTGCCTTCAGGTCTTTTCCTATTTATGGTGATTCAAAGGCAACTGAATCATGGGGTTTTTTGAGGGCTGAGAGTGTGTGACTCACCCAAGGTCTCCCAATGGATTTACATGACCAAGTGTGATATCAAAACCTGGCAATCAGAGTCATAGGCCCCTTCTACACTGCAATATAATCCAGATTATCAAAGGTGATTATCCGCTGAATTATATGACCTTATTTATTTATTTATTTACAGTATGTATATTCCACCCTTCTCCCCCCACAGGGGATACAGTGCACATATACATGGCAAACATTCAATGCCACAGACACACAACATATGTAGACAGACACACAGAGGCTATTTAACTTTCCAGCTTTTCATGAGGGTATTCTGGCCACCAGGGGAGCTGTTGCTTCACCATCCTTACTTACTTAGGCGATCCCTCGTTGGCCAAATAGGATTCTTCCAGGATCAGAATTCTTGTGAGTCTGTAGGTGACTGTGGAACCCTATTCTTGATCTGCATCTTCTCCCACAGTGAGGGCATTGGTTTCCAGGTGGAAGGCGGTCTCGGTCGGGGTTGGCTTGATGTGACTTCCTCTTGGCACGTTTCTCTATTTCACCCTCCATTCGTTCCTCTTCAAATTCTACAGCACTGCTGGTCACAGCTGACCTCCAGCTGGAGCGCTCAAGGGCCAGGGCTTCCCAGTTCTCGGTGTCTATGCCAGAGTTTTAAAGGTTGGCTTTGAGCCCATCTTTCAATCTCTTTTCCTGCCCACCAACATTCATTTTCCATTCTTGAATTTGGAATAGAGCAACTGCTTTGGGAGACGGTGGTCGGGCATCCAGACAACGTGGCCGGTCTAGCACAGTTGATAGCAGAGGACCATCGCTTCAATGCTGGTGGTCTTTGCTTCTTCCACCATGCTGACATTTGTCTGTTTGTCTTCCCAAGAGAGGCAGCGCTGATGGAATCATTCCAGGAGTTGCACGTGACGTCTGTAGACAGTCCACGTTTTACAGGCATATAGCAGGGTTGGGAGGACAATAGCTTTATAAACAAGCACCTTGGTCTCCCTACAGATGTCCTGGTTTCTGCTTCATTTAAAAAAATGCTGCACTCGCAGAGCTCAGGCGGTGTTTATTTCAGTGTCAGTGTTGACTTTTGGGGAGAGGTGACTGCCAAGGTAGTGGAAACGGTCAACATTTTCTAGTGTTTCACCATTAAGCTGTATTCCTGGCTTTTGTCTGGTGACATTTTCTAGTGTTTCACCATTAAGCTGTATTCCAGGGACTGTCTGGTGACTGCTGGAAGAGCACTTTGGTTTTATATAATAATAATAAAACTTTATTTGTATACCGCTCCATCTCCCCGAGGGGACTAAGAGCAGTTTCCAGGTAACATCATAAAACATACAAAGTAAAAACAATGTTCAAAGACAAGCCGAGCTACTCGTATGCTTCTGCAAAGGTTTTAGAGTGGCTTGTAGGTTTTCTTCTGAATGCGCACAGATGACGTTGTCATCAGCATACTGGAGTTCTATAACAGATTGTTGTTGTAACCTTGGTTTTGGCTTTCAGTCTGCTGAGGTTAAACAGCTTGCCATCTGTCTGATGGATGATTTCCACTCCAGTGGGAGGACTTCCTATCAACAAGATGAAATATCATAGTGATGAAGATGGAGAATAAAGTTGGGGCAATAACACACCCCTGTTTGACACCCGATTCCACCTTAAATGGGTCACTTTGGGAACCACTGCTGTCCAAGACTGCTGCCATCATGTCATCATGGAGGAGCCGCAGGATGTTCACAAATTGGTTAGGGCAGCCGATTTTTTGGAGGATGGTCCAGGGAGCGCTGTGATTCACTGTGTCGAATGCCTTTGCAAGGTCGATGAATGCCATATACAGAGGTTGATTTTGTTCCCTGCATTTTTCTTGGAGCTGTCGTGCAGTGAAGATTCTGGGAGGGTGTCTTCTGAGACGGGTAGAAGGCGGTTTGCAAGGATTCTTGCGAGGTTTGGGGACTATAGTGGAAAAGATGATTCAACCTAGAAAATGCTGGGTGCAGTCCTCTCCCTTAAGGCCATAGTAATGGCAGTTGGATCTGAGAGAGTAATTGACTGTTTTTCTTATGCACACTTTGAAATTTGTGTTGAAGCATGACGAAGAATTCTTTTTAAAAGGCTCCTAACGTTTCTTGTTGGCAAACGATGACCTATAAACACAACAATGCAACACCTGTTTTACTTGTAGGTGCAAGAATACAAACAACTCATGTTATCTCTCGGCAAGAATTTGGCATTGTGTCATTCCTTGGCACCAAACAGAAAAGCTAGAATCAAAGTGTAACACAAGGAAACATTTTATCTTTAGGAAAATGTATCCCACTGGATTGCTTTTTAACTATGGCCTGCGACTTCATTGGAGGCCTTTTCTTACTGGAATAGCTACAATGTGGTTTAAGATACTAATGACTTGTTTAATATGTTGCTCATTTGTGTTTTTATCTTATTTTGGAAACAATGCCACGTGAAAAGCACCAGAATCAAGACAGTAAATAAAAGATCACTACTCAGAAACAGGGGAATTCCAGACTTCAAGCATTCAAGTGCCAGTGTACACCTCCCAAACAGAGGGCGACTCCAGGCAACAGCAGCCAGGATACCTCTATGCAGATACCCTCACTGATTGACTTTGCAGCTTCATGACTACTCAATGCTACTCAGTGAGGAAAGTGAAGCATGTATGTGTGTGTGCACACACACATATACATATACATATATATGTATACACCGGAATCAAGACAGTAAATAAAGAGCATTACTCAGAAACAGGGGAATTCCAGACTTCAAGCATTCAAGTGCCAGTGTACACCTCCCAAACAGAGGGCGACTCCAGGCAACAGCAGCCAGGCTACCTCTATGCAGATACCCTCACTGATTGACTTTGTAGATTCATGACTACTCAATGCTACTCAGTGAGGCAAGTGAAGTGTGTATGTGTGTGTGTGTGTGTACACACACATATACATATATATGTACACACACACACCAGAATCAAGACAGTAAATAAAGAACATTACTCAGAAACAGGGGAATTCCAGACCTCAAACATTCAAGTGCCAGTGTACACCTCCCAAACAGAGGGTGACTCCAGGCAACAATAGCCAGGCTACCTCTATGCAGATTCCCTCACTGATTGACTTTGCAAATTCATGGCTACTCAATGCTACTCAGTGAGGCAAGTGGAGCGTGTATGTTTGTGTGTGTACACACACATATACATATACATATATATGTATATACACACACACCAGAATCAAGACAGTAAATAAAGATCACTACTCAGAAACAGGGGAATTCCAGACCTCAAACATTCAAGTGCCAGTTAACACCTCTAAAACAGAGGGTGACTCCAGGCAACAGCAGCCAGGCTACCTCTATGCAGATACCCTCACTGATTGACTTTGCAGCTTCATGACTACTCAATGCTACTCAGTGAGGCAAGTGAAGCATGTATGTGTGTGTGTGTACACACACATATACATATACATATATATGTATATACACACACACCAGAATCAAGACAGTAAATAAAGATCACTACTCAGAAACAGGGGAATTCCAGACCTCAAACATTCAAGTGCCAGTTAACACCTCTAAAACAGAGGGTGACTCCAGGCAACAGCAGCCAGGCTACCTCTATGCAGATACCCTCACTGATTGACTTTGTAGCTTCATGACTACTCAATGCTACTCAGTGAGGCAAGTGAAGCATGTATGTGTGTGTGTGTACACACACATATACATATACATATATATGTATATACACACACACCAGAATCAAGACAGTAAATAAAGATCACTACTCAGAAACAGGGGAATTCCAGACCTCAAACATTCAAGTGCCAGTTAACACCTCTAAAACAGAGGGTGACTCCAGGCAACAGCAGCCAGGCTACCTCTATGCAGATACCCTCACTGATTGACTTTGTAGCTTCATGACTACTCAATGCTACTCAGTGAGGAAAGTGAAGCATGTATGTGTGTGTGCACACACACATATACATATACATATATATGTATACACCGGAATCAAGACAGTAAATAAAGAGCATTACTCAGAAACAGGGGAATTCCAGACTTCAAGCATTCAAGTGCCAGTGTACACCTCCCAAACAGAGGGCGACTCCAGGCAACAGCAGCCAGGCTACCTCTATGCAGATACCCTCACTGATTGACTTTGTAGATTCATGACTACTCAATGCTACTCAGTGAGGCAAGTGAAGTGTGTATGTGTGTGTGTGTGTGTGTGTACACACACATATACATATATATGTACACACACACACCAGAATCAAGACAGTAAATAAAGAACATTACTCAGAAACAGGGGAATTCCAGACCTCAAACATTCAAGTGCCAGTGTACACCTCCCAAATAGAGGGTGACTCCAGGCAACAGCAGCCAGGCTACCTCTATGCAGATACCTTCACTGATTGACTTTGCAGCTTCATGGTTACTCAATACTACTCAAGTGTGCTAATTGCAACATTTACTCTTGCTTTAAACAGACAAGTGTCCTTTCCCCCACCCTGGACATTCCATCTATATAAATAAAAATGTAATGTTTGTTTGTGGGATTAACATAACTCAAAAACCACTGGACGAATTGACACCAAATTTGGACGCAAGACACCTATCAGGCCAAAAAGTGACCATCATTCATAAAACACTGAAAAATTCAGTGGAAGGGATTTAAAAGGCCCAAAACTAAAAATTACAACGCATGCGCAAAACCGCATATATACACATATACACAAATATACATACACACAAAACATATACATAGACTGGGCCACAGCAATGCGTGGCAGGGGATGGCTAGTGATTCTATGATGAGACGTCGCGAATGATTTAGTGTAATTGTATTATTGATAGTGATGTTGTTATTGTTGTTGTGATAGTGCCTTTATTGTAAATTGTCTTTTTATATGTTGTACACCGCCGTGAGTCGCCCTAGGGCTGAGAACGGCGGTCTACAAATACAGTAAATAAATAAATAAATAAATAAATAAATAAATAAATAAAAATGTAATGTTCTGGGTTGCTTAAGTTTTTTCGGGCTATCTGGCCATTTTCTAGAAGCATTCTCTCCTGACATTTCGCCTGCATCTATGGCAAGCATCTTCAGAGGTTGTGAGGTCATGTTTGTTTGTGGGATTAACATGACTCAGAAACCACTTGACGAATGGACACCAGATTTGGACACAATCAAGCCAACAAGTGAGCATCACTCATAAATGCACTGAAAAGCACAGCAGAAAGGACTTAAAATGCCAAAAAAGCAAAGAGATGCTACAACGCATGTGCAAAAATGACTCCACCAGCAAACTAAACACACAACAGCATATCTACACTCTCTTTTGGACTACATCTCCCAGCATCCCCTAGACCAGGCCCTTTAGGAGAGGAGGATGTTCCAAATGCACTTCTTCCAAGCTGCAAGCTTTCTTCTCTTTGGATTTCTTTGAGAGCATCCCAATCCCTGTATATTTCCCATTTCCTATTCCTGGACTGCAACTCCCAGCAATCCTCCAGATAGATAAGATAGAGATAGATAGGTAGATAGATCAGGAGATATTCTAGATCCAGCACAGTCTGGTTTCAGACCGGGACATGGTACTGAGACGGTCTTGGTCGCCTTAGTGGATGATCTGCGCCGGGAGCTAGACAGGGGAGTGTGTCCCTGTTGGTGCTCCTGGACCTCTCAGCGGCCTTCGATACCGTCGACCACGGTATCCTTCTGGGGCGCCTTGCGGAAATGGGTCTTGGGGGCACTGTTCTGCAGTGGCTCCAGTCATTTCTGGAGGGTCGCACCCAGAAGGTGTTATTGGGGGACACCTGTTCAACACCACAGCCGTTGTCCTGTGGGGTTCCACAGGGCTCTATACTGTCCCCCATGTTGTTCAACATCTACATGAAGCCGCTGGGTGAGATCATCCGGAGTTTCGGGGTGCGGTGTCATCTGTACGCAGATGATGTCCAACTCTGTCACTCCTTCCCACCTGCTACTAAGGAGGCTGTCGAGGTCCTGAACCGGTGCCTGGCCGCTGTAACGGTCTGGATGAGGGCAAACAAACTGAAATTAAATCCAGACAAGACAGAGGTACTCCTGGTCAGTCGCAAGGCCGAACGGGGCATAGGGTTACAGCCTGTGCTGGATGGGGTCGCACTCCCCTTGAAGGCGCAGGTTCGCAGCTTGGGTGTGATCCTGGATTCATCGTTGAGCCTGGATCCCCAGGTTTCAGCGGTGACCAGGGGAGCATTTGCACAGCTTCGGCTCGTGCGCCAGCTGCGCCCGTACCTCGGGATGTCTGACTTGGCCACGGTGGTACACGCTCTGATCACATCCCGACTTGACTACTGCAACGCTCTCTACGTGGGGCTGCCCTTGAAGACGGCCCGGAAGCTTCAGCTAGTCCAGCGCGCGGCTGCCATGCTACTAACAGGAGCAGGACGCAGGGAGCACACAACGCCCTTGTTGTTCCAGCTCCACTGGCTGCCGATTTGCTACCGGGCCCAATTTAAGGTGCTGGTGTTGGCCTACAAAGCCCTAAACGGTTCCGGCCCAAAATACCTTTCTGACCGCATCTCGGCCTATGAGCCCACGAGGGCCTTGAGATCGTCTGGGGAGGCCCTTCTCTTGATCCCGCCTGCCTCACAGGCACGTCTGGCGGGGACGAGAGATAGGGCCTTCTCGGTGGTGGCCCCCCGGCTGTGGACACCCTCCCTGTAGACATCAGACAGGCGCCCTCCCTTATGGCATTCCGTAAGAGCCTAAAAACATGGCTATTCGAAAAGGCGTTTAACTAAGTGCTATAACAATTGGCAATGACGACTGGAACGGAATATGGATTATGAGATTGGCTTATGATTCTATGTTGAGACGACGCGGATGATTTAGTTTAATTATATGTATTGTAAACTGTTTTTATATGTTGTACACCGCCGTGAGTCGCCCTAAGGGGCTGAGAACGGCGGTCAACAAATGCAATAAATAAATAAAATAAATAAAAGGAGCCCCAAAGACCATCCAGCCCAACCTCATTTGGCAGTACAGGAAGACACCATCAAAGAGAGGAAGAAGGAAGGAGAGAAGGAAAGAATAAAAGGAAAGAAGAAAGGAAAGAGAGAGGGAGGGACGGAAGGAAAGAAGGAGAGAAAGAAAGAAGGAGAGAAAGAGGAAGGTTGGACACAGCAATGCGCGGCGGATATAGCTAGTGTGTGTGTGTACACACACATACACACTCCACTTGCTTCACTGCCAACAGAACCTCTTTAGATGCCATTAGCCACAAATAGAATACTTTTAAAAGAAGTTTAAAAAGTCTGCTTTTAGGCCCCTTCTACACTGCCATAAATATTCCAGATTATCTGCTTTGAACTGGATTAAATGCCAGTGTAGACTCAGTGGGTTAAACCACTGAGCAGCTGAACTTGCTGACCAGAAGGTCAGTGGTTCAAATCTGTGGGATGGGGTGAGCTTCTGTTGATAACACCAGCTTCTGCCAACAATGCAAATGTGAGTAAATCAATAGGTACGGCTCTGGCAGAAAGATAACGGCACTCCATGCAGTCATGCCGGCTACATGAGCTTGGAGGCGACTACGGACAATGCCGTCTCTCCGGACTAGAAATGAAGATGAGCAACACCACCCAAAGTCGGACTTGATTTGACAAGTGGTTTTTCAGGAAATAGTACAGTACAGTTTACTTTCAGGTGCTCATGTGTTTATTTTCACAATGTTCTTCCTTAACCTTTCAGTGTTTCAAAAGGCAGAGTTTACTTTCGCAGTTTGTTTTAGTCTTGAAAACAATGGTGAATAATATTGCTTATAGATGACTACTGCCGGATCTGCACTGCCATATAATCCAGATTTTGAAAGCAAATAATCCACATTATCTGCTTGGAACCGGATTGTATGAGTCTAAAGGTAAAGGTTTCCCCTGACATTAAGTCTAATTGTATCTGACTCTGGAGGGTGGTGCTCATCTCCATTTCTTAGCCAAAGAGCCAGCGTTGTCCGTAGACGCTTCCAAGGTCATGTGGCCAGCATGACTGCATGGAACGCTGTTACCATCCCGCAGAAGCAGTACCTATTGATCTACTCACATTTGCATGTTTTCGAACTGCTAGGTTGGCAGGAGCTGGGGCTAACAGTGGGAGCTCACCCTGCTCCCCGGATACAAACAGCTGACCTTTCAGTCAGCAAGTTCAGCAGCTCAACGGTTTAATTGTGCCATTAGGGCCTCCAAAGCCATATATATGGCTGGAGTTACACTTTAAAAGTCTACCTAATCTAGCTTACATACAAATTCAACTTAAGAACAAGCCTATAGAATCTATGTGAGTAGATCAATAGGGGGCTGCGGTGGCGCAGTGGGTTAAACCGCCAAGCTGCTGAACTTGCTGATTGGAAGGTCAGAGGTTCAAATCCAGGGAGTGGGGTGAGCTCCCACTGTTAGCCCCAGCTTCTGCCAACCTAGCAGTTCCAAAACATGCAAATGTGAGTAGATCAATAGGGGGCTGCGGTGGTGCAGTGGGTTAAAGTGCTAACTGCTGAACTTGCCGAAAGGTTGGTGGCTCGAATCCAGAGAGTGGGTTGAACTCCCGCTATTAGCCCCAGCTCCTGCCAACCTAGCAGTTCAAAACATGCAAATGTGAGTAGATCAATAGGTACCGCTCTGGCGGGAAGGTAATGACGCTCCATGCTGAACTTGCTGATTGGAAGGTCAGAGGTTCAAATCCAAGGAGTGGGGTGAGCTCCCACTGTTAGCCTCAGCTTCTGCCAACCTAGCAGTTCGAAATCATGCAAATGTGAGTAGATCAGTAGGAGGCCATGGTGGCGCAGTGGGTTAAACCACTACACTGCTGAACCTGCTGATTGGAAGGTCAGAGGTTCAAATCCAGGGAGTGGGGTGAGCTCCCACTGTTAGCCTCAGCTCCTGCCAACCTAGCAGTTGAAAACATACAAATGTGAGTAGATCAATTGGCACTGCTTCTGCGGGAAGGTAACGGCACTCCATGCATGCTGGCCACATGACCTTGGCGGTGTCTATGGACAACGCTGGCTCTTCGGCTTAGAAATGGAGATGACAACCACCCCGCAGAGTTGGGCACAACTAAACTTAATGTCAAGGGGAGACCTTTACCTTTACTTATGGCTATGTGGAAGGGGCCTATGTAACACGATATTTGTTCCTGGGTTATCAATGCCCGTTCCTAATTGGATCTATCATTAAAAACATGGGGAAAGTTGCTTAGCCTGCCAAATCTTTGTTTTGGAAGGGACTTCCTACAGCACATTTGGCTCTAGTTGTGCAATGGATATCACATCCAGTCTCAAGCAATCCAACATGCTTTGTGGCAGCCACAAAAACAAAGGTCCTGGGGTGGAACAACAACTTTCAAAATAAGGACTGCACAATGAAACAGGAAATAACACTTTCAAACCAGGAACAGAAGGGAAAGAAATCAAATATGGTGACATCATGTATTTGAAAGGCTGTCCCAAAGGAAGGAGGAGCAAGGCCTGTTTGCTGTATTCCTGGGACTCAATGGAGCAATGGCTTCCAATGGCAGGATAGGAGATCCTGTTGGAAGTGAGGCAAGTGGAGTGTGTACATTTCTCAGTGGAATGTCGAGGGTGGGAGAAAACATATTTCTGGGTTGCTGTGAGTTTTCCAGGCTGTATGGCCATGTTCCAGTAGCATTCTCTCCTGACGTTTCGCCTGCATCTGTGGCTGGCATCCCTAGAGGTTTGTTCAGAGGTCTGTTGGAAGGGAGGCAAGTTGGATGTGTATATTTATCTGTGGAATGTCGAGGGTGGGAGAAAGCATTTGTCTGGGTTGTGTGACTTTTCCAGGTTGTATGGCCATGTTCCAGTAGCATTCTCTCCTGACGTTTCACCTCCATCTGTGGCTGGCATCCACAGAGGTTTGGTCAGAGCTCTGTTGGAAGTGAGGCAAGTGGAGTGTGCCTCACTTCCAACAGAGCTCTGACCAAACCTCTGTGGATGCCAGCCACAGATGGAGGTGAAACGTCAGGAGAGAATGCTACTGGAACATGGCCATACAACCTGGAAAACTCATAGCAACCCAGAAAAATGTTTTCTCCTACCCTTGACTTTCCACAGATAAATATACACATCCAACTTGCCTCCCTTCCAACAGACCTCTGAACAAACCTCTAGGGATGCCAGCCACAGATGCAGGCGAAACGTCAGGAGAGAATGCTACTGGAACATGGCCATACAGCCTGGAAAACTCACAGCAACCCAGAAATATGTTTTCTCCCACCCTCGACATTCCACTGAGAAATGTACACACTCCACTTGCCTCACTTCCAACAGACCTCTGAACAAACCTCTAGGGATGCCAGCCACAGATGCAGGTGAAAGGTCAGGAGAGAATACTACTGGAACATGACCAGAAAGCCTGGAAAACTCACAACCCAGACATTCCACATACGCACTCCACTTGCCTCACTTCCAACAGACCTCTGAGCAAATCTCTAGGGATGCCAGCCACAGATGCAGGCGAAACGTCAGGAGAGAATGCTATTGGAACATGGCCAGACAGGCCCGGATATCTCACAATAACCCAGTGAGATATTGCTATTTATTTAGCAGTGAAAATAATGGTGAATAATATTGGTTATGGTCCCTTCTACACAGCTGTATAAAACCCCGCATTACCTGCTTTGAACCGGGTTATATGGCAGTGCGGACTCGGATAACCCGGTTCAAAGCAGATTTTTGCAAAGCAGGGTTGCTGTGAGTTTTCCAGGCTGTATGGCCATGTTCCAGTAGCATTCTCTCCTGACGTTTCGCCTGCATCTGTGGCTGGCATCCCTAGAGGTTTGTTCAGAGGTCTGTTGGAAGGGAGGCAAGTTGGATGTGTATATCAAGGCTCATCTGCCTTGATATTCTGGGTCATATGGCTGTTTGGAAGGGTCCTGTGTTTTCCCAGCTGACCGGGGGTTGGACTAGATGGCCTTTGGGGACCCTTCTGAAGCCTGAGAGCCTCGAATAGTGCTCAACCCAATGGAGAGCCGCGTCTTAAGGGGCGGTCTTTGGGAGGCAGAGGCGGGGCGGCTGCGGGGAAAAACAAACCGGTGGAAGAAAGAGAAGGAGGAGGAAAAAAGGAGGAGGAAAAAGGGCTGGAAGTCGGCTCTGTCTCTCTCTTGAGCATCCCTCCTCCTTGGAAGAAGGAGAAGGAGGAGGAGAAGAGCCTGGCCTCAGTTTCCCTTTGTGGGAAGGAGACAAAGCGACATGGTGCGGCCTTAAGGAGGAAACCTAGCATCTCAGGTGAGATACTCCCTGCTTTATAGTTTTCTTGCTCTTAGGTCTGGGCCAAACTTGGGCCCTCCAGGTGTTTTGGACTTCAACTCCCACAATTCCTAACAGCCCGTACGGGCTGTTAGGAATTGTGGGAGTTGAAGTCCAAAACACCTGGAGGGCCCAAGTTTGGCCCAGACCTGAGCCACAATCTAGAATTCAGTCTGGATCAAACATTACGACATTACAATGCATCAGAACCATGGCTTCATCACATTCTTTCATGCTGTAACTCAAAGGGTGTCTGCACCCTAGGATTAATCCAGTTTGGCACTGCTTTAAATGCAGTCACAGAGTCGTGGGTCGTTGTAGTTCATGAGACACCAGCACACTTATAAAATGACAGTCAGGTAAGGAATGAAATAATAATAATAATAATAATTCTAGCCATCCCCTGCCATGCATTGCTGTGGCCCAGTCTGTGTCTATGTGTTTTGTATTTATATATTTATGTATATATGTGTATGAGGTGTTATTATTATTATTATATTAGCCGTCCCCTGCTATGCGTTGCTGTGGCCCAGTCTGTGTCTATGTGTTTTGTGTGTATATATTTTTTTGTATATGTGTGATGTATATGTGTAACATCGCTCCATGCAGTCATGCCGGCCACATGACCTTGGAGGTGTCTACGGACAACGCTGGCTCTTCGGCTTAGAAATGGAGATGAGCCCCACACCTAAGAGTCAGACATGACTGGACTTAATGTCAGGGGACTACCTTTTTATATGTGTGATGAGGGCGACTAAAATGACCAAGGGTCTGGAGAACAAGCCCCATGAGGAGCGGCTTAAAGAGCTGGGCAAGTTCACAGAGCTGTGGGTTGTTGTAGTTGATGAGACACCAGTAGACTTAGAAAAAGACAGTCAGGTAAGAAATAATAATAATAATAATAATAATAATAATTCTAGCCATCCCCTGCCATGCATTGCTGTGGCCCAGTCTGTGTCTATGTGTTTTGTGCGTGTATATATTTGTGTATATGTGTATGAGGTCTGTATTAAACATTATGACATTACAATGCATCAGAACCATGGCTTCATTGCATTCTCTCATGCTGTAGCTCAAAGGGTGTCTGCACCCTAGGATTAATCCAGTTTGGCACAGCTTTAAATGCAGTCACGGAGTCGTGGGTTGTTGTAGTTGATGAGACACCAGTACACTTAGGAAACGACAGTCAGGTAAGGAATAATAATAATAATAATAATAATAATAATCATAATAAGGAATGCAATTATTATTGTTGTTGTTATTATTATTATTATTATCATTATTATTATTATTATTATTATTATTATTATTATTATTATTATACGAGCCGTCCCCAGCGTTGCTGTGGCCCAGTCTGTGTCTATGTGTTTTGTGCGTGTATATATTTGTGTATATGTGTATGAGGTCTGGATCAAACATTATGACATTATAATGCATCAGAAGCATGCCTTCATCGCATTCTCTCAAGCTGTAACTCAAAGTGTGTCTGCACCCTAGAATTAATCCAGTTTGGCACTGCTTTAAATGCAGTCACAGAGTCGTGGGTCGTTGTAGTTGATGAGGCACCAGCACACTTATAAAATGACAGTCAGGTAAGGAATGAAATAATAATAATAATAATAATAATAATAACAATAACAATAACAATAACAATAATAATAATAATAATAATAATAATAATAGCATTCTCTCAAGCTGTAGCTCAGGGTGCATCTGCACTCTAGAATTAATGCAGTTTGGCACTGCTTTAAATGCAATCACGGAGCTGTGGGTCGTTGTAGTTGATGAGACACCAGCACACTTACAAAACGACAGTCGGGTAAGGAATGAAATAATAATAATAATAATAATAATAATAATAATAATAATAATTCTAGCCATCCCCTGCCATGCATTGCTGTGGCCCAGTCTGTGTCTATGTGCTTTGTGTGTGCATATATTTGTGTATATGTGTATATATGTGTGTTTGCGTATATGTGTGAGGAGGGCGACTAAAATAATCAAGGGTCTGGAGAACAAGCCCCATGAGGAGCGGCTTAAAGAGCTGGCATTCTCACAGAGCTGTGGGTTGCTGTAGTTGATGAGACACCAGCACACTTATAAAACAACAGTCGGGTAAGGAATGAAATTATTATTATTATTATTATTATTATTATTATTATTATTATTAATAATAATATTATTAATATTTTTTATTTATTATTATTATTATACTAGCCGTCCCCTGCCACGCATTGCTGTGGCCCAGTCTGCGTATATGTGCTTTGTGTGGTTATATATTTTGTGTATATTTGTATATATGTGGTTTTACATATATGTGTGAGGAGGGCGACTAAAATGATCAAGTGTCTGGAGAACAAGCCCCATGAGGAGTGGCTTAAAGAGCTCAGCATGTTCATGGAGCTGTGGGTTGTTGTAGTTGATGAGACACCAGCACACTTTTAAAATGACAGTTGGGTAAGGAATGAAATAATAATAATAATAATAATAATAATAATAATAATAATAATAATAATAATTGTTATTATACTAGCCGTCCCCTGCTACGCGTTGCTGTGGCCCACTCTGTGTATATGTGTTTTGTGTGTGTGTGTATATTTGTGTATATGTGTACATATGTGTGTGTATATGTGTGAGGAGGGCGACTAAACTGATCAAGAGTCTGGAGAACAAGCCCTATGAGGAGCGGCTGAAAGAGTTGGGCATGTTTAGCCTGAAGAAGAGAAGGCTGAGAGGAGATATGATACCCATGTATAAAATATGTGAGGGGAAGGCACAGGGAGGAGGGAGCGAACTTGTTTTTTGCTTCCTTGGAGACTAGGACACAATGGAGCAATGGCTTCAAACTACAAGAAAGGAGATTCCATCTGAACATTAGGAAGAACTTCCTGACTGTGAGAGCTGTTCAGCAGTGGAACTCTCTGCCCCGGAGTGTGGTGGAGACTCCTTCTTTGGAGGCTTTTACACAGAGGCTGGAAGGTCATCTGTTGGGGGTGCTTTGAATGTGATTTTCCTGCTTCTTGGCACGGGATTGGACTGGATGGCCCAGGAGGTCTCTTCCAATTCTATGATTCTATGTGTATATATATGGTTTTGCGCATTCATTGCAATGTATTTTTTTTTCATTTTTTGGCTTTTTAAGTCTCTTCTGCTGTGCTTTTATGAGCGATGGTCACTCGTTGGCCTGATATGTGTATTGTGTCCAAATTTGATGTCAATTAGTCCACTGGTTTTTGAGTTATGTTAATTTCACAAACGAACATTATATTGTATTGTCGAAGGCTTTCATGGCTGGAATCACTGGGTTGTTGTAGGTTTTCCGGGCTATATGGCCATGTTCTAGAAGCATTCTCTCCTGACATTTTGCCTGCATCTATGGCAAGCAAACCTTTGAGGATGCCTGCCATAGATGCAGGCAAAACGTTAGGAGAGAATGCCTCTAGAACATGGCCATATATCCCGGAAAACCTACAACAACACGAACATTACATTTTTATTTATATAAATTATTATAATATCACAACTTCTGAGGATGCCTGCCATGGATGCAGGTGAAACGTCAGGAGAGAATGCTTCTAGAACATGACCATATAGCCCGGAAAACCTACAACAACCCGAACATTACATTTTTATTTATATCGATTATTATTATAACACAACCTCTGTGGATGCCTGCCATAGATGCAGACAAAACGTCAGGAGAGAATGCTTCTGGAACATGGCCACACAGCCTAGAAAACTCACAACAACCCATTGTTAGTATTGTGTTGTTGAAAGCTTTCATGGTTGATCCCTGGGTTGATGTGAGTTTTTCGTTCTGTACGGGCCTTGTTCCAGTAGCATTCTCTCCTGACATTTCGCCTGCATCTGTGGCTAATGGCATCTTCAGAAGTTGTGTTGGCAGTGAGGCAAGTGAAGCGTGTATGTATATATATATATATATATATATATATATATATATATATATATATATATTTACAAACACCAGTAAATAATTACAAATATTTACAAATGCATTACAACGCATATGCAAAACCACATATATGTATATACACATATAAACAAATATATACACACACAAAACACATCTATATAGACTGGGCCACAGCAGCGCATGACAGGGGACAGCTAGTATGTGTTTGTATGTATGTATGTATATATATATATGTATATGTGTGTGTGTGTATGTGTTGTGTGTGTGTGTATATATATATATATTGTGTATGTGTGTGTATATTGTATATATATATATATATATTGTATATATGTATGTATATATATATTGTATATGTATATTGTGTGTGTGTATATTGTATATATATTGTATATATGTATGTATATATATATTGTATATGTATATACAATATTGTGTGTGTGTGTGTATATATATATATATAGGTACCATGATGGTTGTGAACAACAGATGTTCCAGGTGGGACAAATTCTATATTAAGTGGTCCCTTATACAAATGTGTGGATTCCCATATCCCATTATATACAATGGCATAGGTAAAGTTTCCCTTTGACATTAATTCTAGTTGAGACTGACTCTGGGGAGTGGTGCTACTGCTTATCTCCAGCCGGCGTTGTCCATAGACACCTCCAAGGTCATGTGGCTGGCATGACTAAATGGAGCGTTGTTACCTTCCTGCCAAAGCGGTACCTATTGATCTGCTCATATCTGCATGTTTTCGAACTGCTAGGTTGGCAGAAGCTGGGGCTAACAATGGGAGCTCACCCCATCCCGCGGATTCGAACCGCTGACTTTCCAATCAGCAAGTTCTGTAGCTTAGCAGTTTAACCCACTGCACCACCACGACCCCTGTAATACAATGGCATAGTAAAGTGATGTTTCTGATATAATGTTTACCCTGCCACATAAACTTCTTAGAATCATAGAATCATAGAATCAAAGAGTTGGAAGAGACCTCATGGGCCATCCAGTCCAACCCCATTCTGCCAAGAAGCAGGAATATTGCATTCAAATCACCCCTGACAGATGGCCATCCAGCCTCTGTTTAAAAGCTTCCAAGAAGGAGCCTCCACCACACTCCGGGGCAGAGAGTTCCACTGCTGAACGGCTCTCACAGTCAGGAAGTTCTTCCTCATGTTCAGATGGAATCTCCTCTCTTGTAGTTTGAAGCCATTGTTCCGTGTCCTAGTCTCCATGGAAGCAGAAAACAAGCTTGCTCCCTCCTCCCTGTGGCTTCCTCTCACATATTTATACATGGCTATCATATCTCCTCTCAGCCTTCTCTTCTTCAGGCTAAACATGCCCAGCTCCTTAAGCCGCTCCCCATAGGGCTTGTTCTCCAGACCCTTGATCATTTTAGTCGCCCTCCTCTGGACACATTCCAGCTTGTCAATATCTCTCTTGAATTGTGGTGCCCAGAATTGGACACAATATTCCAGGTGTGGTCTAACCAAGGCGGAATAGAGGGGTAGCATTACTTCCTGGATCTAGACACTATGCTCCTCTTGATGCAGGCCAAAACCCCATTGGCTTTTTTTGCTGACACATGACATTGTTGGCTCATGTTTAACTTGTTGTCCACGAGGACTCCAAGATCTTTTTCACACGTACTGCTCTCAAGCCAGGCATTGTCCCCCATTCTGTATCTTTGCATTTTGTTTTTCCTGCCAAAGTGGAGTATCTTGCATTTGTCACTGTTGAACTTCATTTTGTTAGTTTTGGCCCATCATCTCTCTAATCTGTCAAGATCGTTTTGAATCTTGCTCCTGTCCTCTGGAGTATTGGCTCTCCCTCCCAATTTGGTGTCGTCTGCAAACTTGATGATCCTGCCTTCTAGCCCTTCATCTAAGTCATGAATGAAGATCCTGAACAGGACTGGGCCCAGGATGGAACCCTGCGGCACTCCACTTGTCACTTCTTTCCTCCCTCTTTTGTCATCCTCGTTCCATAGGAACCCATTTTTTTTCCTTGCTTCATAGACATCTAAGCCATCAGTAGCTGTTTAGAAAAGGGAGTATTCCCTGCCCCCAAGGGCTCATTGCAACTTGGCACTTTGGACTTCTTCAAGGTGTTTGCCTCTTGCTCGGATTCTTGTTTTCTAACTGAAAGCCTTGGGGCCAATTTTGGTGTATTTGCAGGTGTTACTTGCTCCGAAAAATTGGCTTGTGTCGGTATTCCTTTTGCTCCCATTTGAAAAAAATGAGGATTGTATATACTGTCTTGGGTTGTTGCAGCTTCATCCTCCTCTTGTTTCCTCAAAATGGATAATTATTTGCAATCAGGAGGATTTTGTGAGTAAATCCACGTATAGGTCAGGGTGTTAATACCTAGCATACCTTCCCAAACCAGTCAACCTATCCTTGCCTTGTTCCTGTCCCATCATCATCATCATCATCATCATCATCGTCATCGTAAGAGCCCCCTTGTGCCGGCAGAAGACCGACAGATTGGAGGTTGGAATCTGCGGAGAGCTTGGATGAGCTCCTTCTGTCAGGTCCAGCTCCCCATATGGGAACATGAGAGAAGCCTCCCACAAGGGATGGTAAAACATCAAAACATCCAGGTGTCCCATGGGCAACGTCCTTGCAGACAGCCAATTCTAGCACACCAGAAGCAACTTGCAGTTTCTCAAGTTGCTCCTGACACAAAAAACAAACATTATTATTGTTGTTGTTGTTATTTTACTGACAAAAAACACAGTATGTTACAACAAATGGGATCTATATGCTGGATTTCGTACCGCAAAATCACAAGTCAAACACTTCCTAAGCGTCTAGGACTGTGTGATGTTTTATTATTATTATTATTATTATTATTATTATTATTATTATTGACACAAAAACACAGTATGTCACAACAAATGGGATCTATATGCTGGATTTCGTACCACAAAATCACAAGTCGAACACTCCCCAAGCGTCTAGGACTGTGTGATGTATTATTATTATTATTATTATTATTATTATTATTATTATTATTATTATTATTGACACAAAAGCACAGTATGTCACAGCAAACGAGATCTATATTCTGGATTTTGTACCACAAAATGTCAAGTCAAACACTTCCCAAGCGTCTAGGGCTGTGTGATGTATTTTTGAATGATGATATTATTATTATTATTATTATTATTATTATTATTATTATTATTATTATTTGAAACACAACAAGATGAGTCCACAGCAGACACTCTGCTGGCTGTTGTATTGGATCACACGTCGGACACTTCCCAAGTGTCTAGGACTGTGTGATGTATTGGCAAATAATGTGTGCAGATCCCAGTAAGGTGGCCTTCAGTAAGATGGTAATTTTGTCAGTCTTTAGGCACTGCACCCAGTGTGCTGATCACCACTGGGACCACTTTTACTGGCTTGTGCCACAGTCTTTGCAGTTCAGTCTTTAAATCTTC
>NW_026847993.1:9235729-9490729 GCF_025583915.1 Anolis sagrei ordinatus | reverse complement strand
TGGACTAGGCCAGAACACATTCCCCAAATGAAGTTCAATATACAGTTAATGCATGACTCAGCATTCCCAATAGAAGCCTATTAGCAGTGCATGACTCAGCTATATTACATTACAATACATTGTAAAACCTGACGTAAAAGTAAAGGTTTTCCCCTTGACATTAAGTCCAGTCGTGTCCAACTCTGGGGGTTGGTGCTCATCTCCATTTCTAAGCCAAAGAGCCGGCTTTGTCCGTAGACTCCTCCAAGGTCATGTGGCCAACATGACCCTTACTTTCCCGCCGGAGCGGTACCTATTGATCTACTCACATTTGCATGTTTTCAAATTGCTAGGTTGAAGAAGCTGGGACTAATCCTGCTCCTCGGATTTGAACCACCGACCTTTTGGTCAGCAAGTTCAGCAGCTCAGTGGTTTAACCAACTTCACTAGTGGGAGCTCTGAAAGAACAATGCAATATATAAAATGAAGAACAATATTAATCAACGTAAACATACCAGTCTTTCAATGGGAAGTGTGGGCCTGGTTTTGGCTGATCAGAGAGTCAAGATCAGGGGTCCTCAAACTTTGTAAACAGAGGGCCAAGTCACAGTCCCTCAAACTGTTGGAGGGCCAGATTATAATTTGGAAAAAAATCATGAATGAATTCCTATGCACACTGCACATAACTTAAAAACAATGCAATAATTAAAATGAAGAACAATTTTAACAAATATAAACTTATTAGTATTTCAGTGAGAAGTGTGGGCCTGCTTTTGGCTGATGAGATAGGATTGTTGTTGTTATTGTGTGCCTTCAAGACGTTTCACACTTAGGTTGATCCTGAGTGAGGGCCGGGTAAATGACCTTGGAGGGCCGTATCTGGCCCGTGGGCCTTAGTTTGAGGACCCCTGGTCATGACCATTGGGATTTTCCTACTTCCAACAGACCTCACTACCTCTGAGGATGCTTGCCACAGATGCAGGCGAAACGTCAGGAGAAAATGCCTCTAGAACATGGCCATATAGCCCGAAAAAACCTACAACAACCTAGTGATTCTGGCCATGAAAGCCTTCGACAATACATTGCCTTACAATTACCTGTACCAGAAAATGCCAGTGATCAAAGAAAGGAGCAAGTCTGTGATCAAGGCTCTTTGTCATAGAGGATGTAGCAACAGCATTGCCCTGTGGCCAGAGGCGGCCCTAGGTAATTTTCAACGGTAAGCCAACAGTATTTTGCCCCCCCCCCAAATTATATTCTGTTGGATGTGGGAGTTCTGTGTGCCATATTTAGTTCCATTCCATCATTGGTGGAGTGCAGAATGCTCTTTGATTGTAGGTGAACTATACATCCCAGTAACTACACTTGCCGCACTTGCTCCCTTGCCTGGCCCGCTTTGGGTCCGGAGTCCGGAGATGCCCACCTTTCCTGAAGGTAGGCGCAAAAACAAAGGAGGGAGCGGAGGTGGGAGATACCTCCAGCCGGAGGGGCTCTCTCTCTCTCTCTCTTGGTCCCAATGGCTGAAGAGAAAGTCAGGAGAAGAGGCGATTTTTGGTGCGCACGCTGGGGTCTTCAGACACGCCTCCGGACCCAAAGCGGGCCAGGCGGCGGCTCCGCCCCTTGGCCCACCCGCGGATTGGGGAGAGGAGAGGAGGTGGGTGGAGTGCCAGGGGATCGGGAAAGGGAGCCGGTCATGGGGAAGATCGAATGCGGAGAACGATTGAGGGCCAGCTCTGCTCACGTACCTGGTGGCCGAGTGGAGCAGGAACGAGAGGGGCTAGGCGAGGCTCAAGGGCCCGGCCCCTTTGGGAAGAGGATCAACTGGCAGCGAGGCAAGAAAGCCGAGGCTTCCCCCGGACTGCTAGGGCTGTTGTGAGCTGAGGGGGCGCTCCTCAAGTGGCGGTCGAGGGGCATTTACAGAGGCGTCTCTGCGCCCCTGGCAAAAAAAGTGTTCTGCGACCGCTTACTTCGCGTAATGAACGAGCCGCCCCTGGTCATCTGCTAGGAGGGCTTTGATTGTTACAGAGAAGAGTTATAGTTGCTGCTTGGTGCTCCTGTTTCCTTCCCCAGGGAGGAGCCTGCTTTTCCCAGGGTCCTGATCCCCAAGAAGGAATGAAAAAAGGAAGGAAGTCAAGAAAGGAATGGAGGAAGGAGTTAATTTAAGGAAGCAAGGAAGGAAGGAAAGAAGCAAGAGAGGGAAGGAATCCTGGAGAGAGAGGGCCAGTGGAAATTTGAACGGGAACTGCAATTGGCCCTCAGGCCAGGCTTTGGACATGATTGCTCAAATCCGTGAAGGTTGTTTTGAATTTGCATCCTATCTTTTGGAGTAGTAGATCTCTGTCCCAGTTTGGTGTCATCTTCGAACTTGATCAGCATGTCCTCTAAACCTAGCAATTTGAGTGATATCTTCCAGCTCTTCTCTTTTGCGCAAGGACCAAAAATGTGGCCGTACTAGTCGTGGATATATATATATTCCGGGATAGAGGAATGGTCATCTGGGGTCAGCCTGGGTTGTAGCTTGCAGGTATGTGGCTTTACGTAGTTCAGGAGGCAAGTACATTGGAGACGGGTTTTCTTTCCGCGAAAGGAGCTCAGGTTACACATGAAAATTATAGCCGGCTTGACGCTGCTAAAAATAACAATGAGTGCAATTGTCAAGCATTGTTCAGTTTGTACACTTAACAACACTCCATTTTAGAAAGCATTTGCTCAGATGGAACACTAGTAAAGGTAAAGGTTTTCCCCGGACATTGAGTCCAGTCGTATCCAACTCTGGGGGTTGGTGCTCTTCTGGGGAAGAAAAAGGAGAGAGAGAAAGAAAGAGAGGGAAAGGTGTATGAGAGAAAGCAAGGAAAGAAAGAAAAAGGAGGGAAGGAAAAGAAAGGAAAGTTTGAGGAGAGGAAAAGAAAGGAAGAATTAAAGAAGGAAGGAAGAAAAAGGAGAGAGGGAAAGGTGTATGTGGGGAAGCAAGAAGGAAAAGAAAGGAAAGTACAAGGAGAGGAAAAGAAAGGAAGAAGGAAAGAAGGAAGAAAAAGAAGAGAGGGAAAGGTGTATGAGGGAAAGCAAGGAAGGAAAGAAAAAGAAGGGAAGGAAAAGAAAGGAAAGTATGAGGAGAGGAAAAGAAAGGAAGAATTAAGGAAGGAAGGAAGAAAAAGGAGAGAGGGAAAGGTGTATGTGGGGAAGCAAGAAGGAAAAGAAAGGAAAGTACAAGGAGAGGAAAAGAAAGGAAGAAGGAAAGAAGGAAGAAAAAGAAGAGAGGGAAAGGTGTATGAGGGAAAGCAAGGAAGGAAAGAAAAAGAAGGGAAGGAAAAGAAAGGAAAGTATGAGGAGAGGAAAAGAAAGGAAGAATTAAGGAAGGAAGGAAGAAAAAGAAGAGAGGGAAAGATGTATGAGGGAAAGCAAGGAAAGAAAGAAAAAGGAGGAAAGAAAAGGAAAGTTTGAGGAGGGGAATAGAAAGGAAGAATTAAGGAAGGAAGAGAAAAGAAGAGAGGGAAAGGTGTATGAGGGAAAGCAAGGAAGGAAAGAAAAAGGAGGGAAGGAAAAGAAAGGAAAGTATGAGGAGAGGAAAAGAAAGGAAGAATTAAGGGAGGAAGGAAGAAAAAGAAGAGAGGGAAAGATGTAAGCAAGGAAAGCAAGGAAAGAAAGAAAAAAGAGGGAAGAAAAGGAAAGTTTGAGGAGAGGAAAAGAAAGGAAGAATTAAGGAAAGAAGTTAGAAAAAGAAGAGAGGGAAAGGTGAATGAGGGAAAGCAAGAAAAGAAAGAAAAAGGAAGGAAGGAAGAGAAAAGAAAGTATGAGAAGAGGAAAAGAAAGGAAGAATTAAGGGAGGGAGGAAGAAAAAGAAGAGAGGGAAAGGTGTATGAGGGAAAGCAAGGAAAAAAAGAAAAAGGAGGGAAGGAAAAGAAAGGAAGGTATGAGGAGAGATAAAGAAAGGAAGCATTAAGGAAGGAAGGAAGAAAAGGAAGAGAGGGAAATGTGTATGAGGGAAAGCAGGGAAAAAAAGAAAAAGGAGGGAAGGAAAAGAAAGGAAGAATTAAGGAAGGAAGAAAAAGAAGAGAGGGAAAGGTGTATGAGGGAAAGCAAGGAAAGTAAGAAAAAGGAGGGAAGGAAGAGAAAAAGTATGAGGAGAGGAAAAGAAAGGAAGAATTAAGGAAGGAAGGAAGAAAAAGGAGAGAGGGAAAGGTGTATGAGGGAAAGCAAGGAAGGAAAGAAAAAAGAAAGGAAGGATAAAGGAAGGAAGGAAAAAGAAAGAAAGGATAAAGGAAGGAAGAAAAAGAAGAGAGAGTAAGAAAGAAGAGGAGGAAAGATGTATAAGAGAAAACAAGAAAAGAACGAAAAAGGAAGGAAGGAAGAAAGAGAAAAGAAAGTATGAGGAGAGGAAAAGAAAGGAAGAATTAATGAATTAATTAATAAAAAGAATTGCAGTTTAAAGTTGTATTATGTAAAGCGATTAAAGAAGAAAAAAGATGTAGGACGAAGGAAGTGAAGAAAAAGAAGAGCGAGTAATAAAAAGATGTTTGAAATATTTATATATAATAAAACAAAAAAGAAAAGGAAAAAGTAATGAAAGTAATGAAGGAAGTAATTAAGTATATTAAGATAAATTAAATCAAAGCACAAGAGGAATATAAAACGTTAAAGGAAAAGGAAATGAAAGAAGGAATGAAAGAAAAGAGTTGAGTGTATAAAGAGGGTTAAATTTGTATATTGAAAACAATAAATAAAGAAAATAATATTAAAAAGACATAAAAGCACAAGAGTAATGAAAGAATAGGAGGGATGAAGAAAAGAATTTGAATAAGTAAGTAAAATAAAATATTTATCTGTAAGAAATAAATTTTAATTTTTAAAAAATTTACAAAAAAAAAAAAAAAAAAAAGAAATGGATAAAAAGGTAAGGGAAATAAATTTAGATAGGATAGGGGATTGGATGAAGGTGGAAATGAAGAGGGAAAGGATGTTGGAAGAGTTTAAAGAAATAAAATTGTCATGGTTTCATTGTATACAATTAGAACAATGGGTAATAAATTGGAAAAAAAATAATAGAAGTGAAAGCCAACTCAGTCAATTCGAACAAATAATACAGAAGGGAAGGACTGTAGAAGAACACGAAAACTTGAGAGGTATAATTAGCAAAATTTATAAGATATTAATTGAAATGAAAGATGAAAAACAAAAAAGTGCACCCTTAAAGAGATTTGGGAAGAAGATTTAGGGATAAAAATAAGCGAAACAGAGTGGCAACAATTATGGGGACAAAGACATTTAAAAAATTTATCGATACGAGTTAAAGAAAATTATTACAAGTTAATATGGAAGTGGTACTTGACACCGGTAAGAATAGCATATATGAATAAAAATAACTCAATAAATTGTTGGAGAGGGTGTCAAGAACCAGGAACATATATACACATGTGGTGGCAATGTAAATATGTAAATAATTTTTGGGAGAAAGTATTTAGAGAAATAGAAACTATAATGAATATAAAATTAGATAAAAGTCCTAGTATAGCATTACTATCACTATATAACGATAAGCAATTGAAAAAGGAGGATAAAGAAGCGATAACAAACTTACTAACTATAGCAAGACTGCTTATAGCAAGGAATTGGAAAAAAGAAATGAATATACAAATAGAGGAGTGGTATAAAGAAGCATGGAAAATAGCAATAAACGATAAATTGACATGTATATTAAAGGTTAAAAAAGGTATATGGAAACAAAGCGATTTTGATGCTGTATGGGGAAGATTTGTGGTAAATGGATTAAAAAATAAGGAAGGAAAATTACCGTCACAAGAAGAAATGAAATTTTGGACAGATGAAATGTAAGAAGGGTGGCTTGAAATGGGTGGAGGGGAGCACTGTGGTGAAAAAAGGGGGAAAAAAATGAGAAAAAGGGGGAGAAATGTCAGAGTAAAATAATAAAATAACATGTTAAAGAGGTTGATGTACAAAATGTAATAGTATGTAATAAAGTGATAAATTAATAAAAAAAATTTAAAAAAAAAAAAGAAAGGGGAAAGTGTATGAGGGAAAGCAAGGAAAGAAAGAAAAAGGAGGGAAGGACGAGAAAGGAAGGGAAGAAAGTATGAAGGAAGGAAGGAAGAAAAAGAGGGGAGAGAGAAAGAAGAGGGGGAAAGGTGTATTAGGAAAAAAAAGAAAAGAAAAAGGAAGGAAGAGAAAGGAAAGAAAAGGAGGAGAGAAGGAAAGAAAGGAAAAGAAAGGAAAGAAGAATGAAGGGAAGGAAGAAAAGAGGAGAGAGGGGGAAAGAAAGGGGAAAAGGTATATGAGGAAAAGAAGACAATAATAAAAAGGAGAATGAGGAAAAAGATAGTAGAGGAGAAAGAAAAGGGAAGATGAAAAGAGGAAATGTAAAGGAGAAATAGGAAGAAGAGGATAAGGATAAGAAGAAAAGCAAGCAAGCAAGCGATGGGTGTGAGAGAAAAAGAGGAAGGAAAGAAAGAGCTGCAAAGAGAAGGAAGACCAGGGTAACGCAGGGTATAAACACTAGTTTTAAACAAATCCACAGACAGCTCCAACTTCTGCTAAGTCACTCATGAGTCACTCCTTTTCTCCTCCATAAATAACGTATTGTTTATACTGTGATGACGATGACAGTAGGCATAAGCAGACAGACAACTTTACAATGATACTGCAGAGACAGCCGGAAGAGAATCGTAGAATCATAGAATCAAAGAGTTGGAAGAGACCTCATGGGCCACCCAGTCCAACCCCCTGCCAAGAAGCAGGAATATTGCATTCAAATCACCCCTGACAGATGTCCATCCAGCCTCTGTTTAAAAGCTTCCAAAGAAGGAGCCTCCACCACACTCCGGGCAGAGAGTTCCACTGCTGAACGGCTCTCACAGTCAGGAAGTTCTTCCTCATGTTCAGATGGAATCTCCTCTCTTGTAGTTTGAAGCCATTGTTCCCCGTCCTAGTCTCCAGGAAGCAGAAAACAAGCTTGCTCCCTCCTCCCTGTGGCTTCCTCTCACATATTTATCCATGGCTATCATATCTCCTCTCAGCCTTCTCTTCTTCAGGCTAAACATGCCCAGCTCCTTAAGCCACTCCTCATAGGGCTTGTTCTCCAGACCCTTGATCATTTTAGTCGCCCTCCTCTGGACACATTCCAGCTTGTCAATATCTCTCTTGAATTGTGGTGCCCAGAATTGGACACATATTCCAGGTGTGGTCTAACCAAAGCAGAATACAGGGAGCATGACTTCCCTGATCTAGACACTATGCTCCTATTGATGCAGGCCAAAATCCCATTGGCCTTTTTTGCCGCCACATCACATTGTTGGCTCATGTTTAACTTGTTGTATTGAAAGAATAAAAAGCTACGAAGCATTCAAATCCCAAGTCAATTAATATGCATTAACTAACTTGTGTTGTGGCAATAAGTGTGTCTGTCTGGGTTGCCTAGACAGGATGTTAATCCCACAGAATTGATTGTGGCGGACTAATTGGATGCTTTCTCCCTTGGATGCCTGGCACGAAGCAAAAGCCACGCTGGTTATTCATGACCTGAATATGTGGCGTGATTTGAATGGGGATTGTGTAAGAACACCATTGACTGCTGCAAAAAATGCAAAATAATATTCCGAAAATAAGTGAGTTTTTTTTAAAAAAAATGGGTAATTAGTACATATGAATATTCACGTGTTGCTTTTTTCTTAATCTAGGCCACATGTCTCAGGGGTATGATTCTAGGCATCCCTTTTCATTCTGGTGGGCATGCCCATTATATTGTGGCGTTGGTATGTGTTATTCTCTTAAGTAGGTCTATTTGGAAATAGCATTTTCCCACGCTGACGTAATGTCGGATGTCAGGAGGAGTTATGTGTGAAGTTTCTGAAGCTGAACATATGGAGATGCCCTCCGTAGTCTCTCTCTTAATCATGATTGTCCCTTTTGATGGACAGCGTCTCTCCAAGGATGTGTTTCTCAACCTTCCTAATTTATTTTATTTATCGTGTCAGGAGCAAACCAAACAGTGGTATTGCATTTTTTAACAAACAAACAAACAAACAGACAGACAAAACACAAAGTTTGCAAGCTTGGTAGTTGATTAAATGTCCTTTGATCAGTATCTGGCCACTTGGAGTGCCTCTGGTGTTGCTGCAAGAAGGTCCTCCACTGTGCATGTGGCAGGGCTCAGGTTGCATTGCAGCAGGTGGTCTGTAATTTGCTCTTCCCAACACTTGGCATGTCATGGATTCCACTTTGTGACCCCATTTCTTGAGGTTGGCTCTGCATCTCGTGGTGCCAGAGCGCAGCCTTCCAAGTCGCCCAGTTTTCTGTGTGCCCAGGAGGGAGTCTCTCATTTGGTATCAGCCATTGATTGAGGTTCTGGGTTTGAGCCTGCCACTTTTGGACTCTCGCTTGCTGAGGTATTCCAGCGAGTGTAGTCTGTAGATCTTAGAAAACTATGTCTTGATTTAAGTCATTGATGTTCTGGCTGATCCCAAACAGGGGATGATGTTATGATGTTAAGGATGCCATTACCCCTTAATACAGTTCCTCACGTTGTGGTGACCCCCCCCCCCAGCTATAAAATTCCTTTCGTTACTCCTTCATAACTGCAATTTTGCTACTGTTATGAATTGTAATGTAAATATCTGATATTCAGGGTATATTTTCATTCACTGGACCAAATTTGGCACAAATACCTGATACGTCCAAATTTGATTAGTGATGAGGTTGGGGTGGGGGATGATTTAGATCGGTGTTTCTCAACCTTCCTAATGCTGCGACCCCTTAATACACTTCCTCATTTTGTGGTGACCCCCAATCATAACATTATTTTAATTTCTACTTCATAATTTTGTTATTGTTGTGAATTGTAATGTAAATATCTGATATACAGGATGCATTTTCAGTCACTGGACCAAATTTGGTACAAATACCCGATACCAGTGGGGTTGGAGCAGTAGCTGACCACTTGGAGTGCCTCTGGTGTTGCTGCAAGGAGGTCCTCCATTGTGCATGTAGCAGGGCTCAGGGTGCATTGCAGCAGGTGGTCTGTGGTTTGCTCTTCTCCGCACTCGCATGTCGTGGATTCTACTTTGTGGCCCCATTTCTTAAGGTTGGCTCTGCATCTCGTGGTGCCAGAGTGCAGTCTGTTCAGCGCCTTCCAAGTTGCCCAGTCTTCTGTGTGCCCAGGGGGGAGTCCCTCATTTGGTATCAGCCACTGATTGAGGTTCTGGGTTTGAGCCTGCCACTTTTGGACTCTCGCTTGCTGAGGTGTTCCAGCGAGTGTCTCTGTAGATCTTAGAAAACTATTTCTTGATTTAAGTCGTTGGCGTGCTGGCTGATACCCAAACAAGGGATAAGCTGGAGATGTCACTGCCTTGGTCCTTCCACTATTGGCTGCTACTTCCTGGCGGATGTCAGGTGGTGCAATACCGGCAAAACAGTGTAATTTCTCCAGTGGTGTAGGGCGCAGACACCCGGTGATAATGCAGCATGTCTCATTAAGAGCCACATCTACTGTTTTAGTGTGGTGAGATGTGTTCCACACTGGGCATGCGTACTCAGCAGCAGAGTAGCATAGCGCAAGGGCAGATGTCTTCACTGTGTCTGGTTATGATCCCCAGGTTGTGCCAGTCAGCTTTCGTATGATATTGTTTCTAGCACCCACTTTTTGCTTGATGTTCAGGCAGTGCTTCTTGTAGGTCAGAGCACGGTCCAGAGTGACTCCCAGGTATTTGGGTGCGCTGCAATGCTCCAGTGGGATTCCTTCCTAGGTCATCCTCAGAGCTCGGGATGCTTGTCTGTTCTTAAGGTGAAAGGCACATGTCTGTGTTTTAGATGGATTAGGGATCAGCTGGTTTTTCCTGTAACAGGCAGTAAGAGCACCTAGAAACTGATTAGAATTCATATAAATCAGTGCACGGAAGACTGTTTGTTCTGAAACTTGTCAGACTTACAGTCGTAAAAGTGATCTGTTTTAGCCGCGAATAGTCTTATCCATTGGGGAAGGCTGACTGTAGAAGTATTCTTGAGCAAGCTTTCACATAAAAATGTCTTGCCAACAGAGACTGAATGCCAGGGAAGGCTTATTTGATTAAAGTAATATCATAAGCAAAGCTATTCAGATTAGCCCCGAGTGTGTTTAGTCTCCTTCAATGTCAGAATGGGGAATACAGTTGAGTTGGAGGAGCTTATGTACCTTTCAGTGTTGACTTTTGCAATGCATTGTGCACAAAAAGTTTCCGCCTTGTTATCTGGAGATGGGGTTTTCCTGAAACAGGTGATCAGGCAAGTGGCGTATTTTAAGATTGGCAAAGTATTATTCTGAGTGAGCCGGGGGCTATAGCTCTTAGTGAAAGAGGCATGGACATGACATCTTTCCCCCAGGGGACTGCTTCTTGCCCTCCTTTAGGAAACTGGAACTCTCAAAGACCCAAACACTGCAGATAACTCAAAATAAGTTTTATTGTTCACAAAGAGTTAGCTCTTTAAGGCAATAAGCTGGAAGTTTCAAAGGGGTGAAGGAAAATGTACATTACAGTCTCTGGTTGCCTTGGGTCCAAGGAGTTTTGCAGCTGTGAAGCTTTTCCAGGTCCCTCTTTCTCAATGGCTGTGAATGCTGGAGCAATCCACAAACCCGGTCCAAATGGCCTTTGTTTGAAGACACAGGGTCTTCCTCTGGTGCCAAAAGAACTGGTTTGAAGGCACTTGAGACTTCCCAACGTCGTTCAGGTTGGTCTGAACATGAAGCATAAGTCTCAAGGGTAAGAACCTCAGAATTGGTGCTGAGAGGTAACTTAATCAGGGGCTTTTAGAGACAAGTCTCTTACTTACGTCCATCTGGTAGAAAATCTGATGGTGGAATGAAAAAGGGAAGCACTCCCCTCTTCCAGGACGAGGTGGAACCAAACAATTAAGCTGAAAAGGCAATTCAACTGGTACAAACAACACTGATTGACAGCTATAAATAACCAATCAATCCAACTATACGTAAGCAGGGTAAAAAGGCAGGATTAAGTTTAAATCTTGCAACTAACAGTTCTACACATAGGTGGCACCACTCGTGCTGTCACACTGAGCAATTGGCAGAATGTTACTACAGAGTATTGGTTATGATTTTGGTACCAAGCTTTCTGAGAGATATGAACACAACGTTTTTGCAGCCATACAGCTCATTAAAGTCCACCTTCCCCAGCTGGCAACACGTTTGTCATAAGTTCATTGGTAATTAGGTAAAGGTAAATAAAGTTTTCCCCTGATATTAAATCTATTTGTGTCCGACTATGGGTGGTGGTGCTCATCTCCATTTCTAAGCTGAAGAATCAGCATTGTCCATAGACACCTCCAAGGTCGTATGGACTGCATGGAGTATCGTTAGCTTTCCACAGAAGCGGTACCTATTGATATACTCACATTTGCATGTTTTTGAACTGCGAGGTTGGCAGAAGCTGGGTCTAACAGTGGGAGCTCACCCCATAGACACCTCCAAGGTCAAGTGGCTAGCAAAACTGCATGGAGTGCCGTTACCTTCCTGCAGAAACGATCCCTATTGATCTATTCACATTTGCATGTTTTTGAATTGCTAGGTTGGCAGAAGCTGGGCCTAACAGCGGGAGCTCACCCCATAGACATCTCCAAGGTCATGTGGCTAGCATAACTGCATAGAGCACCGTTACTTTCCTGCAGAAACGATCCCTATTGATCTATTCACATGTGCATGTTTTTGAATTGCTAGGTTGGCAGAAGCTGGACCTAACAGCGGGAGCTCACCCCATAGACACTTCTATGGTCATGCAGTTAACATAACTGCATGGAGTGCCATTACTTTCCTGCAGAAACGATACCTATTGATCTACTCACATTTGAATGTTTTCGAACTGCTAGGTTGGCAGAAACTGGGCCTAACAGCAGTTTCTCCAAGGTCATGTGGTTAGCATAACTGCATGGAGTGCTATTACCTTCCTGCAGAAGTAGTACCTATTGATCTATTCACATTTGCATGTTTTCGAACTGCTAGGTTGGCAGAAGCTGAGCCTAACAGCGGGAGCTCACCCCATAGACACCTCTATGGTCATGTGGTTAACATAACTGCATGGAGTGCCGTTACTTTCCTGCAGAAACGATACCTATTGATCTATTCACATTTGCATGTTTTCGAACTGCTAGGTTGGCAGAAGCTGGGCCTAACAGCTCACGCCGCACCCCATAGACACCTCTATGATCATGTGGTTAACATAACTGCATAGAGTGCCGTTACCTTCCTGCAGAAACGAGACTTATTGATCTATTCACATTGGCATGTTTTCGAACGGCTAGGTTGGCAGAAGCAGGGCCTAACAGTGGGAGCTCACCCATTGACATCTCCAAGGTCATGTGGTTGCTAGGTTGGCAGAAGCTGGGCCTAACAGTGGGAGCTCACCCCATAGACACCTCCAAGGTCATGTGGCTAGCATAACTGCATGGAGTGCCGTTACTTTCCTGCAGAACCGATACTTATTGATCTATTCACATTTGCATGTTTCTGAACTGCTAGGTTGGCAGAAGCTGGACCGAACAGCGGGAGCTCACCCATAGACATCTCCAAGGTCATGTGGTTGCTAGGTTGGCAGAAGCTGGGCCTAACAGCAGGAGCTCACCCCACTTCCCAGATTCAAACCGCCAACCTTTTGGTCAGCAAGTTCAGTAGCTCAGCGGTTTAACCCGCTGCACCACTACAGGGCCCTCATTAATAGTTATTAACTTGTGTTTTCCTCTTTTGTGGCAGTTCGGAGTTGGCATCGACTGGATCCGTGCCAATACTGCGATGGAGGAGAGGAATAATTTTTCCGCTCTCAACTCGCTGACCGAATATCACGCCGTCAAGGCCGACAAGAACAATCACAGCAGCAACGGACAAACACACAGAGAGAGCAATGGGGCCATGCAGCTGAAGAAGGAGATCTCCCTTCTGAATGGGATCAGCCTCATAGTTGGAAACATGATTGGTTCAGGGATCTTTGTCTCCCCCAAAGGGGTCCTTTTTTATAGCACTTCCTATGGATTGTCGCTGGTGATCTGGGCCATTGGAGGCATTTTCTCCGTCTTTGGTGCTCTCTGCTATGCTGAACTGGGAACCACGATCACCAAGTCGGGAGCCAGCTACGCCTACATCTTGGAGGCCTTTGGGAGCTTCATTGCCTTTATTCGCCTGTGGACCTCGCTCCTGATCATTGAGCCAACCAGCCAAGCCATTATCGCAATAACGTTCGCCAACTACATTGTGCAGCCGGTCTTCCCTTCCTGCCAGCCGCCTTACGCTGCGTGCCGCCTCATTGCAGCCGCTTGTATATGTGAGTATTTCAGGAAAAAGTGGTCATGAACATGTTCGGCTTGAAATAGATCTGAAGCATTTGATGAAATTGGGATTCCAGACAGGGAAGCCTTTAGCAACACATAATGAAGTGTCTTTTCAAAATATGAAGTCCACAAGATGAATTTACTACAACTGTTCCCCTTGTGGAGATTCACTTTTCAGTAGGCAATTTCTGTAGGCAATGCCTCAGTATTGTTTCTATCTATATAAATAAAAATGTAATCTTTGTTTGTGGGATTAACATAACTCAAAAACCACTGGACGAATTGACACCAAATTTGGACACAAGACACCCATGCCAACAAGTGACCATCTATATCTATAAATCTGTTATGGCCATCCAACGGGACAGCTAAACTCAAAAAACCCCTGACGAAAATTTACCAAATTTACCATGCACATACCTCAACCCACAAGGTATGCACAAATTGATTCAAAATACTAAACAACATAACAACACACTTACAATAACACAAAACAACTGAGCATGTGCAATGGCGCCTCGCCGCAAGTCCTCGGCGCGTGCACATGGCCGAACGGCCAACGCACCCTCCATAGAATCATAGAATCAAAGAGTTGGAAGAGACCTCATGGGCCATCCAGTCCAACCCCCTGCCAAGAAGCAGGAATATTGCATTCAAATCACCCCTGACAGATGGCCATCCAGCCTCTGTTGAAAAGCTTCCAAAGAAGGAGCCTCCACCACACTCCGGGGCAGAGAGTTCCACTGCTGAACGGCTCTCACAGTCAGGAAGTTCTTCCTCGTGTTCAGATGGAATCTCCTCTCTTGTAGTTTGGAGCCATTGTTCCGTGTCCTAGTCTCCAAGGAAGCAGAAAACAAGCTTGCTCCCTCCTCCCTGTGGCTTCCTCTCACATATTTATACATAGCTATCATATCCCCTCTCAGCCTTCTCTTCTTCAGGCTAAACATGCCCAGCTCCTTAAGCCGCTCCTCATAGGGCTTGTTCTCCAGACCTTTTATCATTTTAGTCGCTCTCCTCTGGACACATTCCAGCTTGTCAATATTCCAGACATAGAAGCCTTTGGCAACACATAATGAAATGTCTTTTCAAAATATGAAGTCCACAAGATGAATTTTCTATAACTGTTCTCCTTGTGGAGATTCACTTTTCAGTAGGCAATTTCTGACTACTGCTGCCTCCAGGGGCGGCTCGTCCATTACGCGAAGTAAGCGGTCGCAGAACCCTTTTTTTTGCCAGGGGCGCAGAGGCGCCTCTGTAAATGCCCCCTGACCGCCACTTGAGGAGCGCCCCCTCAGCTCACAACAGCCCTAGCAGTCCGGGGGGAGCCTCGGCTTTCTTGCCTCACTGCCGGGTGATCTTCTTCCCAAAGGGGCTTGGCCCTTGAGCCTCGCCTAGCCCCTCTCGTTCCTGCTCCACCCGGCCACCAGGTGCGCGAGCAGAGCCGGCGCTCAATCGTTCTCCGCGTTCGATCCCTTCCCCATGACCGGCTCCCTTTCCTGATCCCCCAGCGCTCCACCCGCCTCCTCTCCTCTTTATTATTATTATTATTATTATTATTATTATTATTATTATTATTAAACTTTATTTGTACCCCGCTAGCATCTCCCGAAGGACTCGATGCGGCTTACAAAGGCCAAGGCCTCAACACACAATATAACAATACAACACCTAAGGCAAATTAAAAACAATTAAAGCAATATAAACAGCAAGCAATAAACAATACACTAAGACACAATAAAACTGGACCGGGCCAGAGTAATGGATACAGGATTAAAAGTGCTGATGTGACAGGAGGTATATAAGGCTTATAGGGCAAGTGCAGTGTGCGGTGTGCAGCAATCATTAGTTCTAGTAAAGTGCTTATTGGACTTGGTATTGGAGATTTCCTATTCTGGGATGGCACATCGGAACAGCCAGGTCTTCAAGTTCTTTCTAAAGACTGCCAATGTAGGGGCCTGTCTAAGATCTTTGGGGAGGGTGTTCCAGAGTCGGGGGCCACCACAGAAAAGGCCCTGTCTCGTGTCCCCACCAAGTGCTTGCGACGCAGGCGGGATCACAAGCAGGGCCTCTCCAGATGACCGAAGTGAACGCGTGGGTTCGTAGATGGAGATGCGGTCACGCAGGTAGGATGGTCCCAAACCGTTCAGGGCTTTGTAGGTAAGCACCTGCACCTTAAATTGGGCTCGGAAAATAAACGGCAGCCAGTGGAACAGGAGGGTTGACCTCTCTCTGTAAGGGGCCCCAGTTAACATCCTGGCCGCTGCCTGTTGGACCAGTTGGAACTTCCGAGCCGTTTTCAAGGGCAGCCCCACGTAGAGCGCATTGCAGTAGTCCAATCTGGCATGGACCACCCCGGCCAGATCCTCTCCCCAATCCCGCTTTGGGTCCAGAGGCGTGTCTGAAGACCCCAGCGTGCGCACCAAAAGTTGCCTCTTCTCCTGACTTTCTCTTCAGCCATTGGGACCAAGAGAGAGAGAGAGCCCCTCCGGCTGGAGGTATCTCCCACCTCCGCTCCCTCCTTTGTTTTTGCACCTACCTTCAGGAAAGGTGGGCATCTCCACCTCTCTCTCTTCTCTCTCTCTCTCTCTCGGTCCCAATGGCTGAGGAGAAAGTCAGGAGAAGAGGTGACTTTTGGTGCACACGCCGGGGTCTTCAGGCACGCCTCCGGACCCAAAGCGGGCCAGGCAAGGGAGCAAATGCGGCAAGTGTAGTTACTGGGATGTATAGTTCACCTACAATCAAAGAGCATTCTGAACTCCACCAATGATGGAATTGAACCAAATATGGCACACAGAACTCCCACGACGAACAGAAAATATATATCAATGATTGGTTGGGGGGGGGGGGGCAAAATACTGTTTGCTTACCATTGAAAATTACCTAGGGCCGCCTCTGGCTGCCTCAGTATTGTTTCTATCTATATAAATAAAAATGTAATATTCGTTTGTGGGATTAACATAACTAAAAAATCACTGGACGATTGACACCAAATTTGGACACAAGACACCGATCGGGCCAACAAGTGATCATCTATATAAATAAAAATGTAATGTTAGTTTGTGATACTATCAGAACTCAAAAACCACTGGGGGAACTGACACCAAATTTGGACACAAGATACCTAACAACCCAATGTATGTCCTCCACTCAAAAAAATGGATTTTGTCATTTGGGAATTGTAGTTTCTTGGATTTATAGTTTACCTATAATCAAAGAGCATTCTGAACTCCACCAACGATGGAATTGAACCAAACTTGGCACACAGGACTCCCCTGACCACTACCTCTGAGGATGCTTGCCACAGATGCAGGCGAAACATCAGGAGTGAATGCCTCTCGAACATGGCCACATAGCCCAAAAAAACCTACAACAACCCAATGTGCCGAAATATCAATTGCCATACATGTTATAGGTATTTTGATTTTTGCTATATAAGTTGTTTCTTTTTGGAGTTCAACTTCTGGAGCCAGGCAGGACAAAGCAGCGCTGGATGCAAAGCTGCATAACAGCTGATAGTTCAATCGCAGCCTGTTGTGCTGCAGAGGAGAGATTTCATCATATTCTTGTTTACTGTGCAGTTTCACGTTCTCTGGCTTGTCATAAGATACTCCCTTAGTGTCCTGTGTGTCCTATCAAATGGCCGTGGCTTAAAGGCAGGCGGTATTTTAAGCAGCCCTCTCGGAAATGTTACTCTCGACCTCTTGTTTTGTCCGAGTCTATGGCTTTGTTTCCCAAGCTTTGAAAGGTTACTATTTCAACTATGCCCAGAACAAAGACACACACACACATCCTAATATTGTCCTCTTTTTTTGCTTCTCTTTATCTTCTCCCAGGTCTCCTAACGTTTATAAACTGTGCCTACGTGAAATGGGGAACGAGGGTGCAAGACGCCTTCACTTATGCCAAAGTCCTCGCCCTTATTGTCATCATCGTCAGCGGAGTTGTTAGACTATGCCAGGGTAAGACTGAGAGTGGCATGTATTTGGGGATTACAGTCTATCTATCTATCTATCTATCTATCTATCTATCTATCTATCTATCTATCTATCTATCGTGTCAGGGGCAACCAGACCATTGTATTACATTCTAACAGAACAGAACAAACAAACAAACAAAAAAAAACACAAAGTTTGCAAACTTGGTAGTTGATTAAATGTCCTTTGACCAGTATCTGGCCACTTGGAGTGCCTCTGGTGTTGCCACAAGGAGGTCCTCCATTGTGCATGTGGCAGGGCTCAGGTTGCATTGCAGCAGGTGGTCTGTAGTTTGCTCTTCTCCACACTCGCATGTCATGGATTCCACTTTGTGGCCCCATTTCTTGAGGTTGGCTCTGCATCTCGTGGTGCCACAGCGCAGTCTGTTCAGCGCCTTCCAAGTCGCCCAGTCCTCTGTGTGCCCAGGGGGGAGTCTCTCATTGGGTATCAGCCATTGATTGAGGCTCTGGGTTTGAGCCTGCCACTTTTGGACTCTCGCTTGCTGAGGTGTTCCAGTGAGTGTCTCTGTAGATCTTAGAAAACTATTTCTTGATTTAAGTCATTGACGTGCTGGCTGATACCCAAACAAGGGATGAGCTGGAGATGTCACTGCCTTGGTCCTTTCACTATTGGCTGCTACTTCCGCGGATGTCAGGTGGTGCAATACCGGCTAAGCAGTGTAATTTCTCCAGTGGTGTAGGCAGACACCCCGTGATAATGCGGTATGTCTCATTAAGAGCCACATCCACTGTTTTAGTGTGGTGAGATGTGTTCCACACTGGGCATGCGTACTCAGCAGCAGAGTAGCATAGTGCAAGGGCAGATGTCTTCACTGTGTCTGGTTGTGATCCCCAGGTTATGCCAGTCAATTTTTGTATGATATTATTTCTAGCACCCACTTTTTGCTTGATATTCAGGCAGTGCTTCTTGTAGGTAAGAGCACGGTCCAGAGTGACTCCCAGGTGTGCTGCAATGCTCCAGTGGGATTCCTTCCCAGGTCATCCTCAGAGCTCGAGACACTTGTCTGTTCTTAAAATGAAAAGCACATGTCTGTGTTTTAGATGGATTAGGGATCAGCTGGTTTTCCCTGTAATAGGCAGTAAGGGCACCTAGAGCTTCGGAGAGCTTCTGTTCAACCATCTCAAAGCTCCCTGCTTGAGTGATAATGGCACGATCATCAGCATAGATGAAACTCTCCGTCCCTTCTGGCAGTGGCTGGTCATTTGTGTAAATGTGGGGATTACAGTGTTCCCTCGCTACTTTGCAGTTCGTTTTTCGCGGACTCACTGTTTCGCGGGTTTTTGCGTCCCGGTTTATGAATGGTTGACATTGCCCAGAGCGGTGTTGTAATCCCGCCTCCTGGCAACGATGAAGTGTGGAAGGGGGTTTCACCCTTCCCCTCGGGAGAGAGGCAGCCAATCAAGAGAAAATGCAAAACAAAGCAGAGATAGCTAGCAAAAAAAGGTGTGCGCTGTCTTTAAATCACTTCTCTGCCTTACCCTCGGAATGCCATCTATATAAATAAAAATGTAATGTTCGTTTGTGGAATTAACATAACTCAAAAACCACTGGATGAATTGCCGTCAAATTTGGACACAAGACACCTATCAGGCCAACAAGTGACCATCATTCATAAAACACTGAAAAACACAGCAGAAGAGACTTAAAAAGCCAAAAAAGCCACCCCCAAATACATCACAATGCATGCAGAAAACCACATATATAAACACAAACACACACATATATACACACATATATGCATATACAAACACAAAACACATACACAGAAAGGGGGAAGACAGAAGAAAGGAAGGAAGGAAGGAAGGAAGGAAGGAAGGAAGGAGAAGGAAGGAAGGAAGGAAGGAGGAGGAAAGAAGGAGAGAAAGAAGGGAGAGAAGGAAGGAGAGAAAAAGGGAGAGGAAGGAAAGAAAGAAAGGTAGAGAAGGAAGTATCAACACTGACAAAGAAACAGCAAGATATACTGTTTACCCACAAGCATGAAGGAATTACATATAGAATCATAGAATCAAAGAGTTGGAAGAGACCTCATGGGGCCATCCAGTCCAACCCCCTGCCAAGAAGCAGGAATATTGCATTCAAATCACCCCTGACAGATGGCCATCCAGCCTCTGTTTAAAAGCTTCCAAAGAAGGAGCCTCCACCACACTCTGGGGCAGAGAGTTCCACTGTTGAACGGCTCTCACAGTCAGGAAGTTCTTCCTCATGTTCAGATGGAGTCCAACCTCATTCTGCCAAGAAGCAGGAATATTGCATTCAAATCACCCCTGACAGATGGCCATCCAGCCTCTGTTTTAAAGCTTCCAAAGAAGGAGCCTCCACCACACTCCAGGGCAGAGAGTTCCACTGCTGAACGGCTCTCACAGTCAGGAAGTTCTTCCTCATGTTCAGATGGAATCTCCTCTCTTGTAGTTTGAAGCCATTGTTCCGCGTCCTAGTCTCCAGGGAAGCAGAAAACAAGCTTGCTCCCTCCTCCCTGTGGCTCCCTCTCACATATTTATACATGGCTATCATATCCCCTCTCAGCCTTCTCTTCTTCAGGCTAAACATGCCCAGCTCCTTAAGCCGCTCCTCATAGGGCTTGTTCTCCAGACCTTTTATCATTTTAGGAAGGAAAGAGGCAAGGAAGGATGGAACCAAAGAGCAAAGGAAGTGAGAAAAGAAACAGGTAGAGAAGGAAGGAAGAAGGTAAAGAAAAAGAGGGAGGGAAGGAAGGAGAGAAAGAAAAAAGGAAAGAAAGGGAAGGAAGGTTGGCCACAGCAACGCGTGGCAGGTACTAGAACTAGTATATAAATAAAAATGTAATATTTGTTTGTGGGATTAACATAACTCAAAAACCACTGGACGAATTGGCACCAAATTTGGACACAAGACACCTCTCAGGCCAACAAGTGACCATACAGAAATGCGAATACAGAAATGCGGTCACGCAGGTAGGCGGGTCCTAAACTGTTCAGGGCTTTGTATATAAGAACCTGCACCTTGAATTGGGACTGGAAAATGAACATATTTTATTATTAGTAATATTACATGTAATATAAAATATATAATTATAATATTGTATGATAATTATTAGTATTATATTGTATTACATTATAATATTATAAATATTATATGTATATACCATATATTACAGGGGTCCTCAAACTTTTTAAACAGAGGACCGGGTCACAGTCCCTCAAATTGTTGGAGGGCCGGATTATAATTTGAAAAAAAAATGAATGAATTTCTATGCACACTGCACATATCTTATTTGTAGTGCAAAATACACTTTAAAACAATACAATAATTAAAATGAAGAACAATTTTAACAAATATAAACTTATTAGTATTTCAATGGGAAGTGTGGGCCTGCTTTTGAGAAAGGATTGTTGCTGTTGTGTGCTTTCAAGTAATTTCAGACTTAGGTGGACACTGAGCGAGGGCCGGGTAAATGACCTTGGAGGGCCGCATCTGGTCCCCGGGCCTTAGTTTGAGGACCCCTGATATATTACGTTACATTATATTATTAGCATAGCACAGGAGACAAGGTGGAACTGTGTACAACCTTGGCCTTGAGCTTCCAGTTCTCCTCTTTCTTCTGTGATGTGATTATCTATAAAACCACAGCCCATGAATTGCTTCCAAACTAATTCTCAGGAATCAAAGCTAGGTATTTCTACATTGTGTTTCTTTTGGAAGGAAAAACAAGACGTCCTCAAACGTTTGGGGACGGAACCCAGACACCTTAATGAGCCAGACTCAGGAGTAAGTCCAAAACAACAGTTTATTAATACAAAGTAAAAGAGACTCAGAGACACTTGCTTCAGTGTCTCTGGTCAAAACTCAAAAGTTGCAGCAATTTTCATCTTGAAAAGCAAACTAAGGCAATAATCTGGATTATCCTGGCAAAAGATCCGGATTAAATAGGAGAACTTCCAAAATCCCACAAAATCACACAGTAAATGGAAAACAAACAAGCAAGAAGCCGTGAAGAAGAGCCGTCGTCCGAATGAAGTTCAAAGTCGAAGAAATCCAAGTCCAAAGTTGCAAGGTTCCAAAGTTCACAAGGCAGCGTCGTCGTCAGAAAGCAGTCCGTAGTCAAGGAAAGGGGAAATCCGCACTCACGAGAATCCAAGCTGGTTGGTAGCACGAAGCAAAACAGCAACCTGCAGATCCAGGACCCAAGCCCAACAGGAAAGCGGCAGCGACAAGACCCAAGGCACGAAACCAACACTTTGCCTACTGCAAAGTTCTACCATTTCAGTGTCTACTTTTACCTTACAACTCATCATCCGATGATGAGCTGCCATCCACCCCGTCCTCATCACTCTCAGCTGGTTTAGCTTCCACAGCTGAGCGCCAACGCCCATCCCTCCAACTCTTCCACCTCTTGTCAAGACTTAGGTCTCCCCAGGATTCCACAGTACCACCCGATTGCCAATCCCCACCACCAGAAAACCCCACAAAATGTGTCGCTAGACATTGGTTGAGTACACACATTCTGAACTTCTTGTACCTTGGTCCAATCCAGTGATTCATCCTCATCCCCATCACTCCCAGACCCATAATTCCCAGAAAAACCCATGAAATCTTCTTCTTCCATGGGAGCAGTAAGTATATCCTGGATCTTCTTTCTTTGACGCTCCTCACCTGACTCCTGCTCCCGAGTAACCCTCTTAGTTCCCCTATTCACATCCACTGTATCTTCTTCCTCCTCCTCACTCATTTCACTCTCGGAAAACCCTTCGAAGGACTCTTCATCAGTGGGTGACATAAGTATCTCCCGGATCCTCTTCCTCTGCTGTTCCGCATCTAACTCCTGAACACCTCTTTTCCCTCCTCTGACACTCCTACTACCAGTTGCAGTGTTGCCAACATACTCTACTACAACATTTGGCCTTGAGCATACTTACATTTGCAAAGATAGTATATCAAATCATAGGAACTTAGCTTAAAAGAATTTAAGGTACAGTAGTTAACTAAAGGTTCCCAAGTAGTTTCAAAGTACAAATGAACTGGTTCAGGCACTAACTAGACCGAACCAGTTCAGTTGTACTTGTTCATCCTGTGTCCTGTGACTAAGCCTTGGGAACATTCAGTCGCTTGTTGTTTGCACAGCTAATAATCTTGCTTTGTATTTCAGTTATGCAGTTCAACAAAGGGATTATTTACCATGAGCCTGTGAAAATTATTACCTTAAACGTACACTTCTGATATTTTGCCGGTTTCTGGAGAGAGAGAGAAACCCTCCAGAAACTGTATGTTTTAAGATGGCTTTGGTTTATCCTTCACTGCTATATAATTGTACTTCGACCAGCGCACTTTGGACTCACTTGAACTTATTTTCTACACTTCGGGGTTGCTCAAAGGCATTGCAATCCAATACACATTTTTGTAGTGGAGGAGACTCATATAAATGTGCTCAAAGGCATTACAATCCAACATATTTTTCCACAAAAAATATGTTGGATTGTAATGCCTTTGAGCACATTTATATGGGTCTCTTCCACTACAAAATGCAAATTCTACTCCATGCTGGTCCCAAAATACTGTGAGCATGACCTTGCCTGCCGAGAGTTGGGCACCTGCCTTCTTTGGAGGCGGTGAGTCATGATGCTTCCATTGCATCAACTGGACTTGGGAGTCACTTTGGACCGTGCTCTGACCTACAAGAAGCACTGCCTGAACATCAAGCAAAAAGTGGGCGCTAGAAACAATATCATACGAAAGCTGACTGGCACAACCTGGGGATCACAACCAGATACAGTGAAGACATCTGCCCTTGCACTTTGCTACTCTGCTGCTGAGTATGCATGCCCAGTGTGGAACACATCTCACCACACTAAAACAGTAGATGTGGCTCTTAATGAGACATGCCGCATTATCACAGGGTGTCTGCGCCCTTCACCACTGGAGAAATTACACTGCTTAGCCAGTATTGCACCACTTGACATCCGCCGGGAAGTAGCAGCCAATAGTGAAAGGACCAAGGCAGAGACATCTCCAGCTCATCCCCTGTTTGGGTATCAGCCAGCACGTCAACTACTTAAATCAAGACATAGTTTTCTAAGATCTACAGAGACACTCGCTGGAACACCCCAGCAAGCGAGAGTCCAAAAGTGGCAGGCCCAAACCCAGCACCTCAATCCATGGGTGATATCAGATGAGAGACTCCCCCCTGGGCACTCAGAAGACTGGGCGACTTGGAAGGCGCTGAACAGACTGCGCTCTGGCACCACGAGATGCAGAGCCAACCTTCAGAAATGGGGCTACAGTGGAATCCACGACATGCGAGTGTGGAGAAGAGCAAACCACTGACCACCTGCTGCAATGCAACCTGAGCTCTGCTACATGCACAATGGAGGACCTTCTTGCGGCAACACCAGAGGCACTCCAAGTGGCCAGATACTGGTCAAAGGACATTTAACCAACTACCAAATTTGCAAAATCTCTGTGTTTTTTCTTTTCTTTTTAATCTGTGTGTTTGTTTTGCTCTGTTAGAATTGTAATACAATGGTATGGTTGCTGATGACACGATAAATAAATAAACTGGACTTGAGTCTCAGGATCAAAGATTTCCCCTGACCCACTTCCTGTGGACTGAGAGCAATGAAACTTGACCCAGTCATGTGCCCTTCCCTCCATGGGTGCCACCTTGGGACACACACTTCTCCCATCTTTTGAAGCAACTGTAAACACCTCGCTTGTAGAAGTCGACAGGTTGCTCCAAAAGCCACGTTGTGACTTTGGAAATCGGAGTGTCATCATCTGAAAATTGCTTGCCCTTCCAAAATGACTTCCTTGTTGGAAAGAGGTGAAAGCCCAATGGTGCGAGGTTGGGGGAATAAGGGGGATGTGGTTGAATTTCAAAGCCACAGGAGTATGCACATGGGTAACGTGAGTTGTGAACTGGTGTATTGTCTTGCAGAAGGCGGACACCTTTGGTGAGCATGCCACATTGTCTCTTGGTTTGGATGGCCTCCCGCAATGTCCGCAGCAGTAATCTTAGTCTGCCTCAGTGATCATAGAATCAAAGAGTTGGAAGAGACCTCAAGGGCCATCCAGTCCAACCCCATTGTGCCAAGAAGCAGGACAATTGCATTTAAAGCACCCCCGACAGATGGCCTTCCAGCCTCTGTTTAAAAGCTTCCAAAGAAGGAGCCTCCACCACACTCAGGGGCAGAGAGTTCCACTGCTGAATGGCTCTCACAGTCAGGAAGTTCTTCCTCATGTTCAGGTGGCATCTCCTTTCTTGTACTTTGAAGCCATTGTTCCATTGCGTCCTAGTCTCCAGGACAGCAGAAAACAAGCTTGCTTCCTCATCCCTATGACTTCCTCTCACTTATTTATACATGGCTATCATATCTCCTCTCAGCCTTCTCTTCTTCAGGCTAGACATGCCCAGCTCCTTAAGCCTCTCCTCATAGGGCTTGTTCTCCAGACACTTGATCATTTTAGTTGCCCTCCTCTGGACACATTCCAGCTTGTCAATATCTCTCTTCAGTTGTGGTGCCCAGAATTGGACACAATATTCCAGGTGTGGTCTAACCAAAGCGGAATAGAAGGGTAGCATGACTTCCCACTATGCTCCTCTTGATGCAGGCCAAAATCCCAGTGGCTTTTTTTTTGCCGCCATATCACATTGTTGGCTCATGTTTAACTTGTTGTCCACGAGGACTCCAAGATCTTTTTCACACGTACTGCTCTCGACCCAGGCATTCCCCCATTCTGTATCTTTGCATTTCATTTTTTCTGCCAAAGTGGAGTATCTTGCATTTGTCACTGTTGAACTTCATTTTGTTAGTTTTGGCCCATCTCTCTCATCTGTCAAGATCATTTTGAATCCTGCTCCTGTCCTCTGGAGTATTGGCTCTCCCTCCCAATTTGGTGTCGTCTGCAAACTTGATGATCCTGCCTTCTAACCCTTCATCTAAGTCATTAATAAAGATGTTGAACAGGACCGGGCCCAGGACGGAACCTGCGGCACTCCGCTCGTCACTTCTTTCCAGGATGAAGAGGAAGCATTGGGGAGAATCACCCTCTGGGTTCGTCCATTTAACCAATTACAGATCCACCTCACCGTAGTTTTGCCTAGCCCACATTGGACTAGTTTCCTTGCCAGAAGGTCATGGGGGACCTTGTCGAAGGCTTACTGAAATCCAGGTACGCTACATCCACGGCATTTCCCGCATCTACCCAGCTTGTAACTCTATCGAAAAAAGAGATCAGGTTAGTCTGGCATGACTTGTTTTTGATAAATCCTTGTTGACTATTAGCGATGACCGCATTTGTTTCTAAGTGTTTGCAGACCACTTCCTTAACAATCTTTTCCAGAATCTTGCCTGGTATCAATGTGAGGTTGACCAGACGATAATTGTCTGGGTCATCCTTTTTTCCCTTCTTGAAGATTGGGACCACATTGGCCCTCCTCCAATCTGCTGGAACTTCTCCCGTTCTCCAAGAACTCTCAAAGATTATTGCCAATGGTTCTGAGATGACTTTCGCTAGTTCCTTCAATACTCTTAGGTGTAGTTGATCTGGCCCTGAAAGGGAACTTTAATTCATTTAGAGCGGCCAGGTATTCCTGGACGACTTGTGTGCAGAAGTTATTAATACTTTGCATGTTTTAAACTGTATATATATGTTGTTTGGGTTAGCTACAGTAACACTGGAGCAGCCTATTTCAGAGATCCTCACTCAGCGTTACCATGGAGACCAAGGCAAGCTGGCAGAAGGAGAAGTGGGAGGAGCCAAGCGGAGAGAGTTTTGAAAACAGACAGTTTGAGAGTCAGTTAGGAGTTGATTTTGTATCTGAGAGGAGTAAAAGAGTGGAAGTGAAGAGTAGAGTGGGAGAGTGAAGTGTGAAGCAAATTATTGTGGCTATGGGAAGCCTGAATAGCTACTGGAGGTTTCTCAGTCTAAGGAGGCTGAAAGGAGAAACATAGCCAGTTTTTTTTAGTCAAGGGGAAAGGCTAAAGGATAAGCTTGTTAATTTATTTGATCAAGGAAAGATCAAATAGGGAAGATATTCCTGTACTGAAACATGGTTTAATAACAAGAGCTTCACCTCAGTAAGATACTGTGTAACCTGGAAGAGTGAAATGTTTAACTAACCAAGTATTATTCAAAGTTCTATAAAATAAGTTACAATCTTGCAACCACACACTTTGTACTCAATAAACCAGTTATCTTTTGTTGAAGACAGTCTCATCTTCATCTATTCTGCGTCTGTATTGCCATATCTCACAGTAATACCTCATATCTCACGTTGGTGGCAGTTACCATAGATTACATATAACAATTGGCCTCCACTATACCAGTTGGTGGCAGAATTCAAAGAAATAAACAATAATTCCCCCCCTACTCTCCTGTCACACAACAGCATGTGTGCTTTCTCTCCACTCTGATCACCCCACCTTCTTGCATTTGTTTCCCAATTTGGGGTTGGATATCCTCTAATCCCTCATCCACTCCATCTTGCTGAGGTTGAAGATGACTTTCTTTTTGTGAGAAGACCTAGTATACTTTGTGAGAAGACCTAGTGGGCTACTTTGAACTCGTAGCCCACTATTAACACTGTATGACCACAGTACGGAAAGTATTGGCAAGGTTTCAGCTTTGTGCAAAGATCAGCACTTTCTCCGTCGATCTTTCTTTCCTTGGATTATTATTCATTGAACAGCTGGGCCTGCGGATTTGTTTCCCTTTTGAGTTATATTATCGGGTGCTATTGTCAGTTTATCAGGGTATTTTTCCTTTTTATTTTTCAAGGGGAAAAGCACTTTGATTCCTGTTTGTTTTGGACACTTTCTTAATATGCTGACTTGAGAAAATAGGAAGCCCGCGTTTCCACTGTGCTGAAAAGGCAGTTTTTGTTTCTTTAATAAATATCATTTCTTCCTTCTGTTTTCGGAAAGGATTATATGACGTTTTCTCTCTTCTTATACCAGACCTTTGCAGAATAATATATTGGCAAAACAAAAGGTATAATGTCCTGGCAACAAGAGTCTTGCTGAATTCTGATAATATGTGTTATAATTTTGTTACTCTTCTTTGGGAGGAAGCAATGTAACATGAAGGGTGAAAGGAAAAAATAGACTATGTTGCCAAAGGTTTTTGTGGCCGGAATCACTGGGTTGCTGTGAGTTTTTTGGGATGCATGGTCATTTTTATTTATTTATTATTTTGTTTCAAAAACGGGCAACAGCAACGGCATTGTCGAAGGCTTTCATGGCCGGAATCACTGGGTTGTTCTAGGTTTTTTCGGGCTATATGGCCATGTTCTAGAGGCATTCTCTCCTGACGTTTCGCCTGCATCTATGGCAAGCATCCTCAGAGGTAGTGAGGATGCTTGCCATAGATGCAGGCAAAACATCAGGAGAGAATGCCTCTAGAACATGGCCATATAGCCCGAAAAAACCTACAACAACCCATCAACGGCATTGTCTGTAACCTCCAACAATTCCTCCTCTGTACATGAGGCAGGGCACAGTGGACAAGCATACAGATGTGGATTGTCTGTATGGCCATGTTCCAGTAGCATTCTCTCCTGATGTTTCGCCTGCATCTCTGGCTGGCCTCTTCAGAGGTAGCAAGTGACACAATGGGTTAAATCCTTGTACCGACAGGACTGAAAACAGACAGGTCAGAGGTTCGAATCCGGGGAGAGTGTGGATGAGCTCCCTCTGTCAGCTCCAGCTCCCCATGCAGGGACATGAGAGAAGCCTCCTACAAGGATGGTAAAACATCAAAACATCCGGGTGTTCCCTGGGCAACATCCTTGCAGATGGCCACTTCTCTCATACCAGAAGCGACTTGCAGTTTCTCAAGTTGCTCCTGATAAAAAAAAAATTCTTCAGAGGTTCTCTTGGCAGTGAAGCAAGTGGTGTGTGTGTGTGTATACACACACACACACACACATATATATATCCTGCTTTGAACTAATGAACCCCATTCAGCAACAGGAGAATTCCAGACAACAAGCCATCCAGGAACATCTAGCACCTCCCAAATATGATGTGTCCAGGCAACAAAGGCTACCTCTATGCAGATACCTTCACTGATTGACTTTGCAAACTTCATGGCTACGCAAATGCTAACTCAAGCTTGCTAATTGCAACATTCCCATTTCCTTAAACAGACCAGAGTTTTTTTCTCCCACCCTGGACATTCCATTAGGTATGTATGTATTAGGCTTGGTTGATCCAAAGAAAAAAAGGTTCAAAACTCGTTGTGAATGTGGTTTGATTCTAAAGTCAATTCTGATTTTCACAGAAAAAATGATCAATTTTTTTTAAAACTTCCGAGACTTCCAAATCTTTTCGTTAATGGTTTGAAAGTGTTATTCCTGTTTCATTGGGTGGTCTTTACTTTGAAAGTAGCTGTTTTACTGCAGAAGTGGGGAAAAGCAAGCGGAGGAATTTCCTTCCTTCTCTGGTTTAAAACTAGCTTCTCTGGCTGTAAAACTGTCTTCTCTGGCTTGAGCCGAGGCCAGGAAATTCCTTCCTTCTCTGGCTTTATAACTGGCTTCTCTGGCTTGAGCCGAGGCCAGGGACCAAAAGTGAGGAAAAGCAAGTGGAGGAAACTCCTTCTCTGGTTTAAAACTGTCTTCTCTGGCTTTAAAACTGTCTTCTCTGTCTAGTTTGAGCCGAGGCCAGGAAATTCCTTCCTTCTCTGGCTTTATAACTGGCTTCTCTGGCTTGAGCCGAGGCCAGGGACCAAATCGGGGAAAAGCAAGCGGATGAATTTTCTTACTTCTCTGGTTTAAAACTGGCTTCTCTGGCTTTAAAACTGGCTTCTCTGGCTTAAGCCAAGGCCAGGGACCAGAAGTGGGGAAAAGCAAGCGGAGGAAATTCCCTCCTTCTCTGGCTTTAAAACTGGCTTCTCTGGCTTGAGCCAAGGCCAGGATATTCCTTCTTTCTCTGGTTTAAAACTGGCTTCTCTGGCTTGAGCCAAGGCCAGGACATTCCTTCTTTCTCTGGTTTAAAACTGGCTTCTCTGGCTTGAGCTGAGGCCAGGGACCAGAAGCTGGAAAAGCTGAATCATCTGGAGTAACAAAAAATGACGGAAAAAGCTTTGGAAGGGCAAAGGGACTTCTGCTTTTCTTAAAAACTTTGAAATAGCTTCAAACAGGTAATTTTTCCGACTTTATTCCGAATTACGAAGATTCCAATGGTACCTAACCATGCCTACTATGTATGTATATGTATATGTACGTATGTATACACCACATACACACTCCACTTGCTTCACAGCCAACAGATCCTCTGAAGATGCCAGCCACAGATGCAGAAGAAACGTTAGGAGAGAATGCTGCTGGAACACAGCCATACAGCCCAGAAAACTCAATCGGGATTATATAACAGTATAAATCCAGCATTAATTCCAGGACTCCCTGAAAATGCTCAAGCCCCATTATAAACAATGTTGTAATAAACTGGTAATCCTTAATGTAAAATGTCAAAATCGTGGTTTTTCATGCAATTGATAGTTGAACCACTGGCTGCAGAATCTTTGGTTACGAAGGGATGACTGTACCCATTTCGATCTTGTTTATGTGTATTTATGTGGCTGCTTTTCTTTTGCCCGCAGGATACTCGCAACACTTTCAGGACTCCTTTGAGGGATCGTCGTGGAACCTCGGGGGCATTTCTCTCGCACTTTATTCTGCCTTGTTCTCATACTCAGGTTGGGACACCCTCAATTTTGTCACGGAAGAAATCAAAAACCCAGAGAGGTATGTTTCTTGAAAGTCACTAGGGCTATCATGCCATCTCTGTGTCTCTATTTTGGGGGAAATGCAGGATACAGTTGTTGTTGTTGTTGGAAAATGCAGGATACAGTTGTTGTTGTTGTTGTTGTTGTTGTTGTTGTTGTTGTTGTTGTTGTTGTTGTTGTTGTTGTTGATGATGATGGAAATAATAACAATTGTGATAAATAGTAGTAATATCTAACATATGTACCTGGCATTCCATGGATATCATTAGGATTGCTGTCTGTGTACTTTCTCCCTTCTTCAGCTCTGAGAAATGCCTACCTCACAATGTCTCCATGGAAACATAACTCTCTTTGGCTGGATCTGCACTGCCCTGTATCCCAGGATCTGATTCCATCTGTTTTGAACTGGATTATATGAGTCTACACTGCCAGATAATTTGGGATATGCAGATAATCTGGGATCAGGACCTGGGATACAGGGCAATGTAGAAGGGGACTTTGTCACAATTGCCTTCCTTCCTCCTTTCCCCTCATACACATGTCACCTTTCTTAATGACATGATGGAGAGGCACTTCACCTAGCAACAGCTAATCCTGTGACACTTCACAGAGGGCCACTTCACCTAGAAATAGCCAATCCTGTGACATCACAGAGGTTGACTTCACCTAGCAAGAGTCAACCCTGTGACATCACAGAGGGCCACCTCACTTCTCAACAGGCAATCCTGTGACATCAGAGTACCACTTCACCTAGCAACAGCCAATCTGTGATATCACAGAGGTTCACTTCATCTAGCAAGAGTTAACCCTGTGACATCACAGAGGGCCACTGTCTAGTAACAGCCAATCTTGTGGCATCACACAGGGCCACTTCGCCTAGCAACAGCCAATCCCTTGACATCACATGGGGCCATGTCACCTAGCAGCAGTCAATCCTGTGACATCATGGAGGGCCACTTCACCTAGCAACAGCCAATCCTGTGACATCACAGAGGTCCACTTCACCTAGCAACAGCCAATACTGCAACATCAGAGGACCACTTCACTTAGAAATAGCCAATCCTGTGATATCACAGAGGAACACTTCACCTAGCAACAGCCAATCCCGTGACATCATGGAAGACAACTTCACCTAGCAATAGGCAATCCCGTGACATCCCAGAGGGCAACTTCACCTAGCAACATCCAATCCCTTGACTTCACATAGAGCCACGTCACCTAGCAGCAGCCACTCTTCTGACATCACAGAGGGCCACTTCACCAAGCAACAACCAATCCTGCGACAATCCCACTTCACTTAGCAATAGCCAATACTGTGACATCACAGAGGGCCACTTTACCTAGCAATAGACAATCCCATGACATCACAGAGGGCAACTTCACCTAGCAACATCCAATCCCTTGACTTCACATAGGACCACGTCACCTAGCAGCAGCCACTCCAGTGACATCACAGAGGGCCACTTCACCAAGCAACAGCCAATCCTGCGACAATCCCACTTCACTTAGCAATAGCCAATCCTGTGATATCACAGAGGACCACTTCACCTAGCAACAGCCAATCCCGTGACATCATGGAAGACAACTTCACCTAGCAACAGCCAATCCCTTGACATCACATGGGGCCAAGTCACCTAGCAACAGCCAATCTTGCGACATCAGAGGACCACTTCACCTAGCAACAGCCAGTCCTCTGACATCACAGAGGGCCACTTCACTTAGCCACTACCAATTCCTTGACATCATAGAGGGCTGCTTTACTTAGCAACAGTCAATCCTGTGACATCATGAAAGACAACTTCACCTAGCAACATCCAATCCCTTGACTTCACATGGGGCCATGTCACCTAGCAACAGCCACTCCTGTGACATCACAGAGGGCCACTTCACCTAGCAACAGCCTTTTGTGGTGCAAACACTCAGGCAAACGTACATGCTTTTGCTTTGAACTCTTAAGTGTTTCTAAGTCTGCCTGTCTTGCTCTTGTCCAACCAGGAACCTGCCCCTAGCGATTGCTGTTTCTATGCCAATTGTGACCATTATCTACATCTTGACCAATATCGCTTACTATACGGTGCTGGACATTAACGCTGTGCTCTCCAGCGATGCAGTGGCTGTGGTAAGTCTGGAGACCGCTGTCATTTGTCAGGTGTTTGGCCTAAAAATCAATATAGCACTCAAGAGTTCAATTGGATTTTCATTTCTGCAACTGAGAGCTCATTTTTTCCATGCGTTCTATAGGGATGCCACCTGAATATACAACTTAATCGGGCGTTTGAAAGTGCACGAGAGAGTGAAGGGCATTTCTCCAAGTGCAGATTTAGCAGCTTTGCCTGGGCTTTGGGCTTTGCATTTCTCTTTCTGGGCGATTTGTGTGATGTTTTTGTTAATATGGTCATTATGTTTTCCACCAACTCACATAGTGTCCTTTTACGTGAGATCGAAAAATGGGCTTTCTTTGTCCGTTTGGATAAACTCCTTCAGCAATTTGTGAAGCAAGAGCACACTCCGAACTCTGCTTCTCTCTCTGTCTCTCTGCAAGCACTTGCATAGCTCAAGCCTGAAAAATGTAACAGTATCCAAAAGTCCCAGGCTCAGCCAACTCCCCCATCTTATTTTACATCTTACTAGCTGTACCCTGCCACGCGTTGCTGTGGCCTATAGTAAGAATTTTCGAAGTAGAGGTAGATATCTGGACTATTATGAAAGAGAGGTACCTACCTATTCCTTCCCCTCTTTTTCTTCCCCTTCCCCTTCCTCTCCTTTCTTCCTTCTCTACCTCTTTCTTTCATTCCTTATTTCACTCTTTGGTTTCATCCTTCCTCCTTAAATTAAATTAAAGAGTTAAAGGAAGGAGAAGGAAGGGAAGTACAGAAAGGAAGGTAAGGTGGAGGGAGGGAAGGGGGCGTTGGTGTGGATGAGAGAATGAGGAGGAGGAGAAATTGTTCATCTGGAGAGCACTGTGAACCCAAACAAAGATGGATCGGGACCAAACTTGGGAGGAATCTTCAATATGCCCAAAGGTGAATTCTGGTGGAAATTGGGGAAAATTTGACTTTGGGAGCTGCTTGGATGTCCAGCTCACCTGGAACTGAACTGGGCTCACCCCTTCCTTCCTTTCTTCCTTCCTTCCTTCCTTCCTTCCTTCCTTCCTTCCTTCCTTCCTTCCTTCCTTCCTTCCTTCCTTCCTTCCTTCGTCCCCAGCACACTCTGTTCTATTAGGGGCGGGTCTTACTGGAGCCCTTGATGGCGGCACCCAAGGGGAGAGCTGAAGACGGAGGAAGAAGGGAAGGAGGAATGATAGAAGGGAGGGAGGAAAAGAAAGAGGAAAGAGAGAAGGAAAGAGGGGAAGGATGAGGGAAAGAGGGAGGGAGGAGAGGAGGCAGGGAAGGCATGAAGGGAGAAAATGGGGGAAGAGAGAAGGAAGGGAGAGAAGGAGGAGGGAGAGAGCCACGGCTGACTCCAGGCCGTTGCCGGCACAGGCTCCGCCACGTGGAGCTCTCCTGTGTGTGCGAGTGCGCACGCACCCCACCCACCCCCCGTTCCAGTACGCATGCCCAGTGGTATCTTCTCCTTTTTTAGGATTTTTAAGTTCTTTTTTTATTATTACTATTGATGGTCACACCTTGTATGGTGAGGAGTTTTGTTGCCAAATTTGGTGGGTATTGGCCCAGTGGTTCTTTTGTTTTTAAGCCACTCATTACGACATGAGCATTTTTATATATATAAATTTTACAGTTGACATACACACACACTGATTTCTCTACACACTCCAACACATCTGTCTCTTGCAAATCCAGATCATCAAAGCAGATAATCCACATAATCTGCTTTGAACTGGATTATATGAATCTACACAGTTCAAAGCAGATAATCTGGATTTTATGTGGAAGTGTAGATGAGGACTTAGTCTCAGGGACACCTTAAACTGGAAATAATTTGAAGATGCAACCCAGCTATAATAATTCCAATAATGCAGGGAAATCAGAAGCATGATGTACAAAATTATAATTTAGGAAAGTGATCCCAGTTTGTTATGTCTCAAAACAAGCTTTCTACATTTTCGCAGTAATTTGATATCTCTCCCAAGATTAATCTGCTCATAGCATCACGAAAGTGAGTGTTTTGGGTTCAGATACCCAGCTGGAAGCTCCTGGCATCGTTCCGAATCTTTCCCATTTCATTAGTGCCTGTCTAGTGGTTTCACCGGCCATTACAGTGGATTTTGCAGATGGACGTGGTTATTTCTGATCTAATCTCTCTAATTGGAAGAGCTATTGAGCCATCAGATTTCCATATTAATCCACTTACTTCGTTTCGAAGGACTTTCTGGTCACTGTTCGGGAAACATTGGATTTCTGGACTTGTTAAACATGTTGTAAATGATACAAATTGCTTCTTGATCTTCAAACTTCCTAGGAAGAGACTTTGGCTTTTATGTAATCAACCATTCCCATAATAATAATAATAATAATAATAATAATAATAATAATAATAAATCGATCACATCCTGAGTTGCTGCAAGAAGATCGCACAAACAGACTACAAGCAGAGGCACAACACCGTTGCTCAGATGATTCATTTGAACTTGTGCCACAAATCCCATCTGCCTGCGACAAAGAACTGGTGGGATCACAAGCCGGAAAAAGTTACAGAAAATGAACACGTCAAGATACTCTGGGACTTCCGGATTCAGACAGACAGAGTTTTGGAGCATAATACTCTTGACCTCACAATTGTGTTAAAAAACAAAGTATGGATCAATGTATTGTCGAAGGCTTTCATGGCCGGAATCACTGGGTTGTTGTAGGTTTTTTCGGGCTATATGGCCATGTTCTAGAGGCATTCTCTCCTGACGTTTCGCCTGAGTCTATGGCAAACATCCTCAGAAGTAGTGAGGTGTGTTGAAACTAGGAAAAAGGGTTTATATATCTGTGGAATGACCAGGGTGGGACAAAGGAGCTAGGTGTGAATAGATAGTTTATATGTTATGTTCATCGGCTTCCCTATGCGGTCAGTGGTTCCCTTGATGTATGGCAAGAACACTTGCAACAGACAAGAGTTCTTTGTCCCACCCTGGTCATTCCTCAGATATATAAACACAGTTTCCTAGTTCCAACAGACCTCACTACCTCTGAGGATGCTTGCCATAGATGCAGGCGAAACATCAGGCGAGAATGCCTCTAGACCATGGCCATATAGCCCGAAAAAACCTACAACAACCCAATGATTCCGGCCATGAAAGCCTTCGACAATACATTAGACAAATCACTCTTTCCTTATGTTAAATATCTAAATGTCAAGCTTTATGCCATTGAATTTAATCTTCTCCTGGAGCCAGTTTATTACAAGTTATATATCATTTGCAATTCAGTATGTCGTTTACACGGAGATGTTGAATCATACAGTAATATATTTTATAATGCGTCTATGTAATTCTCTGTACCTTAGGCTTTCTGAATGTCAAATCAAATTGAGTTTAGCTCTGAAATGCAATTTGACCCGATTTGAACTTTAAACCAGACAGAAATGTTTTCCAGAAACTGCTAATTTGCTTAGTCAGAACTACAGATTGGGGATGTCTTGGACGTTAACCTTTTGCAGAGGCAATCTTTCTTTGTTTGGGTGCATGCTAATTTTCCACCTTTCCTCTCTTTTTTCTGCACCAGACATTTGCAGACCAGGTATTTGGCATTTTCAGCTGGACCATTCCAATTGCAGTGGCCCTCTCCTGTTTCGGTGGACTCAATGCATCTATTTTAGCATCGTCCAGGTAAAGCATTTCTAATTTCAGAATATCACGCTCCTGGATGCAACTTTTCAATGGAGAGGAAAGGAATCAAAATGGAAATTCTGTCTTTGTATATGTATCTGGTTTCAGTATTTCACCTTCTAGTTTTGTTCTGAGTGCTGTTCAAGAAACAAATCAATTCTTTATAATGTTTTGATAACAAAATAGATGGGTTGCAAAATGTATTTTTCATATTTCTTAGAAGAACAATAACTGCCTACGTCTTACCTGCTTGTTGTCATGGGGTTATTGAAGAGTAAGCTGTAGCGAAATTGCTACTCTATGTTAAATTTTTGGTGTATAGCTCTATGTTTACATATGGCAGATAGGGAAGAATAGGCACAGACAGGGTAGCAACAGCAGAGATAGGATTCATTTGCATATGTGAAGCCGATTGGCCATATGCAGATTAGCGTAGGCCCAGGATTTGAAAAGGCTGCTAGGCTAAAATGACAGTTGGGGAGAGCAGAGCTGAACATTCCAAAGGGGCGGAGCCAAGGTTTTGAAAGAGGCAGTTAGAGTGAGAGAGTTTGAAAATGACAGTTAGGAATCTGTGTGTGAAAAGGATAGTTGGGGTTTTTTTGAGTGCCTGTTAGAAATAAGCAGTTATGAAGATGTGTTAAAGACTTCTGATATAGAGAAGCAGTTAGTTAAATAGAGCTCGAGTTTTAAGGAACATAAAGAAAGCCAGTGTTGCTTTAGTCAGAATATAATTCTGCCAAGTGTGTGTAAAGCAAGTAACATGTTTGTGAATGTGAAACATTGAAAGTCTATTCAGAAAAGTAAACCAAGTAAATGATACTGACTGTAAGCCTCAAGATTGCAACAAAATACAAATGTAACCACAAGTGTTGGAGCCAGAAGTTATAAATAAACTGTGTTACTTCGTTATACACAAGAGTGTCTCATTGCCTGTGATATAAAGTACAAAGATAAAACAGCACACAGAAAGTCCAAGCCAATATAAAAGAAGAAACTGAATCAGTATAAGGCAGTAAAGAGGTTATTTTTATTAATAAGGAAATAGTCTCCCTCCCTCGCCCCATAAGCACACACAACATCACCTACTAGGTAGGCACGATAATTCCTTCTCTCATGGCCTCCTCCTCCAGCTGTTCAATGGAATGGACTCTCTCAAAGGAACGGAGTTAGTTCTGATCCAAAACACTGCAGAGTCCTGATCACAGTTAGCAGAGATTTTATAGCACAACCTTCGACCGTATACAGTAAGTAGCTCACCTCATTTATAAGTGTACTTGAGCTCTGACTTTCATCCAAACTCTTTTGGAGGCTTATTCTTCAGTTGTTGCTACATACGACTATTTACAGGTCTGCTGTCAGTATACAGCAGTGGTTCCCAATTTTTTTTGACCAGGGACCACTTTGACCACAGACCACTCTCCAACATTAGTACCAAAAGGGTACAAATCGGTTTTTGGTCAACTTTCGATTCGGTTTGCTTATTTAGGCTGCTAATTCAGAAAATTGCATTGGATAGACCACATCAGCTCCAGTTTATGATACCGAGCATATGCCACCCAGTAGTCGTCATCTGCTTGCTCACAGAAAACCATATTAATTAATTTAATTAATTTAATCTCTCTTTTGCAGGCTGTTCTTTGTAGGATCCCGGGAGGGTCACTTGCCAGATCTCTTATCTATGATCCATATAGGGAGGTTTACACCTGTCCCGGCTCTACTTTTCAATGTAAGTTATTTTGCAAAGATCCACAGCATAGGATCTATTGAATGGGGAAAGCAGACCAAACATTTTCAATCATCAGATTTTTGTGTGTATGTGTGTGTGTCAGAAGTGGCTTGAAAAACTGCAAGTTGTTTCTGGTGTGAGGGAATTGGCCGTCTGCAAGGACGTTGCCCAGGGGATGTGTTACCATCCTGTGGGAGGCTTCTCTCATGTTCCCTCATGGGAAACTGGAGCTGACAGACGGGAAGTCACCCTGTCTCACAGATTCAAACTGCCAACCTTCAGGTCAGCAGTTCAGCCGGCACCATGGTTTGACCCATTGCGCCACTGCGGCTACTTATAGTCGTCAGTTTTATACATATGATGTTGCTCCCCTGCATCATAAAGTTTTTTAACGGGATGATATAAAAAGCTGATAGGATTTCTTTGCAACTCGTTCTATCCCTAAAATATAAAGTATTAAATAGCAGTTGAAATTAAATTCAGGTAAACAATACGCTGCCTTCTCACAGCATATAAATGCTGGGCATTGTATACAATGTGAAATGTAAATGATGGAATAGTAATGTCAACACATAAACAAAACCAGTTGTCATTTCATTTGCAAATGAGGGTAAGTCAGTGATTCCCAACCTTTTTTTGACCAGGGACCACTTTGACCAGGAAACACTTGGCTAGGGACCACTCTCCAACATTGGTACCAAAAGGATTTTGAATCAGTTTTTGGTCAACTTTAGATTTGGTTTGTTTATTGGGAGTGCTGATTCAGAAAATTACATTGGATAGACCACATCAGCTCTAGGGTGTGGGAAAGAACTCGTTTGCTTGTGGTACACGTGAATGTTGCAGTTTGCCACCTTGAATGGCCTTGCAGTTTCAAGGCCTAGCTGCTTCCTGCCTGGGGCAATCCTTTTTTGACAGGTGTTAGCTGGCCCTGATGGATTCTTGTCAGGAATCCCCCTGCTTTTTGAGTCTCTGTGGAGCCCTTGGGGCTTCTGCTTTACTAAGAGATGATATTCTTAGACCACAATATTTTGACCCACCGCCTTGCTGTTGCTGGAGTCAGGGGGAGAGCTTTAAACTGGCTGTCCTCCTTTCTTCACAACCGTGGACAGTGAGTGGAGAGGGGAGGCCTGGTCTCTGAGAGGTCCCCTCTATCTTGTGGGGTTCCTCAGGGGGCCATTCTCTCCCCTCTGTTGTTTAACATCTATATGCGACCACTTGCTCAGCTGGCTCGAGGTTTTGGGCTGGAGTGTTATCAGTACGCCGATGACACTCAGCTGGTGCTGAAGATGGAAGGCCGACCGGACTCTGTACCCGATTGTTTCCATCAGTGCCTTGAGGCCGTTACTGGATGGTTGCGTGACAGCAGGTTGAGGGTGAATCCAGCAAAGACGGAGATCCCATGGCTGGGTCAACTGGGCAGTGGGGACATCCAGCTGCCTACCCTGGATGGCGAGGCACTACACCCGTCATCATTGGTAAAGAGTCTGGGAGTCCTTTTGGACCCTCTGCTGATGATGGAGGCCCAGGTCTTTCACCCTTCTTTCACCTGCGGCAGGCTAGACAGCTGACCCCCTCCCTGTCCAGGGACGACCTAGCTACGGTGATCCAGGCCACGGTCATCTCAAGACTGGACTACTGTAATAACCTCTACATTGGCCTTCCTCTGTCGGTGATCCGGAAGCTCAAGTTGGTACAAAACGCAGCTGCTCGGCTTCTTGTGGGAATTCTGATGAGATGTCACATAACCCCAATCTTACTACAGCTGCATTGGTTACCAATTGAGCACCGGATCACTTTCAAAGGGATGGTACTCACCTTTAAGGGCTTGCATGGTCTGGGGCCGATGTATCTGAGGGACCGCCTCACCCCCTACCAACCCCAGAGATCCCTCCATTCTGAGGACCAAGATTTGTTGGAAATTCCCAATGTCAAGGCCTTGCATCTAACAGCAACCAGACACAGAGCCTTCACAGCAGTGGCACCATCGCTCTGGAATACTCTGCCACCTGAAGTCTGTGCCTTGCGGGGCTTATCAGCTTTCCACAGGGCATGTAAGACATACCTGTTTCAACAGGCCTTTGACCTTTGATATTGCTGTTTTAAAATTGTTTAAAATTGTTTTAAAATTGTGTTAGATTTTAGTCATTCTTGTAAGCCGCTCCGAGCCCCAGGGGAGTGGCGGCATATAAGTTCGAATAATAAATAAATAAATAAAATATTGAAACACACAATATATACAATTAAAGGCTAGTAACGTAGATGTGGGGCGGGGGGAATCCCTCTTGGAGATTTTCATGGCATTCCATTGTCTTCCAGTGTACGATGACCCTCATATACTTGACTGTAGAAGATGTCTTCCAGCTTATTAACTACTTCAGCTTCAGCTATTGGTTCTTTGTGGGACTGTCAATTGCTGGGCAACTCTACCTCCGCTGGAAACAACCAAATCGGCACCGGCCCCTCAAGGTGAGCATAAAAGTCCAATCCTGTGGTTTATATATAAGCAATGTAGCTCAAGATGCATTGCATTACTTATCTGGGAGGTAAATGCCACAATCTGGTCTCAGATTGGAGTCCTGCTAGCATTTTACACATGCATGGATTAACTTCCTAACACTTTTGCCCTTTGTTGAATTTAGGTTTGGGAACGAGGAGTTGCACATGCACATGCCATTGTGTATTAGATGAACTTGTGGATGTGAGGAGATCGTTAGATAAAAATGGCATTTCTAATCTTAAAAAAATACTGCTTAATTTTTTGGTGTGTCAGGAGTGACCTGAGAGTTGTTTCTGGTATGAGAGAATTGGTTGTCTGCAAGGATGTTGCCAAGGGAACACCCAGATATTTTACCATCCTGTGGGAGGCCTCTCTCATGTCCCTGCATGAGAAGCTGGAGCTGATGGACAGGAGCTCATCCCACTTCCTGGATTCAAACCACTAATCTTTCGGTCAGCAGTCCTGCCGACACAAGTGTTTAACCCATTGTGCCACTGTTGGATGAGCATGTAGATTATTGATAGCACCCTTCTGGCAGAAGGGACAGAGAGTTTCATCTATGCTGATGATTGTGCCATTACCGCTCAAGCAGGGAGCTTTATGATGGTTGAACAGAAGCTCTCCGAAGCTCTAGGTGCTCTTACTGCCTATTACAGGGAAAACCAACTGATCCCTAATCCATCTAAAACACAGACATGTGCTTTTCGCCTTAAGAACAGACAAGCATCCCGAGCTCTGAGGATGACCTGGGTAGGGATCCCACTGGAGCATTGCAGCACAACCAAATGCCTGGGAGTCACTCTGGACCGTGCTCTGACCTACAAGAAGCATTGCCTGAATATCAAGCAAAAAGTGGGCGCTAGAAACAATATCATATGAAAGCTGACTGGCACAACCTGGGGATCACAACCAGAAACAGTGAAGGCATCTGCCCTTGCGCTATGCTACTCTGCTGCTGAGTACGCATGCCCAGTGTGGAACACATCTCACCATGCTAAAACAGTGGATGTGACTCTTAATGAGACATGCCGCATTATCACGGGATGCCTGCACCCTACACCACTGGAGAAACTACACAGCCTAGCCGGTATTGCACCACCTGACATCCGCCGGGAAGTAGCAGCCAATAGTGAAAGGACCAAGGCAGTGACATCTCCAGCTCATCCCCTGTTTGGGTATCAGCCAGCATGTCCATGACTTAAATCACAAAATAGTTTTCTAAGATCTACAGAGACACTCACTGGAACACCTCAGCAAGCGAGAGTCCAAAAGTGGCAGGCTCAAACCCAGAACCTCAATCAATGGCTGATGCCAAATGAGAGACTCCTCCCTGGGCACACAGAAAACTGGGTGACTTGGAAGGCGCTGAACAGACTGCGCTCTGGCACCACGAGATGCAGAGCCAACCTTAAGAAATGGGGCTACAAAGTGGAATCCACGACATGCGAGTGCGGAGAAGAGCAAACCACTGACCACCTGCTGCAATGCAACCTGAGCCCTGCCACATGCACAATGGAGGACCTCCTTGCGGCAACACCAGAGGCACTCCAAGTGGCCAGATACTGGTCAAAGGACATTTAATCAACTACCAAGGTTGCAAACTTTGTTTTGTCTGTCTGTTTGTTTGTTTTGTTAAAAATGTAATACAACTGTCTGGTTGCTCCTGACACGATTGTTAGAGATTGTTTCTAGTACCCACGTTTTGCTTGATGTTCAGGCAGTGCTTCTTGTAGGTCAGAGCACGGTCCAGGGTGACTCCCAGGTATTTGGGTGTGCTGCAATGCTCCAGTGGGATTCCTTCCCAGGTAATCCTCAGATGCTTGTCTGTTCTTAAGGTGAAAAGCACATGTCTGTGTTTTAGATGGATTAGGGATCAGCTGGTTTTCCCTGTAATAGGCAGTTAGAGCACCTAGAGCTTCAGAGAGCTTCTGTTCTACCATCTCAAAGCTCCCTGCTTGAGCGGTGATGGCACGATCATCAGCATAGATGAAACTCTCTGTTCCTTCTGGCAGTGGCTGGTCATTTCTGTAAATGTTGAACATGGATGGAGCAAGCACGCTCCCCTGAGGCAGGCCGTTCTTCTGTTTCCGCCATCTGCTTCTCTGGCCCTGGAACTCAATAAAGAAGCTCCTGTTTTGTAGCAGATTTCCTATGAGACGGGTGAGGTGGTCGTCCTTTGTGATATTATACATTTAATAATAATAAGCTTACGCTAGAGCAAAATTGGTGATTCTTCATCCGAATTTCTCATTCAGTATATAATAATAAGCTTACGCTAGATCAAAATTGGCGATTCTTCATCCGAATTTCTCATTCAGTGTACGCCTTTCCTCTCTTACAGTTGAGCCTGTTTTTCCCAATAGTCTTCTGTATGTGCTCAATTTTTCTGGTGGTTGTGCCACTCTATAGCGACACCATTAACTCCCTGATCGGCATCGGCATTGCACTCTCTGGGATCCCAGTCTACTTCATGGGAGTCTCCTTGCCTGCTTCCAAAAGACCTCCTTTTGTCAGCAAAATCATAGGTAAGACCATTTTCGAGGGCTTCCGTTACCAAATGAATAATGCACCAGTGTTTACATAAACTGCAGTTGCAGACCCTATTTGTGTGCCTACATGACAAACCCAAAAATAGTACTGATAAAAACAATATTTTGTCAAGGCAGCTATAAAGACTTAAAACTCATATTTACAAATCATTGCTATCCAGAAAGAGCCGCATCTCGTTGGAAATGATGTTTATTTGCAGTATAGTAGTCCTTGTACTGAAGGTACTCAGTGGATACTTGAAACCACTAGGCCTGTTTGATCAAGAAAAAATTTGTTTCTAAAATCGATTTGTAATTGGGGTGTTTTTTTGTTTCGATATTTAAAATAATTACAAAACTTTCCCCAAAAAAGTTTTGGTATTTAAGAAAATTTGTAAATATTAACGAATTTTTAGAATATTTTTTGTATTTCTTAAGAATAATATTAAAATAATATTAAAAAATATTTTAAAATGGAAAATTAACCAAAAAATGGCCCAAATGTGACCAAACACAGGCAGGATACAGCAAATGAGAGCACACACCAACAGAAGAGTCTTTTCTTTTTTAGAATATTTTTTAAAAATAATATTAAAATAATATTAAAAAGTAATATTAAAATAATATTAAAAATATTTTAAAATGGAAAATTAACCAAAAAATGGCCCAAATGTGGACCAAACACAGGCAGGATACAGCAAATGAGAGCACACACCAACAGAAGAGTCTTTTCTTTTTTAGAATATTTTTTAAGAATAATATTAAAATAATATTAAAAAATAATATTAAAATAATATTAAAAATTATTTTAAAATGGAAAATTAACCAAAAAATGGCCCAAATGTGGACCAAACACAGGCAGGAGACAGCAAATGAGAGCACACAGCAACAGAAGAGTCTTTTCTTTTTTAGAATATTTTTTAAGAATAATATTAAAATAATATTAAAAAATAATATTAAAATAATATTAAAAATATTTTAAAATGGAAAATTAACCAAAAAATGGCCCAAATGTGGACCAAACACAGGCAGGATACAGCAAATGAGAGCACACACCAACAGAAGAGTCTTTTCTTTTTTAGAATATTTTTTAAGAATAATATTAAAAAATAATATTAAAAAATAATATTAAAAATAATATTAAAAAATAATATTAAAAAATAATATTAAAAAATAATATTAAAAATATTTTAAAATGGACAATTAACCAAAAAATGGCCCAAATGTGGACCAAACACAGGCAAGAGACAGCAAATGAAGCAAGCAGCACTCACAGCAGCAAGGAATGAATCCAATCCCAGTTGCTAGCAGCCATTGCCAAGCCAACCCAATGCAAACTCCCTCGCCCTCTGCAGCAAGCTACGGGCCGCGCGGAGCCGCTTTGAAAGGGCTCGCCGGCCAATCAAAAACAGGCAGCCACGGACCCATGGTGCACTGCTTGGGAGCGCCGGATTGGCTCCCAGCACCAGCACTCCAGCAGCCTCCACCCCATTAACGAAACGAGCGGAGGCTCGTTAAAACTATGGGGGTTGCTGGTTCGATATTTAAAAACCCTTCCGGGTTTGGAAATATGTTTCAATATCGCTTCGGAAATGCCAAAAATAACGAATTAATAACGAATTAACGAATTAACGAACGAAACCGCACAGGCCTAGAAACCACAGATAGTATTGGGCTCTCACTATGCATATATTCAGAACTAAGTATAAACCATAGTTTGAAGAAAGAATATTTCTCATCTGAACTTTGTTGCTATCTGTAATGAAATATCTGTGTTTACCCATATTGTGCATTCTTCCAGGCACGGTTTACACTTTATCAGTTCAGTTTCATATCAGCACATTAGTGACTGTTCTGACTTACATACAAATTTAACATAAGAACAAACCAAAAGAACCGATCTTGTTTATAACTTGGGGACTGCCTATATAGTCTTGGCAATATATTGGTAATGTTGGAAATAGCAACCTTCTCAACCCTGGAGGGGGTTTCAAGGGGGTGTCAGACGAGTCGCCGAAGACCACCAGAAAACACAGTATTTTCTGTTGATCATGAGGGTTCTTGATTGTAGGTGAACTATAAATCCCAGTAACTACAACTTCCAAGGTCTATTTTCCCCAAACTCCATCTGTGTTTTATTTGGGCATATTGAGTATTCATACCAAGTTTGGTCCAGATCTATCATTGTTTGAGTCCACAGTGCTTTCTGGATGTAGGTGAACTACAACTCTAAAACTCAAGCTCAATACCCATCAAACCCTTCTAGTATTTTCTCTTGGTCAGGGGAGTCTTGGGTGCCAAGTTTGGTTCAATTCCATTGTTGGCGAAGTTCAGAATGCTCTTTGATTGTAGGTGAACTCTAAATCCCAGCTACTACAACTCCCAAATGTCAAGCTCTATCTTCCCCAAACTCCACCAGTGTTCATATTTGGGCATATTGAGTATCGGTGCCATGTTTGAGTGCACAGTGCTCTCTGGATGTAGGTGAACTACAACTCTAAAACTCAGGATCAATACCCATCAAACCCTTCTAGTGTTTTCTGTTGGTCGGGGGAGTCTTGGGTGCCAAGTTTGGTTCAATTCCATCGTTGGTGGAGCCCAGAATGCTCTTTGATTATAGGTGAACTATAAATTCAAGCAACTACAACTCCCAAATGACAAAATCATGATTTTTTTGAGTAATAGTCACTCCTTGTGTTGTGAGATGTTTTATTGCCAAATTTGGTGTGATTTCGTTCATTGGTTCTTTTATTTTTAAGGTACTCATTACGCTCAGAGAATTTATATATATATATAGATTTTGAGGGAGAGTAAGGATTTTTTTGACCAACTAGAAGAACTTCTGAAATTCTGCTGAGTGTGTGTGTGTGTGTGTGTGTGTGTGTGTGTGTGTGTGTGTATGAACGCTCATGAATGCATTTTCCCAAAAAGTTATGACTCTTAACAGGCCATGCTTTTATTATTTATTCATTTATTTATTTACAATATTTATATGCCGCCCTTCTTACCCCGAAGGAGACTCGGAGCGGCTTACAAGTAACAAATAAATACAATGTATTATATTATTAGCATAGCACAATATTAATATTATATATTACATTGTCCTATAACATTATACTGTAGTATTATTAGTAATATTACATTTAATCTATATAAATAAAAATGCAATGTTCGTTTGTGGGATTAACAGAACTCAAAAACCACTGGGGGAATTGACACCAAATTTGGACACAAGACACCTAACAACCCAATGTATGTCCACTCAAAAAAAAAGATTTTGTCATTTGGGAGTTGTAGTTGCTGGGATTTATAGTTCACCTACAATCAAAGAGCATTCTAAACTCCACCAACGATGGAATTGAACCAAACTTGGCACACAGTTCTCCCATGACCAACAGAAAATACTGGAAGGGTTTGGTGGGCAGTGTCCTTTGGTTTTGGAGTTGTAGTTCACCTACATCCAGAGATCACTGTGGACAATGATGGATCTGGACCAAACTCTACACCAGTGGTTCTCAACCTTCCTAATGCCGCGACCCCTTAACACAGTTCCTCATGTTGTGGTGACCCCCAAGCCATAAAATTATTTTTGTTGCTACTTCACAACTTTGTTTGTGTTATGAATTGTAATGTAAATACCTGATATGCAGGATATATTTTCATTCACTGGACCAAATTTGGCACAAATACGGTCAAATTTGAGTACTGATGGGGTTGAGGGGGTTTGATTTTGTCCTTTGGGAGTTGCAGTTGTTGGGATTTATAGTTCACCTACAATCAAAGAGCAATCTGAACTCCACCAATGATGGAATTGAACCAAACATGGCACACAGAACTCCCATGACCAACATAAAATAATGGATGGATTATTTGGCATTTACCTTGAGTTTGGGAGTTATAGTTCACCTACATCCAGAGAGCACTGTGGACTCAAACAATGATGGACCAAACTTGGCACGAATACTCAAAATGCCCAAATGTGAACAGTGTGGAGTTTGGGGAAAATAGACCTTCACATTTGGGGATTGTAGTTGCTGGGATTTATAGTTCACTCACAATCAAAGAATGTTCTGAACCCCACCAATGATAGAATTGGTCCAAACTTCCCACACAGAACCCCACATGACCAACAGACAATACTGTGTTTTCTGCTGGTCTTTGGTGACCCCTCTGACACCCCCTTGCGACCCCTCCAGGGGTCCCGACCCCCAGGTTGAGAAACACTGCTCTACACGAATACTCAATATGCCCAAATGTGAACACTGGTGGAGTTTGGGGAAAATAGAATCTTGACATTTGCAAGTTGTACTTGCTGGGATTTATAGTTCACCTACAATAACAGAGCATTCTGAACCCCACCAATGATAGAATTGGGCCGAACCTCCCACACAGTACCCCCCACGAGGGCCACAGTAACGCGTGGCAGGGGACGGCTAGTATAAAATATATAATTATAATATCTTATTAGTAGTATTATATTGTATTACATTGTAATATTATCAACCTTTTTACCAAGAGGTTATGGCATCATTTTCCAAAAGGTTATGACTTCTAACAAGGTTACTCTTTCCAAAGAGGCCGAACGGGATATAGGGTTACAGCCTGTGCTGGATGGGGTCGCACTCCCCTTGAAGGCGCAGGTTCGCAGCTTGGGTGTAACCCTGGATTCATCGTTGAGCCTGGATCCCCAGGTTTCAGCGGTGACCAGGGGAGCATTTGCACAGCCGGCTCGTGCGCCAGCTGCGCCCGTATCTCGGGAAGTCTGACTTGGCCACGGTGGTACACGCTCTGGTCACATCCCGGCTTGACTACTGCAACGCTCTCTACGTGGGGCTGCCCTTGAAGACGGCCCGGAAGCTTCAGCTGGTTCAGCGCGCGGCAGCCATGTTACTAACTGGAGCGGGATACAGGGAGCACACAACGCCCTTGTTGTCCCAGCTCCACTGGCTGCCGATTTGCTACCGGGCCCAATTTAAGGTGCTGGTGTTGGCCTACAAAGCCCTAAACGGCTCCGGCCCAAAATACCTTTCAGACCGCATCTTGGCCTATGAGCCCACGAGGACCTTGAGATCGTCTGGGGAGGCCCTTCTCTCGATCCCGCCTGCCTCACAGGCACGCCTGGCGGGGACAAGAGAGAGGGCCTTCTCAGTGGTGGCCCCCCGGCTGTGGAACACTCTCCCTACAGACATCAGGCAGGCGCCCTCCCTTATGGCCTTCAGGAAAAGCCTTAAGACATGGCTGTTCGAGAGGGCATTCAATTAAGTGCTATAAAAATGTGGTAAAGATGACTGGAATGGAACAAGGAACACGAGATTGGTTACGATTCTATTATCAGACAAAGCGGATTAGTTAGTGTAACTGTAACTTTAATTGTTGTATTGCTATTTTTGCTAATATGTTGTTTGTAACTGTCTTTTTGTATATTGCCTTTTTATGCTGTACACCGCCATGAGTCGCCCGAGAGGGCTGAGAATGGCGGTTAATAAATGCACCAAATAAATAAATAAATAAATAAATAAAGATCATAAAATCCCCAAAAGGATCTGGAGATTTCCATTTTCCAAAGGGTAATAGTCTCTTTCTGCTTCTGTTTGACCTCTTCTGCAGGTGCCGTCACGCGAGCCACGCAACTGCTTTGTTACTCCGTTTTGACAGAAATGGACAGTTTCAATGAAAAATGAGAAACCGAGTCTGTATAAAGAGGACGGAAGGCGTCGCTGAATTTTGGACTTCTTGTCGGACTGGGGTTCTTGCCGGATCATACTGTGTCATGATCTCGGGCGGTTTTATTTTTTATTTTTTTTGTAAAAGGCCAGTCTTCTCAGGCATATAAAACTCACGACCCAAAACAATAAATGCTTTTCAGCCATGAAACAAAGAGTGTCTTAGGACAAGCACTCAGGTATCAAATTGAGTGGATTACATACAGGGACCCAGGCAGCAAATGCTCAGTTCCGAACCATTGGAATACATAACATACAGGAGTTAACAGATCCACAGATATATAAACCTCACTTGCCTAGTTTCCAATACACCTCACAACCTCTGAGGATGCCTGCCATAGATGTGGGCGAAACATCAGGAGACAATGCTTCTGGAACATGGCCATAAAACTCACAACAACCCTGTGAAGACATCCTTTGCTTACCACGCCTGTGTACTGAGTTCACGAACAAAAAAATTTGCACATGCCGTTTTGGTGCAAAGACGTGAGAAAAAGTGACACTATGCAAACGTGAAAGATTATTTGCATATTTAAACTTGGCCTTGAAAAAAATATTGTGGGTGTGGGTGTGCTATTCAAATTGTGTATGTTACTTGCTGTTACAAATGCCACTTTGTCATGTTGTAATGTTTCCTTTCCAGCATGGTTGAACATATCCACACGTGGTGGGGAAAATTGGCAGTGCCTAGCAATGACTCACTTTGTGTTGTCGAAGGCTTTCATGGCCGGGATCACTGGGTTACTGTGATTTTTTCAGGCTGTAGGTCCATGTTTTAAGTAGCATTCTCTCCTGACGTTTCTCCTGCATCTGTGGCAGGCATCTTCAGAGGTTCTGTTGGCAGTAAAGCAAATGGAATGTATATATACCTGTCAAATAATTTCCAGAGGGGGAGAAAGAATCCTTGAAGCAAGTGTGAATGTTCCAATAGGGAAGCTTGAGTAGCACTGAGTATCCACGAACCTGCAAATTCAATCAGTGAGGGTATGTGCATAGAGGTAGCCTGGCCTCTGTTGCCTGGAGGCACCCTCTGTTTGGGAGTTGTCCATTTCAACATTTGCACTTTAAATTAGCAAGCTTGAACAGCACTGAGTAGCCACGAAGCTGCAAAGTCAATCAGCGAGGGTATGTGCATAGAGGTAGCCTGGCCTCTGTTGCCTGGAGGCACCCTCTGTTTGGGAGATGTCAGTTTCAACATTCGCACTTGCAATTAGCAAGCTTGCACAGCACTGAGTAGCCACGAAGCTGCAAAGTCAGTAAGTGAGGGTATGTGCAGAGGTAGCCTGGAGGTACCCTTTGTTTGGGAATTGTTAACTGGCACTTGATTGTTTGCTGTCAGGAGTTCCCCTATTTTTGAGTGGTGCTCGTTGTTTACTGTCTTGATTCTGGTGCTTGTCTGTTTGAGGCAAGTGTGCATGTTGCAATTGGCCAGCTTGGTTAGCATTAAACGACCTTGCAGCTTCAAAGCCTGGCTGCTTCTTATCTGGGGGGACTCCTTTTTTGGGAGGTGTTAGCTGGAGGTTGCGAAGTTTATTGGAAACTAGGCAAGTGTGAAATAAGGTCCAGGGTGGGAGAAAGAACTCTTGCATGTTGAAGATAAGTGTGAATGTTGCAATTGGCCACCTTGATTAGCACCAAATAGACTTGCAGCTTCAAAGCCTGACTGCTTCCTGCAAGGGGGATCCTTTGTTGTGAATGTTAGCTGGCCCTGATTGTTTCCTGTCTGGAATTCCACAGTTTTCAGAGTGTTGCTCTTTATTTACTGTCCTGATTTTAGAGCTTTTTAAAATACTGGTATCCAGATTTTGTTCATTTTCATTGTTTCCTCCTTTCTGCTGAAATTGTTTGCATGCTTGTGGCTTCTCTATGTAATGTGACACAATGCTTTTCAAGAGTGGTCTAGAATTGGTGTTCTAGACCACTCATGAATCAAGACAGTAAATAAAGAAGCAGGAGGTTCCACCGATATAGGTGCACTCCACTTGCCTCACTTCCAACAAACTTCCGAAGTTGCCAGCCACAGATGCAGGTGAAACGTCAGGAGAGAATGCTACTGGAACATGGCCATACAATCCGAAAAACGCACAGCAACCCACTTTGAATTTGGTTCAAAAGACAGTGTTGCATCTCCATGTGCCTCCCGTCTCCGTTCCGACGGCCTGCTGCTTTCCCTGGGATGGGACGTCCCTCTTGTCCCTTTGCACGCCGCTGCCTTGAACCTGTCTGCACCTTCGTACCTGAAAGGACTTCCTTCACATTCAATAAGTTGCTTTGGTGAGTCCAAAGGCCAGAAGGGCTTCGTTCATAATGTCTCTTTCCACAGGCGTTTTTGCATGGCTAGTCCAACCAATCACATCTGTGTTAAATCGGAACAAAATTCGACTCAGGATTTGACACAGCTGTCTATAAGGGTTGAATGAAAAGTAGTGCCTCCACCTTCGTAACTCCTCAACAGGTACTGGTATGAGGCAGGTACTGACTTGTTCAGTAGACTCTCCTCTATAATTTCATTTTGGCTAGAAGCCTTAGCATTGAACAGTTGTGTTGTTGAAGTGTGAAGTATGGAACCCTGCACAGACGATCGGTCAATTCTTCCCTAGAGTAGGGAATATAAACGAAGCTGGCTTGTTCAGTAGACTCTCCTCTACAGTTCCATTTCAGCAGGAAACCTTAGCACTGAACAGTTGTGTTGTTAAAGTGCGAAGTATGGAACCCTGCGCATACAGTCGGTTAATGCGACTTAAGCAACGTGTAATCATTGAATTCTTGACAGCATAGGTGTCACCCCAAAGGAGATTCATCAGAGAATGCAAGCTGTTTATGGTGATTGTGTTGGTGTGAGTACTGTGCGTCATTAGGTAGGTAAGTTTAAAGATGTTGAGGTGGGAACATTTGACTTGCATGACAAACAAAGAGTTGGATGTCCTGTGACAGCAACCACCAAGTTTCACAAGCAAAAGGTTGACAGATTGATTCAGGACGATCGTCGTATCACTCAGAGAGAAATTTCAAGCATAATCGGCATTTCACAAGAACACGTGGGTCACATTATTGCTTTGCTTGGCTATCGGAAGATCTGTGCACGATGGGTACCCAGGATGCTGTGGCCTGAAATGAAAGCGCAGAGACTTGAAACTTCGGAGACTGGATCTCACCACCATACGGCATCCTCCAGATTTAGCACCATCTGTTCCCGATAATGAAAGAAGATCTGTGAGGACATCATAATGCTTCTGATGAAGACGTTGAGAGAACTGTGAGACGCTGGTTGCGGAAAAAGAGTGTTGACTTCTTCAGTGACGGCTTCAGAAAACTTGTTCATTGTTGGCAAAAATGTATCCAAACGGTTGACAGATTGATTCAGGACGATCGTCGTATCACTCAGAAAACAATTTCAAGAATAATCAGCATTTCACAAGAAAGTGTGGATCACATTAATTCTTTACTTGGCTGTCGGAAGATCTGTGCACGATGGGTACCCAGGATGAGAGAACTGTGAGATGCGGGTTGCGGAACAAAATGTCAACTCCTTCTGTGACGGCTTCATAAAATGTATTCATTGTTGGCAGAAATGTATCCAAACGGTTGTCAGATTGATTCAGGACGATCGTCGTATCACTCAGAAAAATTTTTCAAGCATCATCAGCATTTCACAAGAAAGTGTGGATCACATTAATTCTTTACTTGGCTATCGGAAGATCTGTGCACGATGGGTACCTAGGATGAGAGAACTGTGAGATGCTAGTTGCGGAACAAAGTGTTAACTTCTTCTGTGACGGCTTCAGAAAACTCATTAATTGTTGGCAGAAATGTATCACAATTGTCTGGTGATTATGTCGAAAAGTTAATAGTTTAAAGAGCACATTTTAAGGATTATTTTTGCGTTTGATTTATTAAAACATTCCCATCCAAACCCAAGTAACGAAGGTGGAGGCATTACTTTTCATTCAACCCTCGTAGATGACAGGTTTAAGTACTGTAGTGCATAGCCCTTTAAGCAAAGGAGTTCAGACTACTGTGATTTTGAGAAAAGGTGAAGTTGGCATATGTTTGTTTTCAGTACTTTGTAATAGACGTACTCACAGTCTGATGCATATGTTGATAAATTGGTGTACTATTTATATCTTCTGAGATTCAAAAAGAATTGTTTTCTATCTATGCACTCCTGGCTTATGCTGTTTATATATGACAGATGGAATTTGCAACCCTTCGGTACACTAGCCTCTTGAATGTGTATCACAGCTTCCATCTATTTGCAACTTAGGTTTTAGTCTACTACAAACTGCAATAAAGCTTCGGGTTCGTTGGAGACTCCCAAACACAGTCTCTGCAGCAACAACTAAGTCATTTCACTTTACTCTATGGACGTGGCAATTCTTGTGAACTGTCCCCTCTTGAATATTGCAACACTCCAAACTACTGTTGAAATGTGTTTTTCTTTTTTTAAGGACTTTTGGATAGTACCTGATCCTATCCAGTTGGCTTTTATACCATTTTAGTGTATATACGAACTTTCGGGTGTATGTGGGGAGGAAATTACACTTCCACTGTGTGGGAATAAAACAATCACAACCTGACAGTGCTGCTCCTTTATTTGCGAAAGCTGACTGTTATAGCAAAATTATAACAATAGCAGAAGGGTAGCAGAGAAGATTTTAAATTTTGATTTTATCAGACGGGGAAATGCCTATAAAATAATCCCACAACACTGTTCAGCCAGAGTACAACGATGACACCACCGCTACTGACTAGCTCACCAAAAAATAGAGGGAGTATGGTTGTTGAACCAACTGTTTATTTCAAAGCTAGGAACTGAGAGACTTAAAATGATTCTTCAAAAGATTCCCGCTGCCACCATATTACTAATAAACAGGCTGAGGTATTATTGAGAGTTTGTTCAGTAACACACTCTGTGTCACTGTAGTTTTCTTAGAGGCTGTTAAAAGCTGACTTGATTAATGGTTTGACCACAAAGGTATTCACACTGAGGCTGGTATAAGTTGATAAAAATAACAAAAACATTTATTGAAGCATATTAATTAGTTTAGAGGCAGGATGGCCATCTGCTAGTAGAGTTTTGATGATGCCCTTCTGCATGGAAGAAGAGGGTTGTACTAGATGGCATGGCCAAGTACACCATCTTGGCCATGCGCCAAGCACATCTGCTCTCCCCTCCCCGCTTGGAGTCTCAGAAACTTAGGCGATCCCCCGTTGTCTGAGTAGGATAGTCTACCAGGGTCAGTGTGCAGAGTGCGGTGGGCCCCTAGGTGACTGTGGAGCTCTATTCTTGATCTGCATCTTCTCCCACAGTGAGGGCATTGGTTTCTAGGTGGAAGGCAGTCCCAGTCGGGGTTGGCTTGACGCGCCTTCCTCTTGGCACGTTTCTCTCTTTCTCCCTCCAGTCGTTCCTCTTCAAATTCTACAGCACTGCTGGTCACCGCTGACCTCCAGGTGGAGTGTTCAAGGGCCAGGGCTTCCCAGTTCTCAGTGTCTATACAAGAGTTTTTTAAGGTTGGCTTTGAGCCCATCTTTAAATCTCTTTGCCTGTCCTCCAACATTCCATTTTCCGTTCTTGAGTTCGGAATAGAGCAACTGCTTTGGCAGATGGTGGTCGGGCATCCGGACAACGTGGCCGGTCCAGCGGAGTTGATGGCAGAGGATCATCGCTTCAATGCTGGCGGTTTTTGCTTCTTCCAGCATGCTGACATTTGTCTGCTTGTCTTCCCGAGAGATTTGCAGGATTTTCCGGAGGCAGCGCTGATGTGAGTTGCATGTGACGTCTGTAGACAGCCCACGTCTCGCAGGAGTTGCATGTGACGTCTGTAGACAGTCCACGTCTCGCAGGCATACAGCAGGGTTGGGCGGACAATAGCTTTATAAACAAGCACCTTGGTCTCCCTACGGATGTCCTGGTCCTCAAACAGTCTCTGCTTCATTCAAAAAAATTCTGCACTTGCAGAGCTCAGGCGGTGTTGTATTTTTGTGTCAATGTTGACTTTGGTGGAGAGGTGGCTGCCAAGGTAGCAGAAATGGTCAACATTTTCTAATGTTAAACCATTAAGCTGTATTTCTGGCATTGGAGAGGGACTGGCTGGTGACTCCTGGAACAGCACTTTGATTTTCTCAATGTTCAATGACAGGCCGAGCTTCTCATATGCTTCTGCGAAGGTGTTTAGAGTGGCTTTAGAGGTCGTCTTCTGAATGCGCACAGACAATGTTGTTATCAGCATACTGGAGTTCTATAATAGATGTTGTAACCTTGGTTTTGGCTTTCAGTCTGCTGTGGTTAAATAGATTGCCATCTGTCAGATAGATGATTTCCTCTCCGGTGGGAAACTTCCCATCAACAAGGGAGGTATCATAGTGATGAAGATGGAGAATAAAGTTGGGGCAATAACACATCCCTGTTTGACACCTGATTCCACCTTAAGTGGGTCACTTTGGGAGCCATTGCTGTCCAAGACTGTTGCCATCATGTCATCATGGAGGAGCCGCAGGATGTTCACAAATTTGTTAGGGTACCAAATTTTTTTGAGGATGGTCCAGAGAGCGCTGCGATTCAGTGTCGAATGCCTTTGCAAGGTCAATGAATGCCACGTACAGAGGTTGATTTTGTTCCCTGCATTTTCCTTGTGGGGGGGGGGGGGGAAGAAATCACAAAAACAACGGAATGAAAACTACCTTTTATTTACATATCAAAGTCCAAAACATGTGTATTACTTGGAAACCCAGTAATACTAAAGTGCAAAGGTCCACACAGAATGAGCAACGGTCTTGTTACAAGGATTAATTTACGTCACCAAACACAAAGGTCTGTCAAAACACACATCCTTGGCTCTGTAAGTATTTCTAGTTGTGTTGTAGTTCATCCGAAAAGTTTAAGATGTCTTTCAGGAATTGACTGAAATATCCTTTCTAACTTCAGAAGGATGTCTCATATTTTTCCAAATATTTCCCATCTCCATGCTCAGTGCTATAGCTAAGCCATCAAGACTTATGGGAGAAAGAAATATAGTACTCACTGTATACAAATAATATTACTGGCAGAGTTGTGATGCCTAGAACATCTGAGGCGGTCTTGTCACAGAATGAGCAAACTACTCAGAATCCAGCTCTTCCAAGCCATCGTACTCAAACTCCCGTAAGACATCTGACTGATATTTCTCCCACGTTCTCCTGATATAACCACAGTCTTCATCGCTGATGCTTCCATTCTCGGACTCTAAGAGAAAAACAGAAATGTGTTTGGTACCATACAGCTATTACAGGGCTCAACAATGTATATATATATTTCTTAGTGTCTTGGTTTTTAGGCCTGTTCCTAGGGTTCTTTAGGCACTGATTCCGAAAACTGCATTGAATAAACTGCATCAGCTCTAGTTTCTTCAATAGGGTTATCATGGTTTTCTTTGGGAAAGCAGATGAGAGGAACATTGAGAGGAACATTGCCATCCAACACTAGTATAAGGAGGAGTAACGCTATCTATGTAAATAAAAATGTAATGTTCATTTGTGGGATTAACAGAACTCAAAAACCACTGGACGAATTGACACCAAATTTGGACACAAGACACCTAACAGCCCAATGTATGTCCTTCACTCAAAAAAAAAAAAAAGATTTTGTCATTTGGGAGTTGTAGTTGCTGGGATTTATGGTTTACTTACAATCAAAGAGCATTCTGAACTCTGCCAATGATGGTGGTGTTCAACCAAACCTGGCACACAAAACTCCCATGACAAACAGAAAAGACTAGAAGGGTTTGGTGGACATTGACATTGAGTTTGGGAGTTGTAGTTTACCTACATCCAGAGAGCACTGTGGACTCAAAGAAAGATGGATCTGGACCAAACTTGGCATACATTTGGGAGTTATAGATACTGGGATTTATAGTTCACCTACAATCAAAGAGCATGCTGAACCACACCAATGACAGAATTGGGGCAAACTTCCCACACAGAACTCCAATACTTAAGGCCATCCAGTCCAACTTCTTTCACCAGGGCAAGAAAACGTAATCAAAGCCCTCCTGACAAAGAGCCATCCAGCCATAGATAGATATGATTCACACACATAGAGAGATATATCATAGATTTGAAAGGGACCCTTAAAGAAGTACAATTGTATGTTGCATGTTCAGAGTGGGCAAACCAGACAATCTCCACATCAGCACTGACAAAGAAACAGCAAGAAATACTGTTTACCCACAAGCATAAAGAAATTACAAATATTAGAAATCAACACTTTTTAATTACTTTATTTTCCAGATGACCAGACTATTTATTTATTTCCAGCATTTCTACCCCGTCCTTCTCAACTCCCGAAGGGAGACTCAGGACGGCTTATATTTGGCACAGTTTGATGCCATTAAATATAACAAAGCAATATAACAACTATTAAAACAATGAATAGAACATTAATTAAAACAATAAAAACAGTATTAACCGCTGTATCACCATTCCGGTCAAATTCCATTTCCAAAGTGCTATTTATGCCTGCTGTCCAAAAGCCTGGTCCCAGAACCACGACTTCAAAAGACAGGAGGGATGAAGCTTATTTTATCTTGTTGGGAAGCGAGTTTCACAGACGGGAGGATACAACTGAGAAGGCCCTGACTCTAGTCCCTGCCAGACGTATTTACGACGCTGGCAGCAGTGAGAGCAGGGTTTCCCCGGATGATCTTAAACTGCACGTGGCACGTAGAGGGAGATGCACATATACACAAATACATACACACACAAAACACATAAACACAGACTGGACCACAGTAACACATGGCAGGGGATGGGTAGTTTATATAAATTAAAATGTAACGTTCGTTTGTGGGATTAACATAACTCAAAAACCACTGGACTAATTGACACCAAATTTGGACACAGTACACATATCAAGCCAACGAGTGACCATCACTCATAAAAACACTGAAAAACACAGCAGATGAGACTTAAAAAGCAAAAAAAAAAAAAAAAAACCCAAACCATTACAACACACGCAAAACCACATATATAAACGCAAACGCACATACACAAATATATATACACACAAAACACATATACACAGACTGGGCCACAGCAACGTGTGGCAGGGATGGCTAGTATTGATACACACACACACACATATATATAGCAGTGGTTCTCAACCTGGGGTCCCCAGATGTTTTTGGCCTACAACTCCCAGAAATCCCAGCCAGTTTCCCAGCTGTTAGGACTTCTGGGAGTTGAAGGCAAAAAACATCTGGGGACTCCAGGTTGAGAAGCACTGATATATAGGGAAGGGCTCAGCCTGGGATGAACCTACATTGCACAATAGTATGGAATCATGGGAGGTGTAGTTTTGCAAGGTTTTTAGCCTTATTTGTACCATGTGTTTAATAGTAATTTATTTTAATATGGAGCCCCCGGTGTAATACATACTAATAATATTACAATATAATGGTATAATACAATATAGTAATAATTAATACTGATATAGTACTATGCTAATAATATAATCTATTGTATGTATATATAGCTTGTGAGCCGCCCCGAGTCCACTTCGGGGTGAGAAGGGCAGCATATAAATGTCACAAATAAATAAATAAATAAATAGTGTCATGAAACCAACTAATTGTCAAATCTGCAAAGGTTTAACCTGCAAACATGGAAACTAGCTGTAATCCCTGCCCTCTTTCATGTATCCTCCATGAATTCATTTGATCCTCTTTTAAAGCTCATTGGAGCCCCCCGTGGTGCAGTGGGTTAAATCGCTGAGCTGATGTACTTGCTGATCAAAAGGTCACAGGTTCGAATCAGCTCCCTCTGTTAGCCCCAGATTCAGCCAACCTAGCAGTTCGAAAACATGCAAATGTGAGTAGATCAATAGGTACCGCTCTGGTGGGAAGGTAAGGGTGCTCCATGCAGTCATGCCGGCCACATGACCTTGGAGGTGTCTATGGACAACACCGGCTCTTTGGCTTAGAAATGGAGATGAGCACCAACCCCCAGAGTCGGACATGGTTTAACCCACTGCACCACCGGGGGCATCCTAGTTTGTCTTTAATGGAAGCGAATATTACTTATTAGTGTTATTAATCAAAACAGCAATACCATCTTCATCTCCCTCAGGAAAATCATCTTCATCAGGGTACTCGTTGCGCCAGTTATTCTCATTGTTTTCATCATCCTCGTCCTCATATATTTCTTCAGAGATGCGCTCCTCATCCACCTGTGGGTCAGTATCAAAAAGCATTCTCAAGAGGAGGGGAAGCCACAACCACAGTTCTGCACACAACAAACAATATAAACACCCCAGAAGGAAAAATAAAGAAGAAAGAAGGAAAACACGATGGATTCTGCAATGTTATCTGCATTCATTAAAATGTGCGAATCTTGCACTACAGGACAAAATGTCAGCCACTGAAGTAAAGTAGGAGTCAGATACCCTTTTGAGTCAGTAAACCAACTGTTGTTATTAGCAGGTATCTTGTGGTCTCATGGCATGCTTACCAGCTCACAATCTTGAGTGTAGGGTTGTACGGACAGAATGTTTTCAATCCAACCTGGGGACGTCGTTTTCATATAGTAGATATCATAAACGTAGTCTCCGTCTTTTGAACTCGGCTCTTCTTCTGTTTTAGGGTCAGACACTACTAAACGCTCACGAATCATCTCTACAGCATTGCAGAGAATCACATCCGGATCATCTGGCTTCTGTTAGATTAAAACAGTATTATTACTGTGGATCCCATTAAAACAAGAGAAAGGGAGGAATATTAATAATCTAATAATGTAATAATATCACCGCTGGGCTTGAAACGAAGTGCTTTTTAAAACAGGACGTGCAACTTTAGCCCAACGGAAGCCAGGGGGCCTGAAGAGAAGCACTTAGAGAATTTTCCCCCATTAAACAGTCTTTAGAAGGCTTGAGCTTAAATACAACAAAGTCTTTTATTGATGAACAATTAAACAGAAACTTCTTTTGTCTTCAAAGGTTAAACAAATGCTTCCAGGCTTCAAACAACTGGTGGATTCTAACTGTTTCTTTGCTTTACTTTCAAGGAAAAATCCCTTTCTAGCTCCTCCCAGGCTAACTGTGAACCTAGACCTGACTGATGTGGATCCACTACCGGGCTGAACTGCGTCACAAAACCAAGTGGACGTACCAGTAGGCCTGTAGTCACTTAGCTGGAGTTCTTGGTGTTTAAAGCTGTTATTCCCTCCTAAATTCCTCAGGGCTGTAAGGCTGTTTCCCTGGAACCTTTGGGAATCTTCAGATGCTCTTAAGACTGTTCTCCCCCGGGAAGTCTTAAGGGTTGAAGCCTTTGTACAGGAGAAAGTCTACACGTCCTGTACATTGACTCCCTAGCTGAAACTAACTAAAAAATGCCCCCCCTTCCCTTCCCACAAGGGGCGGGACCAAACTCAACGATGATGGACAGGTGGCTTGCCCTATAACTGCAACCAAAAGAAGCCACCTATCTGCAGAGTCTCTGAAACTTAGGACTGCAAACAAACATTCAATGCAAAGCAAACAAAATTGGAGCTCCTGGTACAGTTGTACCAGAACAAATAATCATTAACTAGTTTTACATCTTTTCTATCAAATTCGTTTCCTGATGTTGAACACAAAGCAAATTGACATGTTTAAGTCTTGGTTTAAGGCTAACCCACATGGGGAGGAAGAGAACTTGCTCCAATAATATTTGAAAAATAATTATTTCACACCAAACTGCGGCCTTCCAGCTGTTTGAGCCTCCAACTCCCAGAATTCCTGACCATTGAACAGGCTGGCTAGGGATTCTGGAAACTGGAGGCAAAAATAGCTGGAGGGCTGGCATGGAGTGCCGTTACCTTCCCGCAGACGCAGTACCTATTGATCTACTCACATTTGCATGTTTTCAAACKGATAGATTGGCAGAAGCTGGGGCTAACAGCAGGAGCTCACCCCACTCCCCAGGTGTGACCTGCCGACYGTCCAGTCAGCAAGTTCAGCAGCTCATCAGTTTAAMMMAMMARKKSACTMMAWWYWTAYRTAWRWWTKKAGYSMMTKKTKKKTTTAAACTGATGAGCTGCTGAACTTGCTGACTGGACRGTCGGCAGGTCACACCTGGGGAGTGGGGTGAGCTCCTGCTGTTAGCCCCAGCTTCTGCCAATCTATCMGTTTGAAAACATGCAAATGTGAGTAGATCAATAGGTACTGCGTCTGCGGGAAGGTAACGGCACTCCATGCCAGCCCTCCAGCTATTTTTGCCTCCAGTTTCCAGAATCCCTAGCCAGCCTGTTCAATGGTCAGGAATTCTGGGAGTTGGCGGCTCAAACAGCTGGAGGGCCGCAGTTTGAGGATGCCTGCTTTAGATAAATCAGAGGTTTTTCTAACATTTGAGTCACCGATTGGCTGAGAAAGGCGGTATACAAATACAGTAAATAAATACCGTACTCGAGTATAAGCCGACCCGAATATAAGCCGAACCACTTAATTTTACCACAAAAAACTGGGAAAACAGATTGACTCGAGTATAATCCGAGAGTGGGAAATTCAGCAGCTACAGGTACATTTCAAAATGAAAATAGATACCAATAACATTACATTAATTGTGGCATCAGTAGGTTAAATGGTTTTAAATATTTATATAAAATTGTAATTTAAGATAAGACTGCCCTAACCCTCTTCAGTGTAAAAGTGCTTACGTATCCTTCCAATAATAATAAAGACAGTAAAATAATAAATTTAATAATAATAATCATAAATAGAGTACAATAATAAATGTAATGATAACAATTATAAAATAAAATAATAAATGTAATAATAACAATAAAGTAAAATAATAATAATAATAATAATAGAGTAAAATAATAAATGTAATAAAAATACATCCCGAATAGTAATGACAGAGCAAAATAATAAATCACCTTGACTCGCGTATAAGCCAAAGGGGGCTTTTTCAGCCTAAAACAAGGGTTGAAAAACTAGGCTTATACTCAAGTATATACAGTAAATAAAATTTCAAGAGAGGTAACAGACTGCTCAGAACAGACTACCAACCTGCAAAACAGGGTCTTTCTCCTCTTCATCTTCTTGTATGATATCAAACAACTGGAATCCACCAGAACAGCCTGAGATCTCAGAGGTTTCTTGCTGAGAAGTTCCAGAGTCCAAGCGGTTGCTTTCACTTAACTTCTCCCCATTTGTATCGCCGACAGCATTTTCTCCATCAGTGAAATTCGGACGATGGCTGGCAACCAGGCGATAGCGACTTTCTTGCCTCTCGGCTCTTTTGGAAGAGCGAAGGTCCTCGATCACTCTCTGGGCGCTTCCTCGGGAGGGTCGCAGAAGCTGGGCGGCTTTCTCTTTGGTCATAGCATCTTGGACATACTTCTGGACAGGCTCATCCTGAGGAGAGCAAAATCACATCATGTTTAACCTCAGAAGCTCTGGCCATATCATGAGAAGGAATGACTTGCTAGCAGAGACAACAAAGCTTGGAAAGGTAGAAGGCAATAGGGACAAAGTTGTGCCAACAGGCATGATCAAAGGTCTGGAAACATGATAGCCATGTATAAATACGTGAAAGAATATCACAAGGAAGATGGAGAATTCTTCCTTTCTGCTGCCCTGGAAACTAGGACTTGGAGCAATGGGTTCAAATTGCACCTGAACATTTGGAAGGACTTCCTGACTGTAAGGAGAGCTGTTCAACTGTGGAACTCTCTGCCTTGGAGTCCAATGGAAGTTCCTTTGTTGGAAGCTTTTAAGCAAAGGCTGGATGATCACCTGTCAGGGGTGCTTTGATGGTGCTTCCATTCCCATTTTTTTCTATATGATGATGATGATGATGACTATTATTATTATTATTATTATTGGGTTGTTGTAGGTTTTTCGGGCTATATGGTCATGTTCTAGAAGCATTCTCTCCTGACGTTTCACCTGCATCTATGGCAAGCATCCTCAGAGGTTGTGAATTATTATTATTATTATTATTATTATTATTATTATTATTACAATGGAGTCTGGATGGTTATTTGTTGGGAGAACTTTAAATGTGCTTTTCTTCTATAGCAGAAGGTTAGATTAGATACTTGGGGTCTCTTCTAATGCTAGAAATCTATTTATTATTGTTGTTGCTGTTATTATTATTATTATTATTAGAGGTTGGGTGGCCATCTGCCAGGATGGTTTTGATTGTGCTTTTCCTGCATAGCAGAAAGTTAGATTAGGAGGCAGAAACCAGATTTAATGTGGATTCATTCTCTAGTTTGATGAAGTAGTAAGTCTTTGCACTTTTCATGGTCTTCTGGGTGGGATGCATCTACACTGTATGCAGTTTGGCTCCACTTTAACTGCTAGGACCCCGTGCTATTGAATCCTGGGATTTATAATTAGAAGAACTATTTTGATGATGAAAACCAGAGAAAATTATAGAGAGCTTGGAAGATTAAGACATATTTTAAAATATTTATAGTATTTCAGATGTAATTATTTAATGTAGACATCTTCTGGATTAAAACAACTGATGATACTATGTGCACTCAGATTCTTTTCTCTTGCTTCTGCTGTCTTCATGCCATGAAAACATTTTCTAGTTCATTTCTTTATGTCTTCTGGTGACAAAATGATAGTATGCTTGTCACCTTCAAGGGCATCTAAGAAGGCATAAATAAGCCTGAAGTCTTGCTGTCATCCAACTGATATGAAGTGTTTGGAAATGTAGAGTACTGCAATCAAAAGTACAATTCTGCAAAATGACAGATTTTGGTCTGGTATCTTATAATTTTTCTGCAGTAAGTAACACTTAGTAAATCTTACTACATAAGGTTTGTTGCTTGGTTTGTTAAGAAAACTGGCCTGTGCCAAGGAAAGGCTGGTGACATATACATTACAAGCTGTAGTCTCCCTGCCTTTTTATTCTCTGCCTCTTTATCATGAACCAGAAAATGTGAATCAGCAATCATGTCAGTGATGGAGAGGACCAAACAGAATCCTCTTTGTTTCTGTCAGGATGAGGTTTTCTCCTCAATATTCACTAAATTACAGAGTAACTGGAAATGTTGTCTGAGAGCTGGAGACAATATTCATGCAAATTCAACATGCATCTATAGAAATTCATATAAGCATGGGCCTATGTCATTACAACAAAAGCAAACTCAAAATTTATTAAATGAAATTGAATACTATGTTTTGTTTTCATTTTTGTCTTTTACTATCATTTGCACGAAGGGTTGGTTTAGACATTTGTACAGTCAAAACTCCTTTCCACCTGCTACTAAGGAGGCTGTTCAGGTCCTGAACCGGTGCTTGGCCGCTGTGACGGTCTGGATGAGGGCGAACAAATTGAAATTGAATCCAGACAAGACAGAGGTCCTCCTGGTCAGTCGAAAGGCCGAACAGGGCATAGGGTTACAGCCTGTGTTGGATGGGGCCACACTCCCCCTGAAGACGCAGGTTCGCAGCTTGAGTGTGACCCTGGAACCTCAGGTTTCGGCGGTGACCAGGGGAGCATTTGCACAGCTAAAGCTTGTGCGCCAGCTGCGCCCGTACCTTGGGAAGTCTGACTTGGCCACGGTAGTCCACGCTCTGGTTACATCCCGTTTAGACTACTGCAACGCTCTCTACGTGGGGTTGCCTTTGAAGACAGCTCGGAAGCTCCAACTAGTCCAACGCTCGGCAGCCATGATTTTAACAGGAGCGGAGCGCAGGGAGCATACAACCCCCCTGTTGCGCCAACTCCACTGGCTACCGATCTGCTACCGGGCTGAATTCAAAGTGCTGGCGTTGGCCTTTAAAGCCCTAAACGGTTCCGGCCCAAGCTACCTATCTGACCGCATCTCTGCCTATGAACCCACCAGGACTTTGAGATCTTCCGGGGAGGCCCTGCTCTCGATCCCGCCTGCTTCTCAAGCACGGCTGGCAGGGACGGGATATAGGGCCTTCTCGGTGGTGGCTCCTCGGCTGTGGAACGCCCTTCCTACGGACATTAGACTAGCACCATCTCTAATGGTATTCCGCAAAAAAGTGAAGACCTGGCTGTTTGAGCAGGTGTTCGAATAATGAGTGCAATGATTGGTTAATGAACACTGGAATGGAACAATGGATGACGAATCTGGAACATGTTTTTGATGACGAGACGACAGTGAATGGGTTGTGTAATGTGTAAGGTTGTTAACTGTTTTTATACTGTAGCACTGAATTCTTGCTGTTGTTGTTTGTTGTACACCGCTGTGCGTCGCCTTCGGGCTGAGAACAGCGGTATATAAGTAAGGTAAATAAATAAATAAATAAATAAAATATCCAGTGGAGGTTGACCATCAAAGTGAACTCTCGAGCACATAGAGATCTCAAAAGATGTGTTTGTGCTGTCGCACGCTGGGCCTGAAATAATATTTTTTGTATAATTAGAAGAGGCCCCGGGAGTCTTTGGGAAGGAGTTGCACACCACTACATTGGGCCATGGCACTTTAAGGGCCTCAATCTGCCTTACCTCTGAGGTCAGGGTGGCCACCAGCTTGAAAAGGTTCTCCTCCACGTCATGCTGATCGGCTGGGGCGGCGGTACCTGCCTCGGTGCGGAGCCGCTTGCAGGCCAGAACCAGGGCCTCCACTGGGAGAGGGCCTCCGCGCTTCCTCTTCACGCGGAGCACCGCCGCGCGCTCCATGGCAACCGGACTAGGCCGCGCGCGGGGCACGACGGGAAGGAGGCTTCCCTTCTCCGTCGCCTCCTACGCGCAGGCCACGCCCCTTCCACGGGATTGGCTGAGACTCTCCTCTCTCTCAGGCCGCATTGCATCTTGGGAAGATGGCGGCGGGTGGCGCGTGAGGCCGGCGCTGAATTGACAGGTAGGTGGGAAAACATGGAAGGAAGTGGAAAGGTGATGAACTGTAGCCAAGGAAAGTGGAAACTGTAGCCAAGAGTGCTTCTGAGCATGTGCAGAGTGCGCTGGGCCTCCTTTTGCACCCGCTCCATCGAAAGAAAGCGTTGTTTACCTCACATTCTGCAGGGAAAAGATGCTTTCTCTGGCATGGGCCAAGTTGGGCCCTCCTGGTGTTTTCGATTTCAATTCCCATAAGTCCTGACTTCCTTACGAGATCCCTCGTAGCCCGAGGATGATGTTCCTCCATTCATTATTAAGTGGGAAGCTTAAGCAGCTGAGGGGGGAAAGAAAAGGGTCTGAGGCTGTTAGGAATTGTGGAAGTTGACGTCCAAAACACCTGGAGGGCCCAAGTTTTATTTATTTATTTATTATTTGTACTTATATGCCGCCACTCCCCTGGGGCTCGGAGCGGCTTACAAGAATAGCTAAAATCTAACAAAGTTTAAAAGCAATTTAAAACAATTTAAAAACAACAGTATCAAACATTAAAAGCCTGTTGAAACAGGTGTGTCTGACATGCCCTGCGGAAAGCTGGTAAGTCCCGCAAGGCACGGACTTCAGGTGGCAGAGTATTCCAGAGTGAGGGTGCCACTGCTGTGAAGGCTCTGCATCTGGCTGCTGTTAGACGCAAGGCCTTGACACTGGGGACTTCCAATAGATCTTGGTCCTCAGAACGGAGGGATCTCTGGGGTTGGTAGGAGGTGAGGCGGTCCCTCAGGTACATCGGCCCCAAACCATTCAAGGCCTTAAAGGTGAGTGCCATCCCTTTGAAAGTGATCCGGTGCTCAATTGGTAACCAATGCAGCTGTAGTAAGATTGGGGTGATGTGGCATCTCATCGGAATTCCCACAAGAAGCCGAGCAGCTGCATTTTGTACCAACTTGAGCTTCCGGATCACCGACAGAGGGAGGCCAATGTAGAGGGCGTTACAGTAGTCCAGTCTTGAGATGACGGTGGCCTGGATCACCGTAGCTAGGTCGTCCCTGGACAGGGAGGGGGCCAGCCGTCTAAACTGCCGCAGGTGAAAGAAGGCGGTTCTGCTCACGGCGGAGACCTGGGCCTCCATCGTCAGCAGAGGGTCCAAAAGGACTCCCAGACTCTTTACCAATGATGACGGGTGTAGTGCCTCGCCATCCAGGGTAGGCAGATGGATGTCCCCACTGCCCGGTTGACCCAGCCATAGGATCTCCGTCTTTGCTGGATTCACCCTCAACCTGCTGGCACGCAACCATCCAGTAACGGCCTCGAGACACTGATGGAAACAATCGGGTACAGAGTCCGGTCGGCCTTCCATCTTGACGCATGCCCATGCTATTTCCTCTCCCTCACCATCCTGACTGTGATTTGTCTGTCTGTTACAGATTTCTGATCATGCCTGAAAGGGAAGGGAACATCTGAAGAAGCATTATTTCTCCCCAAACACATGATGAAGGTCTTCTGCGGAAGGGCCAACCCAACCACTGGGGCTGTGGAGTGGATGGAGGAAGGCGAGGACTATGACTACCATCAAGAAATTGCCAGGTCGCTTTATCTTTAAAAGTAATAATAATTTGAGAACAGTCAGGGCAGATCATTGCAGCTTTGGGATGAGTCATAATTGGGGGATTTGGGGTCCATTTTCTCCCCAAGTGCAAGGTTTATTGCGTTTCCTTCAGCCTGGTTAGCCTTTTACATATATACTAGCATGGGTACCCGGTGTTGTCTGGGTTATTTGAAGAAGTCATCTATATAAATAAAAATGTAATGTTCGTTTGTGGGATTAACATAATTCAAAAACCACTGGATGAATTGACACCAAATTTGGACACAAGACACCTATCAGGCCAACGAGTGACCATCACTCATAAAAACACTGAAAAACACAGAAGAGACTTAAAAAGCAAAAAAAAATATATTACAACTCATGCACAAAACCACATATATACACAAACACACACACACATAAACATATACACAAATATATACAGCCATATATGCGTGTGTGTATATATATATATATATATATATACACACACTCTCTCTCTCTCTCTCTCACACACACACAAAACACGTATATACAGAAAGGGGGGGAGAGAAGGAGGGAAAGAAGGAGAGAAGGAAATAAAGTGACAGAAGAAAGGGAAGAAAGAGGGAAGGAAGAAGAGAAGGGATGAAAGACAGAAAGAGGAATGAAGGAAAGAGAGAAGGAAGGATGGAACCCGAGAGCAAAGGAAGGGAGGAAAGAAAAAGGTAGAGAAGGAAGAAAGAAGAAGGGAAAGAAAAAGAGGGAAGGAAGGAGAGAAAGGAAGAAGGAGAGAAAGAGGGAGGGAAGGTTGACCACAGCAATGCATGGCGGGTACAGCTAGTATATTCAATGAAAAAGTAGAGCAATTTGGCTGCAGGATGTCCTGCAAAAACAATGTTTTCCAGCTTAATAAATCTTTTCTACATTTTAATGATAGAACAAATTAGAACCAATTAGGAAATGATATTTATAACCCAGGAACAAAAAATGTGTTACATAGTGTTATTAGAATGTTAAGAGCTGGATAGGATCACAAGAACCATCTCATCCAGCCCCATTCCGCCATTCAGGAATACACAACAAAAGCATCCCTGAAATATATCCGGAGGTTTAGCACAGCTGGTAAATCATCAGCAATGATAAGATCTATCAACCAAAAAGGTTGCAAGTTTGAAGCCCTGGGTTGGCGTGAGCTGCCAACAGTCAGGCTAGCTCATTGTTTACCTGAGCAATTTGGAAACAGCTTTAGCTGTGATTAGAGAAATTAGGTACCGCTAAAAGCGGGGGAGATATTTTACGATGCCATAAAGAAAAAAGATCAGAAAATCCTGGGTGACCAAAAGGAAGAAGGAAGTCCTGACGGCTCTTAGTCATAGAGGATAGAGCAACCGAACCACCTGGACTCGAGCCCAACCTTCTATGGCACCAAAAACAGCTGGACACTGAGTCGAAACAAACCACCTCCTTCTGTTCTCTCTGTCTGTGTATTGTCTATACAAAGTGGCATTGAATGTTTGCTGTGTATGTGTACTGTGTTTTGCCCTGAGTCCCCTTCGGGGTGAGAAAGACGGAATATAAATAAAGTATTATTATTATTATTATTATTATTATTATTATATTATTATTATTATTATTATTATTATTATTATTATTATTATTATTATTATCATCATCAACATTATTATCCTCTGTTTTAAAGACCTTCAAAGACAGCGATTCCACCAGCTTCCAAAGCAGCCCATTCCATTGTCAAACAACTATGTAAAAATTCTTCCTGATGTTTAGATGCAATCTCCTTGCTTATAATTTCATTACATTAGCTTGTCTTCTGGTCTCTGAAGCTGCAGAAAACAAGCTTGATCCATCTTCTACATGACACTCCTTGGGATAGTTAAAGAGGGCTATTCCCAGGATATCTACACTGTGGAATGAATGTAGTTTGACACCAGTTTAACTGCCATGGCTCAATGTTACAAAATCATGGGAATTGTAGTTTGGTGAGGCACCAGCATACTTTGGCAGGGAAGGCTAAAGACCTGGCAAAACTACAACTCCAGTGATATCATAGCAGTGAGCCATGACAGTTCAAGTGGGGTAAAATTGCTTTCATTCTGCAGTGTAGATGCACCCTTGGTCTTCTTGTCTCAAATCTAAACATCCTTCCCTCTGTTCTTCTTCATAAAGCTTGGTTTCCAGGAACTTTGATGTCCAGAACTGGACATGGGGTTGTTCCAGGTGAGGTCTGACTAAAGTAGAAGAGAGTGGCATTACTACTTTCCTTAATCAATGCAGTCTAGAATTGTATTGAATTTTTGGAAAAAGCTGACATCTTGTCTCCTGCATATGTCATCATAGAATCATAGAATCAAAGAGTTGGAAGAGACCTCATGGGCCATCCAGTCCAACCCCCTGCCAAGAAGCAGGAATATTGCATTCAAATCACCCCTGACAAATGGCCATCCAGCCTCTGCTTAAAAGCTTCCAAAGAAGGAGCCTCCACCACACTCCGGGGCAGAGAGTTCCACTGCTGAACGGCTCTCACAGTCAGGAAGTTCTTCCTAATGTTCAGATGGAATCTCCTCTCTTGTAGTTTGAAGCCATTGTTCCGCGTCCTAGTCTCCAAGGAAGCAGAAAACAAGCTTGCTCCCTCCTCCCTGTGGCTTCAGTTGGGGGACCCCTCCCCCCAGCACCAACTGACACTCTGAGCCAGAGTGAAGTAAGGGGGCGCGGGCAGGGGGCAGTTCCACCTTGTTTCCTGTGCTATACTAATAATATAATAATATAATATAATATAATATATTGTAAATACATATAATAATTATAATATTATAATGCAATGCAATATAATACTAATAATAATGTTATTATAATTATATATTTATATTACATGTAATATTACTAATAATATTACAATATAATGGTATAGTACAATATAGTAATATTTAATACTGATATTGTACTATGCTAATAACATAATATATTGAATGTAATATAATATAAAATATTGTATATACTCATCATATTTATAATGTTGTAATGTAATACAATATAATAATATATTATAATTTTATATTTTATATTACATGTAATATTTCTAATAATATTACAATATAATGGTTTAGTACAATATAGTAATTTTTTTTTGTTGTGTCAGGAGCGACTTGAGAAACTGCAAGTCACTTCTGGTGTGAGAGAATAGGCCATCTGCAAGGATGTTGCCCAGGGGACGCCCCAATGATTTGATGTTTTTATCATCCTTGTGGGAGGCTTATCTCATGTCCCCGCATGAGGAGCTGGAGTTGATAGAGGGAGCTCATCCGTCTCTCCCCGGATTCGATCCTGCGACCTGTCGGTCTTCAGTCCTGCCGGCACAGGGGTTTAACCCACTGTGCCACCGGAGGCTCCAATATAGTAATATATAATACTGATATTGTACTATGCTAATAATATAATCTATTTTATGTCTATATATCTTGTAAGCCGCTCTGAATCCCCTTCGGGGTGAGATGTCGTAAATAAATTAAATAAATAAAGTATTCCAAAATAATGGTGTCTTCAGTAGAAGCTAATGCCTGTCTATCTAATGCCATCTTCTGGTTGCTGGTGGTATTTTAGGACACACATGCTAAACTACAGACATTTTTCTAGAAGTAATGCCTGGTGTCAATTACATGTGTTGGTCTACAACTCTTGCCTGTAACCATTGAAGCCAGTGATTGGCTGGATATCAGAGGGCCATCAGATAGGAGAAAGATGCCTTGAGATCTCCAAACATCAGAAAGACCACTATGAGATCAGAGTCCTTGGAAATTGTCCTCCCAGTTTCTATGTACGAATGAGCACAGGGAACTAAGAGTCTTGTTATTGTGCCCACTTTGGCTCTTCTAAACTCTGTTTTGTTTTTCATCTTCCTACATAGCGAGACATGGCTAGCTCCGAGGTGAAAAGAGGCTCTGAACTGGCAAAAATTTAGATTCCTTTCACAAATACAGTTGATCCCTAGGTTACAAACATCCAACTTACAATTGACTCCTAGTTAATGTGGCTGAGACAACAGGAAGTGAGAGGAGTCTTCTCCTCGGAAGGGAAATTCACTCCTGAAATTGTTATTATCACAGAGAAAAGATATATCCACTGAAGTTTTCTCACTAGTCCTTGTTTCTGCCTAAAGCTTAGTTTCCAGGCCTTTGATTATTCTGGTTGCTATTTTCTATTCACAGTCCAGCTTATCAAAGGGAGAGAGGCGGGTAATAAAATTATTTCTATTATCATTCTTATTATTGAACTGTCACGTCCAGAACCACACACAGGGTTATTCCATGTGAGGTCTGACCGAAGAGAGTGACAATGCTACTTTTCTTGATCAGTGCTCCTATTGCATAAAACTCTTAGAAAAACCTGAAATAAAATTTTGGTTGCACATTGTTCTAAAATCATGGTGTGCTCAGTAGCAAATTATTCCAAAATTGTGTTGTGAAAGGCCTTTATGGCCAGAATCACTGGGTTTCTGTGAATTTTCTGTGCTGTCTGGACAAAATCCAGATGCATTCTCTCCTGATGTTTCGCCTGCATCTATGGCAGGCATCCTCAGAGGTTGAGTGTTGGAAACTAGGAAAATGAGGTTTATATATCTGTGGGATAATGTCCAGGGTGGGAGAAAGAACTCTTGTCTGTTTGAGACAGTTGTGAATGTTGCAATTGGCAAGCTTGATTAGCATTTAATTAGTCCAAAATCAGTGTGTGCTGATGCAAATTTATCGCCATCTTCTGGTTTCTGGTGGTATAATTCTTTTCTGGGATCTGTTATATTTAGTGTTCTGATTAGAGTTTGAAGAGCAAAAGTACAGTAGAGTCTCGCTTATCCAACATAAATCGGTCAGCAGAACGTTGGATAAGTGAAAATGTTGGATAAGGAAAAGCCTATTGAATGCCAAATTATGTTATCATTATGTTATGATTTTACAAATTAAGCACCAAATCATCAGATTTTACAACAAATTGATAGAAAAAGCAGTTTTTTATCGTGTCAGGAGCAAACCAAAACAGTTGTATTGCATTAAAACAAACAAACAAAACACAAAGTTTGCAGACTTGGTATTCTATTAAATGTCCTTTGACCAGTATCTGGCCACTTGGAGTGCCTCTGGTGTTGTTGCAAGGTGGTCCTCCATTGTGCATGTGGCAGGTCACAGGTTGCATTGCAGCAGGTGGTCAGTGGTTTGTTCTTCTCCACACTTGCATGTCGTGGATTCCACTTTGTAGCCCCATTTCTTAAGATTGGCTCTGCATCTCGTGGTGCCAGAGCGCAGTCTCTTCAGTGCCTTCTAAGTCGCCCACTTTTCTGTTTTCCCAGGAGGGAGTCTCTCATTTGGTATCAACCATTGATTGAGGTTCTGGGTTTGAGCCTGCCATTTTTGGACTCTCGTTTGCTGAGAAAAGGCAGTTCAATACACGGTAATGTTATGTAGTAATTACTGTATTTACAAATTTAGCCCTAAAACAGAGAAGGGTTCTTTCTTTCTCCCACCCTGGACTGCGCTGGATAATACAGAACGTTGGATGAGCGAAGGTTGGATAATCGAGACTCTACTGTACATGGAATAACAGTGGTCTTAGTTTTAAAGTGATAACCTGACACCTGATTGGTGTAGGAAGTGACCATCTTGTTTATTGTGTCATTCTTCTCTTGCTAAATATTTTACTAATATTTTACTCTTTTTAATCTGTGATTTGAACCTTTCTTACAGATCGTGTTATGCAGACATGCTGAATGACAAAGATCGGGTGAGTAATGCTCAGATTGCATACTTTGCTTCATCCACTGTATGGTTCCCCTACGTTAGACATCACAAATACAAATCCCCCTTTTTCTATTTTGTAGTCCACGTTTCCTCATCTGAAAAAGATGCAGGAAGTACAAATAACAATATTGAAAAGTTAATGCTGCATTTTTCTATTTGTATTTTTTTAAATGCTTAATTACTATAATGGTTTGACAAACGCTTGGATTTTTCTTTCACTGTTCACTCTTGCTAGCAAAACAAGTCTCTCTTTTTTAACTGTCAGGAAGATAAAAAAAATTAAGCTTCTCTAATGGGAATAGGTTCCTGCATTAACCCCCACTCTGTCTTAAAGAAAGAGATGCAGCTGTCTACTGTTTCTTTTTATTTTATTTTATATATTTATTTATTTAATTATTCGAACTTATATGCCGCCACTCCCCTGGGGCTTGGAGTGGCTTACAAGAACAGGCTAAAATCGAACAACAATTTAAAAACAATTTAAAACAATTTAAAAACAGCAATATTAAAAATCAAAGGCCTGCCGAAACAGATATGTCTTACATGCCCTGCGGAAAGCTGATAAGTCCCACAAGGCATGGACTTCAGGTGGCAAAGTATTCCAGAGTAATGGTGCCACTGCTGTAAAGGCTCTGCGTCTGGTTGCTGTTAAGACGCAAGGTCTTGACACTGGGAATTTCCAACAAATCTTGGTCTTCAGAACGGAGGGATCTCTGGGGTTGGTAGGGGGTGAGCCGGTCCCTCAGGTACATTGGCTCCAGACCATGCAAGGCCTTAAAGGTGAGTACCATCACTTTGAAAGTGACCCGATGCTCAATTGGTAACCAATGCAGCTGCAGTAAGATTGGTGTTATGTGGCATTGCATCGGAATTCCTGCAAGAAGCTAAGCAGCTGCATTTTGTACCAACTTGAGCTTCCGAATCACCGACTTCTAAAAGTTTTTAAAAAAGCAGTTTTGTTGATATTGGTTTCTCAGCTATAATTGTTTGGTAGATGGACATAAATTGTTGCACCCCAGAATAGGATCAGGACCCTCTAATCATTAATTACACCACACTTTGGATGAAAAAAAGAGTCATTTTTATTTAAAGAATAATAGGAGCCAACAAAAGAGATGAATATAAAGTTGATAAAAGTCCAAAAGCAAAAAGCCAAATAAGCAGTGACATAAACAGTGTCCAAACATAGGAATAATATCAAAGTTCCAAAAGCTTGCTGTTTTAATCCAGATGCAAAGAAATATCAAATGCCTTCTATACAAACCATGAACATAGCCACTGCTAATCCACTTGAAAATCCAGGGAACCTAGGAGTCGAGGCCACAGGAATATCGAGAAGACTTGATACCAAAGATGCTCGGTCTGAAGGAAATTCCTTAAGAGCTCAATTTAAGTCCCAAAAACGATTTCTACTCCCCCCAGACTTTGACCTTAATTGCCGAATTCTTTCTGACCTGCATAAACATTGGGCCTCTCTATGGTTCTGGCTGATTTCCAGACGGCGACTGGTCTTACCTATCTCTTCATTAACAGCAGGTCTGAAACTATCTTGCAGACTCGAGCCTGGAGAAGGGAGTGAACTTTCCTGCAAACTCCAGGCAGGAATTTTCTCATGAGAACTTCGCCTTTCCCCTGACCCTTCTCAATCAGAGTTTGCAGTAACCTTATTGTCCAAAGTGTCTCCATTTTGCATCTCATCCTCACTGACATCCAAGTCAGGCTAAGAAACATTAGAAGGGGGAAACACTATAACAGATTCAGGGTGAAACACAGGCTGAGTCCCAACATAAATATTGCTAAATGAGCCAAATTTTTAATCTTTGCATGGAGACTACATGCTTTGTGGGAAGCATGCTGTAATTCAGGAATATGTTGAAGGTGGAGGGATGACTTCTAAGCAATTTTATTATTTTTGTGGGCAGAAGCATTTCCCATCTTCCCCATTTAATATTCTCCCAATATGCTACATCATCCATGGGAAAAATTTCTATTATGCTACTAGTTTAAAGGGCTGGGGTTTAGCACAGCTGGATAAATACCAACAGCAAGTGAAAGGTGGGCAGTTCGAAGCCCTGGTTGGGGTGAGCACCTGACCTTCAGCCCAGCTTACTGTCAACCTAAGCAGTTCAGAAACAGCTGTGAGCTGTGAGTAGAGAAATTAGACACCGCTTAAGCAGGGAGGTATTTTATGGCACCATAAAGGAAATACCAGAAAATGCCGATGATCAAAGGAAGGAGGAAGTCTGTAATCAAGGGCTCTTTGTCATAGAGGGTAGAGTGACAACACCCCCATATGGTCGGAATTGAGTACAGCCTCCAGGACGCCAAAGTTGGGAAAATGCCAGCATAATGCCTCTATCTGTTGTCTGTCCTGCCTGTATAACGGCATTGAATGTTTGCTGCGTATGTGCTTTGTGATTTGCCCTGAGTCCCCTTTGGCGTGAGAAGGGTGGAATATAAATGGAATATAATTTTTTTTCAACTAAATTTTTATTTGGTATAAAGAAAGGTATGTAAGTATGTATAAGGCTTCCAAGTAAAGAGGGGGAACAAATAAATATAATTATAAATAATTTATGAGATGCTCTGAAATACAACAGGTTATGGAAAGCTACCATTCAGTCTTACTGGTGAAATTAGAAGAACAACACATGAAATTACTTTAAAACGTAATGTTGAGTTGATTATTTTTTCTTGGATTGGATTCCCATAGGAATTGCCACGTTTTGATAATGTGGACAGCGTCCCATCTGTTTCTCAGGGGCTTTTGTGCCACTCTTTTAGCCTGCTTTCTCCTGCTGCTACAAAATTCTAGTTCAGATGGTTAGACTAACTCATCTTCAAAGTAGCCCTGGATGTTGTTTAGAATGTTTGTCTTTTTTAAAAACAAATCCTTTCAAACTTCCAACTTGCCAAAGCCGAGGGATGTTTTGAACAGACAGCTAATTTCCAGGCCCCTTTAGCTTTTTGTACTTGTTTCCTTTAATTCATATTTTAAGAAGGTGACATTTTTGAAGATGGAGGGATCAGAAGAAGTCTGTCAGCTACCATTTCCTACAGGGAATTATGTCCATCTGTATCTAGCTTTAAAGAGCTGCAAAGCTTCCGCAAATCTTTTTGTTTTGAAATTCTGCCTGTAGATCTTGGCAGGAGCGGGATAAAAAAAATCCTTGGTGGGTCGAACACTTGTGTTATACACAACAGAGGACTAACCATTCCTTTTAAGATAATGCATCCCAAGGGTCTGTAGCTAGATATTTAGAATTACATATTCAAAAAAGAGCATTTCTCAAAGTTAGCTGGGATAATCAGTTGGAACAAATATTTCTGGGACTACATCTCTTATACTTATTTGCATTTCCCTATGTGCAGGCATGGAAATCTTGAACAAAAAAATTATACTGAGTTCCTGGAGCTTCTAGTATGAGTCTGGGTATTGTGGATAAGTTCTTGTTGGGCTATACTGTTGTAGTTCAGCCTTTGATTGTGCCTGCAACTGATCTCTCTGGGGATTCTGGGCCTGTTAGTCATTCTGATGACACTGGGAATTCTGGGTCTTCAAGTCAGCAGGTGTCGGACCTCAGGATAGATTCAACTTGCTTAGAACACCACACACACCAAGGCTGTGGGTTTTGTAGTTTATTAAAGAAAAGGCAAAGTCTTAAACACAGAAGCAAAGTTGCAAGAGTTCAGTAGTCAAACAGGGTCTTAAATGCAAAGGCAGAGTTTCCAAAGTCCAAAGGCAAATAACATGAAGCACAATCCATAAGCATTGATCAAACAAGATTCCATGGCAGCATGACAGAGTCCCAAGAAGCCAAAATTCACATCAAAATCCCAAGAAGCCAAAAGCATTGCCCAAAAACCCAGGCAATCCCAAGAAGTTATCAGAGTGTTCGCTGAAGTTGCACTGACAAAAGGTTGCCTTCAATCAGCTCAATAAATATACTTTCCCAGCATGAAAGCATTCCTCTGACTTCTAACTTCTCTCTTGTTTGCAAGCCTTGTACTACAGCGAACCCTGAGTTCCAAGCGATTCTCCCTATCTAACTGTGGAGAACCTTCAAGATCAAATAACTCATTATCCTGGAGCTGGGAATCAGCAGAATCGGCAGGCAGAGAGCTGCCTGGCTGACTCGCCTCCTCTGCCTGCACCTTAGTGAAGTTTCACTAAGATTAGAAACATCTTCTAAGACAGTGCTTCTCAACCTTGGGTCCCCAGATGTTTTTGACCTACAACTCCCAGAAATCTAAGCCAGTTTATCAGCTGTTAGGATTTCTGGGATTTGGAGGCCAAAAACATCTGGGGACCCCAGGTTGAGAACCACTGTTCTAAGACAACATCCATTCCCATGGGAAACTGGAACTCCTCGTCTTCAGCATCAGCATCAACATGGCCTGTATCAACAATACGAACATGTCCAGGAATCTGAAACCCAACATCCTCTTCCAGCTCTTCCTGAGGCTCCTGCTGAGCCACAACAGCAGGAGAGCCAGCAAGAGATTTTAAGTCCTGAGAATGAGTGGTCTGTGTCCAAAGGCCACATTCCTGAAAGGCAGTTTGCTAGAGCAGTAAGGTCAGGAGCAGATCTGAGCTCAGACGATGATGACAATGACGACGACGATAACAACAACAACTTTATTTTTGTATCTCGTCTCCATCTCCCCAAAGGGACTCAGGCAGCTTATATGAGGACAAACCCGATCAACATAGTTAAAATAACACATAAAAATTCATAAAAACAGCAACAAGCAAAATAAAACAATGGCATAAATTATTTATTTATTTACTTACTGTATTTGTATATCGCCTTTCTCAGCCAATCGGCGACTCAGGGTGTTTTCCAACAAATCAGTATACATAAAACATAATATAGATAAAACATTAAACAGTATAAAACATCACCAAAGCAGTAAAACCAACATCATAAGTGTAAGGATACGTAATCCCACCTAAATGGGATTACCAAAATTAAGTAAATATGTATGTTGATCCACCTAATTTCAGCATAAATTATAAGGAAGTCCCAATACTGCTTGATTACACTGCCACCATTATATATATAAAGAGATGTTGGAATTGAAGTCTCTGTTCATCCCTATCTGCGTTGTGAGGAAACTTTGGTAGAGTGGATTGCACCAAATGTAAAATCAATGGAGGAGGCAGATTTATAACACAGAGAGAACAAGTTTATTGTTAACAGAGCGTAATTGTTGCAATACTGAGATGTTGAACTTGGCACAAACTTGATGGTTACAATATGGCTTGGTAGAGATACATTCAGGCTTCTGATGTTACAATCCTTTAAACTCCTTCTTCAGTGAAGTACTTTATTATTTCAGTGTTCCCTGTTGTGAATATTCACTCTGTTTGTCCTATACCGGATCAAACCACCGATCTCCAGTCTTTCACTACTGGGATCCCTAAAACCCCCTTTGTTAGATTCTTTTTAACACAAGCAATCTAACAAGGTTTCACCTTCAGCTCCCTTGCTGAAGAAGTATTCACAAATGCTAAGAACTAACTGAATTTATACGGCTTCACCACACAGAGCCCTAACTGACTCCGCTCCTCTTCTCAGGGTCTCATCCTCCTGACTGACTCTTAACTGTTACTTTCAAACCTTTATCTCCTTAAGCTCCGCCCACCTTCTCTTCTGCCTTGTCACCATGGCAACCTATCTCTCACAGCTGGGCCATGGCCACGCATGTAAAACATAAATACAGTTTAAACACAGTACATTAAACCCTTTATAATAAACACTTCTCTACAATAAGCATCTCATTATTATCAAGCATTGTCCAGTTCCATTGTCAGGTCATTCGATTTCCTATATTAGCTACTCTGTATTTGTAAATGCTTGCTCGAACAGCCACGTTTTAACTTGCCTCCGAAACATCAAGAGGGAGGGAGAAGATCTGATCTCCCTAGAGAGGGCGTTCCATAGCCGAGGGGCCACCACTGAGAAGGCTCTGTCTCTCGTTCCCTCCAAACGTACTAGTGATGAAGGCAGGACCGAGAGCAGGGCCTCCCCAGATGATCTTAAAGTCCTCAGTGGTTCGTAAGGGGAGAACAATATAAAACAACCATCAAACAGACAACCAGTAACCTGAGATAGCAAAATGAAACTCCAGGTGGAGAGACTAATGAGCAATTAGATAGGAGATTTATGTTCCATCAACATAGAGCTTCTCAGGAGAGTGTACAAATATCAAGACTCCTGTTAGCCAAGAAGTCCTTATCAGTTTCCCAGCTGAGAAGACATGATTTTCTTTCTATATTAGCTAGCCCAGCAGATGGGTCCATCAGTCCAGGCAATATTGGTGTTTGAGTATAGATCTATTGTCAAGTCAAGGGATTTCTAGTTCCATGTTTCCTTTTGTTCATGTCTCATGATTCCAAGTTTTGATGACTGCTCCTGAATCTCATGTTTTGGATTTGTTCTGTTTTTGTATTCCTGGTTTTTTGATGTTACTCTTGTACTTTGAATTCTGTGGATTATTACTGATATTTGGACTATGGTTTTTTTATTTTATTTAGCTGAATTGCTTTTCATATATATTCTTCAATACACTGCTTTGCTATTTTTCCTTGGACTGGAGTGTGTGTTAAGTACAGTGGTGGTTCCCAGCCTCGGAGTGCAACATATACATCAGTCATATTTTGAAAAGATAGGGTGTTTTCATTTACCTATGTTGGGGGGTTTTTTTGGTGCCTCGTTTCAGATTTCATAGCTGCATCTGCCCACAAGTGGATGAATTAGGATCATGCTGAAATAACTGGTGTTTGCTTCCTTTTACAGAATCAAAAGTATTATCAGGGTATCCGTGCTGCTGTGGGGAGAGTAAAAGAAAGAGGGCAACGTGCAATTGTCCTGGACATTGGAACCGGCACAGGACTCTTGTCCATGATGGCCGTGACAGCAGGGGCTGATTTCTGCTATGCTGTGGAGGTGAGCATCTCTTCTCCCTTGTCCCAGGACCATTTAAGGGGGATCAGATGAATATGCTTTGAATGTGCTTTTCCTGCATAGCAGGGGGTTGGACTAGATGATCCTTGCAGTCTTCAACTTCTAAAATTGTACATGTGATGCTTCATAAGCAAAAGTGTAATGAATGGAGTATTGCTTGTTGCATGTGAAGCATTTCACAACAACATATATATACCTAGTATTGCCCTGTTTTGGATTTCATTTCTTCCTCCCTTTCCTGCATACACCTTGTCTCTGTTTTCTTTATTTCTTTATTTCCTTCCCTTGTTTCCATCGTAGACCTTCCCCCTTTTCTTGGTTTCTTTTTCTCTTCCTTCCTTCCTTTTCCTTCCTTCCTTCCTTCCTTCCTTCCTTCCTTCCTTCCTTCCTTCCTTTCTCTGCCCTTCTTTCTTTCTCTGCCTTTATTTATTTATTTATTTATTTACTTTATTTGTATACCGCCATTTCTCAGCCTAGCCGGCGACTCAACGCGGTTTACAACAGGATAAAAACAGTCAACAATCTACAATTCAAAACAAAAGAACACAATACACAATATTACACAACAGCAACAACCAAATGCGTCTCATAACTAGAGTCGTGATCCAAAATTCATCGTCCATATTTCAATTCCTGTGATTGTCACATTCATTGCACTGATTAATCAAAGGCCTTTCTTCCTTTCTCTGCACTTCTTTCTTCCTTTCTCTCTTTCTCTCTCTCTCTCTCTCTTTCTTTCTCTCTTTCTCTCTCTTTCTCTTTCTCTCTTTCTCTCTTCCTTCCCTCCCTCCCTTGTCCTTTCTTTCTTCCCTTCCTTCTCTTCCCTTCCTTCTCTTTCTTCCTTTAGTCCCCGCATACCTTTTCCTCTTCTCGTTCTCTTCCTTCCCTCCCTCCTTTTTTCTTTCCCTTCCTTAATTCTCTCTTCTTTTCTTTCCCTTGTTTGTCTGTTGCTTTCTTCCGCTTATACACATGTCACTTAGCATTGTTAGGGAAAACTACCCCAAAATACGGAGTCCCTAGTGGCGCAGTGGGTTAAACCCCTGTGCCGGCAGAACTGAAGACCGACAGGTCTCAGGTTCGAATCTGGGAAGAGTGCGGATGAGCTCCCTCTATCAGCTCCAGCTCCTCATGCGGGGACATGAGACAAGCTTCCCACAAGGATGATAAAACATCTGTGCGTCCCCTGGCCAACGTCCTTGCAGATGGCCAATTCTCTCACACCAGAAGCGACTTGCAGTTTCTCAAGTTGCTCCTGACATGACAAAAAAACACCAAAAAAAACCAAAATAAGCAGAGCAATACAAATAGGATACTAAAAGTTGAGCATTCGGTTCATTAGTGAGCAAAGCATGAAGTGCTGTTGGTTGTGGCTATAAAGAATTCAGAGCTTAGGCAGGCAAAGACGCAGAGTCCGATCTTAAAAATGGCATGTTTGCCTCTGAATTATTTACAGCCACATCACACGGCACTTCACACCCTGCGTGCTGTGAGTTGATGCTCAACTTTAAGTGTCCTGTTTGCTTTTTGGATGCTCTGCTATATTTTAGAGTAGTTTTCCCTAGCAAGCATCAGCCAATCTGCTTCGCTCCATTTCTATCCCAGAAACGTGAGAGAGGGTCACTTCACCTAGCAATAGCCAATCTATTTTGTTTCTTTTCTTTCCCTCTGCTCTTGGCCTGAAAGAGGTGGCTTGCTAGTTCACATCCTGCAGTTATTTTAAGTTGGATATTGAAGGATATTTCTGCCAAATTTGATCCACATCTATCAAGCCATGTAGGAACTTTTGTGGTACAAACCAACCAACCAACCAACCTACCGACATAGATAGATAATGAGATGGAGTGCAGGATCTCAGAAGTTCTACATGTGTATGCTCTAAAAAAATCTATTTGCATTTAAATTTGGTAGACACAATCATGATAGAGTGGTAAGGCAACATAGGTTTATTTGTTGTTTTGGCCTAACATCTAAGTATTGACTAATGAAAGCAAATGTTTTGCCCATCTGGTGTGTTTCCCACCTTTGGTTTACATTCTGGCAAGAAACCACATGGATTGGGAAGTAAGGCTGTCTGTCTTGGCCGGGTTTTATGCTTTAATGAGGAACACATTTTAACATGCCCAGAAATGTTTGTGTTTCATCTGAGATCTTGCCCATACTCTTGAGAGCACAGAGTTAAAGGTTTTCCAAGCAGTAGATTCCTGGCCAAGTTATAATTCTTGGCTACTCGGTTCTGTGAGCTGTCCGGGCCAATTCAAAATCCCATCCAATTTTTACAAGGCTTGTATCTGAGAAAGCGTTCTGAGAAATTTCACCCAAAAAGGTAAACATAGGTTGTATCTCCTACCTGCATGATATAATTGATCTCCATGGAAAAAGCAGCCCACAGAGGATCTGCTTGTCACGTTGCCAGGGCTCTCCCTTATTTAGGCAGAGATGAACCAAACTCCCAGTTTTATCAAACAGTTTAATTAAAACAGCACTTATTTGCTGGCTGTTTTAATAGACCAAAATATAAAACATAAAGATAGCACTCAGCCACAAAATAAACAAAAACGGATAGCAAAAACAACTCAATAGTCAAAAGGTCCAGTCCAGTGGTCAAACGCCGAGAGTTCAAAAAACAAAGTCCAGGGATCAAGAGTCTATACTGTTGTCAAAACCCAGTCCAGAGGTTCAAGGTTACAAGGGTTCAGGAGACAGGTCAGGATACTGAAAATCCACAAACTTGGGGGGAAACCAGCAGCATCTACCACCAAGATAAGACAATACTTTTCTCCCGAAGATCACTTCCGAGGCTCACTCCTTATATCCACAAACACCCAGCTGCAAACTATCTCTTGCATACATCCACCCTTAATTGCTTTCATCCATGAACTCTTACAGATTACTAAACCCTTTAGAACTAATACTTACATTAACCCTACCATCACCAAGCACCATCAACTGCAGAACGTATGACTGCAGAACATATGATCTCTGGATGTAGGTGAACTACAACTCCAAAAACCCAAGGTCAATGCTCACCAAACTCTTCCAGTATTTTCTGTTGGTTATGGTAGTTCTGTGTCTCAAGTTTGGTTGAATTCCATCATTGGTGGAATTCAGAATGCTCTTTGATTGTAGGTGAACTATGAATCCCACTCCCAAATGAAAATCACCCCCCCCCCAACCCCACCAGTATTCGAATTCGGACGTATTGGGTATTTGTGTCAAATTTGGTCCAGTGAATACAAATACATCTAGCATATAAGATATTTACATGACAATTCATAATAATACACAATTGTCCTGAACGCGATTGTCCTGCTTCTTGGCAGGGGGTTGGACTGGATGGCACACGAGGTCTCTTCCAATTCTATGATTCTATGAGAAGCAGAATTACAGTTTCGAAAATCACAGTAGCAACTAAAATAATGTTATGGTTGGGGGTCAGCACAACATGAGGAACTGTATTAAGGGGCTGTGGCATTAGAAAGGTTGAGAAACACTGTTCTAGATTAGTAGTTCTCAAATTGGGGTCCCCAGATGTTTTTGGCCCTCAACTCCCAGAAATCCTAACAGCTGGTAAACTGGCTGGGATTTCTGGGAGTTGTAGGCCAAAACACCTGGGGATCCACAGGTTGAAAACCACTGTTCTAGATAGTCCTTAGTTTTAATACCTTCCTGCTTTGAATGTGCTACACAGCTTGAGTTGAATTATGAGAAGAGAAGTCTTCTTTCCCTGTCTCTGCATCAAATTTGTCCACTTACAATAATGAGATTATTCAGCTTACTTTATGGATCTCTTTCAAGAGTGAGTAAAGCAATGCCTGAAACGTTTTGGTACTTCTTCAATGTGCTGTGTAATTGATATTTCGCAGGTCTTCAAGCCTATGGCTGAAACTGCTGGGAAGATAGTAGAAAAAAACGGCTTTAGCAACAAGATAAAGATAATCAACAAACACTCAACTGAAGTTACAGTGGGCCCTGGTAAGATTTATGTGGATCCCTATCTTGTGTTGCATGAAAGAAAGGACGTTGTTTTTTTTTAAAAAAATTCCTTTAGAAATGCTTTATATAAATGACTAGCGGTCCCCTGCCACGCTTTGCTGTGGCTCAGTCTGGTGATCTGGAAAGTAAAGTAATGAGAAAGTGTTGGTTTCTAATATATGTAATTTTTATGCTTGTGGATAAACAGTATTTCTTGCTGTTTCTTTGCCAGTGTTGATGTGGAGATTGTTTGGTTTGCCTACTCTGGAACATGCAACATATCATTGTCCTTCTTTAGGAGTCCCTTTCAAATCTTTGATACTGCATCTGTCATGTACATATATGTGTGTCTGTGAATGGCTGGATGGCCCTTTGTCAGGAGGGCTTTAATTATGTTTTCTTGCCCTGGTGAAGGGAGTTGGACTGGATGGCCTTAAGGCAGCATTTCTCAACCTGGGAAGTCAAGACCCCGGGGGGCAGGGGGTCACCAAAGACCAAAAAACACAGTATTTTCTGTTGGTCATGAGGGTTCTGTGTGGGAAGTTTGCCCCAATTCTGTCGTTGGTGGGGTTCAGAATGCTCCTTGATTTAGGGGAACTATAAATCCCAGTAACTACAACTCCCAAATGTCAAGGTCTATTTCCCCTAAACTCCATCTGTGTTTATATTTGGATATATTGAGTATTCGTGCCAAGTTTCGTCCAGATCCATCATTGTTTGAGTCCACAGTGCTCTCTAGATGTAGGTGAACTACAACTCGAAAACTCAAGGTCAATGCCCATCAAACCCTTCTAGTGTTTTCTGTTGGTCAGGGAGTCCTGTGTGCCAAGTTTGGTTTAATTCCATCGTTGGTGGAGTTCAGAATGCTCTTTGATTATAGGTGAACTATAAACCCCAGCAGCTACAACTCCTAAATGACAAAATCATAATTTTTTGAGTGATGGTCACTCCTTGTGTTGTGAAACATTTTGTTGCCAAATTTGGTATGATTTCGTTCATGGGTTCTTTTGTTTTTAAGGTACTCATTATGCACAGAGCATTTTTATATATATAGATTTGCATAAAATATTGCACATTCTATATTTTATGCAAATCTGAAACGCCGCCTCATCTTCAGTATCAACAACAGGGACATGTTCAGAAATCTGTAACCTATCATCCTTCTCGTCCTGAGGAAACTGAGCCACAACAGGTTTGGCATGTACAGTTTAGCTCCAGACCTCTTCATAGCAGACTTGCTTTTAAATATCCCAAGTTAGTTGATTTTGTTTATATTGTGTTATACATTCTAGATGGAGACATGGAGTCTCGTGCAAACATCCTGATCACGGAACTGTTTGATACCGAATTGATTGGAGAAGGGGCCTTGCCTTCTTATGAGCATGCCCACAGGTACCTTGTGCAGGTAAGAAATGAATTGACCCTGAAGCGATACATTATGTTCTCCTGTAAGAGAAGTTCTTCTCAATGAGCTTCCACAGCTATAACTTCCCAGTTCTGTGCAATGTTGTCATTGTATTTTCGAAGGCTTTCATGGCTGGAATCACTAAATTCTTGTGGGTTTTTTCGGGCTATATGGCCTTGTTCTAGAGGCATTTCTCCTGATGTTTCGCCTGCATCTATGGCAAGCATCCTCAGAGGTGAGGTCTGTTGGAACTGGAAAAGGGTTTATATATCTGTGGAATGACCAGGGTGAGACAAAGGACTTTTGTCAGTTGGGCTAGGTGTGAATATTTCAACTGACCACCTTGATTAGCATACAATGGGCTGACTGTGCCTGGAGCAAACTCTTCTTGAAAGGTAATTAGATGTCCCTGCCTGTTTCCTCTCTGCTGTTTTTGCTGTTGCAATTTTAGAATTTTTTAATACTGGTAGCCAGATCTTGTTCATTTTCATGGTTTCCTCCTTTCTGTTGAAATTGTCCACATGTTTGTGTATTTCAGTGGCTTCTCTGTGTAGCCTGACATGGTGGTTGTGAGAGTGGTCCAGCATTTTTGTGTTCTCAAATAAAATGCTGTGTCCAGGTTGGTTCATCAGGTGCTCTGCTATGGCTGACTTCTCTGGTTGAAGTAGTCTGCAGTGCCTTTCATGTTCCTTGATTTCTGTCCTTTGCTGAACGTAGCATTTGTTGGATTTTCTTGGTGGGTTTGTAGATTGTATGTTGTGTTTCCTCATCAGCTTCCCTATGCGGTCAGTGGTTCCCTTGATGTATGGCAGGAACACTTTTCCTCTGGGTGGATCTTCATCTTTACTCTCGTGGCTTGTTCTTGGTCTTGCAGCTCTTCTGATGTCTGACATTGGCCTGGAGAGCCCAGATCAAGGGACATGTAAGGCACTGCAGACTACTTCAACCAGAGAAGTCAGCCATAGCAGAGCACCTGATGAACCAACCTGGACACAGCATTTTATTTGAGAACACAAAAATGCTGGACCACTCTCACAACCACCATGTCAGACTACACAGAGAAGCCATTGAAATACACAAACATGTGGACAATTTCAACAGAAAGGAGGAAACCATGAAAATGAACAAGATCTGGCTACCAGTATTAAAAAATTCTAAATTGCAACAGCAAAAACAGCAGAGAGGAAACAGGCAGGGACATCTAATTACCTTTCAAGAAGAGTTTGCTCCAGGCACAGTCAGCCCATTGTATGCTAATCAAGGTGGTCAGTTGAAAGATTCACACCTAGCCCAACTGACAAAAGTCCTTTGTCTCACCCTGGTCATTCCACAGATATATAAACCTTTTTTTCCCAGTTCCAACAGACCTCACCTCTGAGGATGCTTGCCATAGATGCAGGCGAAACGTCGGGAGAAATGCCTCTAGAACATGGCCATATAGCCCGAAAAAACCCACAAGAACTTAATGTTGTCATTGTTAATTTATGGTGGTAATAATCAAAGTCTCTTTTGACATCTCTAGGGGTCCATCTTGGTATTTTTGTTGTATTGGTTCAGTGTGACTTAAAAACAAGTAGCTTTGAGAAAGTTGCCACACCTTTTTGAAACAGGAGGGAAGCAGAAAGAAAAAAAATGTTAGTAAGGAAAGGAATTTACCGTATATACTCAAGTATAAGCCTACCCAAATATAAGCAGAGGCACCAAATTTTACCACGAAAAACAGGGGAAACATATTGATTCGAGTATAAGCCGAGGATGGGAAATGCAGCAATCAAATTACATTAATTGAGGCATCAGGAGGTTAAATCAGGAGGTACCAACTGTAAACCATCCCGAGTTGCCTGCGGGCTGAGAGGGACGGTATATAAATGCTGTAAATAAAATAAATAAATAAATAAATAAATAAATAAATAAATAAATAAATAAATGTTTTTGAATATTTACATAAAATTGTAATTCAAGATAAGACTGTCCAACTCTGATTCAACCATTATTCTAACCTTCTTCAATGTAAATATGCTTATCTATCCTTCCAATAATAATAGAGTAAAATAATAGAAATGTAATAATAGTATTAATAGAGTAAAATAATAAATGTAATAAAATAAAAGAGTAAAATAATGGAAATGTAATAATAACAATAATAGAGTAAAATAATAGATGTAATAAAAATAAAAGTAAAATAATGCAAATGTAATAGTAACAATAATCGAGTAGAACAATAAATGTAGTAATAATAATAGAGTAAAATAATGTAATAATAATAAATAGAGTAAAATAGTAAATAATAATAATAACAACAGAGTAAAATAATAAATAACTTTAACTTGAGTATAAGCCATGGGGGGCGTTTTCACCCTAAAAAAAAGCTGAAAAACTCAGCTTATATTCAAGTATATGCGGTTTGCACATTTATTTAGGAGTGAGCATTTTTATTAATATAATTGTTTAGACTGAAACCCTTTTTGTCATTCAGCATGCACAATATTTTGAGCCTTCAAGTTGCCTGTTGACTTATGGTGACGCAATGATTTTCATAGAGTTTTCTTAGGCAAAGACTACTCAGTTTTACCACTTCATTCCTTTGAAATATACCTGGCAGTCTCTCATCCAGGAACCAATCAGAGCAAACCCTGTTCAGCTTCCAAAGTCAGGCAGCATCTGGCACTTTGGGATATTTAGGCTGGATGCTGAAATACTACTTCCAAATAAATATAGTGGGACCCAGATGTGAAATAAATAATGAAGACCTGTTGAGAGAAGGTTTAAAGCCTCATATTTAGACTTGAATCCTTGTTTGCATAAGAGTACATTTTACAGTTTGATTTTTCTCAGGGGTCATGAATCAATGGCTCAATTTCTTCACTCTTTGTTCTCAAATGTCCAGGAAGGATGTGAAGCAGTGCCTCACAGGGCAACAGTCTATGCCCAGTTGGTGGAGTCCAAAAGGATGTGGTCCTGGAACAAGCTCTTTCCCATTCATGTCCAAGCAGAAGGTGGCAAGAAGGTGATTGTCTCCCCACCAGAAATGGAGAACTGCCCAGGATCACCTTCTGTCTATGATATGCAATTGAATCAGGTGCCGTTGTCTGACTTCGTGGCTCTCAGTGAAGTTGTCACAATGTTCAGGTGAGTGAAGAGCTGTGTTAATGTTTCAACACCAACCTGACCTTGTTTCCTGGTTTTGTGTGCAGCCAGGAAATTAGACCATGCCTTATACCTGGCCTGTGTATGTTTGAAACAAGGGAGAGGGTTTCCATGGAAATGAGAGCAATGAAGGGGAGGGGGCAGGGTGAGGGATAGGAGGCGTGAAGGAAATAAACTGTCAGTTGGAATTTTGTTTCATACCCCAATGTATGCTTTTAGAAATAAAGCCTTCCCACGTTGTTTGTGAGACATTTATTTATCTGTTTTTCAAGTTTTGCTTCTCAAAGGGCTTTGGACAGGCATGGGTAAACTTCAGCCCTCCAGGTGTTTTGGACTACAACTCCCACAATAGGTAGGCTGTTAGGAATTGTGGGAGTTGAAATCCAAAACACCTGTAAGGTCGAAGTTTGCCCATGCCTGGCTTAGGGCATCCTTTTAAAACAATGTTTTGTGAGATAGTGCCTTATTATAAAACTTGGCAGGCAACAGAGTAAAAAGAGCAGTAAATCAAAACCACACTAGATACCATTGAAAGTCCAGGTAAACAAAAATATACTTGGCAACTAAAACTCATGAATAGGGCGCTGAAGGAATGGAATGCAGCAGAAAGTTTTATAGATGGGATGATGTGATCAAGAAGACCAACATTTTAATTTCTACCTGATTTGGAAGCATACCTCTTCTTTTGACAGTCATAATAACTGTCAGATACTATAAGGTAAAAGTTTCCCCTGAAATTAGGTCTAGTTGTGTCCAACTCTGGTGGATGGTGCTCATCTCAATTTCTAAACTGAAGAGCCGGCGTTGTCCGTAGACGCCTCCAAGGTCATGTGGCCAGCATGACAGCATGGAGCTCTGCTACCTTCCCACAGAAGCGGTACCTACCTACTCACATTTGCATGTTTACAAACTGCTAGGTTGGCAGAAGCTGGAGCTAACCTGCTCCCTGGATTTGAATCACCAACCTTTCGGTCAGCAAGTTCAGCAGCTCAGTGGTTTAACCTGCTGTGCCACCAGAGGCCCCCTCAGATACTATAGTTCCAGACTATTTAGAGAGAGGATGTAGTTATAATAGTGTACGTGGCCTCCTGAAAGCCAGTTGGGCAACCATATTTGGACACTGTAGGTGTCTCATGATGCACTTATCACCCACCCTGATTTAGGACTTTAAACCTCAACGGCGATGCTTGAAGCAACTGATAGACTGTATTTAAGTCAGTGAATTTATATCTGTGTTTATGTATGTGCATATTATACAAACACCTGTATGTTTTTGTACAGAAATGTGTGCATGCTTAAAGGAACCTTTACATTTCTAAGATGAAATGGTTAATACCTGTTCGCTGTTAAGAAATATTGTGTGATAACTTGAGGATGAGCAGTACATGTGAAAAAGATCTTGGAGTCCTCGTGGACAACAAGTTAAACATGAGCCAACAAAACGGGATTTTGGCCTGCATCAAAAGAAGTCTAGTGTCTAGATCCCGGGAAGTCATGCTACCCCAATTCTATTCTGCCTTGGTTCGACCACAACTGGAATATTGTGTCCAATTCTGGGCACCACAATTGAAGAGAGATATTGACAAGCTGGAATGTGTCCAGAGGAGGGCGACTAAAATGTTCAAGGGCTTGGAGAACAAGTTCTATGAGATGCGGCTTAAAGAGCTGGGTAGGTCTAGCCTTCAGAAGAGAAGACTGAAAGGAGACATGATAGCTATGTATAAGTATCAGGCATGTGCAATCCATGGTTCTAAATGGTTCTAAAGTACTTACAAAACTAAAGTTCTGGTTGTGAAAACTAGGGGGCACTGGTGCTTTGCTTCTACAGTGTTGCTAAAGTTCTGGTGGTGAAAATTTCAGAACTCTAACAAAACTTCCAAATTTCATTATTATTTCATTATTGGCGATTTTTATGACAGAACCTATTAGGAACTGCCATTTATAATGAAATTTTGAGTTCTGAAAGTTTCACCACCAGAACGTTAACAACACTGTAGAAGCAAAGCACCAGCGCCCCCTAGTTTTCACCACCAGAACTTTAGTTTTGTAAGCACTTTAGAACCATTTAGAACCATGGATTGCACATGCCTAATAAGTATGTGAGAGGAAGTCATAGGGAAGAGGGAGCGAACTTGTTTTCTGCTGCTCTGGAGACTAGGACGCAGAACAATGGCTTCAAACTACAAGAAAGGAACATTAGGAAGAACTTCCTGACTGTGAGAGCTGTTCAGCAGTGGAACTCTCTGCTCTGGTGGAGGCTCCTTCTTTGGAAGCTTTTAAACAGAGGCTGGATGGCCATCTCTCGGGGGTGCTTTGAATGCAATTTTCCTGCTTCTTGGCAGAATGGGGTTGGACTGGATGGCCCACGAGGTCTCTTCCAATTCTGTGATTTTATGATTCTATGATCCTATGACTATAATCTTTACTGTTGTTCCTGGTAAAACTCTGCAAACTTCAAGAAGCCTTGCTCAGCCCAGTTGACATATTTCTGGATTCTTTGGTGACCAGTTTCTTAGCAATTGCTATTTAAAATGAACTGATGGCAATTCATTGTGTTCCACAGTGTAGATTTTAGTAAGCAAGTCAGCAGAGCCCCATCTTCTCACACAATGCAACTGGAGCCTATAGAGTCCGGCAAAGCCCAGGTGGTCCTCTCCTGGTGGGACATCGACATGGACCCTGCTGGTTCAATAAAATGTACCATGGCCCCATACTGGGTGCAGCCTGCCTCTGACGATATCCCGGTAATGTATTAAAACCTTCTTAATCTTATGCTGTACTACTGTCATTTTAATGCTAATGGGTAAATTAGAAAATTCTGTATAGACCAGGTATGGGCAAACATAGTATAGACAGCTTCTGACTTGTTTACCATTCTCTGAAATACAGGGTGCAGCATCATAACTTCCTTTTTTAAAATGCACGTCATTCAGTCGGTTGAAGACGTAATGGAGCGCTAGTGGTCTCGTCCGAGAGGCGGGAGTATAAAATTTTGTCCTGACACAGTTCAGTCGCCATCATGCGTTGGAACAGTGAGGAGCGTGCTTTTGCCCTTGAGGCCTACTTTTCGAGCGGATGTTCTGTGATCACAACCCAGTGCGCCTTTCAGAATCGCTTTAAATTAGCTCCATTGGCCCCTGTCCCGGACAGGAAATCAATTGTGATGTGGATCACTACATTCAGACAAACTGCAAGTGCGACAAGGCGAAGAACTGGAGTCCCTCGGCCCATTACATCACCTGAGAACATTGAGGCAGTGAGAGCTTCAACGTTGCGATCACCACGGCATTCTGCGCGCAAACATGCGTCTGCCCTTGGAATTTCCGATCATTCTGTGAGGAGAATTCTTCACGATGATCTTCATTTTAATCCTTACAAGATGGCGATTGTGCAGGAACTTTCTGAACGTGACTTCAGTTCTCGGAGGAACGCATGTGAGGTTCTTTTCGAAGTCATTCCTGAGGACGCTATTGTTTTTTTTAGTGATGAAGCCCATTTTCATTTGTGTGGATCCGTCAACAAACAAAACATGCGCTGCTGGGCTGACAACAATCCTCGAGAATTGCATCCAAGGCCTTTGCATTCACCTAAAATCACAGTGTGGTGTGCCATTTCCTCAGCTGGAATTATTGGTCCCTGGTTCTTTGAGGAAAATGAAGTCGCAGTGACAGTGAATTCAGACCGGTATGTAAACATGCTACAGGATTTTTTTTCCCCACGGCTAGATGGGTTGGACTCAGGGGACATTTGGTTCCAACAAGACGGTGCAACTGCACACACTTCAAGAGCATCAATGGCTGTTTTGAGGGAACACTTCCCAGAGCGTCTCATCTCAATTCGGGGGGATTTGGAGTGGCCGGCCCACTCTCCAGATTTGGCCCCTTGTTTTGCACCGGGATTGTGGCGCAGCTGGCTGAGTGTCAGGTGCATTAAGATCACTCTGACCAAAAGGTCATGAGTTCGAAGCCAGCCCGGGTTGGAGTGGGAGTCCAGCCACTGTGTAGCCTGTTGTCGACCTTTGCAACCCGAAAGACAGTTGTATCTGTCAAGTAGGAAAATAAGGTACCACCTTGTGTGGGAGGCCAAATTAACTAATTTATGAGGCCATAAAGAAAAGACTCAGGCGAATGTGGAATGCGGAAGAACTTCATCGGTGTCGCTGGTGGACGATGAAAGCAGCAACTCCCCTGGCGGCCAGAAAAAAGTTAAATAGCCTCTGTGTATTGTCTGTATATGTTGTTTGTCAAACTGGCATTGAATGTTTGCCATATATGTGTACACTGTAATCCGCCCTGAGTCCCCTGCGGGGTGAGAAGGGCGGAATATAAAAACTGTAAATAAATAAATAAAATAAATAAATTTGAGGGAACACTTCCAGAGAAGAAGAAGAAGAGGAGGACGAGGAGGAGGAAGAGAGGAGGAGGAAGAAGAAGAACTTTATTTTTCTACCCCACCTCCATCTCCCCAAGGAGACTAGGGGCGGCTTACATGGGGCCAAGCCCAGGCAACATACAATTAAAAGCAAAACAACAGCAAGTTACAAATTAAAAAGACACAAAACACAATAACAGTAATAAACAAGCATCAAGCAACACCAACCCCATTTTGGAGGGGGGAAGGAGGCCAACATACAAAATGATTAAAAGGTAAGTAGTTCAGTAAAGTGAATAGGAACATAAATGGCACAGGAGGTATCATGGAAACAGAGCAATTAAACAGGAACAGGACCATCTCAGTTAGGAGGGATTTGGAGTGACCGGCCTGCTTTCCAGATTTTGAAAAAACCAAGTTATGCTGCCTCACTCTGTAGTTTTTATAGTCAGACTGGGTTTAAACATGATTCTTAATGGCTATTGTGGAGAAGGGAGCAACCTCATGGCCTTTATTGTTTTCATGCAGCCATTTCTTCTGAAATGGGTGACTAGTCCTGCATTCACTGCTAACATGTCTCTATTGCAAACTTCAGTTTCTAACACTGAAAGAAGGAGAAATGTTGGTGGGGTGGCCTAGTTTAAACATCAGTGCTATAAACATTTTTTTATGCTGCGGTTTCTCTCCATGCTTCCTTTGTAGTGGCGAGATCACTGGATGCAGTGTGTGTATTTCCTTCCTCATGAGGATCCTATCGTCCAGGGCCAGAGTGTGAACCTGACTGCCTTTCATGATGATTATTCTGTGTGGTATAAGCTTCAAAAAGGCAGGTAACTATGAGATGCTGAAGTGCATGGGGAATGTGAACCAAAGAATATTGGACTTGGGAAGTACACCATAATAATCAATAAAAAAATAATAAATATGACCATAACTATAATACAACTCAAATACAAGCTAGTAACTGTAGCAAAAATTGCACTCTTTCCCCATCCACTGTGTTAAGGTTTCAACACCAACCAGATGTCTTAATAATAATAATAATAATAATAATAATAATAATAATAATACTTTATTTGTACCCCACTACCATCTCCCCAAGGGACTCGGTGCAGCTTACATGAGGCCGAGCCCACAATACAACAACAAAAACAATATTTATTTGTCGTGTCAGGGCAACCAGTCAATTATATTACATTTCTAGCAGAACAAAGCAAACAAACAGGCAAAATACAAATTTTGTGAGTTTGGTAGTTGATTAAATGTCCTTTGACCAGTATCTGGCCACTTGGAGTGCTTCTGGTGTTGCCGCAAGGAGGTCCTCCATTGTGCATGTGGCAGGGCTCAGGTTGCATTGCAGCAGGTGGTCAGTGGTTTGCTCTTCTCCATACTTGCATGTCGTGGATTCCACTTCGTGGCCCCATTTCTTGAGGTTGGCTCTGCATCTCGTGGTGCCAGAGTGCAGTCTGTTCAGCGCCTTCCAAGTTGCCCAGTTTTCTTTGTGCCCAGGGGGGAGTCTCTCATTTGGTATGAGCCACTGGTTGAGATTCTGGGTTTGAGCCTGCCACTTTTGGACTCTCGCTTGCTGAGGTATTCCAGCGAGTGTCTCTGTAGATCTTAGAAAACTTTTTCTTGATTTAAGTTGTTGACGTGCTGGCTGATACCCAAAAAAGGGATGAGCTGGAGATGTCACTGCCTTGGTCCTTTCACTATTGGCTGCTACTTCCCGGCGGATGTCAGGTGGTGCAATACCGGCTAAGCAGTGTAATTTCTCCAGTGGTGTAGGGCGCAGATACCCCGTAATAATGCGGCATGTCTCATTAAGAGCCACATCCACTGTTTTAGTGTGGTGATATTTGTTCCACACTGGGCATGTATATTCAGCAGCAGAGTAGCATAGCGCAAGGGCAGATGTCTTCACTGTTTCTGGTTGTGATCCCCAGGTTGTGCCAGTCAGCTTGCGTATGATATTGTTTCTAGCACCCACTTTTTGCTTGATGTTTAAGCAGTGCTTCTTGTAGGTCAGAGCACGGTCCAGAGTGACTCACAGATATTTGGGTGTGCTGCAATGCTCCAGTGGGATTCCTTCCCAGGTAATCCTCAGAGCTCGGGATGCTTGTCTGTTCTTAAGGTGAAAGGCACATGTCTGTGTTTTACATGGGTTGGGGATCAGCTGGTTTTCCCTGTAATAGGCAGTAAGAGCACCTAGAGCTTCAGAGAGCTTCTGTTCTACCATCTCAAAACTCCCTGCTTGAGCAGTGATGGCACGATCATCAGCATAGATGAAACTCTCTGTCCCTTCTGGCAGTGGCTGGTCATTTGTGTAGATGTTGAACATGGATGGAGCAAGCACGCTCCCCTGAGGTAGGCCGTTCTTCTGTTTCCGCCATCTGCTTCTCTGGCCCTGGAACTCAACAAAAAAGCTCCTGTTTTGTAGCAGGTTTCCTATGAGGCGGGTGAGGTGGTAGTCCTTTGTGATATTATACATTTTTCTCAGGAGGAGGCGGTGGTTCACAGAATCATAGGCTGCTGACAGGTCTATGAAGATAGCTCCAACAAAAACAATAGCAATAGTAATACAAACAATAAATAAACTCATAAACAGAAAATAGCAATAAACATTAACAATAACACAGCCACGTTTAAAAACCTATGGCAGGGCCAATGTACTAATTAAACATTTAAAAATAATGCTAGGTGTGACCAGATGACATATAAACAGGATAGAAATTTTGGAGAGGGATAGAGCATGTAGATAATCCTAGATCAGGGGTAGGGAACCTTTGGCCCTCCAGCTGTGGTGGACTTCAACTCCCACAATTCCTTGAGGCTCGGCATTGGGCCAAGGTAAGCCTTTGGGGAGAATGCCGAGCCTCAAGGAATTGTGAGAGTTGAAGTCCACCACAGCTGGAGGGCCAAAGGTTCCCTACCCCTGTAAAAGTGCATTTAGGGACATATTGCTGGGAGTTTCCTTATTCTGGGAAGGCACACTGAAACAACCGCGTCTTAATGAATAGCACAAACCAACACTTGAACCATATTCCTCCTTGACTATTTACAGAGCCTGGTAACAGTAAGAGAAACTAAGAACTTACTATTGTGTGGCAAAACAAGTGATGTTACCTTTTGTCAAGCTACAAACACCATGTGATTTAGTTACACCTGTTATTAGACAAAGGAACCCATTGTCATGACTTTATTTTTTGATTTTGTGTGAAGCCAGGAAATTAGACCATGCCTTATATCTTGTTGTTGTTCATTCGTTCAGTCGTCTCCGACTCTTCGTGACCTCATGGACCAGCCCACGCCAGAGCTCCCTGTCGGCCGTTACCACCCCCAGCTCCCTCAAGGTCAGTCCAGTCACTTCAAGGATGCCATCCATCCATCTTGCCCTTGGTCGGCCCCTCTTCCTTTTACCTTCCACTTTCCCAGCATCATTGTCTTCTCTAGGCTTTGCTGTCTCCTCATGATGTGGCCAAAGTACTTCAACTTTGTCTCTAGTATCCTTCCCTCCAGTGAGCAGTCGGGCTTTATTTCCTGGAGGATGGACTGGTTGGATCTTCTCGCAGTCCAAGGCACTCTCAGGACTTTCCTCCAACACCACAGCTCAAAAGCATCGATCTTCCTTCGCTCAGCCTGCCCTAAGGTCCAGCTCTCACATCCGTAGGTGACTACAGGGAATACCATGGCTTTGACTAGGCGGATCTTTGTTGCCAGTCTGATGTCTCTACTCTTCACTATTTTATCGAGACTGGACATTGCTCTCCTCCCAAGAAGTAAGCGACTTCTGATTTCCTGGCTACAGTCTGCATCTGCAGTAATCTTTGCACCTAGAAATACAAAGTCTGTCACGGCCTCCACGGTTTCTCCCTCTATTTTCCAGTTGTCAATCATTCTTGTTGCCATAATCTTGGTTTTTTTGATGTTTAGCTGCAACCCGGCTTTTGCGCTTTCTTCTTTCACGTTGATTAGAAGGCTCCTCAGCTCCTCCTCGCTTTCGGCCATCAGAGTGGTGTCATCTGCATATCTGAGGTTGTTAATGTTTCTTCCAGCAATCTTAACCCCAGCCTTGCATTAATCAAGCCCTGCACATCGCATGATGTGTTCTGCATACAAGTTAAAAAGGTTGGGTGAGAGGATGCAGCCTTGCCGTACGCCTTTCCCAATCTTGAACCAGTCTGTTGTTCCGTGGTCAGTGCTTACTGTTGCTACTTGGTCCTTGTACAGATTCCTCAGGAGAGAGACAAGGTGGCTTGGGATGCCCATCCCACTAAGAACTTGCCACAATTTATTATGATCCACACAGTCAAAGGCTTTAGAATAGTCAATGAAGCAGAAGTAGATGTTTTTCTGAAACTCCCTGCCTTTCTCCATTATCCAGCGGATATTGGCAATCTGGTCTCTTGTTCCTCTGCCTTTTCTGAACCCAGCTTGAACATCTGGCAACTCTCTCTCCATGTATTGCTGGAGTCTTCCTTGCAGGATCTTGAGCATTACCTTACTGGCATGAGAAATAAGGGCCACTGTACGGAAGTTGGAGCAGTCTTTCGCATTTCCCTTTTTTGGTATGGGGAAATATATCTGGTTTGTGTATATTTGAAACAAGGGAGAGGGTTTTCATGGAGCAATGAAGGGGAGGGGCCAGGGTGAGGGATAAGAGGTGTGAAGGAAATCAACTGTCAGTTGGAATTTTGTTTCATGCCCCAATGTATGCTTTTAGAAATAAAGACTTCCCACTTTGTTTGTGAGATAATATTTTCTCCAGAAAGCTACAGATCTGGACACCCATTGCCTTCAACAAGGTGTTTGTGACAGGTTCTTTCCAAACCTGGGTATAAATCAGAGGAACCACAATAATTGCTGTGTATCATTTTTCCTGCTTTTTCACACTCATAGTTCGGTGGTATTGAATAAGATGAAATGTGATGTTAAGGCTTCCTCCAAACTTGGTGAAAGCAAAGCAACAACAGGCTGAGTTTGTATTCTTTTTTGTAGAACCTGAAGCAAAGGTCCATAAGATTACAGAATACTTCAAAGGTTATGCTTTGTGTTATATTGTGTTATGCTTTTGTGTAATATTGTGTTTATTGTATTGATGGGCGTGGCCTCATGTAAGCCGCCCCGAGTCCCCCTGGGGGAGATGGAGCGGGGTATAAATAAAGTTGTTGTTGTTGTTGTTATTATTACAAGTGATAAGTACAATACAGAGCCATGTTTTCTGGCTTTTACGGGATCCAGTCTTTCCTACTTTGTAGCCTTACCTATTTACTGGGATGTAAAGAACCACCAGCTGAACTTAATGACCAAAAATTCGGTGGTTTGAATCTGGGGAGTGGGGTGAGCTTCCACTGTTAGCCCCAGCTTCTTCCAACCTAGCAGTTCAAAAACAAACAAATATGAGTAGACGAATAGGTACCACTCTGTGGGAAGGTAACAGCATTCCATGCAGTCATGCTGGCCACATGACCTAGGAGGTGTCTACGGACAACGCTGGCTCTTTGGCTTAGAAGTGGACATGAGCACCACCGGCCAGAGTCAGACTCAACTAGACTAAATGTCAGTGTTTACCTTTAAAGAACATCATGGGACTCCTGATCTAAATACACACCTTGATCAATGAAATGAACACACTTCAAATAGAGCACGGATCTGTGTATTTTACTACCTCAGACAGTCACATCAAGTACGGTTGAGGGCAAACACACAGATCGGTTGACTGCATTCATCCCAATGTTTTCAGAGCGGAAGAAGGCGACGTTGCTGTTGAGAGTCCTGTGTGTAGGTGCCAGGCCCACATGCTGTGGAACCGGCCACGGTTTGGAGAACTGAACGATCAAAATCGAACATCTCTGTATTTGGAAGCTCTGCAGAAAGTGAGTAGGTTTTTCTAAGTTTTTTTAATAATATTTTTTTATTATTTTATCATGGTCTAATACATTTGTTATACATTGTTTCTTTTATAGCAGATACATATTATTCAATACAGCCTATCATACTTTTGGCATCTAGTGTAATTTTTCTGCTTATACATATTATCTGTCCCTCACCGCTGTGCTCCCCCCCCCCCCCAAGCCACAGCTTTTACATATCATCTGTCCAAAATTTCAATTCTTTTTGTGGAGGTAACTTTCCTTCTTTATTTTTTAATCCTTTTTTCAATAAATTGTCTCCATACATCATCAAAATCACTTTCCGTATACCTCTTTTAACTTTTAATATACACGTCAGCTTATCATGTATTGCCAATTTCCAGACTTCCTTGTACCACTCCTCTATTTGTATATTTATTTCTTTTTTCCAGTTCCTTTCTATAAGCAGTCTTGCTATTGTTATCACATTTTTATCCTCTTTTTTAGTTGTTTATTATTATATAATGATAATAAAACTATACTAGGACTTCTTTCTATTTTAATAATCATTATATCTTCTATTTCTCTAAATACTTTCCCCCCAAAATTATTTACATATTTACATTGCCACCACATATGTATATATGTTCCTGATTCTTGACATCCTCTCCAGCAATTTTTGAATAGTTTTTATTTATATTTGCTATTTTTACTGGTGTTAAGTACCATTTCCATATTAACTTATAATAATTTTCTTTAACCCGTATTGATAATTCTTTTAGATGTCTTTGTCTCCATAATTGTTGCCACTCTGTTTCATTTATTTTTATCCCTAAATATTCTTTCCAGACCTTCTTGAGAATGTTATTTTTTTGTTTTTCCTTTCTTTATTTCAATTATTATCTTATATATTTTACTAGTTATTCCTAGGTTTTTCTAAGTGTAATATATTTCTTTCCTGCCTCTAGTTCTGAATGCCAGGGCATTGGATAGGAAGCGTGTAAATATATATTTGGCTCTTCTAAACTCTGTTTTGTTTTTCATCTTCCTGTATAGCCAAACTTGGTTAGCTCTGGGGTGAAAACAGACTGGGTAGTGGCAAACATTTAGATTTCTTTCACAATACAGACAGTCCTCAACTTGCAAACGACTCCTAGTAAAGAACAGGGCTAGGACAACAGGAAGTGAGATAAAGGGAAATTATGACCTTTCTGTCAGTAGTGATCTTAATGCAGCTGACTCCCAGCCAGCTGCACCAAAGTCCCAATGATTCTCTATGTCTTTAGTTTTGAGGAATTGAGCGTTCTCTGTCATGTTGTCATCTGATTTGTATGTACTTAGGAGTTCTCTTGGGGCCCCCGGTGGCACGGTGGATTAAACCACTAAGCTGCTGAACTTGCTGACCAAAAGGTCAGCAGTTAGAAGCCGGAGAGCATAGGGAGCTCCCACTATTAGCCTCAGCATCTGCCAACCTAGCAGTTCGAAAACATGCAAATGTGAGTAGATCGATAGGTTCTGCTTCTGTGGGAAGATAACGGTGCTCCATGCAGTCATGCTGGCCACATGACATTGGAGGTGTCTACGGACAACTCCGGATCTTCGGCTTAGAAATGGAGATGAGTTGGACACAACTAGACTTAATGTCAGGGGAAACCTTTCCCTTTACTTTAAAGTGAGAAATGCTGATAGCTTTTCTTTTTCTCCTGAAGGTTTTGAAGCCGAACAGCATTTGCCTCAGCGTCAGTGATGGCAGCCTCCTTCCTATCTTGGCTCATCATTTGGGAGCAGAAGAGGTAAGATATTCTATTGTTTTTCTATATGCCTTATTCGTTGCTCAATCCTTTTTTGTTTAGAATTTTCATTTTTGTTTTATATCTGATCACTAGCCGTCCCCTGCCACGCGTTGCTGTGGCCCAGTCTGGTGATCTGGAAAATAAAGTAATGCGAAAGTGTTGGTTTCTAATATATGTAATGTCTTTATGATTGTGGGTCAACAGTATTTCTTGCTATTTCTTTGTCAGTGTTGATGTGGAGATTGTCTGGTTTGCCCACTCTGGAACATGCAACATATCATAGTCCTTCTTTAGGGGTCCCTTTCAAATCTATGATACTATATCTGTGTGTATGTGTGAATCACATATATCTATCTCTATCTATGACTGGATGGCTCTTTGTCAGGAAGGATTTGATTACGTTTTCTTGCCCTGGTAAAGGGAGTTGGACTGGATGGCCTTAAGTATTTTCTGTTGGTCATAGGGGTTCTGTGTGGGAAGTTTGCCCCAATTCTGTCGTTGGTGGGGTTCAGAATTGTTGAGATTAACTTCACAATTCAGCAGCAGATCAGTTGCACAACTTCAGCGCTTTCCAGTAGCTTCTTCCTGCACAGTATTTTCAGTCAACTGCTCCCACAGCCTGCAGTCACTCTGGAACCTTTTACAGACACTTGAGCACATGCCCGGCCATTGTCAGTTTTACTATTATTTTTCCCCCAGTCTAGATGGCATTACAAACTTACCACAGCATACAGTTATATCTTGTTTTAGCAGACAGGTTCTTTTAATTACATATAGCCTTCGACGAACAACATCACAGCCCAAGGAAAAATATACACTGTACATGACTTCCTTATATACAATTCTATACAATTACACATAGCAATCTCTGATTGGTTCCCAACTCATTAACTTAACTCAGACCCAGGATTACATCATTCACAATCACCTGGACTAGGCCAGAACACATTCCCCAAATGATTCCCTATATACAGTTAATGCATGACTCAGCATTTCCAATAGAAGCCCATTAGCAGTGCATGACTCAGCTATATTACATTACAATACATTGCAAAACCTGACAAGAATGCTCCTTGACTGTAGGTGAACTATAAATCCCAGTAACTACAACTCCCAAATGTCAAGGTCTATTTTCCCCCCAAACTCCATCTGTGTTCATATTTGGGCATATTGAATATTCATTCCAAGTTTGGTCCAGATCCATCATTGCTTGAGTCCACAGTGCTCCCAGGATGTAGGTGAACTACATCTCCCAAACTCAAGTTCAGTGCCCACCAAACCCTTCTAGCGTTTTCTGTTGGTTATGGGAGTCCTGTATGCCGCATTTAGTTCAATTCCAGCATTGGTGGAATTCAGAATGCTCTGATTGTAGGCGAACTATAAATCCCAGCAACTACATCTCCCAAATGACAAAATCAATTCTTTTTGAGTGATGGTCACTCCTTGGGTTAGTAGGTGTGTTGTGTCCAAATGTGGTGTCAATTCGCCCAGTGGTTTTTGAGTTATATTAATCCCACAAGCAAACATTACATTTTTATTTATATAGATTATATAGTAATATATAATATATAAATATATATTTTAATATATATTTTAATATATAATATATATAATATATATTATATTTTTATTTATGTATTTCACACCTTTCTTTGAAGAGGAAATATTCATAATCATAAGAATGCTGATATATATATCCTGTGACTTTCATGGCATTCCTGCTCTTTGAAAATGGCTCTGTTTACCTTTTTGTGCTGCCCCAGAACTCAGATATGGTGCCCTCTCATTCATTGCTGTTTCAAATCCACCTCCAAAAACTCTCAACTTTTCCAAGATGTCTTTGCACTTGTCTTCAGCTGAACAAAAGCATCCAGGACTGCGTTGCTCATATAAAATAATGACAATAGTTTGTAATCTTGACGGACTGGGGCGAAAATAACTAATCTATTAGTTCCTGCCGAGTTAAGCAGCATTCATGATTTTTATTTTTTTATGTATGGTAAGCTGGGCCCTGCTTTTTAGATTGCTGCTTCTTTGTGCAGTTAATTCCCTTACAGGACGTCTTCGATTATGTTTTGCAGGCACAAAAGATGGTGCGGCATTTAAGGCAAAAATTCCCATTGTGGACCCATTGAAATAGATAAATGGAATCAATGAAAGTGTCGTAATTGTTGATTTAAGTAGCATTCATTAATCAGGCCTGCTCCCGCTGGATTAACCATTCAGTCGAACGCTCATTGTTCTGTATCCATTTATCTTTCTGTGTCCCAATATTATATATTTCTATGGCCAAGATGGAACTGGGATTATGTAAATTGGGGATCTGCGTGGATCTGTGCTGTAGTGGCTTAACACTTTTGCTCCTATTAAACTAATGCTTAATAGGACTTAACTTAATGGTGATGGTTGTTTTTTCAAAATCTCTTTTTGGAAGATTTCATGCTTTTATGGATAAATGGGCCCAAAGTAAATAAGTGTTGCACTCCAGGTACAGAAGAAGCCCTCTGACTTAAAACACACCACACGAAGAGAATCAAATCTTCTTTTATTAAAGCTTAGTAAATAGCCAGAAGAAATAAATGCTTGTAAGAAAATGAGAAGGTTCCAAAAAGTATTAGTCCATAAACAGTAGTAACCCAAAGCAACGTCCAATTCTGGGCACCATAATTCAAGAGAGATATTGACAAGCTGGAATGTGTCCAGAGGAGTGGGACTCAAAGGATCAAGGGTCTGGATAACAAGCCCTATGAGGAGCGGCTTAAGGAGCTGGGCATGTTTAGCCTGAAGAAGAGAAGGATGAGAGGAGATATGATAGCCATGTATAAATACGTGAGAGGAAGCCACAGGGAGAAGGGAGCAAGCTTGTTTTCTGCTTCCATGGAGATTAGGACAAGGAACAATGGCTTCAAACTACAATAAAGGAGATTCCATCTAAACATAAGGAAGAACTTCCAGACTGTGAGAGCCGTTCAGCAGTGGAACTTTCCGCCCCAGAGTGTGGTGGAGGCTCCTTCTTTGGAAGCTTTTAAACAGAGGCTGGATGGTCATCTGTCAGGGGTGATTTGAATGCAATATTCCTGCTTCTTGGCAGAATGGGGTTGGACTGGATGGCCCATGAGGTCTCTTCCAACTCTTTGATTCTATGATTCTATGATAAGAAATACAGGCAATCCACGACAGCATTAAATCCAGACAGGAATCAAGCAGGATGCAAAGACAATCCAAAACTCCACAGAAACAAGATCCCTTGAACAAGACTTCCATGGCACAAGAACTTGGTTTCCAAACGATGCCTGATCTGACAAGATTTTCTACAGGCAAACCTTAAATCCCAAAAACTGTTTTCGTTTTCCCCCAGTCTTTGACTTTAATTGACGAATTCTTTTGGATCTACGTAAACATTGGGCCTCTTGTTGATTCTGGCTAATCTCCAGCTGCCGACTCTGCTTATCTGACTTCTCATTAACTTTAGTAGGTGTCAGACTGTTTTCCAAACTAGAATCTGGAGATGTATTGTCGAAGGCTTTCATGGCCGGAGTCACTGGGTTGTTGTAGGTTTTTTTTTGGGCTATATGGCCATGGTCTAGAGGCATTCTCTCCTGACGTTTCGCCTGCATCTATGGCAAGCATCCTCAGAGGTAGTGAGGTCTGTTGGGACTAGGGAAAAGGGTTTATATATCTGTGGAATGACCAGGGTGAGACAAAGGACTCTTGTAGTTCTTTGCGGATGGTGTGAATTCTCTCTCGTAAGAGGTTGCGTTCCAGGCAGCCATAGATCCGGTGAGCCTGTGGTGTTTTGAAAGTCCTTTTGGCTGCGAGAAATTGTGGGATGGTATCTGTGTCTCTGCAGCGTAGAAGGAAAGTCAGGGAGCACAGTAGATGTGCTTTCCTGGTCCTTAGTTTTTCCAATTTTCGTGTGTCTTGGAACAGTTTCTCCCCGTAGAGATGTTCAATGTATTGTCAAAGGCTTTCATGGCCAGAATCACTGGGTTGTTGTAGGTTTTTTCTGCCCCAGTGATCATTGTATTTTGGAAAAAAATGGCTTGTTGTGGAAACAAGAATTGGGGATAAAGCTTCAGCTGGGACATGTTTTCCTCATGATAATAACTCTTTCAGGTGTGGATTTCCCTTCCGAGGGGTAGATTTCTCTCACTTCTCATTGCCTCAGCCCCCTTTTAAAACTATGGCTCGTTTGTAAGTCAGATGTTTGTAACTTGGAGACTGCCAGTACTGGTTTTTCATTGTTAAGAGTGACTAAACTATTGTTGCCATCAGGATCTTCCTTTCTTTCTGTTTCAGGTGTTTACACTGGAAACCTCCTCAGTGTCTCATTCACTCATGCAGAAGGTAAGTAACATGCTTTCAACAATGTATGTCTACACATTGTCGTCATGCTAGCCTCATGATATTTCCCCAAATGAATTCAAGTTGAATCTCTACTGCTTCTTAGCATGACTCAGTTGTATATTTGAGCGTATCTTTTCAACCTATTGAGCTTTGCCTAAGACTTATCCTTGTTAGTCCAGAACTGAAATAGTCTCTATTGGATTAGATTTTTCTAGCTGCTCTTTTCGCATATGAACATTTCGAGAACTGTTTTGGAAGGTTGCCCATGTGACATAGAGGTTTAAAGGAGTAAGTAGAATATAATCCGATAGGGTTAATATCAATTGTCATAGTTTACAGTCATATTTTCGTGTTAAGTATCTGGTTTTATTCTAGTTTGGGGAGGAAGGCTGCATCTATCTTTGAAAATTACTTCCCCAAAAAATCAATTAAAAAGACAATCTTGTTATGAATAACTTTTCAATAACTTTAAAGCATATGTTCTTTTTCTTGTAATTTTCCAGTATGAGAAAGGGTATCAAAACTTTTACAGAACATCATTTAGACATACAGACCTATTATGTTGCACATCAGCAGGAGTTCACCTTGCTCACAGCATTCACCAAGAAACCAAACATGGTAATAAACAGTTTGTTGATAAAAACACATATAAAAAGGGCCGAAGGCAAATAGAAGGGTAAAAATCCAAGAGTTAATAAAGGAAGCAAGTCCCAAAGGCAATAGGTAAATCCGGAAAACAATGCTTAAAACATGAACAAGAATCCAGAAAACAAGGAGCAAAACATGGTCAGGAATCTAAAGGTAAATCCATAAAACACGGAGCATAATTCTTGGATCTTGAACTACGACACGAACTAGGAACAACACAGGAGTTTCTCACTCCAGTAGTGATGTTGCTTGATCTAAAATCCTAACAGCTCTCTCACTAATTTAAGGACTGCAAAACATGAACACATTCCTTTGACCTTGAGAGGCCTGCTTTTGCCTCTCTTTCTCATGGATTTTCCTGCACCTGACTCTCTATCCCCTCAGAAGCAGCCTAGTATCTCTGTCTAAGCCAGCTGCTTTTTTGGATGATTTATTTATTTATTTAAAACATTTATATTCCGCCCTTCTCACCCTGAAGAGGACTCAGGGCGGAGCACAGCATATATACAGCAAACATTCAATGCCAGGACACAAATTCTTATATACATACATAAAAATTAAAAATATTTATCAAAATATTAAAATACACCATTTAAAACCATCCTAGTCATCCACGTCAAATCTAATTGGCCTGGTAATCTTTTCTATTGCTGCTTTATTGCCCTGTCCCAAAAGCTTGGTCCCACAGCCAAGTTTTTACCATCCTTCTAAAGGACAGGGAGAGGGGGTCGACCTGTTCTCACCAGGAAGGGAGTTCCATAGTGGGGAGCAATCACCGAGAAGACCCTGTCTCTCATCCCCACCAATCGTGCCTGTGACAATGGTGGGACGGAAAGCAGGGCCTTCCCGGAGGATCTTAATCTCCACAATGGTTCATAGGGAGAGATGCGTTCGGACAGGTAATTTGGGCTGGGGCCGTTTAGGGCTTTCTGGGACAAAGCCAGCACTTTGAATTGTGCCCGATAGCAAACTGGTAGCCAGTGGATGAGTTAATGTTATCCTCTTCTCCCTGCCTGTTGTTGTCCAAAACAGTTCCACTTTCACATTGTGTCTTAGCAACTGCATCTTACTCCAAAAACCCCTCCATTCCCTCAGCTACAGAACCATCTTGCTCTAAAGCCCCCTCTGTTTGCTTACCTACAGAACCATCAGGTCTTGAACCCCCAAACCCCTCATCTTCATCTGGCCGAACCACAACATATAGATTATATGTAACCACATTCAATTCACAAACAACCTACAGTTACGTTGTCTAACAAACAGACAAGAGGGGAATTACATTTTTACTCAACATTCACATTACCCATACACATTCATTCATCCTCATTCATAGATCATAGAATCAAAGAGTTGGAAGAGACCTCATGGGCCATCCAGTCCAACCCCCTGCCAAGAAGCAGGAATATTGCATTAAAATCACCCCTGACAGATGGCCATCCAGCCTCTGTTTAAAGCAGGAATATCGTATTCAAATCAAGAAGCAGGAATATTGCATTCAAATCACCCCTATTTATTTGTCGTGTCAGAGCAACCAGTCCATTATATATTACATTTCTAACAGAAACAAAGCAAACAGACAGAAAAATACACAACTTGTGAGTTTGGTAGTTGATTAAATGTCCTTTGACCAGTATCTGGCCATTTGGAGTGCCTCTGGTGTTGCTGCAAGAAGGTCCTCCATTGTGCATGTGGCAGGGCTCAGGCATTGCAGCAGGTGGTCTGTGGTTTGCTCTTCTCCGCACTCGCATGTCGTGGATTCCACTTTGTAGCCCCATTTCTGAAGGTTGGATCTGCATCTCGTGGTGCCAGAGCGCAGTCTGTTCAGTGCCTTCCAAGTCGCCCAGTCTTCTGTGTGCCCAGGGGGAGTCTCTCATTTGGTATCAGCCATTGGTTGAGGTTCTGGGTTTGAGCCTGCCACCTTTGGACTCTCGCTTGCTGAGGTGTTCCAGCGAGTGTCTCTGTAGATCTTAGAAAACTATTTCTAGATTTAAGTCGTTGACGTGCTGGCTGATACCCAAACAGGGGATGAGCTGGAGATGTCTCTGCCTTGGTCCTTTCACTATTGGCTGCTACTTCCCGGCGGATGTCAGGTGGTGCAATACCGGCTAAGCAGTGTAATTTCTCCAGTGGTGTAGGGCGCAGACACCCCGTGATCATGTGGCATGTCTCATTAAGAGCCACATCCACTGTTTTAGTATGGTGAGATGTGTTCCACACTGGGCATGCATACTCAGCAGCAGAGTAGCATAGCGCAAGGGCAGATGTCTTCACTGTGTCTGGTTGTGATCCCCAGGTTGTGCCAGTCAGCTTTCGTATGATATGGTTTCTAGCACCCACTTTTTGCTTGATGTTCAGGCAGTGCTTCTTGTAGGTAAGAGCACGGTCCAGAGTGACTCCCAGGTATTTGGGTGCTGCAATGCTCCAGTGGGATTCCTTCCCAGGTGATCTTCAGAGCTCGGGATGCTTCTCTGTTCTTGAGATGAAAGGCACATGTCTGTGTTTTAGATGGGTTGGGATCAGCTGGTTTTCCCTGTAGTAGGCAGTAAGAGCTGAAATCACCCCTGACAGATGGCCATCCAGCCTCTGTTCATCCAAATATTACCATATTCTTTTTCCTTCCTTGGAGAAGCGCCTGCTTAGGCCAGACCCTGCTTACCCTGCAGCTTGCCAACACACAGTTCTAAAACTTCCAAAACTTCTAAAACACCAAAATGCATATTCCAAAATTGAACTTCTTTCTCTTCCCTTGAAAAAAGGAGGCAAGTGACCAGAATGCTGCTTTCCCATAGCAGATCTGCCACTCCCAAGGTACACCATCTCTCTCAGTAGAGCATGGCGGGTGAACAGCATAGCTATCTGTCACAGTTTTGGATTGTAATAAGGTCTCTTATATAGTGATATTTCTTGCTGATGTTCCAAAGTTGTAAATGAATGATGTTTTTTCCAGCCTGGCTTCCTCTCAGTTCCTGGCAGATGTTGACTCTTCCTAATTGGTGTTGGTAAACATAAGGAGCCTTGTGTTGACTTTCTTACTTAAAAGAGCGATTGTCTTTGGCAATGTAAACAGAGATAATTTCCTCTAAAAGTTCAACAGTTCATTTGTCACAGTTCATCAACTTTCAAATATAATTCCTGAGTATAGTTGTTTTCCAGGCTTCATTATTTTAGAATTGTGTCTTCAGTCCAATTAGGCCCCATTCATACACCTTTCATACAAATCCATTCAAACCATACATTAAATATACAGGGTTAGTCAAAATGAATAGGCCAATAAGAAAATTAATTTTAGACGAATGTATGTTTACTGTAACCAAACCACAGCTACGTAGCGACAGATAAACTATCAAAGTTTTTTTTGAGCAACACACATGTACGTTAATGCCGCTAGGCGTCGCTAGGGGTCGCTGTTTTCAAAATGGCGGAATCAAGCAAAGAGAAGGCGTTTTGTGTGATGACATTTGCTAAAACAATGTCAGTAATTACGGTCCAGTGAGAATTTCAAGGGTTAGGGTTAGGGTTAGGGTTAGGGTTAGGGTTAGGGTTAGGGATAGGGATAGGGTTAGGGATAGGGATAGGGATAGGGTTAGGGTTAGGGTTAGGGTTAGGGATAGGGTTAGGGTTAGGGATAGGGTTAGGGATAGGGATAGGGTAGGGTTAGGGTTAGGGTTAGGGATAGGGTTAGGGTTAGGGTTAGGGTTAGGGATAGGGTTAGGGTTAGGGTTAGGGATAGGGTTAGGGTTAGGGTTAGGGTAGGGTTAGGGTTAGGGATAGGGTTAGGGTTAGGGTTAGGGTTAGGGTTAGGGTTAGGGTTAGGGTTAGGGTTAGGGTTAGGACCTCAACGAACACCTTCCCAGACGTTGCTGCATTCGATGCCATTACGTCGGATGTGCTGCAACGGATGTGGAATGAACTGGACTATCGCTTGGACATCTGCCGTGTCACACGGGGCGCCCATATCGAACATCTCTGAAGGTGAGACAAAACTTTGATAGTTTATCTGTCGCTACGTAGCTGTGGTTTGGTTACAGTAAACATACATTTGTCTAAAATTAATTTTCTTATTGGCCTATTCATTTTGACTAACCCTGTATTTTATGCGTCACAATCTTCTTTGAAAATATTCTGTTCAAATCATCTTATATGATTTTTTTTATTTTAAAAAAAGATCCAGCCATGTGATATCCAGCATTTCAGTACAAATTGCTCTCTGCAACAACCTAAAATAAAAGGATTAAATCTTTGAAAGGAAATTGGTGGAATAACATGAAAATTGCTCTGCAGGCGCTAAGTAGGAGAATTAAATGAAAGTGATTCTAGGGTGTTGTTTCTAGAGTGTTGATTAGAAGTCTTTTGAAGAAACTCTTTTCTACCAGAAGTTGGTAATTTTAGTAATTTGGGGTGAATTAATGCTCATGATGTTTTGCATAAAAATAATACATTAGAGAAGTAACAACCGGTGGCCCCGCTCTTACGTCTTCAAGATTGTTTTAAAAGCAAACAGTGGTAAAGCAACGAAGAAAATGTGGGTTCAGGTATATGCCTCCGCCTTTAACTGTGGATGATGGGATTGCAATCCCAACACATCTGGAAAGCATCTGATTGGGAAAAGCTGCCCTTTGGGTATTCAGGATTACATAAATTGTAGATGTATCTGCACAGAGGTGTACAGCTATTTGTGAATTGGCTTAGTTAAAATATTAGTTGTGCTAGCATAAAGAAGATTGGATGTGATTATAGTTTATTGTAAACAAGCACGATTCCTCATCTTTATGTCTTTAGTTTTGAGGGATTTAGGGTTCTCTATCATGTTCTCATCTGATTTGTATGTACTTTGGAGTTCTTTTGAGTCTGCTTTCTTTATCAATTACGCTTCCAAATTTGTGAGCAACTGGCAGGCTGACTTCAGCTCTCCCCTCAAGCCTTATATAAGCATTAGAATTCAGGAAATGTTGAGACTAGAGAGTAATCATATAATTTAGAGGGCCAGATTATAATTTGAAAAATACATGAATGAATTCCTATGCACACTGCACCTATCTTATTTGTAGTGCAAAAAACACTATAAATAAGGCAGGAGAAGACCAGGCTGGGCCCAGGGAAGTGGCTGGCAAATTGGCCCCAAAGCTGCTTCGTCCACCGCCTCCCCCTCTTCTCCTGCCTTTGGGATGAGGCAAGGCTCCTCCAGAAGGCAGAGGTAGACCAGGCTGGGCCCAGGGAGGTGGCGGGCGAAGTGGCCTCGAAGCCGCTTCGCCCATCGCCTCTCACCCTTCTCCACACCCCGCGGGCCAGATAAATGCCCTCGGAGGGCCAGGTCCAGCCCGTGGGCCGTAGTTTGAGGTCCCCTGCTATAGAACAAGAGATTCCTAAGCTGCAGACAAAAGGAACTGAGGCAGTAGCCCCTCTCACTAGTTATATACTCTATGAGGAATGCAAGCACAGGAAATACCACATGTGTGAATTTCTCAGATCACCACTTGAAGAAACATGTTACAGCTAAGCAACCATTACTTCGTGGAAGCCTTTTATATGCCTCTACATCTAAAAAGCTGTTTTTTAAAACAAGAAGTGGCTTCCACCAACTTCCAGTTATGAGCTTTATTTCTGTGATTTGTTGCACTCTTTGTCGTCCCCAGAAGGGATCTGCCCAGAAAATATCTCCATAGGCCTGTCCATTGGCCCACCCTTGTCCTAAATGATTGGCTATGCCTTTTGTGTTGGAAAGCAGTTCTCAAAAGGAATGAGAGCTTGGGGAAGTCACTCACTATTTGTTTTCCTTTCTAAAGATTTTTAAGGCCAACCATCTAGAAAATAGAATTAAAATAATAGAGAAGAACCCTGAGTCGTTGACTTCTTCTGATCTTGGGGACAAAAAGGTAAGTCAATTCTATTTTTTGGGAGACTTTTAAAAACTTTTTAAAGCATGTAGTGCAGCGTTTCTCAACCTGGAAATTGGGACTCCTGGGGGGGGGGGGGGTTGCAAGGGGATGTCAAAGGGCTTGCCAAAGACCATGAGAAAACACAGTATTTTCTGTTGGTCCTAGGGGTGCTGTGTGGGAAGTTTGGCCCAATTGCATCATTGGTGGGGTTCAGAATACTCTTTGTAGGTGAACTATAAATCCCAACAACTACAACTCCCAAATGTCAAGCTCTATTACCCCCAAACTCCACCAATGTTCACATTTGGGTATATTGAGTATCTGTGCCAAGTTTGGTCCAGATCTGTCATTGTTTGAGTCCGCAGTGCTCTTTGGATGTAGGTGAACTACAGCTCCAAAACTCAAGGTCAGTGTCCACCAAATCCTTCCAGTAATTTCTGTTGATTATGGAAGCACTGTTTGCCAAGTTTGACACAATTCCCTCATTGGTGGAATTCAGAACGCGCTTTGATTGTAGGTGAACTAAAAATCCCAGCAACAACTCCCAGGAAAGACAGGAAAGCTTAGAGAAGACAACTGTGTCGGGGAAAATTGAAGGAAAAAGGAAGAGGGGCCAACGAAGGGCAAGATGGATGAATGGAATCCTTGAAGTGACTGGCTGGTCCTTGAAGGAGTTGGGAGTGGTGACGAGCGACAGGGAGCTCTGGCGTGGCTGGTCCAAGAGGTCACAAAGAGTCAAAAGCGACTGAACGAATGAACAACAACACAACTCCCAAATGACAAAATCAACCCCCCCCCCCCCCACAGAAAAAGACCCCATCAGTATTCACATTTGGGCATATCGGGTATTTGTACAAATTTGGTCCAGTGAATGAAAATACATCTTGCATATCAGAGATTTACATTACAATTCATAACAGGAGCAAAATGACAGTTCTGAAGTAGCAACGAAAATAAGTTTATGGTTGAGGGTCATTACAACATGAGGAACTGTATTATGGGGTCGCGGCATGAGGAAGGTTGATAACCATTGTACCTTTGCGAACCGACTGAGAGGTTTTAGAGTTGTTGTTGGCATCCTGGCCAAATCTTAACAGCTTTTCAGTGGTAGAGTAAGCCTTAATTTGTATTTGTGTCTTCATTAGATGCCTTTTTGCATTGCATTGGCTTGGCATTTTGAAACTGGAAAAAGATGAGGTTGAGAGGATTTTCTTCTGTTACCAAGTTTCTTGTACAATTATCATATTTATGGGGGAAGAGAAGAAGAGAGGATCAATACACGTTCTCACCAATGGTTTCTCTTCATCCTGGAAAGAAGTGACTAGTGGGATGCTTCAGGGTTCTGTCCTGGGCTCAGTACTATTCAATATCTTTCTTAATGACTTAGATGAAGGTTTAGAGGGAATGATTATTAAGTTTGCAGATGATACCAAATCAGGAGTGATAGCTAATACTCAGGACGACAGGATCAGAATTCAAAACAACTTAACAGATTAGAGAGCTGGTTAGCCAAAACTAAACATGAATCTCAACAAGAAGAAGCGTAAGATACTACAAGTCGGCAGAAAAAATGAAATGCAGAGATACAGGATTGGGGATCCCTGGCTCAACAGCAATCCATGTGAAAAGGATCTAGGAATCTTTGAGAACAGCAAACTGAACAGAAGCAAACAGTGTGATGTGGCTGCTAAAAAAGCCAATGGGATTTTGGGCGCATCAGAAGGAGTCTAGGGTCTAAATTGAGAGAAGTCATGATGCCTCTCTATTTTGCTTTATTTATTATTATTATTTTATTTGCAGCATTTATATTCCGCCCTTCTCACCCGGCAGGGGACTCAGGGCGAATTACAATGTACACATATATGGCAAACATTCAATGCCAATTTTGACATACAACATATACAGACAAACACAGAGGCTATTTAACTTTTTCTGGCCACTAGGGGAACTGTCGCTTTCATCATCCATCTGCGACACTGATGAAGTACTTCCGCATTCCCTGCATGCTTTTTTGCTGGAGTGCTTGCTGGAGTGCTTGCTGGCCTCATAAATTAGTTAATTTAGCATCCCCACACTTTAAGGTGGTACCTAATTTTCCTACTTGACAGATGCAACTGTCTTTCGGGTTGCAAAGGTCGACAACAGGCTACACAATTGGTTGGAAACCCACTCCAACCCAGGCTGGCTTCAAACCTATCACCTTTTGGTCAGAGTGATCTTAATGCAGCTGACACTCAGCCAGCTGCGCCACAATCCCGGTCTTCCTGACTGTAAGAGCTGTTCAGCAGTGGAACTCTTTGCCTCAGAGTGTGGTGGAAACACCTTCCTTGGAAGCTTTTAAACAGAGGCTGGATGGCCATCTGTCAGGGGTGCTCTGATTGTGCTTTTCCATTATGGCAGGGGATTGGGCTAGATGGCCCATATGGTCTCTTCTAACTCCATAATTCTATAAGTCTCTGAAAACTCTCCTGCATGTCTAGGGTGTTTTTTTGCCCTGTATCAGGAGCAACTTGAGAAATTTCAAGTTGCTTCTGGTGTGAGAGAATTGGCTGTCTGCAAGGATGTTGCCCAGGGGATGCCCAGATGTTTTGATGTTTTACCATCCTTGTGGGAGACTATTCTCATGTCTCCGCATGGGGAGCTGGAGCTGACAGAGGAAGCTCATCTGTGTCCTCCCCCAATTCGAACCTTTGATCTGTCAGTTTTCAGTCCTGCCGGCACAAGGGTTTAACCGAGGGCTAGAGTGGTAATAAAAGTGCTCAGATATGTGCATCTTGGTCTGTTTTCAAATGCTTAGATCCCTTTCCCCTTCTTTTCTCCAAGGTATCCGTTCTAATTGGCGAGCCCTTTTTCTCTACAAGCTTGTTACCATGGCACAATTTATATTTCTGGTACGGCCGGACGGCGCTGGCACCTCACTTCACCAGTGACATAAAGGTCCTCCCCGAGTCGGCTTCCCTTCACCTGATGGTTGTGGAGTTCAAGGTAAAGTGCCTCTGGTTTTTCCCCCATAGCGGCATTTTAGGATTCAAGTGCATCACCTCTGAATGCATCATCTAGATCTAAAAGAACTGCTTTGCTTCAGGACAGATGAGCTTTGTGGCCACCTGTCAACAGTTCAAGCCACATGGCTAGCAGTCATTGAGAATGGTGTTCTCCAGAGATAAAAATGCTTTGGATTATCGTTCTGACATGCTCCAGCATTGGCAATCTAAGGACAACTGTGTTTTTGTTATAACTTACACTGTTTCGCCTTAGAAGGGATTTGTGATGTTGTAATGAATGGTGGAGGGAGAACAGATTAACTGAATGCATTGCTTTTTTATCCTTGGAGAGTTCAACACAATCTGAGAGCAAAAGTGTTGGAGCTGTTTGCAATTTATAATGTAGATTTCAAAATATGTTTGTATGTTTAAAATACAGTAGCTATGTGCCGAGTGTATTCCTGTGTGGAAAGAGTTAACTAAACCATGGAGGGAACGGCATTCCTAGAAGTGTCATAAATCAAGTGTATAGAACAAATGGACACCATGCATTGTACGTCATACGTCACTCTGGAATGCAGGAGGTGTGGACTAGTACTGATAACAGTGTTTGTGTGTTCACAGTGTTATGATCGGAAGGGAAAGAAGCAAGTTTACGATGTGCTTAGTGTTAAGTAGCTTCTAATTTATATAGCTGTAATATAAAGAAGTTTATAGCTTAAGGTGGCTGTGATTGATCTGTTTCTGCCTTGCTGTGCGGCCGATGCCACTGACAAAAAGCTCAGACACATTTTTATGATAAACTGAGACTGACTTTCAAATAAACATGTATGCAATTATGCTGTTGCCCATTTTGAATTGCTTCTGGTTGCTTCTGGTGCCCAGTGTGGAACACATCTCACCACACTAAAAGAGTGGATGTGGCTCTTAATGAGACATGCCACATTATCACAGGATATCTATGCCCTACACCACTGGAGAAATTATCCTGTTTCGCCAATATTGCACCACCTGACATCCGCTGGGAAGTAGCAGCCTGTAATGAAAGGACCAAGTTATTGACATATCCGGCCCATCCTCTGTTTAGATATCAGCCAGCATGCCAATACCTTAAATCAAGAAATCGCTTCCTAAGATCTACAGAGACACTTGCAGGAACAGCAAGCGAGAGTCCAAAAGTGGCAGGCTTAAACCCGAAACCTCAATCAGTGGCTGATACCAAATGAGAGACTCTCCTCTGGGCACACAGAAGACTGGGCGACTCGGAAGACGCTGAACAGTCTGCGTTCTGGCACCACGAGATGCAGAGCCAACCTTAAGAAATGTATATCTTTTCCAATTTGTTTTAAAATCTATGCTGGTTTGATAGAACACTCAGATTTAAAAGTGCTTTTTGTGTATTTGAACTGGAAATAAAATAGCATTTATACAGTGGTTCTAATACCGCCAGGCAAATACATTGTATTTCAAGAGCTGCTCAACAGTGGAACTCATTGCCTCATGGTGTGATGGATGCTCCTTTTTTTGAAGGCCTTTAAACAGAGGCTGGATGGCCATCTGTCGGGAATGCTTTGATTGTGCTTTTCCTGCATAGCAGAAGGGGGTTGAATTGGATTATCTATGGTGTCTCTCCCACCTCTATAATTCTATTATTATTACTACTACTATTATTATAATAGAGGCTGGATGGCCATCTGTTGGGAGTGCTTTGATTGTGCTTTTCCTGCACGACACAAGGGGGTTGGACTGGATTACCCCTAGGGTCTCTTCCAGTTCTAGGATTGTGTTTATTATGATTATGATTATAATGAGAGAGGCTGAATGGCCATCTTTCAAGGGTACTTTGATTGTGCTTTTCCTGCATGGCACAAGGTGTTTGGACTGAATGGCTATGGTGTCTCTTCCCACTCTGTAATTCTATTATTACTATTGTTATTATTACTATTCTTTTTTTTTTAAAAAAAAGAATTTTATTAAATTTTCACATAAGTTTATATAAAACCACCACCTGAGAAAAAAAATAAAAATAAAGAAGTTACAAGGAAAGTGGGAAAACATTAACATATAGGAAAGTAGGAAAAGAGGAAAGATTTAAAATCTCTCCCAAAAAGAAAAAGTGGGAGGTAAAAAGAGAGAGAAAAAAGACAATAAGGTAAATGTTGACTTCCATTCTGTGTCTCTGCATGTCTTATATTAATGTTCTTGTCCTATTATTTTCGTTTCATCTATTCCTTCTCAGAGGATAGTATTCTTTTACACAAGTGACAAAAGGCGTTATTGCATTATTTGACTATCATAATTCTTATACAAGAAAATATTTATCAATTGTTATTTTCCTGCCTCTTTTATTTTAAATATTTTTCAAAAAAAATGACCAATCAGTTTCTCTTATAAGATTTCCCGAACTTTTTTTTTTAAAAAGAATGTTAATTTGTCCATATCTTTCACTTCGTGAATCTTATTATTACTATTTTTATAACAGAAACTGGATGGTGATCTGTCGGGAGTGCTTTGATTGTACTTTTCCTGTATGTCAGGAGCTGGGCCGGATGGCTTGTGTGGCCTCTTCCAACTCTAGGGCTCTATGATTTCATTTTGAAGTGCTAAAGGAAATACCATTGTGTTTCTTTTTCCCTAGGACTTGTGGCGCATCCGCAGCCCATGTGGCAGTTGTGAAGGGTTTGATGTGAGCATCATGGATGAGATGATAAAGGTGAGGCATTCTTCCCATTGTGTCTGTGAAATGCTATTTGCATCATAGATTTAATGGTGGAGAAAGTGGTCTAATGTGTGTTTCTCGCCAACATGGACAGTAAATGGAATACATTGCAGCAGAATTGGTCATCTGGGGAGCTAGGCCAGAACTTTCAAACCTGTGTGTTGGGCTGTGAGCCGTGACACATTAGTGTGCCGATTGCAGTGTGTAGGCGAGTTGCGCCTGTCTCAGGAGCACACAGGGTGGTGGGGGGTGGCCATCTGCTGAGCCCCACAGGCTGCGAGGCATTCTTCGTGCTTTCCCTGGGTAACACCCCATGTTTTTCCAAACACATAAGGTAAAAAGGTAAAGGTTTGCCCCTGACATGAAATCCAGTCATGTCCGACTCTGGGATGTGGTGCTCATCTCCATTTCTAAGCCAAAGAGTCGGCATTGTCCATAGGTCATGTGGCCAGCATAACTGCATGGAGCGCCGTTACCTTCCCGCCAGAGCGGAACCTATTGATCTATTCACATTTGCATGTTTTCGAACTGCTTGGTTGGCAGAAGCTGGGGCTGACAGCAGAAGCTCGCGCCGCTCTCCGGATTCGAACCTGCGACCTTTCGGTCAACAAGCTCAGCAACTCAGCGCTTTAACTCACTGCACCACCGGGGGCTCCACACACATGCTTTCACTCAGTTCAGCTCAGTATCTCTTCCATCCCTTCCTACTAGGCCTGGGTAACAATGGAAAAATTTGTTTCTAAAATCGATTTGTATTTGGGGGGTTTTTTTGTTTCGATATTTAAAATAATTACAAAATTTTCCTTTTAAAAAGTTCGATATTTACGAAATTTCGTAAATGGTAAAAAATTAACGAATCGATTTTCGAAACAATAACGAATCGATTCGTTAATGGCGGACGCGACCGCGAAATACGCTAAAAAACCTCCAAAACCTTCTGAAGCAGTGGTTCTCAACCTCCCTAATGCCGTGACCCCTTAGTACAGTTCCTCACGTTGTGGTGACCCCCAACCATAACATTTTCATTGCTACTTCGTAACTGTAATTTTGCTACCGTTATGAATCGTAATGTAAATATCTGATATGCAAGATGTATTTTCAAATCCCAAATACCCAATATGCCCAAATTTGAATACTGGTGGGGTTGTGGGGGGGGGGGGGATTGGGAGTTTTAGTTGCTGGGATTTATAGTTCACCTACAATCAAAGAGCATTCTGAACACCACCAATGATGGAAATTGAACCAAACTTGGCACACAGAACTCCCATGACCAAGAGAAAATACTGGGAGGATCTGTGGACATTGACCTTGAATTTTGGAGTTGTAGTTCACCTACATCCAGAGAGCACTGTGGACTCAAACAGTGATGGATCTGGACCAAACTTGGCACGAATACTCAATATGCTGAAATGTGAATACTGGAGGAGTTCGAGAAAAATAGACCTTAACATTGGGGAGTTGTAGTTGCTGGGATTTATAGTTCACCTACAATGAAATAACATTCTGAACCCCAACAACGATAGAATTGGACCAAACTTCCCACACAGAACCCCCATGACCAACAGAAAATACTATGTTTTCTGATGGTCTTTGGCGACCCCTCTGACACCCCCTGGCGACCCCCACAGGGGTCCGCTAAAAAACCTCCGAAACCTTCTGAAGCTTCCCTCTCCCTCTGTTGTTGACTGTTGGTGTGATATTATAATTTTTTTTCACTAATTAAACCATAAAACTGGCCCAGACATGCGGGAATAATAACGAAACGACCTCAAAACAATAACGAAACGAATACAATATCGAAATACGAAGCATTTACAAAACGTTTTTGAAAATTCGTTTTTTTAAATAATTGCTCCAGAATGGTTCGTTATCGTTTTGTAATTGAAAAAATTAACGAATTATTAACGAATTACGAATTAACGAAATGAAACCGCCCAGCCCTACTTCCTACCCCTGGTCCCGGAATCAAATCTGGACATGGCCTAAACAAAGCAATCTATATATATATAAATGCTCTGTGCATAATGAGAACCTTAAAAACAAAAAAAACTACAGGGCCAAATGACCCCAAACTTGGCAACAAAACTCCTCACAATCCAAGGAGTGACCATCACTGAAAAAACTCCCAGAAAAACACCTTTAAATTCAAAAAAGGAAGAAGACAACACACCTCCCCTATCCCTCATGCTGAGGACACAGAATGAGGGTTCCGAAGCAGCAGTAGCTGCGATGTCTCTCGGCGCCTAACTAACACTAAGGCAAGGGATCAAAGGGCAGAGGCTGAGGATGGGGGGGGGGGGAGGAAAAGAGGGAGGCTGGCCACACTCTGTGCACACACACTGACTCTCTGCCCCCCCCCCTTTGCCCACACACACACTCCCACAGCACAAGGGAAGGAGGAAGGTACAATGATGGGGGTCATAGGGACACATGAAACTGACATTGCTTGGAAAGGAGCTCCAAAGACCATCCAGCCCAACCTCATTTGGCAGTAAACAAAGACACCATCAAAGCCCTCACAAGAGATGGCCAACCAGTTGGAAGGGAGCCTTAAAGGCCATCCGGTCCAACCCCCCCCTTCCCTCCCTCCCTCCCTCCCTTTCTCTACTTCCCTTCCTTCTCCTTCCCTCCCTTCCCTTCCTCCCTTTCTTTCTTTCCTTTTTCTCCTCCCCTCACCAGCTTCATCCTCCTTTATTAAATCAGTGTAGATGCACCCAAAGTCAAGCCTTCCACACTGCCATGCAAAATCCAGATTATCTACTTAGGACTGGATTATATAGCAGTATAGACGCACACACGCATACACACACACACGTATGGATGTTAGATCACTGGTTGGTGTGACACACACACATACATACATTAGCGGTACCCTGCCACGCATTGCTGTGGCCCACATGGGGGTTCTGTGTGGGAGGTTTGGCCCAATTCTATCATTGGTGGGCTTCGGAATGCTCTGTGGTTGTAGGTGAACTATAAATCCCAGCAACTACAACTCCCAAATGTCAAGATTCTATTTCCCCAAACTCCACCAGTGTCCACATTTGGGCATATTGAGTATTCGTGTAGAGTTTGGTCCAGATCCATCATTGTTTGAGTCCACAGTGATCTCTGGATGTAGGTGAACCACAACTCCCAAACTCAAGGTCAATGCCCACCAAACCCTTCCAGTATTTTCTGTTGATCATGGGAGAACTGTGTGCCAAGTTTGGTTCAATTCCATCGTTGGTGGAGTTCAGAATGCTCTTTGATTGTAAGTGAACTATAAATCCCAGCAACTACAACTCCCAAATGACGAAATCATTTTTTTTTTTTGAGTGAAGGACATACATTGGGATGTTCGGTATCTTGTGACCAAAAATTGGTGTCAATTCATCCAGTGGTTTTTGATTTCTGTGACTACCACAAACAGACATTACATTTATTTATATATAATACTTTATATATTACTATTATGTATATTGCTATATAATATATATTATATTATATATATTGTTATATATACTACTATATAATGTTACTACTATATATTTCTATATTAAATAGACTTAGAAGGGACTCTACCATGGTATTGGGGGAGAACAGACAGGAAGGAAGGAAAGAGATAAGGAGGGAGGGAAAGAAGGAAAGAGGGAGGGAGGGAGGGAGGGAGGGAGGGAGGGAGGGAAGGAAGGAAGGAAGGAAGGAAGGAAGGAAGGAAGGAAGGAAAGAGGTACCAAAAGAAGGAAGAAAGTACAAAGGAAAGAAAAAGGGAAGGAAAGGCAGGAAAGAGGTAAAGAAGGAAGGAAGGAAGGAGAAAAGGAAATAAAAAGTGAACAAAGGAAAGAAAGAGGGAAGGAAGGAGACAAAGGAAGAAGTAGAGAAAGGGGGAGGGAAGGAAAGAGAGAAGGAAGGGTGAAACCAAAGAGCGAAAGAAGGAATGAAAGAAAGAGTTAGAGAAGGAAGAAAGGAGAGAAAGAGGAAGGGGAAGAAAAAGGAGGGAAGGAATAATAGTCCAGATATCTACCTCTACTTCGAAAATTCTTACTATAGGTCCCAGCAACGCGTGGCAGGGTACAGCTAGTAACATAATAAAAAGACTTTGTGAATGTTTAGATGCAGATAATAATGTCCATACCTAGATGCATTCATGTGCAAACACGTACCCATAAAATAGTATTAAAACCCTAGTATTGGCAGTAAAACAAAGCATGGACTAATTCTATAAAAGCATTAGCAAACCATTAAAAGCAGCTGCATCAGAGCCTCGCAACACGAGATGAGAATGAGGAGGAAAACAAAGGTCCAATAATGGCTCTTAAAATAACGAACACTCCCCCAAGAACTTTTGTACCACATCCTTTTTTTGTAGTAATAAGGAGCATTTGCGAGTTCCCTGCCTTCATTGTTCGAGAACACAGGACCAATTAACTTAATTGCCAAAAAAAATTGCGTAGTTATTTGTAACTGCTACTTAGAAATGTCTGGGATGACAAGTTTAATGAGTCACTTTAGCAGCTGTGAAGCTGTGGCAGAGTCTGCACTGAAAAGAGTACGTTCTTGAAGATAGCTGGAGGGGAATCGGATTTATCCAGTTAATTAATAACAAATTCTTTTCTGACTCCTATACAAGTCTGGCCCTTGGGATTCATCTCTGCTCAGGATTCTGGACAAGTGCAGCACTCGCCCTCCAGCGAAGAGGAAAAGCTGCTGGGCTTTGACATCTCTTTGGTTGCTGCACTATATTTTGTACTTTGCCATTTATTATAAAATGCAAACAACAGAAGTGGCGAGCTCAAGTGGTTTAGTCGTTGGGTTGCTTGACTAGGACTCTAAAGGGTCCAGGGTTTAAATGTCATCCATTAAAGCCCACTGGGAGACCTTGGCCCACCAAAATACAGGGTCCTGTCAAAATGGACCCAGGTAACAGGTCATAAAACCATAGTTTATTGATTATGTGATGATATTAAGCAGGATGCAGCAAGGCAAAGTTAGGTCACCAATCTCACTTGTTTAAACTTTCATTACAACGCATGACCTTGTTAGAAGTCAACCCTTTGAACAAGTGATGTTCACAAGCATTCACGTAATGACACATAGGTAACTCAACTGTTAAACTGATAAACTATGTCTTTGAACTGCCAGGGACAAAGACATGCCACTGCAAAAAAGCAACAACATATATTTAGCTAGCAGTTTTGAAAATGTTTCTTTAATGTTGAAGTTGAAACTGCAATTGCAGCTGCCCAAAACATATACTCTCCCTTGAAACCTCTTAGTTTAAAATATGCACTCAGACAAAAAACAAGTCTTCTTTGAAAAGTAACATATCTTGTTTACTCATAAACATCTTGCATTAATTCAGTTTACAGACACATTTATAGATAGGATGTGGTTTCTCAGTATCAAGAACACAGGGCATCATTCTTAATCAATAGTCCGTAGTCCAAAGTCTTTAAGTATACATCGCATGAAAGTCCAAAGTGTATAACTGTACTCAAAACTTCTCAAAGCAAACACATAGTAAACTGTTCCTGCATAAGTCCAAATGACACCTGCTTCCATTGAAGTCTAAAAGCATACAGGATCCACATCCACTGAGGTCTAAAGCAAACTGCTAACTTTTTGAAGTACAAAAACATACTGGTAACAAAATGGAGTCTTGAGTCTAAACATGCTCAGTATAATCACATGTCTGCAGCCCCGCCCACAAATCAATATATTCATACAATACAGGTTAGCAAATATATACATTATTAACAAACAAATAGTGAAGACTTGGAAGGTTGCTCTTTCCAACAATGAAGTTTGCAAAGTCAATCATAGAGGTAGTCTGGCTGTTGTTGTCTGGAGGCATCCTCTGTTTGGTAGGTGTTAACTGGCCCTTGATTGTTTGCTATCTGGAGTTCTCAGTTTCCAAGTGGTGTTCTTTATTTACAGTCTTAATTCCGGTGTTTTAAAATACTAGTAACCAGATTTTGGTCATTTTCATGGTTTCCTACTTTCAGTTAAAATTGTCCATGTGCTTGTGGATTTCAGTGGCCTCTCTGTATTGTCTGGCATGATAGTTGTCATAGTGGTCCAGAGTTTCTGTGTTCTCAAATAATGTTCTGTGCCCAGGTTGGTTTGTCATGTGCTCTTTTAGAAATTCCAAATACATACATTAGGCAAGCCAGTGGGAATGCTGGGATTGAGGGAAAGTCCTCCCTTGAAGATCAGAAGACTTGGGAATATTGATATGAAGATATAGGAGTTTTCTGATAGTTTAGGTCTACATCAAGTGTCAGAATCAGCAGCTTCCATTTAAGCCAAGAATTTTTCTTTGTTTCCTTCCCTCCCTCCCATAGAATTCGTTAGACTTCAGGGAATCCAGGGAAGCAGAACCTCATCCTTTGTGGGAGTATCCTTGCAAGTCCCTCTCGGATCCAGAGGAAGTCTTCACCTTTGACTTCCAACAAACTGTGTTGGAGCACACACTCAGGAAAGAAGGCCTCGTAAACCTGACAAGGTAAGTTGGACCCAAAGAAAACAGTGCAACATTTTCAGGGATGGGGCGTGTAATGAATCCCTTACCTGCGCAAGCTAGCTTAGGCCTAAGAGAGTGCGCCTGGCGAAGCCACGGCATCCATTTTAGAGAAGGGAGGCAGGGATCAAAATATGTTCCACAATTAAATACCTGGGAATCTGGTTAACGGCAAAAAACGCCCAACTGTACAAAAACAACTATGAGGTAACATGGACAAAGGTAAAGAAAGATCTATTAAAATGGAAGTTTCTAAAGCTTTCTCTGCTAGGGAGAATAGCCCTGATTAAAATGAACATTCTACCCAGGCTTTTGTATCTATTTCAAAACCTCCCAATCATAAGAAATGCTAAAATCTTCGATCTATGGAACAAAGATATAGGGAAATACAACACTGCCTGAGCTCTGCAAGTGCAGCATTTTCCCGAATGAAGCAGAGAATGTTTGAGGACCGGGACATCCGTAGGGATACCAAGGTGCTTGTCTATAAAGCTATTGTCCTCCCAACCCTGCTCTATGCCTGTGAGACGTGGACTGTCTACAGACGTCACATGCAACTCCTGGAACGATTCCATCAGCGCTGCATCCGGAAAATCTGCAAATCTCCTGGGAAGACAAGCGGACAAACGTCAGCAAAGACCACCAGCATTGAAACGATGGTCCTCCAGCATCAACTCTGCTGGGCCGGCCACGTTGTCCGGATGCCTGACCACTGTCTCCCAAAGCAGTTGTTCTACTTTGAACTCAAGAACGGAAAACGGAATGTTGGTGGGCAGGAAAAGAGATTGAAAGATGGCCTCAAAGCCAACCTTAAAAACTCTGGCATAGACACTGAGACCTGGGAAGCCCTGGCCCTTGAGTGCTCCAGCTGGAGGTCAGCTGTGACCAGCAGTGCTGCAGAATTCGAGGAGGCACAAGTGGAGGGCGAAAGAGAGAAACGTGCTAGGAGGAAGGCGCGTCAAGCCAACCCTGACCGGGACCGCCTTCCACCTGGAAACCAATGCCCTCACTGCGGAAGAAGATGCAGAGCAAGAATAGGGCTCCACAGCCACATGCAGACCCACAAGGAAACCCATAATGGAAGACCATCCTACTCGTCCAACGAGGGATTGCCTAAGTAAGTAAGGGAAATTTATATGGAATGGCAAAAAGCCGAGAATTAAACATAAGATCATGCTTGACAAAAAGGAGAGAGGGGGCTTTGGACTTCCAAATTTCAGAACTTATTTTGAGGCCTGTGCATTAGTCTGGATTAAGGATTGGTCACTACTAACAAAGGAAAAAACACTGGTATTAGAGGGTTTCAACTTGAGAGTGGGTTGGCACTCGTACATGTGGTACAGAAAAACTGGTATGGAAAAAAACTTTGGAAATCATTTTGTGAGATCTGCACTAATTAGAGTCTGGGACAAATACAAAAATTACTTTTGTACTGAAACACCAATGTGGATATCGCCGATCGAGGCAAAATTCTACAGCATGGCTGGTCACAGCTGACCTCCAGCTGGAGCGCTCAAGGGCCAGGGCTTCCCAGTTCTCAGTGTCTATGCCAGAGTTTTTAAGGTTGGTTTTGAGCCCATCTTTCAATCTCTTTTCCGTTTTCCATTCTTCAGTTCGGAATAGAGCATGGTGATCAGGCATCCGGACAACGTGGCCGGTCCAGCGGACTAGGAATTATGGGAACAGGATCCCATCACTGCACTAACTTGCTTTAAGAAAAACAATTTAAAAACTTGGATGGAAAAAAGCTTTGATTTTTCTGTCATCTTAAATATTTGCGATAATAAAAATGTCTCTCATGCATGAAACGCCGCGCTGTTTTCAATGAATAATGTATAAATTAGAATGTCACATATGATTGAATTGATTTATAATCACTTTTCCCTCCTTTCCAAATACAACCATCTGTTCCCTGGTTGATCATTTCTTTCCGAACCTGCACACAGTGTATGGTGTTATCGCGTCACCAAATTATGGTGTTATGGCTCTCCCAGCTGTAAAATCTTAGAACATCCTGTGCAGTAAAGATCAATATTTGCCTATAACGTGATCCTTGTTTGAACACAGAATGTAGATCTCGAGACAATGTTTTCTCCTCGGCATCAGGCAATGACTTTCATCACAGCCACACATAGGAGTCTAGTGTTGTGACTCAGCTTGCCTCTGAGTCTGAAGCTGACCCCTGTGGGCTTTGTGAGCCAGAGTTCCTACAAGATGATGATGACCATGATAGGGCTATCTACCTGACTAGGCTCACATTTCCAAAACTTAGACAAGCCTTCACTGCCCTTCGTTTTCAAAGTATACCCACAGCAGTGATTGATGGCAGATACACGGGCACGCCTCTGGTTCTTCGTTTATGTGTTTGTGGGGCCCCGGAAATTGACGATCTGCCTCACTATTTGCTTTTCTGCCCTTTGTATTCTGATCCAAGAACCAAAATACTCGGGTTTATTCTCCACCTCCTTCAGACCAACTCTGTGTCCGAAAATATTTTTTACCTCTTGGCTGACACTAACCCCGTGGTTACTCAAAAGGTGTCTCTTTTTGCCCTGGCAGCACAGAAAATCCGGGCAAAACTAATCTCTGATATTGCAGTTGACTGCGCTGGGGATGCTTTCAACTAATAGTGGCTGTTTATGTAGTTTTAGTAAAGCTGTATCTATTTGCTTTTACTTGGTTTTTAATTACGCAGGTATGAGTCTACACATTATGTAGTATTTTAAAGGTGCATCTTGCTATCGATATATGTAGCATTTTAATGATTTATAGGATTTTATTGTGTATTTTATATTGTATTTCATAATCTGGTGTTCATGTATTTATTTATTTGCCTTGACTTGTATGTGAAAGACCTATGGTCTAAGCATCGAATAAACTTGCCAATACAAGATGATGAGGAGGAGGATAGGTTACAGATTTCTGTTCATGCTTCAGACAGGGTTGACTTTGAGGCTGCAGAAGGGAAAACAGCAAGTCAGTTCTCAGGGGAAAAGTGAGAATGATAACGAGAACGAATTTCCACACGGCCAGGTAGAGATGTCTTTGTCTCCTTTGCCTTCTCACGGTGATCCGGTCCAGCTGCTGGACGAAGATGATAAGGGGTTAGAGAGCCTTGAAGATAACAAATTAATGAACAGGCAAGATCGTCTGCAATTAAGGGTCCGGAGAAGCTCTCGCTTGGCAGGCAAGCGAGAAGCCAAGTGTGCCATCGCAATGCGTTCTACTATTTAGCCTTCTCACTGACACACAGGCGTTGTCAGTTCAACGTGGCTCTTTCCATGCAAACTTCTATGGATTAACCTTGGCCTTAAGCAGCACGCTTCTGGCTTCCTGAGTCTGGGATTTTGGGTTCTTGTGTTCAACTGTTTTTCATGGACTATTGTTTGACCATGGCTTAAAGCAGGGGTCCTCAAACTTTTTAAACAGAAGGCCAGGTCATAGTCCCTCAAACTGTCGGAGGGCCAGATTATAATTTGAAAAATATATATGAATGAATTCCTATGCACAGTGCACGTATCTTATTTGTAGTGCAACCACCACCCCCCCAACACTTTAGAACAATACAATAATTAAAATGAAGAACAATTTTAACAAATATAAACTTATTAGTATTTCATTGGGAAGTGTGGGTCTGATTTGGCTGATGAGATAGGATTATTGTTGTTGTTGTTGTTGTGTGCTTTCAAGTCTTTTCAGACTTAGGTTGACCTTGAGCGAGGGCCAGGTAAATGACCTTGGAGGGCCGTATTCGCCCCCCGGGCCGTAGTTTGAGGACCCCTGGGGCAAGCATTTACAAATGAAGAGTAACTAATATAGGAAATCGAACGATTTGACAGAGAGTTTGAGGAATCTCTCGGTCATCCAGTGGAATTCTGTGGACAGTTTCCAGAGGAAGTTGACCATTTCATAACAAGTTATTTTATTGGTACTTAAAACTGTTTCAAGTTTTTTCATCACATAATAGTTGCACAACCTTTTTTCCAATAAAAAGGGAATAAAAGTGCAACTATTATATGATGAAATATGGTAGTCCAGAATTCTCTTCCTGTCGTACTGTTGGAGTTCAGCCTGTGATTGTGTTTCAAGATCAGGGTGCTTTGTATGTGGGGAATGATGTCAATGAGGTTCAAGATGGCAATGGTTTGGTCAATGATATTGATGCAGAGAATGACATAGAGTTTCCTGTTCAAAATGTAGTTTCCCATGAGAATGTTCCTACAGGGTATAGGGATGATGGTTTACTCCTGAATTGCTCACAGAGAGTTCCTAGGATTTGGGGCTTGAAAACAACTCGGCACCTGCAGAAACTAATGAGCATATAGACAGGTGGGTGGAAATTAGCCAAAACAGACAGCTCGACCAAGGCCTTCGGCATTCTGCCAGGCTTTGACAGATAAGGATGAGAGGCATTCAGGGAAAACAAAACCAATTTCGGAGTGCTTGGAATTAGGCCTGGGTAACAACGGAAAAATTTGTTTCTAAAATCGATTCGTTTTTGGGGGGGGGGTTTGCGTTTCGTTATTTAAAATAATTACAAAATTTTCCTTTTAAAAAGTTCGATATTTACGAAATTTCGTAAATGTGAAAAAAATTACAAAACATTAACGAATCGATTTCCGAAACAATAACGAAGCGATTCGTTAATGGCGGACGCGACCGCGAAATACGCTAAAAAACCTCCAAAAACTTCTGAAGCTTCCCTCTCCCTCTGTTGTTGACTGTTGGTGTGATATTATAATTTTTTTTCACTAATTAAACAAAAAACAACCATAAAACTTGCCCCAGACATGCGGAAATAATAACGAAACGACCTCAAAACAATAACGAAACGAATACAATAACGAAATACGAAGCATTTACAAAACGTTTTTGAAAATTCGTTTTTTTTAATAATTGCTCCAGAATGGTTCGTTATCGTTTTGTAATTAAAAAAATTAACGAATTATTAACGAATTACGAATTAACGAAACGAAACCGCCCAGCCCTACTTGGAATGTCTTAACGAGGGATATAAAGTTCCAAGCATAGGAAATATAGTCAGATGAAGCATCGTTTTAGAATCCTGCTAAGTTCTTGCTCTTGTATCATGGAAGCTTTGCTTGGAAGATTCATGTTTAAGGATTTCTTGTTTTAGGGCAGGAGTCCTCAAACCTTTTAAACAGAGGGCCAGGTCACAGTCCCTCAAATTATCGGAGGGCCGAATTATAATTTGAAAGAAAATGAATTAATTCCTATGAACATTGCACATATTTGTAGTGCAAAAACACTTAAAAACAATACAATAGTTAAAATGAAGAAAATTTTAACAAATATAAACTGATTAGTATTTCAATGGGAAATGTGGGCCTGCTTTTGGCTGATGAGATAATGTTGTTGTTGTTGTTGTTGTTGTTGTTGTTGTTGTGTGCTTTCACGTAGTTTCAGACTTAGGTTGACCCTGAGTGAGGGCCAGGTAAATTACTTAGGAGGGCTGTATCTGGCCCTCGGGCCTTAGTTTAAGGACCCCTGTTTTAGGGTTTGACTCTTTGTCTCTTGTGATTGCATACTCATGCCTCTTGGATCAACGTTTTCCTGGTTCTTTGGATTTTATTAGAGAAGTCTGAACTTTGTTTTTGAACTTTGCTGAACCATACTTTGGACTAATTTGTTCCTACTTATCTTCTTACCTAATTGGATTTACCTATTCCCTTAAAGTGCTTTTTTACTTTGCTGTTTTTACTTATCTATATAAATAAAAATGTATTGTTCGTTTGTGGGATTAACAGAACTCAAAAACCACTGGACGAATTGACACCAAATTTGGACACAAGACACCTAACAACCCAATGTATGTCCTTCACACAAAAAATTGATTTTGTCATTTGGGAGTTGTAGTTGCTGGGATTTATAGTTCACCTACAATCAAAGAGCATTCTGAACCCCACCAACGATGGAATTGAACCAAACTTGGCACACAGTTCTCCCATGACCAACAGAAAATACTGAAACGGTTTGGTGGGCAGTGTCCTTTGGTTTTGGAGTTGTAGTTCACCTACATCCAGAGATCACTGTGGACTCAAACAATGATGGATCAGGACCAAACTCTACACAAATACTTAATATGACCAAATGTGAACACTGGTAGAGTTTGGAGGAAATAGAATTTTGACATTCGGGAGTTGTAGTTGCTGGGATTTATAGTTCACCTACAATCACAGAGCATTCTGAATCCCACCAACGATAGAATTGGGCCAAACCTCCCACACAGAACCCCCATGTGGGCCACAGCAACGCGTGGCAGGGGATGGCTAGTCTTCAATAAAAAAGGATTGTTTTCCTATTCAACGTGTGGCATTTTAAAGTCAGAGGGTTATTCCTGTCCTGGAATACAACACGTACCTAGCCCGATGCCCCTGGGAGGCCCACAAATCTGAATGTTTGAAGCTTGCCCCTATGACTTTGAAGCCTGGAGTTTTTCATTAAACATTAGATAAGCTAAAATGCCTAAGAAGGTAGATCTTTATTAAATGGCAGCTTCTGGTTCAGATCTTTAACGTGTTGCTTCAGCTCCCACCCAATCGGGCTGGCTTTGCTTCCAGTGAGAAATCCCACTTAGCACCCGCCTCCAGTTTTGATGATTTGCTCCCAAGGTTTCAGCCTCGTGTAGCACTGCGTTCTTGCCCTTTCATCTCTCCAACTGATGTGGGAGGATACTGTTCCTATTTCAAAAGGAATGCGCACCCTCCGAATTAAGGTACATTTGAATCTACCAGTGCTGTTCAAAGTTTGCAAAGGATCAATACCCACGGCTCTTTCTTTCCAGAACCGGGAAGACCCACGGAGCTGTGCTGTGGATGGAATATCAACTGGTACCCGGGCTTTGCATTAGCACAGGACTTGTACAGGTTGCGGATGAAAAGGTATTTGCCTCGCTCTCTTTCTTTCAAGCATCGCAGGGACCAAGTGGGAAGGAGAATGTGAAATTGCAATGCAGAAAAGTTCCAGCGGTGCTGTTCAGTTCTGTCTCGTGCACGGGACGGGTTTGGGCTTTCCAGCTTGAAATAGCACAACAAAGGCTCCTAGTAATTTCACTAGCATTTATAATAACCCATTGGGAAATGTATGCAGAAGCTATTATAGTGCCGACGTTGCAATGTGTTTAAGTTAGACAAGCTTCATTGGAAACATGAGAGCTTGGAAGTAACGTAGAACAGTTTGATGCCAGGCCAAGGCAATCTATATTAAATAAAAATGTAATATTCGTTTGTGGGATTAACAGAACTCAGAAACCACTGGGGCAATTGACACCAAATTTGGACACTATGTCCCTAACAACCCAATGTATGTTCTCCACTCAAAAAAACAACGAAAACCAAAAGCAGAAAGGACTTCTAAACTGCATGTCCACAAAGGAGAAACTGCATGTCTACAGAGACCCATGGCCACGCCCTCCTCCTCCTCCTCGCGGGGAAACAGCCCGCCGTTAAAGTCAGGCACACGTGCACGGCCGCACACACACATAAGGAGTGGAGTGGAGGTGGAGGCTTGCAGCATGCAGCCCCTTCTCTTTCCCTCCTATGTCAGGAGGGCAGTCTCCTCCTCCTTTCCCTGTTGGAAGAGGAAAGGGCGGATGAGTGCCAGCAGGAGCAACGGAGCAAGGAGGAAGGGGAGGACGGGGAGGGGGAGGAGGAGGTGAGGAAGGTCCATGGTGCTTGAATGAAGGACCTTCCTTCTCTCTCTTCCTTCCCTTCTTTCCTCTGTTTCCTTCCTTCCTTTCTTTCCATTTCTTCTTTCCTTCTTCTTCCTTTCCTTCTTTCCCTCCTTCCCTTCCTTCCCGTCCCTCCTTCCTTCTTCCTTTCCTTCTTTTCCTCCCTCCCTCCCTTCTTCTTTCCCTTTCTTCATTTCCTTCCCCTTCATTTCCTTCCCTCCCTCCTTTCTTCATCCCCCTCCTTTCTTTCCCTCCTTCCTTCTCCTCCCTCCCTGTCCCTCCTTCTTTCTATTCTTTCCTTCCCTTCTTTCCCTCCCTTCCTCCCTTTCTTTTTCCTTCCTTCATGTCCCTCCTTCCTTTTTCTTCCTTTCCTTCTTTTCCTCCCTCCCTCTCCTTCTTTCCCTTTCTTCATTTCCTTCCCCTTCATTTCCTTCCCTCCCTCCTTTCTTCATCCCCCTCCTTTCTTTCCCTCCTTCCTTCTCCTCCCTCCCTGTCCCTCCTTCTTTCTATTCTTTCCTTCCCTTCTTTCCCTCCCTTCCTCCCTTTCTTTTTCCTTCCTTCATGTCCCTCCTTCCTTCCTTCTTCCTTTCCTTCTTTTCCTCCCTCCCTTCTTCTTTCCCTTTCTTCTTTCCTTCCCCTTCATTTCCTTCCCTCCCTCCTTTCTTCATCCCCCTCCTTTCTTTCCCTCCTTCCTTCTCCTCCCTCCCTGTCCCTCCTTCTTTCTTTTCTTTCCTTCCCTTCTTTCCCTCCCTTCCTCCCTTCCTTTTTCCTTCCTTCATGTCCCTCCTTCCTTCCTTCCTTCTTCCTTTCCTTCTTTCTATGTAAGATATAAATACAATATTAAATGGAAGGGACAGTCAAGAAGTAATGAGAGAAGGAGGGAAAAAGGGAAGGAAGGAAGGAGAGAAGCAGGGAGGGAAAGAAGGAAAGAAAGAAAGATAGAGAAGCAAGGAAGGAGAGAAGGAAATAAAAAAGTGAAAGGAAAAAGAGAGGGAAGGAAGGAGAGAAGGAACAAAAGATAGGGAAGGAAGGATGTAACCAAAGAGCAAAGAAAGGGAGGAAAGAAACAGGTAGAGATGGAAGAAAGAAGAGAGATAGGGAAAGAAAAAGAGGAAAGGAAGGAAAGAGGGAAGGAAGGAGAGAAAGAGGGAGGGAAGGTTGGCCACAGCAACATGTGGCGGGTACAGCTAGTTCCCTTATAAAAATTATCTTTGCAGAACTGGAGATAAGAAGATGGGAGGCATTCACATGCAGCTTGGAACCGTTTCTTCTGTCTCGTAGGAGTAAAAACTCAATTCTCCCCTGGGAAAGGCTTGCTGTTGGCCTTAAACAAATCCACGCACATGCTTTCAAAATTGATATTTCTGGTTTTTTTTCCCCTGCAGGGCTATTGCCAGTGGACCCCCCACTGCAAGCAGGCAGTGTATTTCTTCAGATCAGTGACCGAGCCAGAATCTCTTATCGATAATCCCTCTGCAGTTACGTACACTGTGAGCTTCAACCCAAAGACTGGAAACGTCAGCATGGATTTTACACTCTTGAATTAATGCGGCGTCCTTCCGAAGAACAATCTATTTTCTCTTTCTCTCTTGTGGCTAGGTCTTAATAAATATATTGATAGATGGTTGTGATGAACTTTTTTGAAAAAAAATGGTATTCATAATCTTTTTGAGAAGAAAAATGATGTCATATCCGTTGGTTGTTGTAGGTTTTTTCAGGCTATATGGCCATGGTCTAGAGACATTTTCTCGTGGTGTTTCACCTGCATCTATGGCAAGCATCCTCAGAGGTAGTGAGGTCTGTTGGAACTAGGAAAAAGGGTTTATATATCTGTGGAATGACCAGGGTGGGACAAAGGACTCTTGTCTGCTGGAGCTAGGTGTGAATGTTTCCACTGACCACCTTGATTAGCATTTGATGGCCTGGCAGTGCCTGGGGAAATCTTTTGTTGAGAGGTGATTAGATGAGCCCCTGTCATTACCAATTATGTCTTGTCGAAGGTATTCATGGCTGGAATCACTGGGTTGCTGTTAGTTTTTGGGGCTGTCTGGCTATGTTTGAGAAGCATTCTCTCCTGACATTTCATCCACATCTATGGCAGGCATCCTTAGAGGTTGTGAGGTCTGTTGGAACTAGGAAAAAGGGTTTATATATCTGTGGAATGACCAGGGTGGGACAAAGGACTCTTTGTCTGTTGGAGTTAGGTGTGAATGTTTCAACTGACCACCTTGATTAGCATTTGATGGCCTGGCAGTGCCTGGGGAAATCTTTTGTTGAGAGGTGATTAGATGTGCCTGATTGTTTCCTCTCTGTTGTTTTGCTGTTGTAATTTTAGAGTTTTTTTAATACTGATTGCCAGATTTTGTTCATTTTCATGGTTTCCTCCTTTCTGTTGAAATTGTCCATATGCTTGTGGATTTCAATGGCTTCTCTGTGTAGTCTGACATGGTGGTTGTGAGAGTGGTCCAGCATTTCTGTGTTCTCAAATAATAATATGCTGTGTCCAGGTTGGTTCATCAGGTGCTCTGCTATGGCTGACTTCTCTGGTTGAATTAGACCACTCTAACAACCATCACGTCAGACCCACCTTGGTCATTCCACAGATATATAAACCCACTTTCCTAGTTCCAACAGACCTCACTACCTCTGAGGATGCTTGCCAGAGATGCAGGCAAAAAGTCAGGAGAGAATGCCTCTAGAACATGGCCATATAGCCCGAAAAACTTACAACAACCCAGTGATTCCGGCCATGAAAGCCTTCGACATTACGATGTCATATCCGTTTGGCAAATGTGAATCTCCAAGAACATCTAGAGACCACCCTTTGAAAACCTCTAGTCAAGGAAAGGCATGGCCTTGTTAGAAGTCAACCCTTTGAAAAAGTGATGTTCACAATCATTCATGTAATGGCACACAGATTAGTCAGTTGTTAAAACTGATAAACCATGTCTTTGAACTACCAGGGACAAAGACATGCCATTGCAGAAAAACATATACTTGGGTAGCAGAGTTTTAAAATGTTTACTTGAAGTTGAATTTGTAATTTCCGAAAATATATACTCCCCCTTGAAACCTCTTAGTTTAGAATATGCACTCAGAGACAAAAAACAAAACAAAGTCTAGTCTTGTTGAAGGCTTTCATGCTGGAATCACTGGGTTTTTCATAGAATCATAGAATCAAAGAGTTGGAAGAGACCTCCTGGGCCATCCAGTCCAACCCCATTGCCAAGAAGCAGGAATATTGCATTCAAATCACCCCTGACAGATGGCCATCCAGCCTCTGTTTAAAAGCTTCCAAAGAAGGAGCCTCCACCACATTCCATGGCAGAGAGTTCCACTGCTAAATGGCTCTCACAGTCAGGAAGTTCTTCCTCATGTTTAGATGGAATCTCCTCTCTTGTAGTTTGAAGCCATTGTTGCGTCCTAGTCTCCAAGCAGAAAACGCTTGCTCCCTCCCTGTGGCTTCCTCTCACATATTTATACATGGCTATCATATCTCCTCTCAGCCTTCTCTTCTTCAGGCTAAACATGCCCAGCTCCTTAAGCCGCTCCTCATAGGGCTTGTTCTCCAGACCCTTGATCATTTTAGTCGCCCTCCTCTGGACACATTCCAGCTTGTCAATATCTCTCTTGAATTGTGGTGCCCAGAATTGGACACAATATTCCAGGTGTGGTCTAACCAAAGTGGAATAGAGAGGGGAGCATGACTTCCCTAGATCTAGACACTATGCTCCTATTGATGCAGGCCAAAATCCCATTGGCTTTTTTTGCCGCCACATCACATTGTTGGCTCATGTTTAACTTGTTGTCCACGAGGACTCCAAGATCTTTTTCACACGTACTGCTCTCGAGCCAGGCGTCACCCATTCTATATCTTTGCATTTCATTTTTTCTGCCAAAGTGGAGTATCTTGCATTTGTCACTGTTGAACTTCATTTTGTTAGTTTTGGCCCATCTCTCTAATCTGTCAAGATCGTTTTGTAGGTTTTTTGGGCTATATAACCATGTTCTAGAAGCATTCTCCTGATGTTTCACCTGCACCTATGGCAGGCATCCTCAGAGGTTGCGAGGATCCAGGGATCAGCTTTATCTTTTGCTCTCCTTTGCCCTGGATCACAGCGTGGGTAACACCCCTTGTATCTGTAGTCATGCACCACCTCAATTTGGTGGCTTATGCCAACTAGAAGTATGGAAAAGTATTCATGATAAAAGAATGATTATCAAAGACCACTTGATTAACAGAGAGAAGTGATGAAATCGTAGATATATGTGCCAAATGGAGCATCTCCTAGATCAGTGGTTCTCAACTTTCATAATGCCACAACCCCTTAATACAATTCCTCATGTTGTGGTGACCCCCAACCATAACATTATTTTGTTGCTACTTCACAACTGTAATTTTGCTCTTGTTGTGAATCATAATGTAAATATCTGATATGTAGAATGTATTTTCATTCACTGGACCAAATTGGCACAAATACCCAATATGCCCAAATTTGAATACTGGTGGGGTGGTGGGAGGGGGCAATTTTGTCATTTGGAAGTTATAGTTGCTGGGATTTATAGTTCACCTACAATCTGAGCATTCTGGGCTCCACCTATGATGGAATTGAACCAAACTTGACACACATAATTCCCATGATCAACAGAAAATACTGGAAGGGTTTGGTGGGCATTGACCTTGAGTTTGGGAGTTGTAGTTCACCAACATCCAGAGAGCACTGTGGACTCAAACAGTGATGGATCTGGACCAAACTTGGTGCAGATACTCAATATGCCCAAATGTGAACACTGGTGGAGTTTGGGGGAAATAGACCTTGAAATTTGGGAGTTGTAGTTGCTGGAATTTATCATTCACCTACAATCAAAGAGCATTCCGAACCCCACCAAGGATAGAATTGAACCAAACTTGGCACACAGAACTCCCATGACCAACAGAAAATACTGGAAGGGTTTGGTGGGCATTGACCTTGAGTTTTGGAGTTGTAGTTCACTTACATCCAGAGAGCATTTCCATGATCAACAGAAAATACTGGAAGGTTTGGTGGGCATTGACCTTGAGTTTGGGAGTTGTAGTTCACCAATATCCAGAGAGCACTGCGGACTCAAACAGTGATGGGTCTGGACTAAACTTGGCACAAATACTCAATATGCTGATATGTGAAGACTAGTGGAGTTTGGAGAAAATAAACCTTGAAATTTGGGAGTTGTAGTTGCCGGGATTTATAGTTCACCTACAATCAAAGACCATTCTGAATAGAATTGGGCCAAATTTCCCACGCAGAAACCCCATGACCAACAGAAAATGCTGTGTTTTTTGATGGACTTCAGTGACCCCTCTGATACCCCCTTCACGACCTCCCCCCCCCAGGGGGTCCCAACCATCAGGTTGAAAAACGCAGTCTTAGATCATAAAATAGTGATACCATGTTTTCCATGATGATTTCATTTGAGTTTGTGTGAGCGCATTGATAGCCAAACCCGACCTGTGCTCCTTCGTCCCATTATTTTGTGCTTCATTGATTTACTTTTTCTCTCCGATGGGACAAGAAGAGATGAAGAATTTGACTCAGGTTGACCAAGCAGAGGCCCGTGAGAAAAGCACAGGAAAACGAGCTGGCCGTCAGAAATAGATTTTTTTGTCGGCTGTAATGCACTCGATAGAAACAAAAATCCCTGGTGCTCCTGTGTGTTTCATTCCTTTCCCTTGACCCGTGTGTCTCCAACCATCCGAAATCTATACTAACTTGTTTAAGGGCCGGTCTCTAGACAACAAAGGCAGCAAGGTGTTCCTCTATAGAGAAGAAAAGTGTCATAATATTGAAATTTTGTATGCACAATTAGCCTAGAAGAAGGAGATGAAATTCTGGCCTCTCTGGACCAAATAGGCCACAGAGGCAAGTTTTGCTGTTGATTCTGGACTCCTTCCCTAACTGCCTACCCTTCATCTTCTCAACAGCCTGACAAACCAGTCACCTTGCCCAATGGTATGAAGGTTTATGGCCAGTGTGCGTTTACCACTGCTTTTCTCTTAAGGATGGTTGTGAATATACTCGTGTATTAGTCGATCTCACATATAAGTCGATGCTTGGTTGTGGGGCCAATATACGGATTTTGATAAGGCCTGTGAATAAGTTGAGAGTCATTCCATGGTGTTGTAGTAGAGTCTGTTGGCAACGCTACAACTGGTAGTAGGAGTGGTAGAGGAGGGAAACGAGGTGCTCAGGTGTTAGATGAGCAGCAAAAGAAGAGAATCCAGGAGATACTTATATCACCCACTGATGAAGAATCCTTTGAGGGTTTCTCCGAGAGTGAAATGAGTGAGGAGGAGGAAGGAGATACAGATGGGAATATGGGAACTAAGAGGGTTACTCGAGAGCAGGAGTCAGACGAGGAGCGCCAGAGAAAGAAGATCCGGGACATACTTACTGCTCCCACGGAGGAAGAGGATTTCATGGGCTTTTCTGGAAATGATGGGTCTGGGAGCAGTGGTGATGAAGAGGAATCACTGGACTGGACCAAGTTTCAGGAGATTCGGAATGTGTCTACTCAACCAACATCACTTTTGAGGGGTTTTCTGGTGGTGGGGATTGGCAATCTGGTGATACCATGGAATTGTGGGGAGACCTAAGTCTTGACAAAAGGTGGAAGAGTTGGAGGGATGGGCATTGGCGTTCAGCTGTAGAGGCTCAGCCAGCTGATAGTGATGAGGATGGGGTGGAGGGCAGCTCCTCATCAGATGATGAGTTGTAGGATAAATGAAGGCACTGGAGTAATAGAACTTTGCAGTAGGCAAAGTGTTGGTTTTGTGCCTTGGGTCTTGTCGCTTCTCTTGTTGGGCTTGGGTCCTGGATCTGCAGGTTGCTGTTTTCTTTGTTTACCGACCGACTTGGATTCTTGCAGATTTCCCCTTTCCTTGACTTCGGACTGTTTCTGACGATGACACTGCCTTTTGGACTTCGGAACCTTCAGCTGGGATTTCTTCGACTTTGGACTGCTTCTGGACGACGGCTTCTCTTCACGGCTCTTTGTTTCCTTATTATCGTTGAACTGTGTGATTTTGGTGTGTTTTGGAAAAACTCTTATTTAATCCGGATTTTTTGCCAGTTTAATCCAGTTTATTTTCCAAGTTTGTTTTTCAATCTGCAAATTGCCGCAAACTTTGAGTTTTGACCAGAGGCACTGAAGCAAGTGTCTCTGAGTCTTGTTTACCTTGCTTTAATAAACTATTCTTTTGGATCTACTCTTTAAGGCATCTGGGTTCTGACACATGGGGAAGGGAAAGCATTAAGGCAACCTCTTACATACAGTAATTTAATGGTGTTCAGTCATACCTGTGCTTTCATTTAGCTGTCGTCCGTAGAAGAATGTATCCTTTGTAGATGCAAGGATTTTATTGTTGTGCGAGTGGGTTATTAACAAAAGACCCTCCTCATAAATATATAGCAGAGTAACTTATTAGCAGCAGTGCGACCCAGCACTAGTAGCCAAAAGTGATAAAAAGAACAAAAACATACAATAACAAGGTTTCCATAACACAAATAAACGTTCTTTATACTTCCTTCTTTGCTTCCATGCTGGGCTTCTTTCTTATGCAGGTAAACAGCTTCACTCTCACAGAGCCTCTTCTTACACAGGAGCTTCACATAGTAGTTTTTTACAGACAGCAGCCTTCACACTAGAGCAGTGTTTCTCAGCTTTCATAATGCCGCTACCCCTTAATACAGTTCCTCAAGTTGTGGTGACCCCCAAACATAGAATTATTTTTGTTGCAACTTCGTAACTGTAATATTACTACTGTTAGGAATTGTAATGTAAATAAGCAATACGCAGGATGTATTTTCATTCACTGGACCGAACTTGGCACAAATACCTAATACGCCCCAATTTGAATACTGGTGGGATTGGGGGAATTGATTCTGTCATAGAATCATAGAATCATAGAATCAAAGAGTTAGAAGAGACCTCATGGGCCATCCAGTCCAACCCCTGCCAAGAAGCAGGAATATTGCATTCAAATCACCCCTGACAAATGGCCATCCAGCCTCTGTTTAAAAGCTTCCAAAGAAGGAGCCTCCACCACACTCCGGGGCAGAGAGTTCCACTGCTGAACGGCTCTCACAGTCAGGAAGTTCTTCCTAATGTTCAGATGGAATCTCCTCTCTTGTAGTTTGAAGCCATTGTTCCGCATCCTAGTCTCCAAGGAAGCAGAAAACAAGCTTGCTCCCTCCTCCCTGTGGCTTCCTCTCACATATTTATACATGGCTATCATGTCTCCTCTCAGCCTTCTCTTCTTCAGGCTAAACATGCCCAGTTCCCTAAGCCGCTCCTCATAGGGCTTGTTCTCCAGACCCTTGATCATTTTAGTCGCCCTCTTCTGGACACATTCCAGCTTGTCAATATCTCTCTTGAATTGTGATGCCCAGAATTGGACACAATATTCCAGGTGTGGTCTAACCAAGGCAGAATAGAGGGGTAGCATTACTTCCCTAGATCTAGACACTATGCTCCTATTGATGCAGGCCAAAATCCCATTGGCTTTTTTTGCCGCCACATCACATAATTGAGCCTTCTGGCGATTCCCAGACATTATGGGTAAAGTAGTGTTCGCAAGGCTGTTGTCCCCCTCCCCCGGTGGACCTAGTTTAAAGTGCGTCTAATGAGGTTTGCGAGTCTGTGAGCAAAAAGGTGTTTTCCTACTTTTGTGAGATGCACCCCATCCCTTGCCAGTAGGCCATCCTCCTGGAAAAGCAGGCCATGGTCGAGGAAGCCAAAGCGTTCCTCCTGACACCATTTTCTAAGCCAGTCATTGACCTGTACTATTTTTCTGGCTCTTGTGGGTCCGTGTCTTACAACAGGGAGGAGGGATGAAAAGACCAACTTGTTGTCCACGAGGACTCCAAGATCTTTTTCACACGTACTGCTCTCGAGCCAGGCATTGTCCCCCATTCTGTATCTTTGCATTTCATTTTTTCTGCCAAAGTGGAGTATCTTGCATTTGTCACTGTTGAACTTCATTTTGTTAGTTTTGGCCCATCTCTCTAATCTGTCAAGATCGTTTTGAATCCTGCTCCTGTCCTCTGGACTATTGGCTATCCCTCCCAATTTGGTGTCGTCTGCAAACTTGATGATCATGCCTTCTAGCCCTTCATCTAAGTCATTAATAAAGATGTTGAACAGGACCGGGCCCAGGACGGAACCCTGCGGCACTCCACTTGTCACTTCTTTCCAGGATGAAGAGGAAGCATTGGGGAGAATCACCCTCTGGGTTCGTTCACTTAACCAGTTACAGACCCAGATAACCGTAGTTTTGCCTAGCCCACACTGGACTAGTTTCCTTGCCCGAAGGTCATGGAGGACCTTGTCGAAGAAGGCCTTCCTGAAATCCAGGTACGCCACATCCACGGCATTCCCCGCATCTACCCAGCTTGTAACTATCGAAAAAAGAGATAAGATGAGTCTGGCATGACTTGTTTTTGATAAATCCATGTTGACTATTTGATGACCGCATTTGTTTCTAAGTGTTTGCAGACCACTTCCTTAACAATCTTTTCCAGAATCTTGCCTAGTATCTATGTGAGGCTGACCGGATGGTAATTGTTTGGGTCATCCTTTTTTCCCTTCTTGAAGATTGGGACCACATTGGCCTTCCTCCAATCTGCTGGAACTTCTCCCGTTCTCCAAGAACTCTCAAAGATGGTTGCCAATGGTTCCGAAATGACTTCCGCTAGTTCCGTCAATACTCTGGGGTGTAGTTGATCTGGCCCTGGGGACTTGAACTCATTAAGAGCGGCCAGGTATTCCTGGACGACTTCTTTCCCAATTTGGGGTTGGATGTCCTCCAATCCCTCATCCACCCCATCTTGCTGAGGTTGAAGACTCTCTTTTTGTGAGAAGACCGAGGCAAAGAAGGCATTAAGTAGTTCTGCCTTTTCCCTATCCCCTGTCAGCATTGCCACATCTTCTCCTCGAAGAGGTCCTATCGCCTCCTTGTTTTTCCTTTTTCTACTGACATAAGAATAGAAGCCCTTTTTATTGTTTTTAATGTCCCTGGCAAGTCTGAGCTCGTTTTTTGCTTTAGCCTTGCGGACCTTTTCCCTACAGGTGTTGGCTATTTGTTTGAATTCTTCTTTGGTGATTTCTCCCTTTTTCCACTTCTTGTGCATGTCTCTTTTGTGTCTTAGCACAGTTAGAAGTTCTTTGGACATCCATTCTGGCTTCTTTGCACTTGTCCTATTTTTTCTCTTTGTTGTCACGGTTTGCAATTGCGCCTTGAGTATTTCACTCTTGAGAAATTCCCATCCCTCCGTAACTCCCTTGTCTTTTAGTATCTGTGTCCACGGAATGCTGCTCAGCGTTTCCTTCATTTTTTGGAAATCAGCTCTCCTAAAGTCCAAAATGCGGGTTTGACTTGTCTTAGTTTCGGCCCTCCTTTGTACCTCAAATTGCAGGAGCACATGGTCACTTGCCCCTAAGGATCCTACCACTTCGACCGCATCAATCAGGTCCTCCGCATTTGTTAGGATGAGATCAAGAGTAGCCAATCCCCTTGTTGCCTCTTCTACCTTCTGGACCATGAAATTGTCTGCAAGGCAAGCGAGGAATTTGTTGGACCTTGTACTCTTCGCCGAGTTTGTTTTCCAGCAAATATCGGGATAGTTGAAATCGCCCATGACTACTACATCTCTTTCTCTGTGCCTGTTTGGTCAACTGTTGGCAGAAGACTTCATCAAGTTCTTCCTCCTGGCTTGGGGGTCTGTAGTAGACGCCTACAACGACATCTTTTTGAGTCCCAGTTCCCTTGATTCTTATCCAGATGCTTTCAAGCTGGTTTCCCGGATTGCTGTCTTGCATCTCTTCTGCAGCATAAGAGTTTTTGACATATAAGGCTACTCCGCCTCCTCTCCCCTTTGTTCGGTTTCTGTGAAAGAGGTTATAGCCCTCGATATCTACATTCCAGTGATAGGAGTCATCCCACCAGGTTTCAGTGATGCCTATGATATCATATTTGTGGTGTTGTGCTAAAAGTTGGAGTTCGTCATGTTTATTTCCCATGCTCTGTGCATTAGTGTAAAGACATGTGAGCCCCTGGGATCTTCCCTTGAGCTGTTTAATTGGGATTATTGTGCTTTTGGTACTTGGTCCTTGTTGTGTTTGTGCAGCCCTCCGTTTAGCCTTCTGGCGATTCCCAGACATTATGGGTAAAGTAGTGTTCGCAAGGCTGTTGTCCCCCTCCCCCGGTGGACCTAGTTTAAAGTGCGTCTAATGAGGTTTGCGAGTCTGTGAGCAAAAAGGTGTTTTCCTACTTGTGTGAGATGCACCCCATCCCTTGCCAGTAGTCCATCCTCCTGGAAAAGCAGGCCATGGTCGAGGAAGCCAAAGCGTTCCTCCTGACACCATTTTCTAAGCCAGTCATTGACCTGTACTATTTTTCTGGCTCTTGTGGGTCCGTGTCTTACAACAGGGAGGAGGGATGAAAAGACCACCTGTACATTACATTCTTTTAGCTTTGCTCCTAGAGCTCGAAAATCATTTGTGATCTTTTGAAACATATGCCTTGCAGTATCATTGGTTCCTACATGAATCAACATGAGGGGAGGACGGTGATAGGGCTTGAGGAGCCTGGTGAGCCTCTGAGTGATATGGTGTATTTTTGCCCCTGGTAGGCAGCATTTGGAAGTTGTAGTTGCTGGGATTTATAGTTAACCTAAAATCAAAGAGCATTCTGAACTGCACCAATGATGGAATTGAACCAAACTTGGCACACAGAACTCCCATGGCCAACAGAAAACACTGGAAGGGTTTGGTGGGCATTGACCTTGAGTTTGGGAGTTGTAGTTCATTTACATCCAGAGATCACTGTGGACTCAAAGAATGATGGATCTGGACCAAACTTGGCATGAATTCTCAATATGGCCAAATGTGAACACTAGTAGAGTTTGGGGAAAATAGACCTTGACATTTGGGAGTTGTAGTTGCTGGGATTTATAGTTCACCTACAATCAAAGAGCCCCTTGAACCACACCACTGATAGAATTTGGGCAAACTTCCCACACAAAACTCCCATGGCCAACAGAAAATACTGTGTTTTCTGATGGTCTTTGGCGACCCCTCTGACACCCCCTCGCAACCGCCCCAGGTTGAGAAACACTGCACTAGAGCATCACACACAAGGCCTTCACCCTGGGGCTTCTCTCACTGAAGCTTCTCACACTGAGGCCTTTCTCCCATTGAGGTTTTCTCACACTGTGGTTTCTCTCAGACTGACACCTCTCTCACACTGAGGCAAACTAACACTGAGGCCTCCTAAGCTACAGACACACCATATTATATTGAATGGCAGTTTTTGCTGAGTCATTGCATCCATTTAACCCTTTCAGTGCTTGACTCATATTTTTGTAATTAAAAATATATAGTTAATTTTAAACATTTCTGACACTTATTGTATCAGGTATTCCTTTTATTGTCTAGAGAACAGAAATTACAACCCTTTCCTTTCACATTTGTCTTGTCTTCCTAGTGTCGTAGAATCCAGAGTAGACAGAAGAATCTGTTTATCGGATTGTTGTAGGTTTTTTCGGGCTATATGGCCATGTTCTAGAGGCATTCTCTCCTGACGTTTCGCCTGCATCTATGGCAAGCATCTCTGAGGATGCTTGCCATTGCAGGCGAAACGTCAGGCGAAAATGCCTCTAGAACATGGCCAGTGATTCCGCCATGAAAGCCTTCGATAATACAGTCTGTTTATTAGGCTTGGGCAATCCATGGTTCTAAATGGTTCTAAAGTACTTACAAAACTAAAATTCTGGTGGTGAAAATTTCAGAACTCTAACAAAACTCTCAAAATTTCATAATAAATGGCAGTTTCTAATTGGTTCTGTCATTAAAATCACCAATAATGAAATAATAATTAAATTTTGAAAGTTTTGTTAGAGTTCTGAAATTTTCACCACCAGAACTTTAGTTTTGTAAGTACTTTAGAACCATTTAGAACCATGGATTGCCCAAGCCTACTGTTTATCCTTTTCAAGCTTCAACATTTTATTATTCCATCCACATCAACCATTAATTCCTTTCGGCGCCATTAGAAGTGGGAATTACCGCATCCCTTCTAGTGATCTGCATACCGTCATTACTATTAATTTTTTGTAAAGGAATCATACACTCTTTTTGTTTTGACACACACAAATAAATGGGCGGAACCATTTTCAATTGGCTTTCTTTAATATATATATTTATATATAATAATAATAATAACAAAAATGCCAGAAGGTTTGTATGTGCTTACCATATAAAAACATTAGTATTTTTTTTTAGAAGGATACGATACAGAAAAAATCATTGAAATAAAAAAAATGTTTTTTTTTAGGCTTTCTAAACCTATTAATACAATATTTAAAAAGACAGAGATTCATAGTTAAAACATGTGCAGGTTAAGGATAGAGGAAAATGACCGCGTCGGTAATACCAGGTTTTTTTTTGTAATGGAATCTGTGTTGTCAATGAGGTCAATGTCTGGATATTTATATTACAGGTTTGAAGTCTACTTCCCTTCGGCTAGTTTGGACAGACAGGCTGCGTCTCTGAACTCTGAGATCTGGACTGATATGTATTGACTCAGACAGACTAAACAGCTGAATGCGGACTGTCCCAGTTCTGACAAAAACGCCCCCAATCCCTTGGGCACAATGATGAGCGGATCCGGGCTTTTGGTTGATCACTTCGTAAGGATCAGAAAGCATGAAAAGAAAGGACGTGAGAAGACATTGCCCTACAAATTGTGTTGGAAAAAGAGAATGAGGAGAAAGGAAGAGAAGACAACTCGTATGGAAGACAGAAGCTACTTCAGTCATGCTAATTGCATAGCATTTCAGAACTAGTGGGATGGAAAATGGCAGAAATCCATTCTGTTTTCGTTCGGTTTTTGTTTCAAATTTCGGGTCCTCCCCCCATTCTGTTTTTGAGAAGATTTGGGAAGCATACCTCTGGATCCAGAATTACGAATCCAAACTGGCCACTCTCCTAACCTCCTGGAATCTTCCCAAAAAATAGAAAAGGTGGTACCCGATATTCACATCCACCGGGAAGTTGCAGCCAATAGTGAAAGGACCAAGGCAGAGACATCTCCAGCTCATCCCTTGTTTGAGTATCAGCCAGCATGTCAACGACTTAAATCTAGAAATAGTTTTCTTAGATCTACAGAGACACTCGCTGGAACACCTCAGCAAGCGAGAGTCCAAAAGTGGCAGGCTCAAACTCAGAGCCTCAATCAATGGCTAATACCTAATGAGAGACTCCCTCCTGGGCATCTTCCCAAAAATAGAAAAGGTGGTACTCTAAATTCACATCCACCGGGGAGTGGCAGCCAATAGTGAAAGGACCAAGGCAATGACATCTCCAGCTAATCCCTTGTTTGGGTATCAGCCAGCATGTCAATGACTTAAATCTAGAAATAGTTTTCTTAGATCTACAGAGACACTTGCTGGAACACCTCAGCAAGCGAGAGTCCAAAAGTGGCAGGCTCAAACTCAGAGCCTCAATCAATGGCTAATACCAAATGAGAGACTCCCCCCTGGGCATCTTCCCAAAAATAGAAAAGGTGGTACCCGAAATTCACATCCACCGGGAAGTGGCAGCCAATAGTGAAAGGACCAAGGCAATGACATCTCCAGCTCATCCCTTGTTTGGGTATCAGCCAGCACGTCAACGACTTAAATCTAGAAATAGTTTTCTACGATCTATAGAGACACTTGCTGGAACACCTCAGCAAGCGAGAGTCCAAAAGTGGCAGGCTCAAACCCAGAACCTCAATCAATGGCTAATACCAAATGAGAGACTCCCCTGGGCACACAGAAAACTGGGCGACTTGGAAGGCGCTGAATAGACTTCGCTCTGGCACCACGAGATGCAGAGCCAACCTTAAGAAATGGGGCTACAAAGTGAAATCCACGACATGCGAGTGTGGAGAAGAGCAAACCACTGACCACCTGCTGCAATGCAACCTGAGCCCTGCCACATGCACAATGGAGGACCTTCTTGCGGCAACACCAGAGGCACTCCAAGTGGCCAGATACTGGTCAAAGGACATTTAATCAACTACCAAGTTTGCAAAATCTGTGTTTTTTTTATCTGTTTGTTTGTTTTGTTCTTTTAGAAATGTAATACAATGGTATGGTTGCTGATGACACGATAAATTAAAAAAAATCCTAAACTCTGTAACTGGAAGCCCATCCCCAAGACTAACACAACGACACCCTTGTTGCTCCTGTATATGAACTGGATTTTTCCCTGTATGAATCATAGAATCACAGAGTTGGAAGTGGCCTTGAGGGTCACAACCTCTGAGGATGGTTGCCATAAATGCAGGCGAAACATCAGGAGAGAATGCTTCTAGAACATGGCCATATAGCCCGAAAAACCTACAACAACCCATTCCAGCCATGAAAGCCTTCGACAATGCACAGTACAGATTTCTGTTGTTTCGCTCACCTGTATTCAGAACTACAGCTATTGTTCTCCCAACCCTGTTACATGCCTACAGAACTTGGACTGTCTACAGACGTCACACGCAACTCCTGGAACGATTCCATCAGTGTTGCCTCCGAAAAATTCTGCAAATCTTTGAGGAAGACAGGCGGGGAAATGTCAGCATGCTGGAAGAAGCAAAGACCACCAGCTTTGAAGCGATGGTCCTCCGCCATCAACTCCGCTGGACTGGCCACATTGTCCGAATGCCCGATCTCCGTCTCCCAAAGCAGTGGCTCTACTCCGAACTCAAGATCGGAAATTGGAATGTTGGAGGACAGGAAAAGAGATTTAAAGATGGGCTCAAAGCCAACCTCAAAAAGAGTGGTATAGGCCGTTTTTAACCCATCTAATCCATCTAAAATGCAGATTAGGCATGTACAATCCATGGTTCTAAATGATTCGAAAGTACTTACAAAACTAAAGTTCTGGTTGTGAAAACTAGGGGGCGCTGGTGCTTTGCTTCTACAGAGTTGCTAAAGTTCTGGTGGTGAAAATTTCAGAACTCTAACAAAACTTTCAAAATGTCATTATTATTTCATTACTGGTGATTTTTATGACAGAACCTATTAGGAACTGCCATTTATAATGAAAGTTTGAAAGTTCTAAAAGTTTCCTCACAAGAACTTTAGTAACACTGTTGAAGCAATGCACCAGCACCCCCTAGTTTTCACCACCAGAACTTTAGTTTTGTAAGTACATCTAATCACCTCTCAACAAAAGATTTCCCCAGGCACTGCCAGGCCATCAAATGCTAATCAAGGTGGACAGTTGAAACATTCACACCTAGCTCCAACAGATAAGAGTTCTTTGTCCCACCCTGGTCATTCCACAGATATATAAACCCATTTTCCTAGTTCCAACAGACCTCACTACCTCTGAGGATTTTTTTTTTTTTGGTGTCAGGAGCAACCTGAGAAACTGCAAGTCACTTCTGGTGTGAGAGAATTGGCCATCTGCAAGGACATTGCCCACGGGATGCCCGGATAATTTGATGTTTTATCATCCTTGTGGGAGGCTTGTCTCATGTCCCTGCATGAGGAGCTGGAGCTGATAGAGGGAGCTCATCTGCCTCTCCCCGGATTCGAACCTGCAACCTGTCGGTCTTCAGTCCTGCCAGTACAAGGGTTTAACCCACTGCGCCACTGGGGGCTCTACATCTGAGGATGCTTGCCATAGATGCAGGTGAAATGTCAGGAGAGAATGCTTCTAGAACATGGCCATATAGCCCAAAAAAACCTACAACAACCCACTACTTTAGAACCATGGATAGCACATGCCTAATGCAGATGTGTGCTATTCATCTGCCCTTGCGCTTTGCCACTCTGCTGCTGAATACACATGCTCAGTGGAATATATCTCATTAAAACAGTAAATGTGGCTCTTAATTAGACATGCTGCATTATCACAGGATGTTTCTGCCCCACCAGCTGACAGCCAATAATGAAAGGACCAAGGCAGTGACATCTCCAGCCTATTCTCTGTTCAGATATTAGCCAGCATGCCAATGCCTTAAATCAAGAAACAGCTTTCTAAGATCTACAGAGATACTTGCACCTCAGCAAGCAAGAGTCCAAAAGTGGCAGGCGAAAACCCAGAACCTCAATCAGTGACTGAGACTGGATGAGAAAATCCCTTCCTACGATCTACAGAGATACTTGCAGGAGCACCTCAGCAAGCAAGAGTCCAAAAGTGGCAGGCGAAAACCCAGAACCTCAATCAGTGGCTGAGACTGGATGAGAGACTCCCCTTTGGGTACATAGAAAACTGGGTGACTTGGAAGGCACTGAACAGACTGTGCTCTGGGACCACGAGATGCAGAACTAACCTTAAGAAATGGGGCCGCAAAATGGAGTTCGTGACGTGCTAGTTTGGAGAAGAGCAATCTATACCCCACACCACTGGAGAAATTGTACTGAACCACCTGACATCCACCGGGAAGTAGCAGTCAATAATGAAAGGACCAAGGCAATGACATCTCCAGCCTATTCTCTATTCAGATATTAGCCAGCATGCCAATGCCTTATATCAAGAAACAGCTTTCTACGATCTACAGAAATACTTGCAGGAGCATCTCAGCAAGCAAGAGTCCAAAAGTGGCAGGTGAAAACCCAGAACCTCAATCAGTGGCTAAGACTCGATGAGAAACTCCCTCCAGAAGACTGGACGACTTGGAAGGCGCTGAACAGACTGTGGTCTGGGACCATGAGATCCAGAACGAATCTTAAGAAATGGGGCCACAAAGTGGAGTCCATGACACGCGAGTGTCAGACCACTTACTACAATGCAGCCTGAGCCCTGCCACATGCACAATGGAGAACCTTCTCACAGCGAGACCAAAGGCACTCAAGTTGATAGCTTCTTGTCAAAGGAAATCTAGTATTATACAATGCCAAGTTTTCAACTTTGTGTTTTTAAATACATTATAACTGTACCCCAAAAAATAAAATCTGGGGGTCGAGAAAATGACATTTTTAGAAGGTGCCGGAAAGCAGTGGCCAAAGAGAGGAAGTCAACTCTGAGGTTTGCTTGGCTCATTGTGAAAAAAAGAGGGGCACACGTTTCCTTGGAAATTAAGATTTTGCAGGAGCACCTCAGCAAGAAAGAGTCCAAAAGTGGCAGGTGAAAACCCCTTGACAACTGACCATGCAAATGCTCACAGATCTACTCGAAAGCCAATCTTAGTGTTCTTATTCCCAGGTAAGTGGGTCCCTGAGTATATTCTCGAAGATGATTTTCTTTCAGTGCGTGGCTTCCTTTAATAGCACAGAGCGTTGACGTTCTTGGGTTGGTAAAGAATTAAAGAGGAGCAAAAGGCTGCCTTGGGAATGCTGTTAGCTGCATCCCATTTATCTCCACAAATCCTTATTTTGCTTTCCTTGAAAATCTTTGGCTTATCGATTCTGCTCGCTGCATGGCGAGTTGATCCTGGACTTCTATTATTGTTTGGAATTTCCCCAAAGAATATTAGATATCTAGGACTAATGAGACAAACTAGTCGCAAGACCAACACTTCCCAACAAACGTTTCCGTGGGTCCAATTAAAGGAGTATCGCTTGTCTTTTCATTACTTTTTTTGTCTTATTATCGGTATCACTAGAGTTTGGAGCCCTGAAAATTTAATCTATATAAATAAAAATGTAATGTTCGTTTGTGGGATTAACAGAACTCAAAAACCACTGGACTAATAATAATAATAATAATAATAATAATAATAATAATAATACTTTATTTGTACCCCGCTACCATCTCCCCAAGGGACTCGGTGCGGCTTACATGAGGCCGAATTGATACCAAATTTGGACACAAGACACCTAACAACCCAATGTATGTCCTTCACTCAAAAAAAAATTGATTTTGTCATTTGGGAGTTGTAGTTGCTGGGATTTATAGTTCACCTACCATCAAAGAACATTCTGAACCCCACCAACGATGGAATTGAACCAAACTTGGCACACAGTTCTCCCATGACCAACAGAAAATACCGGAAGGGTTTGGTGGGCAGTGTCCTTTGGTTTTGGAGTTGTAGTTCACTTACATCCAGAGATCACTGTGGACTCAAACAATGATGGATCTGGACCAAACTCTACACGAATATTCAATATGCCCAAATGTGAACATTGGTGAAGTTTGGGGAAAATAGAATCTCGACATTTGGAAGTTGTAGTTGCTGGGATTTATAGTTAACCTACCATCAAAGAATATTTTGAACCGCACCAATGATGGAGTTGAACCAAACTTGTCACACAGTTCTCCCATGACCAACAGAAATACTGGAAGGGTTTGGTGGGCAGTGTCCTTTGGTTTTGGAGTTGTAGTCCACCTACATCCAAAGATGACTGTGGACTCAAACAATGATGGATCTGGACCAAACTCTACAAGAATACTCAATATGCCCAAATGTGAACACTGGTGGAGTTTGGGGGAAATAGAATCTCGACATTTGGGAGTTGTAGTTGCTGGGATTTTTAGTTCACCTCCAGTCAAAGAGCATTCTGAACTCCACCAATGATAGAACTGGGCCAAACCTCCCACAAAGAACCCCCATGTGGGCCACAGCAACGCATGGCAGGGGACGGCTAGTAGAATCATAGAATCCTAGAGTTGGAAGAGACCTTGTTGGCCATCCAGTCCAACCCCCTGCCAAGAAGCAGAAAAATCACATTCAAAGCACCCCCAACAGATGGCCATCCAGCCTCTGTTTAAAAGCCTCCAAAGAGGGGGCCTCCACCACACTCTGCGGCAGAGAGTTCCACTGCTGAATGACTCTCACAGTCAGAAAGTTCTTCCTAATGTTCAGGTGGAATCTCCTTTGGAGAAGGCTGCTCAATACCCAATTGAGCCCATCTCTAGCTTCATCTATATTCCCTACTCCAAGGGAGTAGGGAATATAGTCCTCTGAAAGTCCTCTGAAGGGTTGGTACTACTACTCCCATCTGCCCCTGCCTATGTAGCCAATGGACAGGGATGATGGAGCGTGAGAGATTGGGAGAAGGCTGCTCAATACCCAACTGAGCCCATCTCTAGCTTCATCTATATTCCCTACTCTAGGGAAGCCTTTCCCAGCCCAGAGTCCTCTGAAGGGTTGGTACTACTACTCCCATCAGCCCCTTCCCATGTGGTCAATGGACAGGGATGATGGAGTGTGAGAGATTGGGAGAAGGCTGCTCAGTACCCAATTGAGTCCATCTCTAGCTTCATCTATATTCCCAACTCCTAGGGAGTAGGGAATATAATCCTCTGAAGGTCCTCTGAAGGGTTGGTACTACTACTCCCATCTGCCCCTGCCTATGTAGCCAATGGACAGGGATGATGGAGGGTGCTAGATTGGGAGAAGCCTGCTCTAGAACAAGACCTAGTGATCATCAATACTTGATGGAGCACATCTCCAGCTTCATCTCTCTTCCCAGACATGGGAAAGGTAGGATTGGCCAACCATCCAGACTGAGTCAATACAATTCCAGAAACCATCAATGGAATCAAAATAGTACATTGCCATCTCACAGGTTCAAGATAAGAGAAGAAAGAGCATTTGGCAACACTTAAATGCATTCGTTCCAGAGTAGTTGATGGAATGACAACTGGGATATTTGGGAGACTGGCATGAGCTTCACAACCCAAGTGCTGTACCCGTTAGGCTTTGATTCTATTCCATATCATAGAAAATAACTCTAGAGTTTAAGGATCTACACATATGATACATCTATATCTATATCTATATATATAATAAAAGTGAATGTTTGTATGTATGTATGTATGCGGGCGGAAGGGAGGAAGGACGGAAGTTAATGTGGCAGCTTTCTGACTGGCTGCCACTTTCACAAGCCACTGTGACCAACACAGGTGACGCAACTGGACCAAACTTGGCACACCTAACCCCCATGAATCCCTTTACATCCAGATATGGTTTGAGGGCGGTGGACCATGTATTATGGGATTTGTAGTACTTTCAAACAGTTTGGTTCCCAGGGACCACTGTGGCCCCCAACAAAGACTGATGAAAGACTAAACTTGGCACACCAAGCCCCCGTGACCCACTCTATATCCTACTGTGGTTTGGAGGAGGATGGACCACAGATGATGGGATTTGCAGTACCTTCACTAACTCTTCCTGAGACCACTTCGAGCCATATAAATAACTGGGACCTGAAGTACCTCCACTCGCTTTCCGAGACCGCTGCGACCCTCATCCAATGACTGAACAAGACCAAACTTGGCACACATAACCCCCATGACCCCTTTTACATCATGGTGAGGTTTGGGGGAGGGCGCACAATGTATGATGGGATTTATAGTACTTTCAAACCCTTCAGTTCCCACAGACCACTGCGGCCCCCAACAATGACCAATAAAGACTAAACTTGGCACACAGAGCCTCCATGACCCACTCTCCATCATGCTGCAGTTTGGAGGAGGATGGACCACAGATTATGGGATTTGCAGTACCTTCACTAACTCTTCCTGAGACCACTGCGAGCCATATAAATAACTGATACAGACCAACCTTTATACACAATTCCTTTCTCAAATAACCTGGGCAGCGCCGGGTCCCCAAGCTAGTATATAATATTTGCAAATTACGGGGAAGTATCTGATGATGGCTACATGGCATTTCCTTTTCTTTTCAAACACCTTTCCCTGGAGTAAAGAGTCTCTTCCTTGCATTTGCCCTCTCACGGGAGTCTACATTTTCCAAAGCATATCAAGGCATCTGAAGGCACTAGGTCAATGCACTAAGAAGAAGGCAAAGAAACACACTTCCTGACCGATTTGTGTTCTCAAAGTTTGACCCACAAGATGATTCAGTGGCAACAAACAACACTGGTTATGGCTAATCCAGAAAGTGACTACGGTTGAATTTTTTCCCCATTGAGAGTTAAAAATGGAAAATCTCCAAAGATGACAAACTCGGACAAAGTTGGGTTCAGAAACTATCCCCTGAAAAGTCCCCAAGAATCTCAGTGCATCTAAATGCGAGACAACGAATCTAGTTCTTATTGTTGTCTTATAAAGATGCAAGAATGTATAGAAAATTGAACTAGACCACTAGTGTTGTTGTTGGTTTTTGCTTCGCTATTGAACTGTACATACATAACATTGTGTTGTTTCTCATTACTGGGTACAATTGCTTCTATATACACATATATTCCTATGTCTTCTACTTGGAGAAGGCAATAAGCTGATGGTAACTTACAATGTTTTGCAAGACTGTACCTCGATTACTATTTACCGCGAGTGGCAAAGATTGGAGGCAGAGAGGCGGACAATCCCAGTTCTGGGTTGCTGTAAGTCTTTCGGGGTGTTTGGCCATGTTCCAGAAGCATTCTCTCCTGATGTTTCACCTGCATCTTTGGCAGGCATCCTCAGAGGTTGTGAGGTGGCCTAGCAGTTCCAGACAAGAAACAATCAGGGCCAGCTAATCACCTCCCAACAAAGGATTCCCCCAGGCAGTAAGAAGCCAGAACTTGAAACTGCTAAGCTATTCAATGCTAATCAAGGTGGCCAAATGAAACATTCATACCTACCTCCAACAGACAAGAGTTCTTTCTCCCACCCTTGACCTTCCACAGATACATAAACCCCACTTGCCTCATTTCCGACAGACCTCATAACCTCAGAGGATGCCTGCCATAGATGCAGGTGAAATGTCAGGAGAGAATGCTTCTGGAACATGGCCATACAGCCCAGAAAACTCACAGCAACCCAGTGATTCCAGCCATGAAAATCTTCAACAACAGACCTCACAACTTCTAAGGATGGCTGCCATAGATGCAGGTGAAATGTCAGGAGATAATGCTTCTGGAACATGGGCATACAGCCCAGAAAACTCACAGAAACCCAGTGATTCCAGAAATGAAAGCCTTCAACAACAGACCTCATACCCTATGAGGATGCCTGCCACAGATGCAGGCGAAACATCAGGAGAGAATGCTTCTGGAACATGGCCGTACAGTCGAGAAAATTCACAGTAACCCAGTGATTCCAGCCATGAAAGCCTTCAACAATGGACCTCACAACCTATTAGGATGCCTGCCATAGATGCAGGCGAAACGTCAGGAGAGAATGCTTCCAGAACATGGACATATAGCCTGAAAAACCTACAACAACCCATGTTCCAGAAGCATTCTCTCCTGATGTTTTGCCTGCATCTATGACAGGCATCCTTGTATGGCCTAGCAGTTCCAGACAAGAAACAATCAGGGCCAGCTAATCACCTCCCAACAAAGGATTCCCCCAGGCAGTAAGAAGCCAGAACTTGAAACTTCTAAGCTATTCAATGCTAATCAAGGTGGCCAATTGAAACATTCATACCTATCTCCAACAGACAAGAGTTCTTTCTCCCAAACTGGACATTATTCCACAGATACATAAAACCCACTTGCCTCATTTCCAACAGACCTCATAACCTCTGAGGATGGCTGCCATAGATGCAGGTGAAACGTCAGGAGAGAATGCTTCTGGAACATGGCCAGACAGCCCAGAAAACTCACAGCAACCCAGTGATTCCAGCCATGAAAGCCTTTGACAACAGACAAACAACAGATGGTAAACTGATTTCTGGGAGTTGTAGGACAAAACACCTGTTAAGACAGGAGAGCATGTGGCACAAAAGCTCGATACGGCCAAATTTGAATACTGGTGGGGTTCGGGGGGGGGGGGGAATTGATGTTGTCATTTAGGAGTTGTAGTTCCTGGGATTTCTAGTCCACCTACAATCAAAGAGCCTTCTGAACTCCACCAACGATGGAATTGAACTAAACTTGGCATACTGAACTCCCATGACTAACATAAAATACTGAAAGTGTCTGGTGGGCATTGACCTTGAGTTTGGGAGTTGTAGTTCATCTATATCCAGAGAGCACTGTGGACTCGAACAATGATAGATCTGGACCAAACTTGCCACGAGTACTCAATATGCCCAAATGAGAACACCGGTGGACTTTGGGGAAGACGGACTTTGACATTTGGGAGTAATTCACCTACATCTAGAGAGCACTGTGGACTCAATCAACGATGGATCTGGACAAAACCTGGCGGAGTTTGGGGAAAATAGACCTTGACATTTGGGAGTTGTAGTTGCTGGGATTTATAGTTCCCTACAATCAAAGAGCATTCCGAACTCCACCAATGATGGAGTTCATGCAGAACTCCCATTACCAACATAAAATACTGAAAGGGTCTGGTGGGCATTGACCTTGAGTGTGGAAGTTGTAGATCACCTACATCCAGAGAGTGCTGTGGACTCAAACAACGATGGATCTGGACCAAACTTGGCACGGATACTCAGTATGTCCAAATGTGAACACTGGCGGAGTTTGGGGGAAATAGACCCTGACATTTGGGAGTTGCAGTTACTTGGAGTTATAGTTCACCTGCCATTAAAGAGCATTCTGAACACCAAGACTCGCTGCTCCTGCTGCCCCATGCTCCTCTCGCCACTTTTCGAGGCTTCCACCAGTGGCGGAGGCCTTGAAAGGGGTGAGAAGAGGGTGGCCGCTATTCTAGGGAGTCAGAGGGGGTGAGGCCAAAGGAGGCAACGTCGCGACCCCTCTGAAACGGCCAAGCGACCCCTTGGGAAGTCGCGACCCCCAGGTTGAGAACTGCTGCTGTAGAAGCAAAGCACCAGGACCCCCTAGTTTTCACCACCAGAACTTTAGTTTTGCAAGTACTTTAGAACCATTTCGAACCATGGTTGCACATGCCTATTGGCAGGGGCGGCTCGTCCATTATGCGAAGTAAGCGGTCGCAGAACACTTTTTTTTTTGCCAGGGGCGCCTCTGTAAATGCCCCTCGACCTCCACTTGAGGAGCGCCCCCCCCTCAGCTCACAACAGCCCTAGCAGTCCAGGGGGAGCCTCGGCTTCCTTGCCTTGCTGCCAGGCGATCCTCTTTCCAAAGGGGCCGGGCCCTTGAACCTCGCCTAGCCCCTCTCGTTCCTGCTCCACCTGGACCCCCGGGTGTGCGAGCAGAGCCGGCGCTCAATCGTTCTCCGCGTTCGATCCCTTCCCCATGACCGGCTCCCTTTCCTGATCCCCTGGCGCTCCACCCGCCTCCTCTCCTCTCCCCAATCCGCGGGTGGGTCAAGGGGCGGAGCCACCGCGCTTGGCCCGCTTTGGGTCCGGAGGCGTGTCTGAAGACCCCAGCGTGTGCACCAAAAGTCGCCTCTTCTCCTGACTTTCTCTTCAGCCATTGGGACCAAGAGAGAGAGAGAGCCCCTCCGGCTGGAGGTATCTCCCACCTCCGCTCCCTCCTTTGTTTTTGCGCCTACCTTCAGGAAAGGTGGGCATCTCCACCTCTGTCTCTCTCTCTCTCTCTCGGTCCCAATGGCTGAGGAGAAAGTCAGGAGAAGAGGTGACTTTTGGTGCACACGCCGGGGTCTTCAGGCACGCCTCCGGACCCAAAGCGGGCCAGGCAAGGGAGCAAGTGCGGCAAGTGTAGTTACTGGGATGTATAGTTCACCTACATCAAAGAGCATTCTGAACTCCACCAATGATGGAATTGAACCAAATATGGCACACAGAACTCCCACGACAAACAGAAAATATAGATCAATGATTGGTTGGGGGGGGGGGGGCCGCCAAAATACTGTTTGCTTACCGTTGAAAATTACCTAGGGCCGCCTCTGCCTATTGGGTACCTTACGTTGGGAGCTTTGGCTTCTCTTTGCAGTCCTGACCCCTCCTTGCGACCCCCCGTTTCTAACCCAACGGCACCACAAAATACCATTCCGTTTTCAAAGTGAGTGGCATGCAATGCAGACGCATGCTTTCTGGTTTCAGGCATGCTACTACGACATTAACAGGCTAATAATAAAAGAAAAAAGAGAGAGAAAGGATTCAAAAAGAGAAATTAAGCCATCGCTTGTTAAGGGTATATATAAAGAAATGATGCTTCTGGAGCCGCACTAACACAGACTGATTACAAACTAAATTGTGCTATATATCCGTATGTATATATATATTAGATATATATACATATATATGTATATGTATAAAAACATTGTTTAGTAAGAATGGCACTGGTTCAAAGAAATCGGGACTTCTGTCGTGTTTCCTTTCAGTCCACAGTGAAAGTATAGAAATATAGGCTTGCCCAGCCACTTGGGCAACTTGTGACCCTTTTCCGGTGGGTTGGCTCCCACCCCGCCTCGTCTCCCCTTTTACACTCATCCACATACTTCGTTCTTCTCCTTCGCTTCCCTTTTGAACATCCTCCGAGCTGGATGCGGATGGAGAGGAGCGGGAAAAGCCGGTGAAGTGGCAGCGATAGATAGGATCGTTGGAGTCAAGCGTGGTCCCTCTTGCGCTGTCCGGGAGCGGCGGGGGAGGCAAGGAAAAAACCCACTCTTGCTGCTTCTTCTTTTTTGTCTTCCTGCGTCTGGGTCACAAGTTTGGAAGTTCCCTCTTCTAAACCCTCAGGGAAAAAGAAAACCCAGAGTCCATCTTTAAGAGTCCTCTTCTCCCATTGAAACCATCAGGCGCATGGCGACGGGCAGGTGGTCGGTGAGTCCCGCCAACTGCGTGATGAAACTGAACTCTTCAACTTCCTGCAGAGGAGAGACGAGGGCAGGGCTTCTCAAAAACTCATTGCAGGGCAACATATAGGGTTCCTGTCATCTACCTGACCATCCGTCCATCCACCCATCTATCCATCCTCTTTCTCTCTACCTCTATCTGTCTGTCTGTCTGTCTGTCTATCTATCTATCCATCCATCTATCCATTCATCTTTTCTTTACCTACTTTTCTCTATGCCTCCATCTATCATTTATCAGCTTCTATCTCCATCCAGTCTCTGTCTACCTCTCTCTCTCTCTCTCTCTCTATCCATCCATCCATCCATCCATCCATCCATCCATCCATCCACCTATCCATCCATCTTCTATTTATCTACCTTTCTCTATGCATCCATCTACTACTTATCAGCCTATCCATCCATCCATCCAGTCTCTCTTTACCTCTATCTATCTATCCATCAATCCATCGATCCATCCATCCACTCTCTACCTCTGTCTGTCTGTCCGTCCATCGATTGATCCATCCATCCACTCTCTACCTCTGTCTGTCTGCCCATCCATCCATCCATCCATCCATCCATCCATCCATCCATCTATCCAGTCTCTCTCTGTGTCCGTCTGTCTGTTCGTCCGTTCGTCCATCCATCTATCCAGTCTCTCTCTATCCCTGTCTGTCTGTCTGTCTATCCATCCATCCATCTTCTCTATGCATCCATCTACCATTTATTGCCCCCCTCTATCCATCCATCCATCCATTCATCCAGTCTCTCTCTACATCTGTCTATCTAACTATCTACCTACCTACCCATCCATCCATCCATCCATCCATCCATCCATCTTCTATTTATCTACCTTTCTCTATGCATCCATCTACCACTTATCAGCCTATCCATCCATCCATCCAGTCTCTCTTTACCTCTATCTATCTAACCATCAATCCATCGATCCATCTATCCATCCACTACCTCTGTCTGTCTGTCTATCTATCCATCCATCCATCCATCCATCCATCCATCCATCCATCCATCCATCCATCTTCTCTATGCATCCATCTACCATTTATTGCTCCCCTCTCTCTCTCCATCCATCCATCCAGTCTCTCTCTACATCTGTCTACCTACCTACCTACCTACCTACCTACCTACCTACCTACCTATCCATCCATCCATCAATTCATCTTCTATTTACCTATCTTTCTCTATGCCTCCATCTATCATTTATTGGCTTCTATCTCTGTCCATCCATCCTTTACAAAGCACAGTCTCTCCTGCGATGACGTTGATGCCATGACTTCTCCAACTCAAATTGAAGGTAAATCTGCAGCTTGTTCTGCTCAGATTCATGAGCACGCCACTTACCACTTTCCACTCGAGATAGAGTCCTTCTTCGGCGTAAAGCATGTAGTCGATACGCCTCCCATTGCCCTTCAGAGCCCCCTTCCTCCCCTTTTGGCTCGAGGCATGGCTCTTGCTGGTCGGAAAGATGAGGAAAGCTTTCCTCCCGTCTTCGCTCTCCATCGTCCTGTTCAAAAAAACACATAGAGGAATTCACTCCATTGGGATCAGCAAGTGTTTTCATAAAAGCAATGCTTAAATAGCCGAGGGGGGAAAAGGAAGGGGCCTGAGGCTGTTAGGAACTGTGGGAGTTGAAGCCCTTGCTCTGGTTACATCCTGAATAGATTACTGCAATGCACTCTACGTAGGGTTTATTTATTTATTTATTTGCAGTATTTATATTCCGCCCTTCTCACCCCACAGGGGACTCAAGGCGGATTACAATGTACATATACATTGCAAACATTCAATGCCATAGACACACAACATATATAGACAGACACACAGAGGCTATTTAACTTTCCAGCTTTTTTTAATGAGGGTATTCTGGCCACCAGGGGAGCTGTTGTTTCACCGTCCTTTTGTGACACTGATGAAGTACTTCCTCATTCTTTGTATGCATGCTGGAGATTTTTATGGCGTCGTAAATTAGTTAAATTAGCCTCCCCGCATATGCGGTACCTAAATTTCCTACTTGACCGAGGCAACTGTCTTTCGGGCTGCAAAGGTCAACAGCAAGCTACACAAATTGGTCGGAAGCTCACTCCGACCCCAGCTGGCTTCAAACTCATGACCTTTCCATCAGTGTTGATCTTAATGCAGCTGACTCCCAGCCACTCCCAGTCCTAAGTTGCCTCTGAAGACTGTTCGGAAGCTCCAGCTAGTCCAATGCTTGGCAGTCAGGTTGCTCACGCAAGCGAGGTACAGGGAGCGTACAACTCTTCTGTTATGCCAGCTCCACGGCTGCCGATTAGCTTCTGAACACAATTCAAAGTGCTGGCTTTAGCCTATAAAGCTCTAAACGGTTCTGGCCCAGTTTACGTGTCTGAACGTATCTCCCTCTATGAACCACCAAGGACCTTAAGATCATCTGGGGAGGCCCTGCTCTCGGTCCCACCTCTTTTACAGTCACGACCGGTAGAGACAAGAGACAGGGCCTTCTCCGTGGTGGTCCCTCGGCTGTGGAACTCCCTTCCTAATGAGATCAGATCCGACCCCTCACTGCTGACCTTCTCAAATCCTGGATGTGGGATCAAGCGTTTGCAGAATAGACTGACTTGCTGGAAAATATAGGCTTTTAATGAACTACAATGGACTGACTAGGATGATGATTTGAACCACCAAATTGTTTTAATGTATATTTCTAACTGTTTTACTTGTGCTAATTGTATTCTATGTTATGGTTTTATTTTATGTTGGCACTGAATAGTGCCGGTTGTTAGCCGTCTTGAGTCCCTCTTCGGAGGTCAAGAAGGACAGCGTAAAATGCCCCGAATAAATCTATATAAATAAAAACGTAATGTTTGTTTGTGGGATTAACATAACTCAAAAACCACTGGACAAATTGACACCAGATTTGGACACAAGACACCTATCAGGCCAACAAGTGACCATCACTCATGAAAAACACCGTGGAAGGGACTTAGAAAGCCAACAAACAAAAAAATACATTACAATGCATGTGCTAAACCACATATATATGCACAAACACATGTATATACACACATATATGCATATACAAACACAAAACACATACACAGAAAGGCAGAAGGAAGGAAGGAAGGAAGGAAGGAAGGAAGGAAGGAAGGAAGGAAGGAAGGAAGGAAGGAAGGAAGGAAGGAAGGAAGGAAGGAGAGAAGGAGGGGGAGAAAGAGGGAAAGAAGAAGGGAAAGAAGGCGGGAATGAGAGAAAGAAGGAAATAAAGAAGGGTAGAGAAGGAAGGAAGGAGAGAAGGAGGGAGAGAAAGAGGGAAAGAAGGATCGAAGGAAAGAAGAAAAGAAAGAAAAGTAGAGAAGGAAAGAAGGGGAAAAGGAAATAAAAAAGTGAGAGGGAAGGAAGGAGAGAAGGAACAAAAGAAAGAAGGAGGGAAGGAAGGAAAGAGACAAGGGATGGAACCAAAGAGCAAAGGAAGTGAGAAAAGAAACAGGTAAAGAAGGAAGAAAGAATGGAAAGAAAAAGAGGGAAGGAAGGAGAAAAAGAAAGAAGGAGAGAAAGAGGGAGGGAGGGAAGGAAGGAAAGAGACAAGGAAGGATGGAACCAAAGAGTGAAGGAAGGGAGAAAAGAAACAGGTAGAGAAGGAAGAAAGAAGGTAAAGAAAAAAAAAGGGAGGGAAGGAAGGAGAGAAAGAAAAAAGGAGATAAAGAGGGAAGGAAGGTTGGCCACAGCAACGCGTGGCAGGTACTAGAGCTAGTATATAAATAAAAATGTTATGTTTGTTTGTGGGATTAACATAACTCAAAAACCACTGGACGAATTGGCACCAAATTTGGACACAAGACAGGTAAAGAAGGAAGAAAGAAGGGAAAGAAAAAGAGGGAAGGAAGGAGAGAAAGAAAGAAAGAAAGAAGGAGAGAAAGAGGGAGGGAAGGTTGGACACAGAAACGCATGGCGGGTACAGCTAGTCAATCTATACAAATAAAAATGTGATGTTCGTTTGTGGGATTAACAGAACTCAAAAACCACTGGACGAATTGATATCAATTTTGGACACAAGACACCTAACAACCCAATGTATGTCCTTCACTAAAAAAAATGATTTTGTCATTTGGGAATTGTAGTTGCTGGGACTTATAGTTCACCTACAATCACAGACCATTCTGAACCTCACCAACGATAGAATTGGGCCAAACCTCTCACACAGAACCCCCATGTGGGCCACAGCAACGCGTGGCAGGGGACAGCTAGTATAAATAAAAATGTAATGTTTATTTGTGGGATTAACATAACGCTAAAAACACTGGACGAACTGACACCAAATTTGGACACAATACACCTATCAGGCCAACGAGTGACCGTCACTCATAAAAACACTGAAAAACACAGCAGAAGAGACTTAAAAAGACAAAAAAACAAAACCAAAAGACAAAAAAACCCAAAAAAATTGCAATGCATGCACAAAACCACACATATATACACATATACACAAATATATACATACATATATACATACATATATACACACACAAAACACATATACACAGACTGGGCGACAGCAACACGTGGCAGAGAACAGCTAGTCTATATAAATAAAAATGTAATGTTCGTTTGTGGGATTAACAGAACTCAAAAACCAGTGGACCAATTGACACAAAATGTGGACAGCATACACCTAACAACCCAATGTATGTCCTTCACTCAAAATTTTTTGATTTTGTCATTTGAGAGTTGTAGGTGCTGGGATTTATAGTTCACCTACAATCAAAGAGCATTCTGAACTCCACCAATTATGGCATTGAACCAAATGTGGCACACAGGACTCCCATGACCAACAGAAAACACTAGAAGGGTTTGGTGGGCATTGACCTTGAGTTTGGGAGTTGTAGTTCACTTACACTAGAGAGCACTGTGGACTCAAACAATGATGGATCTGGACCAAACTTGGCATGAATATTCCATATGCCCAAATATGAACACAGATGGAGTTTGGGGGAAATAGACCTTGACATTTGGGATTTGTAGTTACTGGGATTTACTTACAATCAAAGAACATTCTGAACCCCACCAATGACAGAATTGGGGCAAATTTCCCACACAGAATGCCCATGACCAACAGAAAATACTGAAGGCCATCCAGTCCAACTCTCTTCACCAGGGCAAGAAAATGTAATCAGAGCCCTCCTGACAGAGAGCCATCCAGCCATAGATATAGATAGATATGATTCACACATATCCACAGCTATAGTATTCTAGATTTGAAAGGGACCCCTAAAGAAGGACAATGATATGTTGCGTGTTCCAGAGTAGGCAAACTAGACACTCTCCACATTAACACTGATAAAGAAACAACAAGAAATACTGTTTATCCACAAGCATCAAGAAATTACTTAGATTAGAAACCAACACTTTCTCATTACTTTATTTTCCAGATCACCAGACTGAGCCACAGCAATGCGTGGCAGGGGACAGCTAGTAAATAATAAATAAATAAGTCCAAAACACATCGAGGGCCCAAGTTTGCCCATGCTTGCATTAGAGGTTGTGTCCATTTGCTCGGCCAACGGAAGAAACACATAGTTCTCTCTTTCATGAATTCAGCTTTGTTTTGGAAACAATACTTTTGGACTGAAATTTGGATTGCGATAGTTACTTGGATTTTTTTGCACAAGGGACCAATTATCTCCTCTATAGTTAACAATCTGCGCATGTGTCCGATATTGAGAGATTTTCTATAAACAGAAAAGTGCGGTCCCTTTTCAGGAAGATTAGATATACATGGAAATAATCGCTCCAATTGATTCTTGTGGCCCCCGCTGTTATAAGCCCTTGAAATGTGAGATCCGCTTTAAACATGTCCTGAAGTATTATCTCCGGAGACCTAATCAATTGCGGCCTATTTGCCGCTCCTGATTTATTTCGGTGCAGAGGAATCAATGCTCATCAATGCACTCCGGAGGGGCATTTTTAATTACAAAGCAGGAGGTTTGTTTTGGTTAAGGGAACTCATCTAATCAGGGGGCATTGTTTAATTAATTTCCTTTAATAGTACAGTCGACGGGCCATTTTTCAGCTTCCTTGCGGAAGAAGAGGGTGCGCAATGGATGACATGCTTCTTCCTGTGATTCAGCTGCTTTTGACAGCATTGACCCCTCTCGAAACACCAGCAAATTATCTCTACTTTAATAGGTTCTTGTGGGTTTTTTTCGGGCTATAGGGCCATGTTCTAGAGGCATTTCTCCTGACGTTTCGCCTGCATCTATGGCAAGCATCCTCAGAGGTAGTGAGGTCTGTTGGAATGAGGAAAAAGGGTTTATATATCTGTGGAATGGCTGGGGTGGGGCAAGGAGCTCTTCCCTGCTGCAGTTAGGTGTGAATGTTTCAACTGATCACCTTCATTAGCATTTGAAGGCCTGGCTGAGCCTGGGAAAATCCCCTGTTGAGAGGTGTTCATAAAATCATAGAATCAAAGAGTTGGAAGAGACCTCATGGGCCATCCAGTCCAACCCCATTCTGCCAAGAAGCAGGAATATTGCATTCAAATCACCCCTGACAGATGGCCATCCAGATGGCCTCTGCTTAAAGGCTGGATGTTAAGATGTGCCTGGTTGTTTCCTCTCTGCTGTTTTGCTGTTGTAATTTTAGAGTTTTTTTAATACTGGTAGTCAGATTTTGTTCATTTTCATGGTCTCTTCCTTTCTGTTGAAATTGTCCACATGCTTGTGGATTTCCACAGATATATAAACCCATTTTCCTAATTCCAACAGACCTCATTACTAGGGCTGGGCGGTTTCGTTTCGTTAATTCGTAATTCGTTAATAATTCGTTAATTTTTTCAATTACAAAACGATAACGAACCATTCTGGAGCAATTATTAAAAAAACGAATTTTCAAAAACGTTTTGTAAATGCTTCGTATTTCGCTATTGTATTCGTTTCGTTATTGTTTTGAGGTCGTTTCGTTATTATTTCCGCATGTCTGGGCCAGTTTTATGGTTTAATTAGTGAAAAAAAATTATAATATCACACCAACAGTCAACAACAGAGGGAAAGGGAAGCTTCAGAAGGTTTTGGAGGTTTTTTAGCGTATTTCGCGGTCGCGTCCGCCATTAACGAATCGATTCGTTATTGTTTCGGAAATCGATTCGTTAATTTTTTACCATTTACGAAATTTCGTAAATATCGAACTTTTTAAAGGAAAATTTTGTAATTATTTTAAATATCGAAACAAAAAAAACCCCAAATACAAATCGATTTTAGAAACAATTTTTTCCGTTGTTAGAATGTCTATCACTACCTCTGAGGATGCTTGCCATAGATGCAGGCGAAACGTCAGGAGAAATGCCTCTAGAACATGGCCCTATAGCCCGAAAAAACCCACAAGAACCTAGTGATTCCAGCCATGAAAGCCTTCGACAATACATATCTCTACTTCATCACCGAAAATTAAATAAAAAGCTGGGAAAAGCGTGGAGGTTCAACACATTGAGCAGCATTTTTTTTTTGCACAAATTGTGTTTAAAAGCTGGCTGTTTTGCAGCTGAATGTCTGGTCTAAATACAGGTAGTCCTCAAGTTGTGAACAAGATCAGTTCTGTAAATTTGTTTTAAAGTTGAATTTGTATGTAACTTGGAACAGATACATTTAAAAGTGTAAGTTCCTCTCTCTCTCTCTCTCTCTATATATATATATAAATGCTCTGTGCATAATGAGTACCTTCAAAACAAAAGAACCAATGAACGAAATCACACCAAATTTGGCAACAAAACATCTCACAACACAAGGAGTGACCATCACTCAAAAATTATGGTTTTGTCATTTGGGAGTTGTAGTTGCTGGGATTTATAGTTCACCTACAATCAAAGAGCATTCTGAACTCCACCAACGATGCTTGCCGTTGAAAATTACCTAGGGCCGCCTCTGTTCCCACCTCAACATCTTTAAACTTATTTGCCCAACGATGCACAGTAGTCACATCAACACAATCACCATAAACAGCTAGCATTCCCTGATGGATCTCCTTTGGGGTGACACCTTCTGCTATTAAGAATTCAATGACTGCACGTTGCTTAAGTCGCATTGACCGACCGTCTGCACAGGGTTCCATACTTCGCACTTTAACAACACAACCATTCAATGCTAGGGCTTCCCACCAAAATGGAACTGTAGAGGAGAGTCTACTGAACAAGCCAGTACCTGCTGCATAAAAGTATTGCCATCTGTTGAGGACTTACAGGGGTGGAGGTATTATTTTTCATTCAACCCTCATATATTCTCAATAAACTGCTTGCCGATTTTACTATACTGGTGTGGTGTTTAAACACAGAGGTGTTCCTGCTCTGGGATGCAACAGGTTTTTACTTTGAAAGTAGTTGTTATCCTTCAGAAATTTAGTTTTTGTGGCTGCCACCATTGAATTCTTGTTAAAAAAAACTAGAGCAAACTAGTGCAGGATGTCCTTCTTGCAAAGACTAAAAAAATGAAGTTCAACAGTGACAAATGCAAGATACTCCACTTTGGCAGGAAAAATGAAATGCAAAGATACAGAATGGGGGACAATGCCTGGCTCGAGAGCAGTACGTGTGAAAAAGATCTTGGAGTCCTCGTGGACAACAAGTTAAACATGAGCCAACAATGTGATGTGGCGGCAAAAAAAGCCAATGGGATTTTGGCCTGCATCAATAGGAGCATAGTGTCTAGATCTAGGGAAGTCATGCTACCCATGCTCTATTTGCTTTGGTTAGACCACACCTGGAATATTGTGTCCAATTCTGGGCACCACAATTCAAGAGAGATATTGACAAGCTGGAATGTGTCCCAGAGGAGGGCGACTAAAATGATCCAGGGTCTGGAGAACAAGTCCTATGAGGAGCGGCTTAAGGAGCTGGGCATGTTTAGCCTGAAGAAGAGAAGGCTGAGAGGAGATATGATAGCCATGTATAAATATGTGAGAGGAAGCCACAGGGAGGAGGGAGCAAGCTTGTTTTCTGCTTCCTTGGAGACTAGGACGCGAAATAATGGCTTCAAACCACAAGAGAGGAGATTCCATCTACGTCCCACCTCAAAGCTTAAGATCTTCTGGGGAGGCCCTGCTCTCGACCCCGCCACTGTCACAAGTGAGGCTGGCGGGGACGAGGAGCAGGGCCTTCTCAGTGGTGGCCCCCCACCTGTGGAACTCACTCCCCGGGGAGATTAGATCGTCATCTTCCCTTTTGGCGTTTAGGAAAAAACTGAAGACCTGGATCTGGGATCAAGCCTTTGGTCATTCTGACAGCTAACTGAAGGAGCTGATGATAGACAAGGACAAATGGAATGGAATGGATATATGGACTCTGAACCCTGAGCTTGAGACTGTTTTATTATTTTTATTATGTATTGATGTTTTTAATTAATTGTTGAATTGTTTGTATTTGTATTGCTTGTGAATTGTCTTGGGCATCTAATTGTGCCCCCACTGTAAGCCGCCCTGAGTCCCCCCCGGGGTGAGAAGGGCGGGGTATAAGTAAATGAAATAAATAAACATGAGGAAGAACTTCCTGACTGTGAGAGCCGTTCAGCAGTGGAACTCTCTGCCCCGGAGTGTGGTGGAGGCTCCTTCTTTGGAAGCTTTTAAACAGAGGCTGGATGGCCATCTGTTGGGGGTGATTTGAATGCAATATTCCTGCTTCTTGGCAGAATGGGGTTGGACTGGATGGCCCATGAGGTCTCTTCCAACTCTTTGATTCTATGATTCTAAGACAAAGTTTTTGCAGTTTAATCAATTTTTCCAATGTTTTCATGATAGAACCAATTAGGAAATGGCATTTATAACCCAGAAACAAAAATCATGTTATATTGTGTTATTTGTTGCTCTAGGTTACATATACAAGAGTTTCAGTAGAATTTTCTTCTCTCTCTTTTTTGGAAACTTTTCCCCTTCTTTCAAATGGAATGAGTTAAAATTACTGGATACATTTCCAACACAGTACAGTCTGGGCACATAAAAACAATAAAACGTGAGCGATCGACCCGAGCATCAGCGGAGGCAGGCTCTTTGCATGGCGATCGGATGCTGAGTTAAAGAGACCGATGGCTAATTTATCCCAGGTTTGTGAATATCTTAATTAAATTGCCGTTTTCATTCTTTGTCCTAACAGCACCTTATTAATCAAGTCAGAAGGTGAGGCAAACTGCTACTAAATAGCCCCAGTGTATATTGATCTTTTTAATAAGGAAACGGCTCATGTCGACACTTCCATTGATGTATTTAACACTGTGGTCTCCTTAACTTTATTAATAGGTTTCTAGAGGTGGAGAGTCTAATTTACTGGGCTTCTTCCAGAACTATTGTTGTCAATATAGACAGAATGATACATTAGCTTTTTTTTATAAAGCCACAGCCAAATGTTATTATTGAAGAATTTCTGAACACGGATCTATTTTAAGCCTGAACAAACTTGTCAATAACTCTAGAGAAGGATTTGCAAGCACCGGGGTCCATTTTTAAAGATGACGGGCTGCTAGACAAAGCATGAACTGGGAAAGGAAAGCGAAAGGCTAGCGAAATAATGGTCCCAAATGAATAAAACAAACTTTGCACTGAAATATTACACAGCCCCCGGCGACACAGTGCGTTAAATCACAGAACTGCTCAACTTGCTGATTGAAAGGTCGCAGGTTCAAATCTGGGGAGCGGCGAGAGCTCCTGTTTATTATTATTTATTTATTTATTTATTTATTTATTTATTTACAGCATTTCATCTCAAGAACAGACAAGCATCCCGAGCTCTGAGGATCACGTGGGAAGGAATCCCACTGGAGCATTGCAGCGCACCCAAATACCTGGGAGTCACTCTGGACCGTGCTCTGACCTACAAGAAGCACTGCCTGAACATCAAGCAAAAAGTGGGCACTAGAAACAATATCATACAAAAGCTGACTGGCACAACCTAGATATCACAACCAGATACAGTGAAGACATCTGCCATTGCGCTATGCTACTCTGCTGCTGAGTATGCATGCCCAGTGTGGAACACATCTCACCACACTAAAACAGTGGATGTGGCTCTTAATGAGACATGCCGCATTATCACGGGGTGTCTGCGCCCTACACCACTGGAGAAATGACACTGCTTAGCCGGTATTGCACCACCTGACATTCGCCAGGAAGTAGCAGCCAATAGTGAAAGGACCAAGGCAGTGATATCTCCAGCTCATCCTCTGTTTGGGTATCAGGCAGCACGTCAATGACTCAAATCAAGAAATAGTTTTCTAAGATCTACAGAGACACTCGCTGGAACACCTCAGCAAGCAAGAGTCCAAAAGTGGCAGGCTCAAACCCAGAACCTCAACCAATGGCTGATACCAAATGAGGGACTACCCCCTGGGCACACAGAGGACTGGGCGACTTGGAAGACACTGAACAGACTGCGCTCTGGCACCACGAGATGCAGAGCCAACCTTCAGAAATGGGGCTACAAAGTGGAATCCTCGACATGTGAGTGTGGAGAAGAGCAAACCACTGACCACCTGCTGCAATGCACCCTGAGCCCTGCCACATGCACAATGGAGGACCTTCTTGCGGCAACACCAGAGGCACTCCAAGTGGCCAGATACTGGTCAAAGGACCAACTACCAAGTTTGCAAAATCTGTGTGTTTGTTTTGTTCTGTTAGAATTGTAATACAATGGTATGGTTGCTGATGACACGATAGATAAATAAATAAATAGGTACTGCTCTGGCGGGAAGGTAATGGCGCTTCCTGCAGTCATGCTGGCCACATGACCTTGGAGGTGTCTATAGACAACACTGGCTCTTTGGCTTAGAAATAGAGATGAGCACAACCCCCCCCCCCCCCAGATTCAGACACAACTGGACAGTTTTCATAGCTGAGTTGGGATTCAAACCTTGATCTCCAGAGTCTCGACACTTCACCATGTTGGCTCTGAACTCAGAAATAAATCTCATTGAATTCATTGTGACAATTCTCAGTATCCAAGAGCCAGTGTAATATAATATGTGATGTGTTGTGTGAAAAAAGAAAATAAATGATTTTCAGACCAAATCAAGTCCAAACTCTTCCTAAAATCCAGGATGACTCAACTGAGGCTGTTGTACTTTGGCCATATCATGAGAAGACATGACTGTATAGAAGACAATAATGTTTAGTAAAGTAGAAGTAGGAAAAAAGGAAGAACCTGTTATGGGTAGATACTCAAAAAGCTACTGAATTGGTAAGACCTGAGGACAGCTGTTGAAGTTGTTGACTTGGAGGTCTCTTGTTCATTGGCTGAAGTCAATTTGATGGCAACTCAATAACAATAGACACAATAACACAATTACACATGATATATATATGGAAAGTAGGGATGTGCGAAATCCGTTCTGTTTCATTTCGAAGTTTGGGTGCTCCCCATTCTGTTTTCAGGAAGATTCCAGGAGATTAGGAGTGGTGACATTCGGATTTGTAATTCAGAATCCTGAGTTCTGTTTTCGTTTTGGTAAGATTCAAAATGGCGCCAATGGGGAAAATTTAGAGGCTCGTTTGTCTGTCATTTTTAGAGCTATCAGGATGAAACTTGGCACACTTGTAGGACACATTAATGACTATAAGCTACCCAAGTTTCAGAATGTTTAGCTAATCTACTGATTTTTGGGGAATTTTTTTAAAGTTTTCTGGGAATTGAAGTCCAAAACAATGCGCATCACAAGAGGGAAGGAGAATGGACAGAACTAGCCTTGTGATTGGCTGAGAAACATAATATAATGCACTCTCCGCTCAGCCCCATCACCCCCAGCACGGGGTACAAAACAAACGATCAGAATACCAATGATGAAAAATAAGTCCAAATCAATAAATCTTTCCAGAATTTAGCTGAAAGGTTCAACAACTTGTGTTTCATTCCAGTAAGGCTGTCAAAAGGGTGTCCCCTGGTTCGTTTCCAAAATCTGAATTGATCTACTGAATTTTGCACACCCCTACTCAAAGGTTTGAAGAAAAGCCATTGCATCAAGGCTATATATAAGCAAGGAGGCAAGATAATACATACTTTTGTAGGTTGTCTGGAGTGCACACTTCCTCATCATAGAGTCCCTCTGGATCTAACAAGGTACCTGTGGAAAAGAAAAGAAAATAACACATGAAAGCTGTACCAATGTTTACTCTTTCCACCAGAGCTGCTTCTCTTCTGAAGAGCATTTTATGGACCACCAGCACTGAAGTAATGGTCCACCATCAACTCTGCTGGACCGGCCACATTGTCTGAATGCCCGACCACCATCTCTCAAAGCAGTTGCTCTACTCCGAACTCAAGAACGGAAAACGGAATGTTGGGAGGACAGGAAAAGAGATTTAAAGTTGAGCTTAATGCCAACATTAAAAACTGTGGCATAGACACCAAGAACTGGGAAGCCCTGGACCTTGAGTGCTCTTTCTGGAAGTCAGCTGTGACCCACAGTGCTGTAGAATTTGAAGAGACACGAATGGAAGGCAAAAGAGAGAAACATGCCAAGAGAAAGGTGCTGTTGGGAATCGGCCTGTGTTTGTGTTTCAGGATCCTGATGTGGGAAATAATGAGGGAAATGATGAGAGAAATGATGGTAATGAGGCTGAGGTACAAGATGGAGATGGTTTGGTTAATGATTTCCATGCAGACAATGACAGAGAGGCCTCAGTGCAAAAGGCAGTTTCTCACGAGAATATCCCTGCTGGGCCTAGCAATGATGGTTCACTCCCTCTCTGTGTGAGCTCTCAAGATTTGGGTTTGGAAAACAATCTGACACCTGGGAATTTCAATGAACAGCCAGATAGGGAGCTGAAGGATAGGCGGCTGGAGATTAGCCAGGATCGACAGCAAACTCAGTGTTTATGTTGCTATGAAAGGCTTCATCTGATAAGGGGTAAATGTGGGGGAAAGCAAAACCAGTTTCTGAGTTTTGGGATATAAGGTTCGCCTCAAGGGAAAACCTGTTAGATCAGGCATCGTTTGGAAATCAAATTCATGTGCCATTGAAATCTTGTTCAAGGGGTCTTGTTCCTGTGGAGTTTTTAGCCTTTTGGATTGTCTTTGCATCCTGTTGATTCCTGTCTGGATAAATGCTGTCTTGGATTGCTTTTATATCTGGTGTGGACATTGCTTTGTGTTACTGTCTTTTATGGGCATTACTTTTTGGAACTTTCTTATTTTCTTACAAGCATTTATTTCTTCTGGCTATTTACTTAGCTTCAATAAAAGATTTGTTTCTTCACTCTTCGTGTGGTGTGTTTTAAAGTCAGAGGGCTTTTTCCTGACCTGGAGTGCAACAGGTGCGTCAAGCCAACCCTGACTGGGACTGCCTTCCACCTGGAAACCTTCACTGCAGGAGAACAATGCAGGTCAAGAATAGGGCTCCACAGTCATCTACATACCCACCACAAGGACACCAAACTTGGAGGACCATCTTACTTGGACAATGAGGGATCACCTAAGTAAGGTACTTAAGTGAAAAGTTCACTGAAGAGTACTTGTGATGTCTCGGCCTAGTATTATTTCCTTGTTGCCTGTTGGACTGTTCCATTTTACCAAGTTTAGGGGAGAGCTTAGATTCCCCCTAGAGGCCGAGCTCAGTTGGTTCAGCCCATTCTGGCTCAGAGCTTGGCAGAAAGACTTTTTATTCCATTCTTTGTTGGTCTTAGCTTGTTGACAGTTGCCAGATAGTGTCTGGTCTGGCCTAGCAATTTGAACAGGCCATCCTAATCACGTATTTGCCATAGAATAGTTATAGATAGTTAGATAGATAGTTCATAGATAATATATGTAATAAAGGATAGATAATATTTGTCATAGATAGATAGTTACATCATCCCCCATAGTGTATAGTTATATTTACCTCATAGAAATAGTAATTTGTTACCTCAGAGTTATATTATCATAATCAATTCTCACCTTTGTTCATTGTTGTAATTCACCTTGATTATTTAGTAAACAATTGTTAAACTTAATCTTGTTTATAGAGTTTTATTTTGGGGGAATTATAGTAATTAGGGCATACCGATGGTCACTGGGAAAATAGCCAGACACATTTAGGTTTCTCTTTAGATCTTCCTGGTGTGCCATCACAGTACTGTATGTTTGAAACAAGGCCAAACAAAGAACAATTGCTGGAGGAGAGTTCTATGGATCTTATGGACTGCCAAAAAATCCCCCAAAATAAATTGGTCCCAGAAAAAATCAACCCAACATGGTTAACCTGAGGCTCTTGTGCTTTGGGCATATTATGAGAAGCCATGATTCATTGGAAAAGGCAATCATGCTTGGTAAAACTGGAACCAGAAGGAAAAGAGTGAGGTCACATTATAGATCAGTGGTTCTCAATATGTGGTCCATGGACCACCAGTGGTCCACAAGAACTAAAATATGGCCTCACTATTACTACATCGTTGCAACAAAAGTGACTAGTCTCACAAAACCCTCTTATAGTGCCAAGGCTTATTAAATATGGTTTTCTGTGGGCGAGCAGATGGTGACTACTGGGTGGCATATGTTCTGTATCAGAAACTAGAGCTGATGTGGTCTATCCAATGTGGTTTTCTGAATCAGCACCTCAAATAACCAAACCAAATCCCTGGTCAAGTGGTCCCTGGTCAAAGTGGTCCCTGGTCAAGTGGTCCTGTCAAAGTGGTCCCTGGTCAAAGTGATCCCTGGTCAAGTGGTCCCTGGTGAAGAGGTCCCTGGTCAAAGTGATCCCTGGTCAAGTGGTCCCTGGTGAAGAGGTCCCTGGTCAAAGTGATCCCTGGTCAAAGTGGTCCTGTCAAAGTGGTCCCTGGTCAAAGTGGTCCCTGGTCAAGTGGTCCCTGGTCAAAGTGATCCCTGGTCAAGTGGTCCCTGGTCAAAGTGGTCCCTGGTTCAAGTGGTCCCTGGTCAAAGTGGTCTCCTGGTCAAAGTGGTCCCTGGTCAAAGTGGTCCTGGTCAAGTGTCCTGGTCAAGTGGTCCCTGGTCAAGTGGTCCCTGGTCTAAGTAGTCCCTGGTCTAAGTGGTCTCTGGTCAAAGTGGTTCCTGGTGTAAGTGGTCCCTGGTGTAAGCGGTCCTTGGTCTAAGTGGTCCCTGGTCAGTGTCCCTGGTCAAAGTGGTCCCTGGTCAAAATGGTCCCTGGTCAAAGTGGTCCCTGGTCAAAGTGGTCCCTGGTCAAGGTGGTTCCTGGTCTAGGTGGTCCCTGGTCAAAGTGGCCCTGGTCAAAGTGGTCCCTGGTCAAAGTGGATTCTGGTCAAAGTGGTCCCTGGTCAAAGTGGTCCCTGGTCAAAGTGGTCCCTGGTCAAGTGGTCCCTGGTCAAGTGGTCCCTGGTCAAAGTAGTCCCTGGTCAAAGTCCCTGGTCAAAGCGGTCCCTGGTCTAAGTGGTCCCTGGTCTAAGCGGTCCCTGGTCTAAGCAGTCCCTGGTCAAAGTGGTCCCTGGTCAAGTTGGTCCATGGTCTAGGTGGTCCCTGGTCAAAGTGGTCCCTAGTCAAGTGGTCCCTGGTCAAAAAAAAAGGTTGGGAACCACTGTTATAGATGAATGGATTGAATCAACCAGATTCTTTGGGTCCCAAACTTGGAGAAAACTGAATCAGCAAGACCTGGGTAGAGCATCTCTTGGAGTCTATCATTCATAGGGTTGCCATACGTTGAAGCCAAATGAATGGCACATAGCAATGCAAGTTGTTTCCAAACTCTGTTAGCATGTTAATTTATGACTAGTCAGGCAGCAAATTAGCACATACCAGTTACATTGAAGTAATTGTTTCCAAGCTCTGTTCAGATGTGTGTGTGTGTCTCTCTCACACACAAAGAAAATTCTCTGATGTTGTGAGTAGGAAAATCGATGAGCACCATGTCCAGGTAGTTCTTAGAAACACCTTCATTATAACAATTCTCAAGCTGCATCATTATAGTGTTGATACTGCTGTTCGCTTTCTCAACAGGAGAAGTTGTACTCTGGCGCCTGGGAGAAGCGAGCCCCACGTACATTTACAGCAAAGCACTTTAGCATCCTTCAGAAAGGCGCATCCTGCTGATTACAACCCTCAACATATCACAGCTTGAGAATATTTCGTTTCCATTAAGGGCCATTTCGGTGGTGGTTCCCACCACAAGGCACGCTTCTTGCCGGGAGCATTTTGGGACAAGGCATGCCAGCACGCCATAGTTAAATTGGGTTCCTCGGAGCTGCCAGAAAAATTAAAAGCCCAGCAAGATCATAACATGGAGAGGGAGACTGCCTTCGTGCTCAAGTTGTTTTTTGAACATAGTATGAGATCCTTTGAGCCAAGTTCAGTAACATACCTTGTTCCCAGATAGCACTCAGATGATGGCATCTGGGGCCAATTTGGAAGATACCTTGTAAGAATGATCAGTTCGAAGATGTTCTAGAGCAGGGGTAGGGAACCTTTGGCCCTCCAGCTGTGGTGGACTTCAACTCCCACAATTCCTTGAGGCTCGGCATTGGGCCAAGGTAAGCCTTTGGGGTGAATGCCGAGCCTCAAGGAATTGTGGGAGTTGAAGTCCACCACAGCTGGAGGGCCAAAGGTTCCCTACCCCTGTTCTAGAGCATAGGCTTGGGCGATCCAGTTCGTTAATTTTGTAATTCGTTATTAATTCGTATTTAAATTAGCTTATGATCCAATATCGAACCATGCAGGAATAGTGTTAGGAGTAATTAAGAATCGAAACAATTTTTCCAATTTTCGTAATTATTTCGTAATTATTTCGTAATTATTTTCGTATGTCTAGTGCAAGTTTTACAATCTTGCATTTACCCCACTTCTGGTCCCTTTGCTCTGCTGCTTCCCTCCTCTTTCCTCATGCTTCTTCTTGCCTCACTCTAATATACAATACTATAATATAATATATAATATAATAATAATATATATTATATTATATTATATTATATTATATTAATACTATTATATTATATATTTTATTACTATATTATTATATTATATTATAATTGTATAATATAATATATAATATATTATAATATAATATATTATAATAATATAATATACAATAATATAATATAATAATATTATTATAATATAATATACAACAATATATTATTATAATAATATTAATATAATATTAATATAATATAATATAATATAATATAATATAATATAATAATATTATAATAATGTAATATAATATAATATAGTTGTTGTTTGTTTTATCACACCAACAGTCAACAACAGAGGGAGAGGGAAGCTTCAGAAGTTCCCCCTGTCCCATTTGGAGGTTTTTTTAGCATATTGCGCAATCGCGTCCGCCATTAACGAATCGATTCGTAATTTACGAAATTTCAGAAATTTTGAAATTTTGAAATCTTAAATTTTGGAAGTCCTCAGAATTTAGAAACGCTAGCGCACCCTAGAAACGAAACGAGTTTAGAACCAATTTTTTTCTTGATCGCCCAAGCCTACTAGAGCAGTGTTTCTCAACCTTCCTAATGCCGCAACCCCTTAATACAGTTCCTCATGTTGTGGTGACCCCCAACCATAACATTATTTTCGTTGCTACTTCATAATTGTAATTTTGCTACTGTTATGAATCATAATGTAACTACCTCATATGAAGGAAGCTGATTCCTAATCCATCTAAAACACAGACCATGTGCTTTTTATTTTAAGAACAGACCAGCATCTTGAGCTCTGAGGATGACCTGGGAAGGAATCCCACTGGAGCATTGCAGCGCACCGAAATATCTGGGAGTCACTCTGGACCGTGCTCTGACCTACAAGAAGAACTGCCTGAATATCCAGCAAGAAGTGGGCACTAGAAATAATATCATACGAAAGCTGACTGGCACAACCTGGGGACCACAACCAGACACAGGGAAGATATGTGCCCTTGCGCTTTGTTACTCTGCTGCTGAGTACGCATGCCCAGTGTGGAACACATCTCACCACGCTAAAACAGTGGATGTGGCTCTGAATGAGACATGCCGCATTATCACGGGGTGTCTGCGCCCTACACCACTGGAGAAATTACACTCTTAGCCGGTATTGCACCTCCTGACATCCGCCAGGAAGTAGCAGCCAATAGTGAAAGGGCCAAGGCAGTGACATGTCCGTCCTATTCCCTGTTTGGATATCAGCCAGCACGTCAACAACTTAAATCAAGAAATAGCTTTCTAAGATCTACAGAGACACTCGCTGGAACACCTCAGCAAGCGAGGATCCAAAAGTGGCAGGCTCAAACCCGGAAGCTGATACCAAATGAGAGACTCCCTCCAGAAAACTGGGCGACTTGGAAGGTGCTGAACAGACTGCGCTCTGGCACCATGAGATGCAGAGCCAACCTTAAGAAATGGGGTTACAAAGTGGAGTCCATAACATGCGAGTGTGGAGATGAGCAAACCACAGACCGCCTACTACAATACAACCTCAGCCTTGCCACATGCACAATGGAGGACCTTCTTATAGCACCACCAGAGGAACTCCAAGTGGCCAGCTACTGGTCAAAGGACATTTAACGGAATGCCAAGTTTGCAAACTTTGTGTTTTTTAAAAAAATACAATACAACTGTTTGGTTCACTCCTGACACTGAAAGGGTCTTTGAGTGAAATTTGCAAATAATAAGCAAGGGGCTTTGAATGAAATTAACAGCAAAAGAGAAACATACCGTTTCTCTGTAGAAAAAGAGCCACACAGAAGAAAATGTTTTTAAGAAACAAGATGTGACATGTAGAGGTCGGAAGTTGTATTGTGGTTAAGTTCAAAGGTTGTGGTTAAGCGCAGAGTCTGCAGGTACAAGAAGGTACTTTCCATCGAAAGGTCAAGGGAGGGGGCTGGAAATAGAGTACTTTCCATGACAAAAAAAAATGTTCTTGTTTACTTGAGGTTATATATCGGTGGTCAAAAAGCCAAGGGGATGCGGCAGTCACTTGAAGGGTAGCATCTGTGTATGCTGCCAGGCTGTCTGTCTTCTTCATGAAGAAACTAAAATAAACCTTGTTTTTTAAATCTTTTTTGTGACTGTCTCCTTCCTTTTGTGCTCCCGCGATGTGGACCTAAGAAGACCCAATTTAGGGTCTCTAACAACATGATAAATAAATAAATATCTTCTTATGATCCATTAGATAACAACATATGGCCGTGGGGGATGGACACTTGAGGAGCTTCAGCCCCCCCCACCAAATTCTCAGGGTGGTCTGCGAGAAGGCCTTACTGGTACATTATTTAAACTGTTATGTTTATTCATATCATGATCTGATCACCATGCTCAATATATCCCATATGCATGGGGGTATTGGGATAATAATACAAAAGGTGTGCTAGGGTAGATCCTGAGCCCCCCCTCCTTAATCAAACTCAGCCCCCCCCCCCCATAAATACAAGATGTGTAGGAAGGTAACCTTGGGCTATGACAAACACACAAAGTTTCACACTTGAGGGAGGAACACTTTTTCCAAAAATTATGACTGTATCATTGAGCTTGGCCCAAAGTTGGGTTAGGAAAGGCTGATCTATGCAAAAGGAAGTTCATAGGATAGTTCAAGGATATGCACATACTGAGGTCCAATCTCACAAAGCAATTGCCCCTTTTCAACCCAAGACCACCCTCAAGACCACTCCTCAGTCACATCTTACCAATTGCCCATGGCTTGTCCTCCCCTGGACCAACGCGGCACGGATCCTTGTAGCGTGTAAACAAGGAATGTTGCTGCTCCAGCTTGTCATCTGGAAGGAGAAGAGAAAGCACCAGAAAGAAATCAATCAATACCACTTAAGAAAAGTATGGAGGCAAAGAAAGCAGGGCCACATTTCCCGAGACTGTCGGACAGCCATGTCCATTATTTCTCAAGAGGCAGATGTTCTCATCTTTGAGAGTTTGGATTTGAGAAGCTATACGACATAGGGAGGGTGTGCAAGGAACCAATACGGTTTCTGCAATACACTTTCTGGAAACAGGGTATCTGTAAACAATTTCACACAATCCCCATCATCAGTGTCTGTTTATAACACTCCAAGGCCAACATTGTCATGAAAGGTACGTGCTGGTGAAATTCCTATTGGTCATTCCAATTACTTACTTTACTTACTTACTTAGGCGATTCCTCATTGTCCGAGTAGGATAGTCTTCCAAAAATCAGTGTACTGGTGAGTCCGTAGGTGACTGTGAAGCCCTCTTCTTGATCTGCATCTTCTCCCGCAGTGAGGGCATTGGTTTCCAGGTGGAAGGCGGTCCCGGTCGGGATTGGCTTGATGCACCTTCCTCTTGGCACCTTTCTCTCTTTCACCTCCATTCATGCCTCTTCAAATTCTGCATCACTGCTGATCACAGCTGACCTCCCACTAGAGTGCTCAAGGGCCAGGGCTTCCCAGTTCTCAGTGTTTATAACAGAGATTTTAAGGTTGGTTCTGAGACCATCTTTAAATCTCTTTTCCTGCCTACCATTCTTGGGTTCGGAGTAGAGCAACTGCTTTGGAAGATGGTGGTCGGGCATCCAGACAACGTGGCCGGTCCAGCGGAGTTGATGGCGGAGGACCATCACTTCAATGCTGGTGGTCTTTGCTTCTTCCGGCATGCTGATGTTTGTCCGCCTGTCTTCCCAAGAGATTTGCAGGATTTTCCGGAGGCAGCGCTGATGGAATCGTTCCAGGAGTTGCATGTGACATCTGTAGACAGTCCACATTTCGTAGGCATATAGCAGGGTTGGGAGGACAATAGCTTTATAGACAAGCACCTTGTATCCCTATGGATGTCCTGGTTCTCAAACACTCTCTGTATCATTTGGAAAGAAGCTGCACTTGCAGAGCTCAGGCAGTGTTGATTTCGGTGTCAATGTTGACTTTTGCGGAGAGGTGGCTGCCAAGGGAGCGGAAATGGTCAACATTTTCTAATGTTACATCATTAAGCTGTATTTCTGGCATTGGGGAGGGATTGGCTGGTGACTGCTGGAAGAGCACTTGGGTTTTCTCGATGTTCCATCATCATCATCATCATCATCTTTATTTATACCCCGCACCTTGGTATCCCTATGGATGTTCTGGTCCTCAAACACTCTCTGCTTCATTTGGAAAAAAGCTGCACTCGCAGAGCTTCTTCCAATTACAGTAGACTCTCAAATGAGAGATCTGCAGACTATGGTCTGTGGGTGACATGAGACTCTTAGGATACATCTACACTACAAAATTATGGCAGTTTGATACCTCTTTAACTGTCATTGGTCAATGGTATGGAATCCTGGGATGTGTAGCTTGGTGAGGCACCGGCACAATAATAAACTGAGTGACTACCCTGGCTGCTCAACTTTTGTGCCCATCCACATCCGGAGAGTGGCACCAACAACAGATAACATGAGGAGAGTGTCGGAGCCAATGTGGGAATATGGGCGGCCTATGTCTAAAGATGAGGAGAGGATTATAGAATCATAGAGTAGGAAGAGACCTCATGGGCCATCCACTCCAAACCCCTGACAAGAAGAGGGAAAATCACATTCAAAGCATCCCCGACAGAAGGAAGAAAAGCTAACATCTGTCTGGACCTGATGGAGTCAGCAAGTTTTAGCTTCAGTGGTGCTGTGGTTAAATCCTTGTGCCGGCTGAACTGCTGACCTGAAGGTCGGTGGTTCAAATCCCCGAGATGGAGTGAGCTCCTGTTTGTCAGTTCCAGCTTCCCATGCCAGGACATGAGAGAAGCCGCCCACAGGACAACAACTCATCCGGGCATCCCCTGGGCAATGTCTCTGCAGATGGCCAATTTTCTCACACCAGAAACGACTTGCGGTTTCTCAAGTCGCCTTTGATATAATAAAAAAAGCTTTTAAAAAACTGTCAGTCATTTACAACTTTTTGGAACAACAATAGCAAGAAATATACTATACAAGAGACCTTTATACTATCCAAAAGTGTGGCAGACTGCAGAAGTGCAGGTTTGTACATTTGACCCCTTTCTCCAAGGGATGGAGAAAAGTGGTGAATTCGGCAGAATGGCAGATTTGCAGAGAACGCAATCTGGTCTACGTTTGGGTCTCTTTTCCAGGAGAAGAAGGAAGAGATGCTAACGTATACATGGAGAATGAACGAATGATGAATGAATGCTGAAGTACTGTATATGTGAATGTTTTCCTTTTTTGTTTGTTTGTGCGTGCAACCAATGTAGCTATAGTCTGTGTCTACCTTCTTTCTCTGAAAGTGCCTAATGCAACCTGTCTCGCTGGAGACCCCGGTAGCTCAAAGGGTTAAACGAGTAGTTCTCAACCTGTGGGGCCTTCAACTCCCAGAAATCTTAAAAGCTGGTAAACTGGCTGGGATTTTTGGGAGTTGTAGGCCAAAACAAATGGGGACCCACAGGTTGAGTACTACTGTGCCAGCAGGATTACTGACTGACAGGTCAATGGCTCAAATCAGGGAGAGCGGGTTGAGCTCCCTCTGTTAGCTCCAGCTCCTGATGCAGGGACATGTGAGAAACCTCCCACAAGGATGGTAAAACATCAAACATCTGGGCATCCCCTGGGCAACGTACTTGAAGATGACCAATTCTCTCACACCAGAAGCAACTTGCAGTTTCTCAAGTCGCTCCTGACATGAAAAAAAAAACTATCTCACTGAAAATAGAACATAAGAACCTTTTAATATTTAAAAAGTATTTGTGACAAACAAGGCAGGTGAGGCTACAGAAGTTGATTTTTGCCTGGGAAGGGACCATAGCATCTTCTGCCCTCTCACCTCCTGAGTTAACTATGGGCAAATTACATTTGAAGTTTAAACTCAGTTTACGGCAACTGAAGTAAACTGAAGACAAAGGATGCTGTTTGACACCACTTCAACTGCCATGGCTCAATGCTATGGAAGCATGGGTTAGGAAGTTTTTATTAAGTGCTAGCCATCCCCTGCCACTTGTTGCAGTGGCCCAGTCTGGTGATCTGGAATATAAAGTAATGAGAAAGTGTTGATTTCTAATATATGTAATTTCTTTATGCTTGTGGGTTAACAGTATTTCTTGTTGTTTCTTTGTCAGTGTTGATGTGGAGATTGTCTGGTTTGCCCACCCTGGAACATGCAAGATATCATTGTCCTTCTTTAGGGGTCCCTTTCAAATCTATGATACTATATCTCTCTGTGTGTGAATCAAATCTATCTATATCTATGGCTGGATGGCTCTTTGTCAGGAGGGCTTTGATTACATTTTCTTGCCCTGATGAAGGGAGTTAGACTGGATGGCCTTGAGTATTTTCTGTTGGTCATGGGGGTTCTGTGTGGGAAGTTTGGCCCAATTCTGTCATTTGTGGGGTTCAGAATATTTTTTGATTGTAGGTGAACTATAAATCCCAGTAACTACAACTCCCAAATGTCAAGGTCTATTTCCCCCAAACTCCATCTGTGTTCATATTTGGGCATATGGAATATTCGTGCAAAGTTTGGTCCAGATCCATCATTGTTTGAGTCCACAGGCTCTCTGGATGTAGGTGAACTACAACTCCCAAACTCAAGGTCAATGCCCACCAAACCCTTCCAGTGTTTTCTGTTGGTCTTGGGAGTGCTGTGTGCCAAGTTTGGCTCAATTCCATCATTGATGGAGTTCAGAATGCTCTTTGATGGTTGATGTTGTTGTTCATTCGTTCAGTTGTCTCCGACTCTTCGTGACCTCATGGACCAGCCCACGCCAGAGCTCCCTGTCAGCCGTCACCACCCCCAGCTCCTTCAAGGTCAGTCCAGTCCCTTCAAGGATGCCATCCATCCATCTTGCCCTTGGTCGGCCCCTCTTCCTTTTGCCTTCCACTTTCCCCAGCATAATTGTCTTCTCTAGGCTTTGCTGTCTCCTCATGATGTGGCCAAAGTACTTCAACTTTGTCTCTAGTATCCTTCCCTCCAATGAGCAGTCGGGTTTTATTTCCTGGAGGATGGACTGGTTGGATCTTCTCGCAGTCCAAGGCACTCTCAGAACTTTCCTCCAACACCACAGCTCAAAAGCATCTCTCTTCCTTCGCTCAGCCTTCCCTAAGGTCCAGCTCTCACATCCGTAGGTTACTACAGGGAATACCATGGCTTTGACTAGGCGGATCTTTGTTGCCAGTCTGATGTCTCTACTCTTTACTATTTTATCGAGATGGGACATTGCTCTCCTCCCAAGAAGTAAGCGTCTTCTAATTTCCTGGCCACAGTCTGCATCTGCAGTAATCTTTGCACCTAGAAATACAAAGTCTGTCACGGCCTCCACATTTTCTCCCTCTATTTCCAGTTGTCAATCATTCTTGTTGCCATAATCTTGGTTTTTTTGATGTTTAGCTGCAACCCAGCTTTTGCGCTTTCTTCTTTCACCTTGATTAAAGGCTCCTCAGCTCCTCCTCGCTTTCGGCCATCAGAGTGGTGTCATCTGCATATCTGAGGTTGTTAATGTTTCTTCCAGCAATCTTTGATGGTAGGTTAACTATAAATCCCAGCAACTACAACTCCCTAATGAAAAAAAATATTTTTTTTAGTGATGATCACTCCTTGCGATATTAGGTGTCTTGTGTCCAAATTTGGTGTCAATTCATCCAGTGGTTGTTGAGTTATGTTAATCCCACAAACAAACATTACATTTTTATTTCTATAGATTTTGCATTCTCTGCCAAAGACTGTTGCTTCTTTGCTATATGACGTGGATGCAGGAGAAATTTACATTTTCCAATTGGGGCATTCCAGCCTCAAATCTGGGGCAATCATTTGTAAATGACCAAATGTTCCATTTCATTCTCTTGTAAACAAATCCTGGGTGGATGTCTGAAATCCGACAACCCCACTTAATAATGTTCCTCCATGCCGCCTGATCCAACTTCGGAGTTTCATTCCCGTCTCCTTCCCGGGGGAATCCCCCCAAGTGGCTGCCATGAGCGCTAATGATGTCATTTGTCACTGTCTATTGTCAAGGCAACGCAATCCATAAATGCAAGGCATGCAGAAAGGCTCTTGAATGAAGAGAGAGACAGGGAGAGGCGGAAGTGGGAGTGCTCTGATGCTAAAAATATAACAGAGCATTAAAGGTTAGATTGCATTGTCTAACTTTCACATCTTCTTCCATAGTAGGGATCGAGAACATGCCTCTCTGCATTTTCAAATTGGATTTTGAAGAAATCTCCTTAGAGAAAGACGAGAAAGGAAAACCAAAAAGAAGACTGAATGGGATGAGGACACAAGAAAGAGCCTTCTTGGTGACTGCTCCGAGGTTACAAAATTCCTTCCCAAGAAAAGCTCGCTTGGTCCCCGCTCTGCCCTTTTTTGGCCTTCAAGCAAAAGCCCTCTTATTTAAATAGGCCTTTAACTGGTTTGGACTAAAAAAAATATTATCAGTGTCAATGTTGTATTTTACAATATCTGTGGGAGATACGCTCATCTTATTGTGGAAACAGGAAAGTAAATCATTGTGAATCCTAGATTAACTTCTGCTAGACATTGCCATAGAGTTGCCCTGGAGGACCTAGACTTCTTCTACACAAAATTTGCACATGGTTGAAGTGTAGAAAATAATATTTCCACACAGAAAAATTGTGTTTTGTGGAGAAAAATGCTATTTTTGATCAAAAACAACCCCATGTAAATTTTGCACAGAAATGCAAAATGTTTTTAATGGAATTAAGCAATTGTGCTGATAATAATAATAATAATAACAATAATAACAATAATAATAATAATAATAATAATAATAATAATAATTTATTTATTTGTCGTGTCAGAGCAACCAGTCCATTATATTACATTTCTAACAGAACAAAGCAAACAAACAGAAAAATACAAAACTTGTGAGTTTGGTAGTTGGTTAAATGTCCTTTGACCAGTATCTGGCCACTTGGAGTGCTTCTGGTGTTGCTGCAAGAAGGTCCTCCATTGTGCATGGTGCAGGGCTCAGGGTGCATTGCAGGGAAAACCAGCTGATCCCTAACAGCTAAAACACAGACATGTGCCTTTCATCTCAAGAACAGACAAGCATCCCGAGCTCTGAGATCACCTGGGAAGGAATCCCACTGGAGCATTGCAGCGCACCCAAATACCTGGGAGTCACTCTGGACCGTGCTCTGACCTACAAGAAGCACTGCCTGAACATCAAGCAAAAAGTGGGTGCTAGAAACAATATCATACGAAAGCTGACTGACACAACCTGGGGATCACAACCAGATACAGTGAAGACATCTGCCCTTGCGCTGTGCTACTCTGCTGCTGAGTATGCATGCCCAGTGTGGAACACATCTCACCACGCTAAAACAGTGGATGTGGCTCTTAATGAGACATGCCGCATTATCACGGGGTGTCTGCGCCCTACACCACTGGAGAAATTACACTGCTTAGCCGGTATTGCACCACCTGACATCCGCCGGGAAGTAGCAGCCAATAGTGAAAGGACCAAGGCAGAGACATCTCCAGCTCATCCCTTGTTTGGGTATCAGCCAGCACGTCAACGACTTAAATCAAGAAATAGTTTTCTAAGATCTACAGAGACACTCGCTGGAACACCTCAGCAAGCGAGAGTCCAAAAGTGGCAGGCTCAAACCCAGAACCTCAACCAATGGCTGATACCCAATGAGACTCTCCCCTGGGCACACAGAGGACTGGGCGACTTGGAAGGCGCTGAACAGACTGCGCTCTGGCACCACGAGATGCAGAGCCAACCTCAAGAAATGGGGCCACAAAGTGGAATCCTCGACATGTGAGTGTGGAGAAGAGCAAACCACTGACCACCTGCTGCAATGCAACATGAGCCCAGCCACATGCACAATGGAGGACCTTCTTGCAGCAACACCGGAGAAGAAGAAGAAGAAGAAGAAGAAGAGGAAGAAGAAGATCGAACTGCAAAGACTCTGGCACAAGCCAGTAAAGATGGTCCCAGTGGTGATCAGCTAAAGACTTTGGCCTGCACTTAAACACAATCGGCGCTGACAAAATTACCATCTGTCAGTTGCTAAAGGCCACCCTACTTGGATCTGCGCACATTATTGCCTGATATATCACATAATCTTACACACTTGGTGTCTGACGTGTCCGACGTGTGATCAAATACAAAAGCCAGCATTGTGACAATAATATTAAGCAGCAGTAGTAGTAGCAACCTTGGTATTAGTGGTACATGAAGTTTCGGCGGTGTCCAGGGGAGCATTTGCACAACTCAAACTTGTGCGCCAGTTGCGCCCGTACCTTGGGAAGTCTGACTTGGCCACGGTAGTCCACGCTCTGGTTACATCCCGGATTGATTACTGCAACGCGCTCTACGTGGGGTTGCCCCTGAAGACTGCCCGGAAGCTTCAGATGGTCCAGCGCTCAGCGGCCAGGTTACTAACGGGAGCGGCACTCAGGGAGCATACCACTCCTCTGCTGAGCCAGCTCCACTGGCTGCCAATCCGCTACCAGGCACAATTCAAGGTGCTGGCTTTAGCCTATAAAGCCTTAAACGGTTCCGGCCCTGCTTACCTCTCCGAACGCATCTACACCTATGAACCGACAAGGACGTTAAGATCGTCCGGGGAGGCCCTGCTCTCGGTCCTGCCTGCATCGCAGGCGCGGCTGGCGGGGACGAGGGACAGGGCCTTCTCGGTGGTGGCCCCTCGGCTATGGAATGCCCTACCCGTAGACATCAGGCAGGCTCCTTCGTTGCCGGAGTTCCGGAGGAAGGTCAAGACGTGGCTCTATGAACAGGCGTTCGGTCAACATGGCAATTGAACTCATGAAGACGGTATAAATGAACAAGGAATGGTAGAAGGATTACGAGAACGGAATCTGATTTTTACTGAGGCGTTGATGACTATGTTGTGTTGTTGTGTTGTTTGTATTGTCCGTTGTGTATACTGTGTTTTTAACTAATTGTTATTGTAATAAATTGCATTGTAAACCGCATTGAGTCGCCGAATTAGGCTGAAAATGTGGTATAAAAATAAAGCAAATAAATAAATAAATAATAAATAAAATAAATATTCCTGCTTCTTGGCAGAATGGGGTTGGACTGGATGGCCCATGAGGTCTCTTCCAACTCTTTGATTCTATGATTCTATGATTCTATGATAGCTCACCTGATGAGCAATTATCAAAGTTGAGATCTCCGCAGAGTACATCGAACGCCACCAGCTCCTCTGGGTTGGCTGTGCTGGAGGAGGAGGTAGATTTTCGGAAATCAGCCAGCCAATCCTGAAGCAAGTCCAGTTGTTCACATCGGACAGTCGTGTCCCCTGCAAGGAGCAGAAGAGAAACAAGGAACATGTTGATATCTATCACAGAAAGCTTCCAGACCATAAGAGGCAATCTTACAAACATAACATTGAAATTCCTTCAGAGGTAGTAGATATACAAAATAAGGAGGGAAGAATGTAGGTCATGGATAAGGTGGAATTTAAAAGCTTTCCAAGGGCAAACAACGATGGCTTAAAGGATTATTTTTGGAATACTTCTAAAACAGAGAACTAGATTTATGGGCTACAGGCAAAATGAAAAAGGCATAACTAAGAAATGCAGGACTGTTATGCCACTTAAGACACCTTAAAATACTCAGACAGAACAGGATTCTCAAACTGTGCTCCGCGGAGCCTTTGGGGTTCTACGAATGATAGTGAGTGGCTCCATGGGGTTATGCTCCACGAGAAACTTTTGCTTCAAAAAGAGTTCCGCAGCTGAAAATGTTTGAGAACCCCTGAGATAGCGGAAGGAGACATTCATCTAAATGGAAGAATATGACATCTAAAGGACACAAACTTTCTGAGAAGATTAGAAAACATTGTTTTAAATGCTAGCTAGTGCTACTCATAAAATGAGATGTTGCTTGGAACATCCCTTAAAGCCCACTGGCCACGTTGATGTGGGCATTCTGGGAGAGCTATATAATGTTTGTATTTTTTAGGTTTTCAATTGTATTGTATTGTAGCCCCTTCCCTAGAAATGTTCAAAAAGAACCTTAAAACCTGGCTCTTCCGCTGCGCCTTTGGCCAGTAGATGCACAATATGACAGCATTGCACCCCTCAACGCTCTTCCCACTGGAATACAGGCTCTCCAAATGGGAAGTTTAGCTTCACTGCAAATAACTTGCTCCTATTTTTTTATCTCATTAGAGTCTTTTAATCGTTTCATCCTGTACATGTGGCTCGCCCATTGTAATTTTTTTTTGTCGTGTCAGGAGCGACTTGAGAAACTGCAAGTCGCTTCTGGTGTGAGAGAATTGGCCGTCTGCAAGGGCGTTGCCCAGGGGACGCCTGGATGATTTGATGTTTTTATCATCCTTGTGGGAGACTTCTCTCATGTCCCCACAGGAGGAGCTGGAGCTGATAGAGGGAGCTCATCCGCCTCTCCCCGGATTCGAACCTGTCTTGCCGGCACAAGGGGTCTAACCCACTGCGCCACCAGGGGCTCCTGTTATTGTGATTGTGTTTATTGGAATGTTATTTTATGACTGTGTTTATAATTTTTTTCCTTTATGTAATTTTGATGATGTTGTTTATTGTTTATGCTCTGGTTTTATTTTGTTGTAATATGTTGTCCGGCCTAGGCCCCATGTAAGCTGCTCCGAGTCCCCATTGGGGAGATGGTAAATAAAGATTATAATTATTATTATTATTATTATTATTATTATTATTATTATTATTATTATTATTATTGGTTTTATTGTACGTTGCTTTGAGTCTCTTTTTTAGAGAGAAAAAGTGGGGTTGAAGTAGAAGTAATGATAGATAGACAGATTCCAGAGCCGGAGGCCACCACCAAGAAGGCCCTCATCCTTTGTTCCCACCAGCCATGCCTGAAAGGGTGATGGGACCATGAGAAGCCCCCTCCCCAGAGAATTTTAAGGTTCAAGTTGGTTCATAAGAGAAGACGTGGTCAGGGGTGGGCCATCCATTACGCACAGTAAGCGGTCGCAGTACACTTTTTTTTGCCAGGGGCGCAGAGGCGCCTCTGTAAATGCCCCTCGACCACCACTTGAGGAGCGCCCCCTCGGCTCACAACAGCCCTAGCAGTCCGGGGGGAGCCTCAGCAACCTATTACGCAAAGTAAGCATTTGCAGTATAGTTGATTGTGCTCAGGGGCACTCTTGAGGCGCTCTTGGGGGAAAATAGACCTTGACATATGCGAGTTGTAGTTACTGGGATGTATAGTTCACCTACAATCAAAGAGCATTCTGAACTCCACCAATGATGGAATTGAACCAATATGGCACACAGTACTCCCACGACGAACAGAAAATATATATCAATAATTGGTTGGGTGGGGGAGTGTGCCAAAATACTGTTTGCTTACCATTGAAAATTACCTAGAGCCACCTCTGGACGTGGTCATGCAAATAGGCTGAACCCGAACTGTAAAGGTGGGAGAAAAAACCCTTTTCTGTTTAAAGAAGCATTATTTGAGAACATAGAAATTCTAGACCACTCCAACAACCATCATGTCAGACTACACAAAAAAGCCACTGAAATCCACAAGCATGTGGACGATTTCAACAAAAAGGAAGAAACTATGAATGTGAACAAAATCTGGTTACCAGAATCAAGATATAAATAAGGAGCACCAGGATAACTCCAGACAGAAAACAATCAAGTGCCTGTTAACACCTCCCAAACAGAGGATGCCTCTAGGCAACAACAGACAGGCTACCTCAATGCAGATACCCTCACTGATTGACTTTGCAAACTTCATGGCTAATCAAATGCTAATTCAAGCTTACTAAACACAACATTCACACTTCTGTTAAACAGACAAGGGTTCTTTCTCCCACCCTGGACATTATTCCACAGGTATGGATACCCCCCCCCCCCACTTGCCTCACTGCCAAAAGAACCTCTGAAGATGCCATTAGCCACAGATGCAGGTGAAACATTAGGAGAGAGTGCTGCTGGAACATGGCCTTATAGCCCGAAAAAAATCACAAAAACTCAGTAATTTTAGCTATGAAAGTTTTCGACTATACAATAATAGGTTGGTGAGTTTTCCAGGCTGTATGGCCATATTCCAGAAGCATTATCTAATTATCTAATATCCATATTCCAGAAGCATTATCTAATATACATATAACATATAATACATAGGAGCCCCCGCTAGTGCAGTGGGTTAATCCCTTGTACTGGCAGGACTGAAGACCGACAGGTCACAGATTCAAATCCGGGGAGAGCACGGATGAGCTCCCTCTATCAGCTCCAGCTCCTCATGCGGGGACATGAGATAAGCCTCCCACAAGGATGGGAAAACATCAAAACATCCGGGCATCCCCTGGGCAACGTCCTTGCAGACGGCCAATTCTCTCACACCAGAAGCGACTTGCAATTTCTCAAGTCACTCCTGACCCAACAAAACAAACAAACAAATAAACAAACAAACAAAAACTAATACAATAATACCATGTCCAGTTCTGGGCACCAGAATTAAAGAATGATATGCACAAGATAGAAAGTGTCCAGAGCATGGTGGAGCCTCTTCCTCTGGAGGTTTCTAAACAGAAGCTGGATGGCTATCTGTCAGGAAGGCTTTGATTGTGAGTTCTTGCCTGGCTTAAGGGGGTTGGACTGGATAGTCTTTGGGGTCTCTTCTAACTCTATGATTCTACGTCTTCAACTTGGCTTCTGACTTATGCACGGATTTCATAGGGGAACAAGTGAAGAAAAATGCCTTTCTTTTCCAAACGCAAGCTGTGAGTTGGCGCACGGCACCGGTTTTGGGGATGTCGGATGACAGATTCCCCACATCTCAAATTTGTTTGCCTAGTGCAGCTCAGCGGAGACTCTCCAAGGTCTTTGTACACGGCCAGGTTTGCATCAATAAGGAATTGTGTGCCTCATTTTGCACAACCTGATTTATGGCATGACGCCCTCATGTCCTTGCCTGCCTCCTGAACCCATCCATCATGCAGAGTGTGCAGTTGGTTACCTTCAAAGATATTTCAGTTGCAGATTAGAATGGAAACCCTGCTTTCCCGTCACCAACAATTGCCTGTGTGTGCATGCCCCATGCACCGATTATTTCCATGAATGTGAAAGCCAGTCTGGTTTACTCATTTATCGTGTCAGAAACAAATTGAGAATACGGTTATAATTAATTAAAAATGCAAACAAAGTTTAAAACTTGGCATTGTACTAAATGTCCTTTGACCAGAAGCTGACCACTTAGAGTGCCTCTGGTGTCGCTGTGAGAAGGTCCTCCATTGTGCATGTGGCAGAGCTCAGGCTGCATTGCAGTAGGTGGTCTGTGGTTTGCTTTTCTCCGCACTTGCATGTCGTGGATTCCACTTTGTGGCCCCATTTCTTAAGGTTGGCTCTGCATCTCGTGGTGCCCGAGCGCAGTCTGTTCAGTGCCTTCCAAGTCACCCAGTTTTCTGTGTGCCCAGGGGGCAGTTTCTCATCCAGTCTCAGCCAAAGATTGAGGTTCTGGGTTTTAGCCTGCCATTTTTGGACTCTTGCTTGCTGAGGTGATACTATGACTATCTCTGTAGGTCTTAGAAAACTGTTATTTGATTTAAGGCATTGGCGTGCTGGCTGGTCTCCGAACAATACCTGCAAACCAGTATAATTTCCCCAGCAGTGTGTGGCATAGACATCCGTAATGATCCAAATAAGCTATAGACTAATCACGTTCTTGTGCCATCTCTTCAAAGTTCTGGAGAGACTTATTTTGCATGGAATTGTGGAAAAAATAGATCCATGTATGATTCCACAGCTAGTTTCAGGAAAGGGAAAAGTTGCACATCAGAAGTGGTGAACCTGACTCAGATGGTTTAGAAAGGCAACATAATACAGGAGCTGTCAGCGGCTTATGACACTGTAAATCAGCTTCTCTCAACCTGGGGGTTGGGACCCCTGGGGTGTCACGAGGGGGATGTCAAAGGGGTTGCCAAAGACCACCAGAAAACACAGTATTTTCTGTTGGTCATGGGGATTTTGTGTGGGAAGTTGGGCCCAGTTCTATCGTTGGTGGCATTCAGAATGCTCCTTGATTGTAGGCGAATTATAAATCCCAGAAACTACATCTCCCAACTGTCAAAGTCTATTTTCCCCAAAGTCCACCAGTGTTCACTTTTGGGCATATTGAGTATCTGTGCCAAGTTTGGTCCAGAGCCATCAGTGTTTGAGTCCATAATGCTGTCTGGATGTAGGTGAACTACAACTCCAAAACTCAAGGTCAATGCCCACCAAACTCTTTCAGTATTTTCTGTTGGTCATGGGAATTCTGTGTGCCGAGTTTAGTTCAATTCCATTGTTGGTGGAGTTCAGAATGCTCTTTGATTGTAGATTAACTATAAATCCCAACAACTGCAACTCTCAAATGACAAAATTAATCCCCCCCCCCCAACCCCACCAGTATTCAAATTTGGGTGTATTGGGTATTTGTGCCAAATTTGGTGCAGTGAATGAAAATCCATCCTGCATATCAGATATTTACATGACAAAATTAGAGTTATGAAGTAGGAACAAAAATAATTTCATGGTTGGGTCTCACGACAACATGAGAAACTGCATTAAGGGATCGCGGCATTAGGAAGTTTGAGAACCGTTGCTGTAAATAATCACCTCTTCCTGAGAAAAATGTATAATATCACAAAGGAGACCACCTCACCCACTTCATAGGAAATCTACTACAAAACAGTAGCTTTTTTGTTGAGTACCAAGGTTAGGGAAGCAGATGGTGAAAACAAAAAAAAATGGCCTGCCTTGTGCTTGCTCTATCAATGTTTAACACTCACACAAATGACCAGCTACTGCCAGAAGGGACAGAGAGTTTCATCTATGCTGATGATCGCGCCATCACCACTCAAACAGGAAGCTTTGAAATGGTTGAACAGAAGCTCTCGGAAGCTTTTGGTGCTTTTCCTGCCTATTACAGAGAAAACCAGTTGATTCCTAATCCACCTAAAATGCAAATATGTGCTTTTCATCTCAAGAACAGATAATCACCTTGAGCTCTGGGGATAACCTGGGGAGGAATCCCACTGGAGCATTGCAGCACACCAAAATATCTGGGAGTTACTCTGACCCATGCTCTGACTTATAAGAAGCACTGCTTGACTATCAAGCAAAAAGTGGATGCTAGAAATAATATCATATGAAAACTGACTGGCACAACCTGGGGATCACAACCAGACACAGTGAAGACATCTGCCCTTGCACTTTGCTACTCTGCTGCTGAATACACATGACCAGTGTGGAACACATCTCACCACGTTAAAACAGTAGATGTGGCTCTCAATGAGACATGTGCATTATCATAGGATATCTAAGCCAGTCTGGTCTAATACAGGCATGGAAAAAATTGAGCTATGGGCTACAAATGAGGGTTGAATGAAAAGTAATGCCTCCACCCTCGTAACTCCTCAACAGATGGCAGTACTGGTATGCGGCAGGTACTATCTTGTCCAGTAGACTCTCCTCTACAGTTTCATTTTTGCGGGAAGCCTTAGCATTGAACGGTTTTGTTGTTAAAGTGTGAAGTATGGAACCCTGAGCAGATGTCGGTCAATATGACTTAAGCAATGTGCAGTCATTGAATTCTTGAAAGCAGAAAGTGTCAACTCAACATCTTTAAACTTACTCAACCAACGACACACAGTACTAACATCAACACAATCACCATAAACAGCTTGCATTGTCTGATGAATCTCCTTTGGGGTGACACCTTCTGCTGCCTCAATGCACATCTTCACAATTCACTAGCAAAATTTTATTGCCTTTCTGCAACATTGTTATGAATTTGTGAAGTTACAGAGACTGTAATGTACGAGAGTTGAATGAAAAGTAATGCCTCTACCTTCGTAACTCCTCAACAGATGGCAGTACTGTTATGTGGCAGGTACTGGCTTGTTCAGTAGACTCTCCTCTACAGTTCCGTTTTGGTGGGAAGCTTTAGCATTGAACAATTGTGTTGTTGAAGTGCGAAGTATGGAACCCTGCGCAGATGGTTGGTCAATGCGACTTAAGCAATGTGCAGTCATTGAATTCTTGACAGCAGAAGGTGTCACCTAAACATCTTTAAACTTACTCACCCAACAACGCACAGTACTAACATCAACACAATCACCATAAACAGCTTGCATTCTCTGATGAATCTCCTTTGGGGTGACATCTTCTCCTGTCAAGAATTCAATGATTGCATGTTGCTTAAGTTGCATTGACCGACCATCTGCGCAGGGTTCCATACTTTGCACTTTAACAACACAACCGTTCAATGCTAAGGCTTCCTGCCAAAATGGAACTGTAGAGGAGAGTCTACTGAACAAGCCAGTACCTGCCGCATACCAGTACTGCCATCTGTTGAGGAGTTACGAAGGTGGAGGCATTACTTTTCATTCAACCCTCGTATGATAACAGGGATATCTATCCATCCATCCATTCATCTATCTATCTGCCTCAAATTCCCCATAGAGGAGAGATGGGGGCATTTTGCCATCTCCTTCCTAAGCAGGTAATGTATCGTTCAAACTATATCCTTTTCCTTGCCTAAACGTTTCATTCATAGGGCCGCCCCAACTCATAGCTTTCATGACAAGGAATGACAACAACTCAAAGACACATCTGTCCAAATATCTCAATTCACTAAAGTTCAGTTTCCCCAGTATAAAAGTGTTTTAGTTTTTAGAAAAGTTAAGGCAAACATTCACCAAGACCTGTTTGTATCAACTTGTTAAAACCTGTTTAATTTTAGTTACCTTGGCAAAATCGCAGTGAAAATGTGAGACCTGATTTATGAAGCCATAAAACAGGTTGCAAACATGGTTTTTGAGATGTGCTTATTTCATGTAAGCGTGTTGGACTGAGGCTTAAGATAACGAAGTTCAAGTCTCCAAAGAGACCACTCACTACCGTCTCATTTTGGTATAAAGCACGCACCACTGCTAGCAAATCTGATAAGGAGTAAAGGCACCGGTGGCTAAAGAAATGAACTAAGGCTTAGCGTAAGACCACTATTAAAAATATAAAAGGCCTTCAAACTGATTCCGAACTATGCTGGTGGAAGCGAGAGGAAAAGGAGTCAGGAGTTGAATGCGAACCAGCAGTGTGATGCTGAAGTAAAGAAGATAAAACGACCTCAGGCTTGCCAGGGACATTAAAAACAATAAAAAGGGCTTCTTCAACCACAGCAAGATTGAGTGAATGAGGGATTAGAGGACATCCAACCCCAAATTGAGAAACAAGTCGTCCAGGAATACCTGGCTGCTCCAAATGAGTTCAAGTCCCCTTTCAGGGCCAGATCAACTACACCCAAGAGTATTGAAGGAACTAGCGGAAGTCATTTCAGAACCATTGGCAACCATCTTTGAGAGTTCTTGGAGAACGGGAGAAGTTCCCGCAGATTGGAGGAGGGACAATGTGGTCCCAATCTTCAAGAAGGGAAAAAAGGATGACCCAAACAACTACCATCCGGTCAGCCTCACGTTGCAACCAGGCAAGATTCTGGAAAAGATTGTCAAGGAAGTGGTCTGCAAACACTTAGAAACAAATGCAGTCATCGCTAATAGTCAACATGGATTTATCAAAAACAAGTCATGCCAGACTAATCTGATCTCTTTCTTCGATAGAGCTACAAGCTGGGTAGATGCGGGGAATGCCGTGGATGGAGCGTGTCTGGATTTCAGTAAGGCCTTCGACAAGGTCCCCCATGACCTTCTGGCAAGGAAACTAGTCCAATGTGGGCTAGGCAAAACTACGGTGAGGTGGATCTGTAACTGGTTAAGTGGACGAACCCAGAGGGTGCTCACCAATGCTTCCTCTTCATCCTGGAAAGAAGTAACAAGTGGAGTGCCGCAGGGTTCCGTCCTGGGCCCGGTCCTGTTCAGGATCTTCATTAATGACTTAGATGAAGGGCTAGAAGGCATGATCATCAAGTTTGCAGACGACCCCAAATTGGGAGGGAGAGCCAATACTCCAGAGGACAGGAGCAGGATTCAAAACGATCTTGACAGATTAGAGAGATGCGTCAAAACTAACAAAATGAAGTTCAACAGGGACAAATGCAAGATACTCCACTTTGGCAGGAAAAACGAAATGCAAAGAGACAGAATGGGGGACAATGCCTGGCTCGAGAGCAGGACGTGTGAAAAAGATCTTGGAGTCCTCGTGGACAAGTTAAACATGAGCCAACAATGTGATGTGGTGGCAAAAAAAAGCCAATGGGATTTTGGCCTGCATCAATAGGAGCATAGAGTCTAGATCTAGGGAGGTAATGCTCCCCATGCTCTATTCCGCTTTGGTTAGACCACACCTGGAATATTGTGTCCAATTCTGGGCACCAAAATTCAAGTGAGATATTGACAAGCTGGAATGTGTCCAGAGGCAACTAAAATGATCAAGGGTCTGGAGAACAAGCCCTATGAGGAGCGGCTTAAGGAGCTGGGCATGTTTAGCATGAAGAAGAGAAGGCTGAGAGGAGATATGATAGCCATGTATAAATATATGTGAGAGGAAGTCACAGGGAGGAGGAGGGAGCAAGCTTCCTTTCTGCATCCCTGGAGACTAGGACGCAGAACAATGGCTTCAAACTACAAGAGAGGAGATTCCATCTGAACATGAGGAAGAACTTCCTGACTGTGAGAGCCGTTCAGCAGTGGAACTCTCTGCCCCAGAGTGTGGTGGAGGCTCCTTCTTTGGAAGCTTTTAAACAGAGACTGGACGGCCATCTGTCAGGGGTGATTTGAATGCAATATTCCTGCTTCTTGGCAGAATGGGGTTGGACTGGATGGCCCAGGAGGTCTCTTCCAACTCTTTGATTCTATGATTCTATTATTCTATTCTATGATTGCTGGGTCGCTGTGAGAATGCTGCTGGAACATGGTCATAGAGCCCAAAAAACTCACAGCAACCCAGTGATCCCGGCCATGAGAGCCTTTGACAATACATTGTTGCTTTTCGCCAAAACTTCTCCTTTCCTGCCTTGGTCAGGGTGCATCTACACTGTAGAATTAATGCAGTTTGACACCACTTTAGCTGCCACTGCCCAATGCTATGGAATCCTGAGAGTTGTTGTTCTACAAGATGTTGAGCCTTCTCTGCCAAAGAATGTGAATGCCTCACCAAACAACCCTTCCCAAGATTCCATAGCATCGAGCCACAGGAGTTAAAGTGGGGTCAAACCACATTAATTCTGCAGTGTAGATGCACCCTAGGCATACTTAAACTGCAACACCAATATAGGTGTTGTTAACATATTTTTCAGTTCTAAAAATGGAGCCAGACTTCACTTCTAGCAATAACCGATTTGTCTTTTTCAAAACATTTCCAAATATGCTCTCTCTGAAGAAAACAAACCCAGACCTGTTCCTTTTATGTAACTGAAATATTTCCCTTTTTTTTTGGCCATGGCTCTCCTTCACATATACATAGAACCCAAGGCATGAGCCGTGTTTTCAGATCAGATAACTAAGCCAAGGAAAGGCTGCTGTTATGAACCGAGGTGCGTCTGTTCTGTTCCGTAAACGAAGGAAGATTTATTGAAGGACATCTAAGCTCTCCAATGTAAGCGTTCCTATTAGGATGGAGCATGGCAGATAAGGCTGGAAGCACGAAGCAAGCATAGGAAAGACAAACAGGAAAGGAACTCCGGAGCTTTAAAGGGAGACCGGCTGATGGAGCGAAGGGGATTATTTTGCTCCTCTCATCTCTCTTTTTGCCTTTCTTTTCAGTAATGGGTCAGATCTGAAAGTACATCCATCAAAGTCTTGTCTAAAAAAGGGGGAAAGAAATGAGCAAACTTGGAACGAAAGGTCAAGGTGAATCACGGATGTATCTCAGAGAATTCGGGGAAGCTATTGTTGTTGTTCATTCATTCAGTTGTCTCCAACTCTTCGTGACCTCATGGACCAGCCCACGCCAGAGCTCCTGTCGGCCGTCACCACCCCCAGCTCCTTCAAGGTCAGTCCAGTCACTTCAAGGATGCCATCCATCCATCTTGCCCTTGGTCGGCCCCTCTTCCTTTTGCCTTCCACTTTCCCCAGCATCATTGTCTTCTCTAGGCTTTGCTGTCTCCTCATGATGTGGCCAAAGGACTTCAACTTTGTCTCTACTATCCTTCCCTCCAGTGAGCAGTCGGGCTTTATTTCCTGGAGGATGGACTGGTTGGATCTTCTCGCAGTCCAAGGCACTCTCAGGACTTTCCTCCAACACCACAGCTCAAAAGCATCGATCTTCCTTCGCTCAGCCTTCCCGAAGGTCCAGCTCTCACATACGTAGGTTACTACAGGGAAGACCATGGCTTTGACTAGGCAATGGATCTTTGTTGCCAGTCTGATGTCTCTACTCTTCACTATTTTATCGAGACTGGACATTGCTCTCCTCCCAAGAAGTAAGCGTCTTCTGATTTCCTGGCCACAGTCTGCATCTGCAGTCATCTTTGCACCTAGAAATACAAAGTCTGTCACAGCCTCCACATTTTCTCCCTCTATTTTCCAGTTGTCAATCATTCTTGTTGCCATAATCTTGGTTTTTTTGACGTTTAGCTGCAACCCGGCTTTTGCGCTTTCTTCTTTCACCTTGATTAGAAGGCTCCTCAGCTCCTCCTCGCTTTCGGCCATCAGAGTGGTGTCATCTGCATATCTGAGGTTGTTAGTGTTTCTTCCAGCAATTTTCACCCCAGCTTTGCATTCATCAAGCCCCGCACATCGCATGATGTGTTCTGCATACAAGTTAAAAAGGTTGGGTGAGAGTATGCAGCCTTGCCGGACGCCTTTCCCAATCTTGAACCAGTCTGTTGTTCCGTGGTCAGTTCTGACTGTTGCTACTTGGTCCTTGTACAGATTCCTCAGGAGAGAGGGAAGGGGCTTGGGATGCCCATCCCACCAAGAACTTGCCACAATTTATTATGATCCACACAGTCAAAGGCTTTAGAATAGTCAATGAAGCAGAAGTAGATGTTTTTCTGAAACTCCCTGCCTTTCCCCATTATCCAGCGGATATTGGCAATCTGGTCTCTCGTTCCTCTGCCTTTTCTAAACCCAGCTTGAACATCTGGCAACTCTCGCTCCATGTATTGCTGGAGTCTTCCTTGCAGGATCTTGAGCATTACCTTACTGGCATGAGAAATAAGGGCCACTGTACGGAAGTTTGAGCAGTCTTTCGCATTTCCCTTTTTTGGTATGCGGATTTAAGTTGATTTTTTCCAGTCTGATGGCCATTCTTGTGTTTTCCATATTTGCTGGCATACGGCATGCATCACCTTGACAGCATCATCTTTTAAGATTTTAAACAGTTCAGCTGGGATCCCGTCGTCTCCTGCTGCCTTGTTGTTAGCAATGCTTCTTAAGGCCCATTCAACCTCACTCCTCAGGATGTCTGGTTCTAATTCACTTACCACACTGTCAAAACTATCCTCAATATTATTATCCTTCCTATACAGATCTTCTGTATAGTCTCGCCACCTTCTATTAAGCTATTAGAAGCTATTAAGCAATGTAAAACTGGCAAAGCACCTGGCCCAGATGACTTAATGATGGAGCAAATCAAACACTTGGGGCCCAAAGCTGAAAACTGGCTTTTGAAATTTTACAATCAATGCTTGGCACACAAACAGATTCTCAGTCTATGAGGAAAACTAAGATCTTTGTCATTTTAAAACCTGGTAAAGTTATCTCCAATACCAGGAATAACTGACCAATCTGTTGTGGCTGAGCTATTTTCTGACGATGAGGATGATGGGCTTCAGATTCCTGCTGGGATTCAGCTTCCTGGCTCTTTGTCTGTGCCTCAAATCTCTGGGCCTGCTTCTGAGGCTCCCACAGACAGTGCAGTGTCAACACAGCCGTTTCCACCAGAAAGGAATTTTAACGAAGGAGATAGCAAGCAGGTGCCTTCCCATGCTGATACCGAAAGTGTAGATAGTGACTTGACTTGGGAAGCTCGCCTTGATCTCCGGGTCAGGCGGAGTTCTCGTCTAGCCAGGAGACGAGAAGCCAGCTCGGTTACACTCCCCTTGAAGGCACAGGTTCGCAGCTTGGGGTTCCTCCTGGATTCATCACTGAGCCTGGAATCCCAGGTGGCAGCGGTGGCCAGGGGAGTGTTCGCACAATTAAAACTTGTGTGCCAGCTGCGCCCATACCTTGGGAAGTCAGACTTGGCTACGGTGGTCCACGCTCTCGTTACATCTAGGATAGACTACTGCAATGCACTCTACCTGGGGTTGCCTTTGAAGACTGCTCAGAAGCTTCAAATAGTCCAACGAGAGGCAGCCAGGTTAATAACTGGGGTGGCATACAGGGAGCATACAACTCCCATGTTACGCCAGCTCCACTGGCTGCCAGTTTGCTACCGGGCACAATTCAAAGTGCTGGCTTCGGCCTATAAAGCCCTAAATGGTCCCGGCCCAAATTACCTGTCTGAACGCATCTCCCCCTATGAACCATCGCAGAGATTAAGATCTTCCAGGGAGGCTCTGCTTTCCGTCCTGTCATTGTCACAGGCACGATTGGTGGGGACAAGAGACAGGGCCTTCTCGGTGATTGCTCCCCGGCTATGGAACTCCCTTCCTGGTGAGATCAGGCCGGCCCCCTCTTTCCTGTCCTTTAGAACAGTGTTTCTCAACCATCCACATGCCGCGACCCCTCCTTAATACAATTCCTTATGTTGTGATGACCCGCAACCATTACATTATTTTCGTTGCTACTTTGTAACTGTAATTTTGCTACTGTTATGAATCGTCATGTAAATATCTGATATGCAGGATATATTTTCATTCACTGGACCAGATTTGGCACAAATACTCAATACGCCCAAATTTGAATACTGGTGAGGTGAAGCGGGATTGGTTTTGTCATTTGGGAGTTGTAGTTGCTGGGATTTATATTTCACCTCCAATCAAAGAGCATTCTGAACTCCACCAACGATGGGATTGAAACAAACTTGGCACATATAACTCCCATGACCAAGAGAAAATACTGGAAGGGTTTAGTGGGCATTGACCTTGAGTTTTGGAGTTGTAGTTCAACCAATCCAGAGAGCACTGTGGACTCAAACAATGATGGAATTGGACCAAAATTGGCACAGATACTCAATAGGCCCCAATGTGAATACTAGTGGAGTTTGGGGAAAACAAACCTTGACATTAGGGAGTTGTAGTTGCTGGGATTTATAGTTCACCTACAATCAAAGAGTATTCTGAACTCCACCTATGATGGGATTGAAACAAACTTGGCACGTATAACTCCCATGACCAAGAGAAAATACTGGAAGGATTTGGTGGGCATTGACCTTGGGTTTTGGAGTTGTAGTTCAACCACACCCAGAGAGCACTGTGGACTCAAACAATGATGGAACTGGACTAAAATTGGCACAGATACTCAATAGGTCCCAATGTGAATACTAGTGGAGTTTGGGGAAAACAAACCTTGACATTAGGGAGTTGTAGTTGCGGGGATTTATAGTTCACCTACAATCAAAGAGCATTCTGAACTCCACCTATGATGGGATTGAAACAAACTTGGCACATATAACTCCCATGACCAAGAGAAAATACTGGAAGGGTTTGGTGGGCATTGACCTTGGGTTTTGGAGTTGTAGTTCAACCATATCCAGAGAGCGCTGTGGACTCAAATAATGATGGAACTGGACCAAAATTGGCACAGATACTCAATAGGCCCCAATGTGAATACTAGTGGAGTTTGGGGAAAACAAACCTTGGCATTAGGGAGTTGTAGTTGCTGGGATTTATAGTTCACCTACAATCAAAGAGCATTCTGAACTCCACCTATCAGTTTTGAGTCTCACAAAAGGTTTCTGCACCAGCCATATTTCAGCAAGTAAAGCTGTCGTCTCTCCCTGAGCCTGATAATCCAAATATTATTTAAATCTTATCTCAAGATAAATATCATGTCATCTGGTAAGACTTCACTGTCGGGGTTACAATTGTTAAAAGGGGCTTTAAAAAAAGCATTCACAAGGAATGATGTGAAGGAAAACGAATCTCCTTAAAGATCAACTCTCTTTCGAGCAATTTAGGATGAATTCTTGCCCTTTCTATTTCCAGCATAAACTGTTAGTAAAGTTTTATGTATTTCCAAGAAGAGCACCATGTCTGCATAAACTACTGAACACAACACCAGAGGTGAGGCTTAGATTTCCAAAAAACTGGAGCAAAGCAGTGAAGTGCATTATTTCTACAGTGTAGGCGCACCCATTTATTTTGTGTCCAAAGCACTGCATAAATAAACAAGTCCAAAAACTGATACAAATAAAGGGATTAGTAAAGGTGAAGGTTTTCCCCTGACATTAAGTCCAGTCGTATCCGACTCTCGGGGTTGGTGCTCATCTCCATTTCTACGCCCAAGAGCCGGCGTTGTCCGTAGACACCTCCAAGGTCATGTGGCCAGCATGACTGCATGGAGCGCTGTTACCTTCCCTATCGATCTACTCACATTTGCATGTTTGCGAACAGGCAGAAGCTGAGGCTAACAGTGGGAGCTCACACCGCTCCCCGGATTTGAACCAACGACCTTTCAGTCAGCAAGTTCAGCAGCTCAGTGGTTTAATCCTCTGCATCACAAGGGGCTCCAAAATAACACTATAGGAAAAAAGTTTTCCCCACCCAAAATCTACCTGCCTATTTGTTATAGATACTGATCCTAATGTCTGATCCGAACAGTCTTCAAAGGCAGCCCCACATAGAGAGTGTTGCCGTAGCCTATACATCTCGTAAGGTTTCCCCACCCAAAATCTACCTGCCTATTTGTTATAGATACTGATCCGAACAGTCTTCAAAGGCAGCCCCACGTAGAGTGTTGCAGTAGTCTATACATCTCGTAAATTTTCCCCACCCAAAATCTACCTGCCTATTTGTTGTAGATACTGATCCTAATGTCTGATCCGAACAGTCTTCAAAGGCAGCCCCACTTAGAGAGTGTTGCAGTAGTCTATACATCTCGTAAGTTTTCCCCACCCAAAATCTACCTGCCTATTTGTTATAGATACTGAACCTAATGTCTGATCCGAACAGTCTTCAAAGGCAGCCCCACGTAGAGAGTGTTGCAGTAGTCTATACATCTCGTAAGTTTTCCCCACCCAAAATCTACCTGCCTATTTGTTATAGATACTGATCCTAATGTCTGATTTGAACAGTCTTCAAAGGCAGCCCCACGTAGAGAACGTTACAGTAGTCTATACCTCCCGTATAGACTACTGCAACGCTCTCTACATGGGGCTGCCTTTGAAGACTGTTCAGAAGCTTCAGTTGGTCCAATGGAGAGCAGCCAGGTTGTTAACAGGAGCGGTACTCAGGGAGCGCACAACTCCTCTGTTGTGCCAGCTCCACTGGCTGCCAGTTCGCTAACAGGCACAATTCAAAATGTTGGATTTAGCCTTTAAAGCCCTAAACGGTACTGGCCCAGTTTACCTGTCTGAACGTATCTTCCCTTATGAACCATCTAGGACTTTAAGATCGTCCGGGGAGGCCCTGCTCTCGGTCCCGCCTTCTTCACAGATCTGATTGGCAGGAACGAGAGACAGGGCCTTCTCAGCGGTGGCCCCCCTGGCTATGGAACGACCTTTGAAACTTCCAGCTTATTGCCTTAAAGGGATAACTCTTCATAGAATCATAGAATCATAGAATCAAAGAGTTGGAAGAGACCTCATGGGCCATCCAGTCCAACCCCCTGCCAAGAAGCAGGAATATTGCATTTAAATCACCCCTGACAGATGTCCATCCAGCCTCTGTTTAAAAGCTTCCAAAGAAGGAGCCTCCACCACACTCCGGGGCAGAGAGTTCCACTGCTGAACGGCTCTCACAGTCAGGAAGTTCTTCCTCATGTTCAGATGGAATCTCCTTTCTTGTAGTTTGAAGCCATTGTTTCGCGTCCTAGTCTCTAGGGAAGCAGAAAACAAGCTTGCTCCCTCCTCCCTGTAAATGTATAGTTGGATTGATTGGTTATTTATAGCTGTCAATCGATGTTGTTTGCACCAGTTATATTGCTTCTTCAGCTCAATTCATAGAATCATAGAATCATAGAATCAAAGAGTTGGAAGAGACCTCATGGGTCATCCAGTCCAACCCCCTGCCAAGAAGCAGGAATATTGCATTCAAATCACCCCTGACAGATGGCCATCCAGCCTCTGTTTAAAAGCTTCCAAAGAAGGAGCCTCCACCACACTCTGGGGCAGAGAGTTTCACTGCTGAACGGCTCTCACAGTCAGGAAGTTCTTCCTCATGTTCAGATGGAATCTCCTCTCTTGTAGTTTGAAGCCATTGTTTCGCGTCCTAGTCTCCAAGGAAGCAGAAAACAAGCTTGCTCCCTCCTCCCTGTGGCTTCCTCTCACATATTTATACATGGCTATCATATCTCCTCTCAGCCTTCTCTTCTTCAGGCTAAACATGCCCAGTTCCCTAAGCCGCTCGTCATAGGGCTTGTTCTCCAGACCCTTGATCATTTTAGTCGCCCTCCTCTGGACACATTCCAGCTTGTCAATATCTCTCTTGAATTGTGGTGCCCAGAATTGGACACAATATTCCAGGTGTGGTCTAACCAAAGCAGAATAGAGCATGGGTAGCATAACTTCCCTAGATCTAGACACTATGCTCCTCTTGATGCAGGCCAAAATCCCATTGGCTTTTTTTGCCGCCACATCACATTGTTGGCTCATGTTTAACTTGTTGTCCACGAGGACTCCAAGATCTTTTTCACACGTACTGCTCTCGAGCCAGGCGTCACCCATTCTGTATCTTTGCATTTCATTTTTCTGCCAAAGTGGAGTATCTTGCATTTGTCACTGTTGAACTTCATTTTGTTAGTTTTGGCCCATCTCTCTAATCTGTCAAGATCATTTTGAATTCTGCTCCTGTCCTCTGGACTATTGGCTATCCCTCCCAATTTGGTGTCGTCTGCATTGCTTGGCTCCAATTGCTTGGCTCCACCTCTTCTTGGAGGAAGGCAGAGCTTTTCCTTTTCCATTCTACCATCAAACTTTCTATCAGATAGATGTGAGAAAGAGACTTGGCTCTAAAGCCCTTAATTAAGTTACTTCTCATCACCAATTCTAAGGTTTTTACCCTTGGGATTCATGCTTCATGTCCAGATCGCCCTGGACAATGTTGAGGAGACCCAAGCACCTTCAAACTGGTCCTGTGGCATAGGAAGACTCTATGCCTTCAACATAGGCCATTAGACTGGGGGTTGTGTTTGTTCACCTTCACAGCCATTGAGAAAAGAGGGAACAGGAAAGGCTTCTCAGCTGCGAAATCTCCTTGGACCCAAGACAACCAGAGACTGTAACATATATTTCCTTTACCCCTTTGAAACTTCCGGCTTATTGCCTTAAAGGGATAACTCTTTGTGAACAATAAAACCTATTTTGAGTATCTACAGTGTTTTGGTCCTTGGGAGTTCCATTTCTCTAAAGGAAGGCAAGAAGCAATCCCCTTGGGGAAAGATGTCACATCTATGTCTCTTTCACTAAGAGTTATAGCCCCCAGGCGCAACGGCACATATAATAATAGACTCATAGAGTTGAAAGAGACCAGAAGGACCATCCAAACCAACCTGCTGATATACAGAACACACAATCAAAGCACCCCTGAGAGATGGCCATCCAGTTGAATCCAGGTCTAGCAAGAGAAACAATGCAAAATTGAGGAGAGCAATGCCATACGGTTACCTGCCAGGGCTTGCAAGTGAGTGCAGGAAATGTATCCCACAATTCTTTGGTCCTGAGGTGTACTTCCCACTTGCACCTGGAAAGAAGAAAGGAGAGGGGAAATGTGTTAGTGGATCATTAGCACTTCTTCTAAGATCAGATCCACACAGTAAAACCTTATAACATTTCTTGAAATCTATTGGAGATGGATCTGTTCTCAGACTGGAATGAGAAAGATCGAACAATAAATCAAACCTTTGCCTTCTGGGCACTAAAGCTGTGTTTCCTTTTATCCTTCCTGCTTTTTCCCCCCATTCCTCTATTCCAGTGGTTCTCAACCTTTCTAATGCGGTGACCCCCAAATAAAGTTCCTCGTGTTGTGGTGAACCCCAACCATATTTTCGTTGCTACTTCATAAATAATTTTGCTACTCTTATGAATTCTAATGCAGATATCTAATATGCAGGATGTATTTTCATGGTTACAAATTGAACCTAATTAAAGCATAGTGATTAATCACAAAAACAATATGTTTAGGGGAGTATGGATATTGGATGATGGGATTTGCAGTACCTTCAACCAATTCAGCTCTGACTTCAACAGACCACTGAGCACCCCAACGAATTACAGACCTGGACCAAACTTGGCACATAGAACTCCCATGACCAACAGAAAATACTGTTGGAGGAGCTTGGGAGGAATTGACAGTGATTTATGGGAGATGTAGTTCACCTACATCCAGAAAGCACTGAGAACCCAAATTACTATGGATCTGGACCAAATTTGGCATGAATACTCAATATGCCCAAATTTGAATAATGGTGGAATTTGGGGGAAATGGATCTTGACATTTGGGTGTTGCAGTAGCTGGGATTTATAGTTCCTCAGCCATCAAAGAGCATTCTGAACTCCAACGAAAATGGAATTGAAGAATCTTAGCATACAGAACTCCCATAACCAACAGAAATTACTGGAGAGGATTGGGGTATCTTGGCATTTTGGAGCTGCTGTGATATATAGTCCTCTCCCACCCAAAAGCATTCTGAGCTCATGCAACCATGGAATGCACTCAAACTTGGCACAGAGAATTCCCATGGTGAACAGAAAATACTGGAGGGGACTGGGGTACATAGACCTTGGCATTTTGGAGCTGCTGGGATATATAGTCCTCTCCCATCCAAAAGCATTCTGAACTCATGAAACCATGCATTGCGCCCAAAATTGGCACAGAGAATTCCCATGGTGAACAGAAAATACTGGAGAGGACTGGAGTACATAGATCTTGGCATTTTGGAGCTGCTGGGATATATAGTCCTCTCCCATCCAAAAGCATTCTGAACTCATGCAACCATGCAATGCACTCAAACTTGGCACAAAGAACTCCCTCCACCCGTCCCTCACTCCCTTCCAAGAGAGAGATAAGCCACAGAGACTGGTACAACATAGCCCAGTGCCTTCCTTCTAGGGAAGGAGCCCCCCTCTCCCCCCTGACAGGTCAAAGTTAGGCCCTTTGATTGATGAATGTAAGCTATGCTGCTCCTAGAAATACACAGAGACATGCCTTTTGCATGTTGGAAAATAGAACTTGATATTTCTGAGATGCTAAGGTGACGTAGTGAATGAGATCAATGTATGTAGACGCATGTTCTTTGTTTGCCTTCATTTGGAGGCTATAAAAGGCACAGTCAACGCCTCTATCGGGGCTCTGGATGCTTTTGGACATAGTCCACTCTAGGGTCCCAGCTGGAAATAAATCCGTGCTTTTGAGATGTCCGGACCTCTCTTTGTCTCTTTTCCTCAAACCTTCTCCCTGCCATTTCAGTTTACTACTATTGACTTTCCTCAATGTTGGTTCTTGACTGCCTTATTATTATTATTACTATTATTATTATTATTATTATTATTATTATTATTATTATTATTAAAGATGAAACAAAAATAATGCAGAACATTGGCCGAAAATACTGCCCAGTGGCTTTTTCCTCCAAAGAAGAGCCAAGGAAAGAAACCCAAGACATCTTATAGAAACCTTCGAAAAATGTCTTCTCAAATATTTTGGGTCATTTCCCCCTGATCTCTCCCTCCATGACATTGGGGGGAAAAGGTTCGGCAGGATGTTTTTTTCCGGCTTATGCATCTCCAGGAAAGCTCAGATGCATAAGTGGAAAAACATCACCCGGTATGGATTTCTTTTACAGTACTGAATCAAAAAAGAGCGAGACGAAGCAAGTGACTAAGCAGCACTTCCATGGCCCCAGGCTCACTCCGGACTCAGATGTTGCTTCGATTTTCAGAGAAGTTTCATTTTCCATCCCAAAACTCAGCAGGATTATTGCTTTGCTATCTGCACAAAGCTGACACATATACAAATGGGCAACTTGTCATCCCAGATGCTTGCAATGTTATGAATAACTTTTCAATAACTTTAAAGCTTGGGCTCTTTTTATTGCAATTTTCCAGTATGGGGGAAAGGGAATCAGAGTGAACAACATTTAGATATACAGACTTACAGATTCTATGTTACTAAATTGGATTTACAAACAACCTACGGCTATACTGGCTAACAAATGAAGGAGAATTAGGTTTTTAATCAGCATTCACATTACGCATACACATTCATTCATCCTCATGCATGCATCACCATTTTTCCATCCGTCATCTCCTGGAGAATACACCTCTTAGGCCAGATCCTGCTTCCCCTGCAACCTGCCAACACACAGTTCCAAAACTTCCAAAACTTCCAAAATGCATGCTATAATAAAGGTCAAGGACAATCTCGGGCAGGGGGGGAAGCCAATCCCACCGCTGCCACCAGTGTAAAGGATCAACGTCAACCTTGGCAGGGGGATAAGCAATCCCACCACTAGCACCAGTGTGAAAGGTGTTAACGTTCAGCTGGACACTACTTTAACGATGATAAAATGACAACGACGAGGGGGAAAGACTCTCTTATCCCATCTCCGTAATATTGTTGAGTGACCAACTGTGCTAACGATGTTAATAGCTGATGTAATTGGTAGTTTTGCCGCCACCACCTCAATTAATGTCTGAGGAAAACATAAGTGTGAATGTGAAATTGGTAAATTAGGTTCAAGCCCTTTGTTCTTCTTCAATCGCTGCTTCCTTCACTGACTGGACTGAAATGGATTTGTCTGTGAACTAGCTGAGATCTAATAGGTTACACAGACCGAGGCAGACACCAGTTTAAAGATAAAATAAGCAACAGGTTTATTGAAACTTGGTGAACAAATCAACTCTTAATAAGAGTGGTACAAAAGCTTAATGCGTTTCAGAAGCTTAGCTGGTTAGACAAGCAGCTTTATCTTAAGACTTTAACGTTTGTTTCCTGTGAGTTCCTTGCTTCACACTGGCCCTTACACTGACACAGTGTGTCCCTGAGAACAGCCCACTGTCTGCCTCACAGAGCAAAATAGGCTTTCCTATACTGACCCTACTATGTACAGTGTTTCAGGAACCTTTGCCTATCCTATGCTCTAATCTCAAGGCTCACTTCAAAAGTTCTTCCTCCCTGTCTAAATTCCTCTCAGCTCCCTCTCCCTAAAATACTTCTTCACTCTACGAGGTTTAAAGCTCTACCCTCCAGCTTGTCAAATAAGACAGCCTTTTTTCCCTCTCAAAGCTAGCTCCTCCCCTGATTGCTCTAGCCAATCAGGAGTCGGCTGACTCCTCCCTCTTGCCTCTTAGCTCTCCTGCCTATCTCTGTACATGTCAGCTACTGGCTTTCCAGGCTTCGGCCTTCCTGGCAAAAGGTTAGATTCATGACACATGCTCTTTCCTTAAGAACAATGTCAAGGATCAGATCCCTGTTTTTCCTGCAGCAGAAATTGACTCCTTGCACTGCTTTCCCTTCACTTAGGACTTTGGGGAGTGTATTATTATTATTATTATTATTATTATTATTATTATTATTATTCTGTCAAAAAAGCATAGTATGTCACAGCAAACGAGATATATATACTGGATTTCGTATCACAAATCACAAGTCGAATACTTCCCAAGTGTCTAGGATTGTGTGATGTATTATTATTATTATTATTATTATTATTATTATTATTATTATTATTATTAGAAACACAACAAGATGAGTCCACAGCAGACAAGATCACTCTGCTGGTTGTCGTACTGGATCACACGTTGGACACTTCCCAAGTCCAGAATGCTCTTTGATTGTAGGTGAACTATAAATCCCAGCAACTACAACTCCCAAATGACAAACTCAATTTTTTTAGTGATGGTCACTCCTTGGGTTAGTAGGTGTCTTGTGGCCAAATTTGGTTGCAATTCATCCAGTGGTTATTGAGTTATGTTAATCCCACAAACGAACATTACATTTTTTATTTATATAAAATAAATATTGTTAGTAAGATATTGTTAGTAATATTACATGTAATATAAATATATAATTATAATATATTATTATTAGTAGTATTATATTGTATTGCATTATAATATTATAAATATTATATGTATATACAATATATTATATTACATTATATTATATTATTAGCATAGCACAGGAGACAAGATGGGACTGTCCCCTTGTGACGCGCGAGTGGCGCCACCTATATGTAGAACTTTAATTTGCAAAGGTTTAAACTGTGTAACATGCCCCAACTTGTCTGTTTTCTCTGTAAATGTATAGTTGGATTGATTGGTTACTTATAGCAGCATTATTTCCAATTTTAACTTTACATTTGGCCTCCCCACTGTTTTAACTATGTGTTGCATTTTTGATAATGTTGTTTTTTATTGTCTATGTTTTTAATTGCTTGTATTGATGTTTTATTGCTTTTCTTGTTGTGTTTGGGCTCGGCCTCATGTAAGCCACACCGAGTCCCTTGGGAAGATGGTAGCGGGGTACAAATAAAGATAATAATAATAATAATAATAATAATAATAATAATAATAATAATCAATGTTGTTTGCACCAGTTGAATTGCTCCCTCAGCTCAACTGTTTGGCCCCACCTCTTCCTAGAAGAGGAGGGCGGTGTTTCCTTCTTCATTCTACCATCAGACAGCTTTATAGATGGATGTGAGAAAGACTTGGCTCTAAAGCCCTTGTTTTAAGCTATCTCTCATCACCAATTCTCAGGTTTTTACCCTTGAGACTCACACTTCATGCCCAGATCTCCCTGGATGACGTTGATGAGTCTCAAGCGCCTTCAAACCAGTCCTTTGGCACCAGAGAAGACTTTGTGTCTCCAAATATAGGCCATTTGGACTGGGGTTGTGGATTGGTCAGGCATGAGAAAAGAGGGAACTTGGAAAGCTTCTCAGCTGCAAAACTCCTTGGACCCAAGGTTTCAGAGACTGTAACGCAGTGAATCTCAACCTTTCTGATGCTGTGACCCCTAAATAAAGTTCCTCATGTTGTGGTGACCCCCAACCATATTTTCGTTTCTAATTCATAATAGTAATTTTGCTACTCTTATGAAGCATGATGGAAATATCTGATATACAGGAAGTATTTTCATATTTCCATTGTTATAAACTAAGCATAGTTAAAGCATAGTGACTGATCACAAAACAGTATGGACAACGGATGATGGGATTTGCAGTACCTTCAACCAATTCACCTCTGAGTTCCACAGACCACAAATTATATTTATTTATTATTTTATTTATTTACTTTATTTATATACCGCTTTTCTCAGCCCTCAGGCGACTCAAAGCGGTGAACAACATTGATACAAAATATCATGAAACAAGTATATGGCAATTAAAAACAATTGTAACATAAATCATTAAACATCAGTACAATTATAGACCTGGAACAAACTTAGCACAAAGAACCCCAATGACCAACAGTAAATACTGGAGGGGGCTGGGAGGAATTGACAATGATTTACAGGGATGAACTGTCTAAAATCTTAAAAGATGATGCTGTCAAGGTGATGCATGCCATATGCCAGCAAATATGGAAAACACAAGAATGGCCATCAGACTGGAAAAAAATCAACTTATATCCCCATACCAAAAAAGGGAAATGCGAAAGACTGCTCAAACTTCCGTACAGTGGCCCTTATTTCTCATGCCAGTAAGGTAATGCTCAAGATCCTGCAAGGAAGACTCCAGCACGACATGGAGCGAGAGTTGCCAGATGTACAAGCTGGGTTTAGAAAAGGCAGAGGAACGAGAGACCAAATTGCCAATATCCGCTCTGGATAATGGAGAAAGGCAGGGAGTTTCAGAAAAACATCTACTTCTGCTTCATTGACTATTCTAAAGCCTTTGACTGTGTGGATCATAATAAACTGTGGCAAGTTCTTAGTGGGATGGGCATCCCAAGCCCCCTTCCCTCTCTCCTGAGGAATCTGTACAAGGACCAAGTAGCAACAGTCAGAACTGACCACGGAACAGGAGACGGGTTCAAGATTGGGAAAGGCGTACGGCAAGGCTGCATCCTCTCACCCAACCTTTTTAACTTGTATGCAGAACACATCATGCGATGTGCGGGGCTTGATGAATGCAAAGCTGGGGTGAAAATTGCTGGAAGAAACATTAACAACCTCAGATATGCAGATGACACCACTCTGATGGCCGAAAGCGAGGAGGAGCTGAGGAGCCTTCTAATCAAGGTGGAAGAAGAAAGCGCAAAAGCTGGGTTGCAGCTAAACATCAAAAAAACCAAGATTATGGCAACAAGAATGATTGACAACTGGAAAATAGAGGGAGAAAATGTGGAGGCCGTGACAGACTTTGTATTTCTAGGCGCAAAGATGACTGCAGATGCAGACTGTGGCCAGGAAATCAGAAGACGCTTCCTTCTTGGGAGGAGAGCAATGTCCAGTCTCGATAAAATAGTAAAGAGTAGAGACATCAGACTGGCAACAAAGATCCATTGCCTAGTCAAAGCCATGGTCTTCCCTGTAGTCACCTACGGATGTGAGAGCTGGACCTTAGGGAAGGCTGAGCGGAGGAAGATTGATGCTTTTGAGCTGTGGTGTTGGAGGAAAGTTCTGAGAGTGCCTTGGACTGCGAGAAGATCCAACCAGTCCATCCTCCAGGAAATAAAGCCCGACTGCTCATTGGAGGGAAGGAGACTAGAGACAAAGTTGAAGTACTTTGGCCACATCATGAGGAGACAGCAAAGCCTAGAGAAGACAATGATGCTGGGGAAAGTGGAAGGCAAAAGGAATAGGGGCCGACCAAGGGCAAGATGGATGGATGGCATCCTTGAAGTGACTGGACTGACCTTGAAGGAGCTGGGGGTGGTGACGGCCGACAGGGAGCTCTGGCGTGGGCTGGTCCATGAGGTCACGAAGAGTCGGAGACAACTGAACGAATGAACAACAACAACAAGTTCATCTACATATGGAGAGCGCTGTGAACCCAAACGACTGTACATTTGGTCCCAACTTGGCACAAATACTCAATATGCCCAAATTTGAATGCTGGTGGAGGTTGGGAAAAACAGATTTTGACATTTGGGAATTGCAGTTGCTGGGCTATATAGTTTCCCTACCATCAAAGAGCATTCTGAACTCCAACAACAATGGAATTGAACCAAACTTGGCATACAGAACTTCCATTACCAGCAGAAAATACTGGAGAGGTTTGGGGGAAAATAGACCTTGGCATTTGGGAGCTACTGGGATGTATAGCTCCCCTGCCATCAAAGAGCTCAGAAGGGTAAACGGGGCCGGGCAGAAAGGCTGCCCAAATGGCACAGGGGCCGGGCAGCCCTCTCTTGACCAAACGGCAAGGGTCGGCTGCCATTTTGGCGGGGGCGGGGCCAACCAAGGCAGCTTCGCGACCCCCCGAAAATGGCTCAATGACCCCCTGGGGGTCGCGACCCCCAGGTTGAGAACCACTGCTGTAACGTATATTTTCTTTATCCCTGTTGAAACATCAAGTTTATGCCTAAGAAAGATAACTCATTGTGAACAATAAAGACCATTTTGAGTTATCTGTTGTGTCTTGGTCCTTGGGAGTTCCAGTTTTCTAAAGGTGGGCGAGAAGCAATCCCCTGGGGAGTGATGTCATGTCCATGTTTCTTTCACTAAGATCTATAGACCCCAGGCACGACGGCACATCCCTGCCCCCCTCTCTTTTCACTCTGGCCCCCACAAGTTCCAATGAATTGCATCTCAAAGCTATGAATGTGTTGGTGGAACAAAGAAGGAGAGGAGAGCTGATTCGTTCTGTTTTTCCTCCACTTGTGGGCCAACATATCGCCAGCAATTTCCTTTGATGCTATCCTTTCAGATCCTCTCACCACAGTGAAGATGCCTTTTTTCTCAGCGGTGTCCTTCCACCGCTGGACGTACTTAGATTCCTTTCCTCCTGCTTCTGTGTTTTGGCATGGCATCCGGAGAAGCAATTGCTTGAAAATAACACTGGCCAACGGGTACGGCCTGACAATGCCATTTCCCCACGACTCTGTTTGCATGCAAGGTTCCTCTTTGAAGCCTGGATCTGATCGTGCAACCAGGTTTTCAATATTACGGCGATTCTTCTCCTCTTGTTCCTCGGCATCCCGCTGCCAAAGGGCACGATTGCAAAGAGGAGAGAACAACAGATACGCTTCTCCAAAAAGGTAGCAATATATTCCAGGCTCCCTCTAAGGAGACAATCTTCGGCACAGGAAAAAAAAACGCGGGGGTAAAAAAAAAAAAGACTGTATTACATATTGTTCTGCCAGCCATGCTGTTCTGCTATTCTAAATCTCCTTTTTACCTTCAGCAATAAGGACACTTTTTCGGTTCCTCTCTTTTTGTGTGCGTAGGTGAGATTTACAGCGGTGAAGGCCGGGAAGCAAGATCCCTCATTAAATGCATGAATAACAGGCTTTACTCGTTCAAGGATGTTACACTCTGCTCTTTTGGGATGAAAAGAATATTTGAAAATAATTGGAAAGGGCGAGAAAAACATGCCCTTTGAATCTTGAGCAAACCTGGCGAGAATAACTCTAGACTGATGCGAACCGTTGTATCCGGAGATGGGTTTCTGTGCAAAAAATTTGCAAAGAAAACAATGGGTTGTTGTAGGTTTTCTGGGCTATGTGGCCATGTTCTAGAGGCATTTTCTCCTGACGTTTCACCTGCAACTATGGCAAGCATTCTCAAAGGTAGTGCTACACCTGGAATATTGTGTCCAATTCTTGGCACCACAATTCAAGAGAGATATTGACAAGCTGGAATGTGTCCAGAGGAGGGCGACTAAAATGATCAAGGGTCTGGAGAACAAGCCCTATGAGGAGCGGCTTAAGGAGCTGGGCATGTTTAGCCTGAAGAAGAGAAGGCTGAGAGGTGATATGATAGCCATGTATAAATATGTGAGAGGAAGCCACAGGGAGGAGGAGGGAGCAAGCTTGTTTTCTGCTTCCTTGGAGACTAGGACGCAATGGAACAATGGCTTCAAACTACAAGAGAGGAGATTCCATCTGAACACGAGGAAGAACTTCCTGACTGTGAGAGCCGTTCAGCAGTGGAACTCTCTGCCCCGGAGTGTGGTGGAGGCTGCTTCTTTGGAGGCTTTTAAACAGAGGCTGGATGGCCATCTGTCAGGGGTGATTTGAATGCAATATTCCTGCTTCTTGGCAGAATGGGGTTGGACTGGATGGCCCATGAGGTCTCTTCCAACTCTTTGGTTCTATAATTCTATGATAATAATAATAATTGTTATTATTATTTTTGTGTTAAAAGCGACTTGAGAAACTGCAAATCACTCGTAGTGTGAGAGAATTGGGCGTCTGCAAGCACGTTGCCCAGAGGCTGTCTGAATATTTTACCATAATGTGGGAGGCTTCTCTCATGTCCATGCATGAGAAGCTGGAGCTGACAGACATGAGCTCATCCCGCTTCCCGGATTCAAACCGTTGACCTTTGGGTCTGCATTCCTGCCAGCACAATTATTTAACCCATTGTGCCACCTTGGGCTCCAATAATAATAATAATAATAATAATAATAATAATAATAATAATAATAATAATTTTATTTGTATTGTCGAAGGCTTTCATGGCTGGAATCACTAGGTTCTTGTGGGTTTTTTCGGGCTATAGGCCATGTTCTAGAGGCATTTCTCCTGACATTTCGCCTGCATTTATGGCAAGCATCCTCACTACCTCTGAGGATGCTTGCCATAGATGCAGGCGAAACGTCAGGAGAAATGCTTCTAGAACATGGCCCTATAGCCCGAAAAAACCCACAAGAACCTAATAATTTTATTTATCATATCATCAGCAACCAGACATTTGTATTACATTTTTAACAAAAACAAACAAACAAACAAACAGACAAAACACAGAATTTGCAAGCTTGGTAGTTGATTAAATGTCCTTTGACCAGTATCTGGCCACTTGGAGTGCCTCTGGTGTTGCCGCAAGAAGGTCCTCCATTGTGCATGTGGCAGGGCTCAGGTTGCATTGCAGCAGGTGGTCAGTGGTTTGCTCTTCTCCACACTCACATGTCGTGGATTCCACTTTGTGGCCCCATTTCTGAAGGTTGGCTCTGCATCTCATGGTGCCAGAGCGTAGTCTGTTCAGCGCTTTCCAAGTCACCCAGTCCTCTGTGTGCCCAGAGGGGAGTCTCTCCTTTGGTATCAGCCATTGGTTGAGGTTCTGGGTTTGAGCCTGCCACTTTTGGACTCTCGCTTGCTGAGGTGTTCCAGTGAGTGTCTCTGTAGATCTTAGAAAACTATTTCTTGATTTAAGTCGTTGATGTGCTGGCTGATACCCAAACAAGGGATGAGCTGGAGATGTCTCTGCCTTGGTCCTTTCACTATTGGCTGCTACTTTCCGGCGGATGTCAGGTGGTGCAATACCGGCTAAGCAGTGTAATTTCTCCAGTGGTGTAGGGCGCAGACACCCCGTGATAATGCGGCATGTCTCATTAAGAGCCACATCCACTGTTTTAGCGTGGTGAGATGTGTTCCACACTGGGCATGCATACTCAGCAGCAGAGTAGCATAGCGCAAGGGCAGATGTCTTCACTGTGTCTGTTTGTGATCCCCAGGTTGTGCCAGTCAGCTTTCATATGATATTGTTTCTAGCACCCACTTTTTGCTTGATATTCAGGCAGTGCTCCTTGTGGGTCAGAGCACGGTCTAGAGTGACTCCCAGGCAGAGACGGCCCTAGGTAATTTTCAATGGTAAGCAAACAGTATTTTGCCCCCCCCCCCCCCCCAAACCAATCACTGATATATATTTTCTGTTTGTCGTGGGAGTTCTGTGTGCCATATTTGGTTCAATTCCATCATTGGTGGAGTTCAGAATGCTCTTTGATTGTAGGTGAACTATACATCCCAGTAACTACAACTCGCATATGTCAAGGTCTATTTTCCCCCAAGAGTGCCTCAAGAGCACCCCTGGGCAAAATCAACTATACTGCAAATGCTTACTTTGGTAATGGGTTGAGCCACCCCTGCTCCCAGGTATTTGGGTGCACTGCAATGCTCCAGTGGGATTCCTTCCCAGGTAATCCTCAGAGCTCAGGATGCTTGTCTGCTCTTAAGGTGAAAGGCACAATCACAGTATGTTTGTGAAGGAAACAGCCTTTTCTTCTCAGCAGATAATATTTCTGCATAGAAACATTGTTTTCTTTGTATTGTCGAAGGCTTTCATGGCCAGAATCACTGGGTTGTTGTAGGTTTTCCGGGCTATATGGCCATGTTCTAGAGACATTTTCTCCTGACGTTTCGCCTGCATCTATGGCAAGCATAGAATCATAGAATCAAAGAGTTGGAGAGACCTCATGGGCCATCCAGTCCAACCCCCTGCCAAGAAGCAGGAATATTGCATTCAAATCACCCCTGACAGATGGCCATCCAGCCTCTGCTTAAAAGCTTCCACCACACTCCGGGGCAGAGAGTTCCACTGCTGAACGGCTCTCACAGTCAGGAAGTTCTTCCTCGTGTTCAGATGGAATCTCCTCTCTTGTAGTTTGAAGCCATTGTTCCATTGCGTCCTAGTCTCCAGGAAGCAGAAAACAAGCTTGCTCCCTCCTCCCTGTGGCTTCCTCTCACATATTTACATGGCTATCATATCTCCTCTCAGCCTTCTCTTCTTCAGGCTAAACATGCCCAGCTCCTTAAGCCGCTCCTCATAGGGCTTGTTCTCCAGACCCTTGATCATTTTAGTCGCCCTCCTCTGGACACATTCCAGCTTGTCAATATCTCTCTGGAGAGATATTCGAATCTGGAGAGAGTTCCACTGCTGAACGGCTCTCACAGTCAGGAAGTTCTTCCTCATGTTCAGATGGAATCTTCTTTCTTGTAGTTTTAATGCACAAGACTATAAGTAAGAATAGCAGTTTCTGAAAGCATCCCATCCAGGAATATGAAGGCAAGACAAACACCATATCCCCCTCCAAGCCTTCGAGATATATTTTGATTTCTTCCCGCAGGTTGGCTGCATGTTGCATATTTGGCTTCAAATCTGCAAGATTTGCAGAAATCCCTTTTTTATGAGCTTGGCATTCCTTCCCTGCAACCCACAGAGATTTTGTGTACTTTACGAAGCAGCTATGTAACCTGTGCCCTTTTAATGTATTATCTAAAGAGGTTAAAACAGAACTAAAGGGGAGAGAGAAACATGAATGGGAGGAACAGCCATCCCTTGATGGTTGTTCCCTCTCACCAGATTTGCAGCCCAACAACAAATCATGAAAAAATCACCACAACTGGGGGCAGACAGAGCAAATATCCCACCAATATTTGGATATCCCACTAAACAAGGAGACACTGGCCCCTTTTATCTTTAATACAGTTTAAATGCTGAGATTGTTGACCGAAAGGTCGCAGGTTTGAATCTGGAGAGCGGCGTGAGCTTCTGTTGTCAGCCCCAGCTTCTGCCAACCTAGCAGTTCGAAAACATGCAAATCAATAGGTACCGCTCCGGCGGGAAGGTAATGGCGCTCCATGCAGTCATGCTGGCCACATGATCTGCGAGATGTCTATGGACAACGCCGGCTCTTCGGCTTAGAAATGGAGATGAGCACGAACCCCCAGAGTCGGACACGACTGGGGAAAACCTTTACTTTTACCTTTACCTTATAGTTTAAATATGCTGCCACTGAGAAAAATTTATAGTATCACAAAGGACTACCACCTCACCAGCTTCATAGGAAATCTGCTACAAAACAGGAGCTTTTTTGTTGAGTTTCAGGGCCAGAGAAGAAGATGGCGGAAACAGAAGTACGCTCCTCAGGGGAGCGTACTTGCCTCATCCATGTTTAACATTTACACAGATTACCAGCCACTGCCAGAAGGGACAGAGAGTTTCATCTATGCTGATGATCGTGCCATCACCGCTCAAGCAAGGAGCAGGAGAACCTTTTCACAGCTACAGCTGAGTCACTCCAAGTAGTCAGCTTCTCTGGTCAAAGGACATTTAGCATAATGTCAAGTTTTTAAAACTTTGTGTTTTTTAAATGCATTTTAGCTGTACCCTCAATTTGCTTCTGACACAATAAATAAATAAATAAATAAATGAAATGCCGTTATCTTCCTGCCAAAGCAGTACCTATTGATCTACTCACATTGAATCCCTGGTCCCCAGATTCAAACCACCAACCTTTTGGTCAGCAAGTTCAGCAGACCAGCGGTTTAATCCACTGTGCCACCAAGGGCTCCAAGAATAATAATAATAATAATAATAATAATAATAATAATTATTATTATTATTGGGTTGTTGTAGGTTTTTTTGGGTTATACGGCCATATTCTAGAGGCATTCTCTCCTGACGTTTTGCCTGCATCTATGGCAAGCATCCTTAGAGGTAGTGAGGATGCTTGCCATAGATGCAGGTGAAACATCAGGAGAGAATGCCTCTACAACATGGCCGTATAGCCCGAAAAAACCTACAACAACCCAGTGATCTGGCCATTAAAGCCTTTGATATTATTATTATTATTATTATTATTATTATTATTATTATTATTATTTGAAACACCACAAGATGAGTCCACAGCAGACACTCTGCTGGCTGTTATATTGGATCACACATCAGACACTTCCCTAGTGTCTAGGACTGTGTGATATATGGGTGAATAATGTGTGCAGATCCCAGTAAAGTGGCCTTTTGCAGCTGGCAGGTGGTAATTTTGTCAGCGCCGATTGTGTTTAAGTGCAGGCCAAGGTCTTTAGGCATTGCACTCGGTGTTCCGATCACCACTGGGACACCTTGACTGGCTTGTGCCAGAGTCTTTGCAGTTCGATCTTTAAATCCTCATATTGTGTCAGCTTTTCCAATTGTTTCTCTTCAATCCTGCTGTCACCTGGGATTGCAACATCGACGATCCACACGATCGTGAGGTCGGGAGTATTATGCTCCAAAACTCTGTCTGTCTGAATCTGGAAGTCCCAGAAGAGTTTGACATGCTCATTCTCTGTAACTTTTTCCTGCTTGTGATCCCACCAGTTCTTTGTCGAAGGCAGATGGGATTTGTGGTACAAGTTCCAATGAATCATCTGAGCAATGGTGTTGTTCCTCTGCTTGTAGTCTGTTTGCGTGATCTTCTTGCAGCAGCTGAGAATGTGATCTATTGTCTCATCTGCTTCCTTGCAGAGTCTACATTTGGGATTATTATTATTATTATTATTATTATTATTATTATTATTATTATTATTTGAAACACAACAAGATGAGTCCACAGCAGACACTCTCTGGCTGTTGAATTGGATCACACGTCGGACACTTCCCAAGTGTCTAGGACTGTGTGGGGTATCGGCAATTATTATAATAATAATAATAATAATAATTATTATTATTATTATTATTATTATTACCGGGATTGTGATGCAGCTGGCTGAGTGTCAGCTGCATTAAGATCACTCTGACCAAAAAGGTCATGAGTTCGAAGCCAGCCCAGGTTGGAGTGGGTTTCCAACCAATGGTGTGTAGCCTGTTGTCGACCTTTGCAACCCGAAAGACAGTTGCATCTGTCAAGTAGGAAAATAAGGTACCACCTTAAAGTGTGGGGAGGCTAAATTAACTGATTTATGAGGCCATAAAGAAGACTCCAGCAAAGCATTTCAGCGGGGAAGCATGCGGGGAATGCGGAAGTGCTTCATCAGCGTCGCAGATGGAAGATGAAAGCGACAGCTCCCCTGGTGGCCAGAAAAAGTTAAATAGCCTCCGCGTATGTCTGTATATGTTTGTATGTCAAAAATTGGCATTGAATGTTTGCCATATATGTGTGCACTGTAATCTGCCCTGAGTCCCCTGCGGGGTGAGAAGGGCGGAATATAAAAGCTGTAAATAAATAAATAAATACATAATAATAATAATAATAATAATAATAATAATTACTATTATTATTCCCAACCTGGTTTTCCTTCCAAATGTGCGGGACTTGTCCTCCAGTCCAAATTATCGTAATTATCCTTGGCTATGCTGGATGGACCAAACAAATCTAGCATCTCTGCAATACGTGGCTCTCTGCCATGTCTTGCATTAGCGGAGAGGTAGCGTGTATATAAAATATTTAGATTACCACCTAGGAATAAAAGAGGAGGCTTGCTTTATAACAAAAGCTGATACAGACTTTCCCAGGACAGTTTTATGGGCTGAGAGAAGCGCCAGACATCACGAAAGCAAGGAGAGTTCAAAAAAACCCATAGGTTTTGCCCATCTTTGCTTGTGAATACAATGGTGACAATCAGGAACAAGTCCACTTGGAACAGCACTAGCTCAATGTGCTATCTCCCGAATTTAAAGCTCCTCACAGTTGTAATATGGAATATATATAGAATCATAGAGCTGGAAGAGACCTCATGAGCCATCCAGTCCAACCCCTTTCTGCCAAGAAGCAGGAAAATCGCATTCAAAGCACCCCCGACAGATGGCCATCCAGCCTCTGTTTAAAAGCTTCCAAAGAAGGAGCCTCCACCACACTCCGGGGCAGAGAGTTCCACTGCTGAACGGCTCTCAAAGTCAGGAAGTTCTTCCTCGTGTTCAGAAGGAATCTCCTCTCTTGAAGTTTGAAGCCATTGTTCCGCGTCCTAGTCTCCAAGGAAGGAGAAAAAAAGCTTGCTCCCTCCTCCCTGTGGCTTCCACTCACATATTTATACATGGCTATCATATCTCCTCTCATCCTTTCCTTCTGAAGGCTAGACATGCCCAGCTCTTTAAGCCACTCCTCATAGGGCTTGTTCTCCAGACCCTTGATCATTTTAGTCGCCCTCCTCTGGACACATTCCAGCTTGTCAACATCTCCCTTCTATTGTGGTGTCCAGAACTGGACACAGTATTGCAGGTGTGGTCTAACCAAGGCAGAATAGAGGGGCAGCATGACTTCCATGGATCTAGACCAGTGTTTCTCAACCTGGGGGTCGGGACCCTTAGAGGGGTCATGAGGGATTATCAGAGGGGTCTCCAAAGACCATAAGAAAACACAGTATTATCTATTAGTCATGGGGGTTCTGTGTGGGATGTTTGGCCCAATTCTATCGTTGGTGGGATTCAGAATGCTCTTTGATTGCAGGTGAACTATAAATCCCAGCAACTACAACTCCCAAATGTCAAGGTCTATTTTCTCCAAACTCCACTAGTGTTCACATTTGGGCCTATTGAGTATCTGTGCCAAGTTTGGTCCAATTCCATCATTTTTTGAGTCCACAGTGCTCTCTGGATGTGGTTGAACTACAACTCCAAAGCTCAAGGTCAATGCCCACCAAACCCTTCCAGTATTTTCTCTTGGTCATGGGAGTTCTGTGTGCCAGGTTTGGTTCAATTTCATTGTTGGTGGAGTTCAGAATGATCTTTGATTGTATGTGAAATATAAATCCCAGGAACTACAACTTCCAAATGTGAAGATCTATTTCCCCCAAACTCCACCATTGTTCACATTTGGGCATATTGACTGCCATGGCATTCGAAGGTTGAGAAACTCTGATCTAGACACTATGCTCCTATTGATCCAGTCCAAAATCCCATTGGCTTTTTTTGCCGCCGCATCACATTGTTGGCTCATGTTTAACTTATTGTCCATGAGGACCCCAAGATCTTTTTCACATGTACTGCTCTCGAGCCATGCGTCTCCCATTCTGTCTCTTTGCATTTAATTTTTTCTGCCTAAGTGGAGTATCTTGCATTTGTCACTGCTGAACTTCATTTTGTTAGTTTTGGCCCATCTCTCTAATCTGTCAAGATCGTTCTGAGTTCTGCTCCTGTCTTCTGGAGTATTGGGTCTCCCTCCCAATTTGGGCCCGCCTCCAAACTTGATGATCATGCCTTCTAACCATTCATGTAAGTCATTAATACAGATGTTGAACAGGATTGGGCCCAGGATGGAGCCCTGCTGATGGCACTCCACTTGTCACTTCTTTCCAGGATGAAGAGGAAGCCTTGGGGAGAATCACCCTCTGGGTTCGTCCATTTAACCAATTACAGATCCACCTCACCGTAGTTTTGCCTAGCCCACATTGGACTAGTTTGTTTGCTAGAAGGTCATGGGGGACCTTGTTGAAGGCCTTACTGAAATCCAGGTACGCTACATCCACGGCATACCCCGCATCTACCCAGCTTGTAACTCTATCAAAAAAAGAGATCAGATGAGTCTGGCATGACACACACACATACAGGTTGGAGGGCAGATGTTGAAAGTAGCATACACACACACACACACACACAATAAGAGTAAATAAAAGTGAAAATCTGTATGTGTGTATGTGGTAGTGTTTCCACTTCATACACAAACGACCTCCTGCCTAGCTTCCACCACTCGGGAAACACCAATAGCCCTCCCTCCAATGACATTGCCGATTGAGTGCCACATCCCAGTGTTCCTTCCTCACTCCATTGGTGTGGAATTTGCATGACCCTCTGAAGATGCCAGCCACAGATGCAGGCGAAACATTAGGAGAGAATGCTACTGGAACATCATAACTGTAATTTTGCTACTGTTATGAATCGTGATGTAAATAAATATGCAGGATATATTTTCATTCACTGGACCAAATTTGGCACAAATACCTGATATGCCCAAATTTGAATACTGGTGGGGTGGGGTGGGGGGGTTTGATGTTGTCATTTGGGAGTTGTAGTAAAGGTAAAGGTAAAGGCTTTCCCCTGACATTAAGTCCAGTCATGTCCGACTCTGGGGATTGGTGCTCATCTCCATTTCTAACCCGAAGAGTCGGCGTTGTCCATAGACACCTCCAAGGCCATGTGGTCGGCATGATTGCATGGAGCGCCATTACCTTCCCTATTGATCTACTCACATTTGCATGTTTTTGAACTGCTAGATTGGCAGAAGCTGGGGCTAACAGTGGGAGCTCACCCTGCTCTCCGTATTTGAACCAGCGACTTTTCGGTCAGCACATTCAGCAGCTCAGCAATTTAACCCACTGTGCCACAAGGGGCACCCTAACCAGAAAAACTCTAAGCAACCCATCAACAGGGCTCCTTTTCCCATCTCTGTTGTGACTTCAGTAGAGACTCGGAATTGTTAATTAAGTCTGCCAATCCTACCGCTTGCTGGGAAAGAAGCTTACGGGCCTTCAAGGGGGGAGAAAGAAAAATGTTCTCTGCCAGCCTGCCGAGGTGGGGAATAAATCCAGGACTGAGCTGCAGGCCACCGGAGGCAGACTGGGCTTTAATCCCTTAATCCTTCATATATGCACAAGATGAAGGGGAGTCGGAGACAGAAGCCGCTGCCCAGGCCTTGGAGAGATGTGACCTGCTCCGTGAAACTGAGCGATGGAACAAAAGATTGCTAACGATTCCTCCTCAGATTGAAAAATGGGTTTCCCAACCGCCAGGAAACCCTATTAGAAAAAACACAAAACCATATATATATATGGTAAAGGTTTTTCCCTGACATTAAGTCCAGTTGTGTCCGACTCCAGGGGTTGGTGCTCATCTCCACTTCTAAGCTGAAGAGCCAGCGTTGTCCATAGACATCTACAAAGTCATGTGGCCAGCATGACTGCATGGAGCCCCATTACCTTCACGCCATTGATCTACTCACATTTGCATGTTTTCGAACTGCTAGGTTGGCAGAAGCTGGGGCTAACAGTGGGAGCTCATTCTGCTCCCCGGATTCGAACTGGCACCACAGGGGGCTCTCTCTCTCTCTCTCTCTCTCTATATATATATATATATACACACACACACACACACACACACACACACACACACACACACGCACTCATACATATAGGCATACACACACACACACAAGCTATCCCCTGCCACATGTTGCTGTGGCCCAGTCTGTGTATATGTGTTTTGTGTGTGTATATATAGCAGAATAGAGGGGTAGCATGACTTCCCTAGATCTAGACACTATGCTCCTATCGATGCAGGCCAAAATCCCATTGGCTTTTTTTGCCGCCACATCACATTGTTGGCTCATGTTTCACTTGTTGTCCACGAGGACTCCAAGATCTTTTTCACACGTACTGCTCTCAAGCCAGGCATCGTCCCCCATTCTGTATCTTTGCATTTCGTTTTTCCTGCCAAAGTGGAGTATCTTGCATTTGTCCCTGTTGAACTTCATTTTGTTAGTTTTGGCCCATCATCTCTCTAATCTGTCAAGATCGTTTTGAATCCTGCTCCTGTCCTATCTCTCCCAATTTGGTGTCGTCTGCAAACTTGATGATCCTGCCTTCTAACCCTTCATCTAAGTCATTAATAAAGATATTGCTCATCCATATACATCCCAGTTTCCCTCAGTGAAATGCTGGAGGACATCAGAAAAGGTGGCAGCGAAGCCTTGGTGCCGAGAGGCCCTAGCCGTCCCATAAACCTGGTGACTTTCCTGTGAAGGGGATCTGGTTGTTTATGAGTCTGGGCAGCGGCTGGCACTCCTCCTCGCTCCCTCTTGAACGTTTGGCTGTACTTTCAGTCCCTTGTTCTTAATCAGAGCACAGAGAAGCATTTGCATATACACATGAAGAAGGCTTTTGCAGCGGAATGCTATAAATCTCAGAGGATTCCAAGCCCTGGCTCCCATTTGCAAATGAAAGCGACGACCTCTAATTCTTGAAAGGACACTTGCTTGAAAGTAAAGCGCTTACAAGGACAGGAAACAGCTAAGGAAGCAGCAGCATCCATAGAATGTGATGATCATTGACCTCGAGTTTCGTCGAATTATAAAAGACGATGGCTGAGATCCTATGAGGGTTGAATGAAAAGTAATGCCTCCACCTTCTTAACTCCTCAAAAGATGGCAGTACTGGTATGCGGCATGTACTGGATTGTTCAGTAGACTCTCCTCTACAGTTCCGTTTTGATGTATTGTCGAAGGCTTTCATGGCCGGAATCACTAGGTTCTTGTGGGTTTTTTCGGGCTATAGGGCCATGTTCTAGAGGCATTTCTCCTGACGTTTCGCCTGCATCTATGGCAAGCATCCTCAGAGGTAGTGAGGTCTGTTGGAATCAGGACAATGGGTTTATATATCTGTGGAATGGCTGGGGTGGGGCAAGGAGCTCTTCCCTGCTGGAGCTAGGTGTGAATGTTTCAGCTGACCACCTTCATTAGCATTTGAAGGCCTGCCTGAGCCTGGGAAAATCCCCTGTTGAGAGGTGTTAAGATGTGCCTGGTTGTTTCCTCTCTGCTGTTTTGCTGTTGTAATTTTAGAGTTTTTTTAATACTGGTAGCCAGAAACACAACATACAAACAATCTACTGGAAGCCCCCGGTGGCGCAGTGGGTTAAAGCACTGAGCTGCTGAGCTTGTTGATCGAAAGGTCGCAGGTTCGATTCTGTGGAGCGGCGTGAGCTTCCGCTGTCAGCCCTAGCTTCTGCCAACCTAGCAGTTCGAAAACATGCAAATGTGAGTAGATCAATAGGTACCGCTCCAGCGGGAAGGTAACGGTGCTCCATGCAGTCATGCCGGCCACATGACCTTGGAGGTGTCTACGGACAACGCTGGCTCTTCGGCTTAGAAATGGAGATGAGCACCACACCCCAGAGTCAGACATGACTGGACTTAATGTCAGGGGACTACCTTTACCTTTACCTTTTACAAACCCACCAAAAAAATCCAACAAATGCTACGTTCAGCAAAGGACAAGAGTGATCCTCTCACCTCTGCAGGAGTCTACCGTGTACCATGCAGTTGTGGACAAGTCTACAGAGGGACCACCAAACGCAGCGCCCAGACACGCATCAAGGAACATGAAAGGCACTGCAGACTACTTCAACCAGAGAAGTCAGCCATAGCAGAGCACCTGATGAACCAGCCTGGACACAGCATATTATTTGAGAACACAGAAATGCTGGACCACACCAACAACCACCATGTCAGACTACACAGAGAAGCATTGAAATCCACAAGCATGTGGACAATTTCAACAGAAAGGAAGAGACCATGAAAATGAACAAAATCTGGCTACCAGTATTAAAAACTCTAAAATTACAACAGCAAAACAGCAGAGAGGAAACAACCAGACACATCTTAACACCTCTCAACAAAAGATTTCCCCCAGGCTCAGCCAGGCCTTCAAATGCTAATGAAGGTGGTCAGTTGAAACATTCACACCTAGCTCCAGCAGAGAAGAGCTCTTTGCCCCACCCCAGTCATTCCACAGATATATAAACCCATTTTCCTAATTCCAACAGACCTCACTACCTCTGAGGATGCTTGCCATAGATGCAGGCGAAACGTCAGGAGAGAATGCCTCTAGAACATGGCCATATAGCCTGAAAAAACCCCACAAGAACCTAGGAAGCCTTAGCATTGAACGGTTGTGTTGTTAAAGTGCGAAGTATGGAACCCTGCACAGATGGTCGGTCAATGCGACTTAAGCAACGTGCAGACATTGAATTCTTGATAAAGACATTACATATATTAGAAATCAGCACTTTGTAATTGCTTCATTTTCCAGATCACCAGACTGGGCCACAGCAATGTGTGGCAGGGGACGGCTAGTATATATATATATATATATATATATATATAGAGAGAGAGAGAGAGAGAGAGAGAGAGAGTCTGTTTTTTCACATTTTCAGGGGTTCTGCACCCATAAACCTCCACAAAAGTGGAGAACCTACTGTACATAGCTGACGAAAGGATTCTCACTCAAGGTAGCAAATAGAAGTTTCCACAGAAATAAAGACAATGCAGGAAAACACACCCCATGATTTCACCTCCCATGTCCACAATGAGGTTTGTGCAGCATAACATTCCCCATTATTGCAACATGGTGGCATCAAAGTGACAACCAATGCATCAAATGTACAAGCATCCCATTTCTGGTAAGAGAAACCATCAGGGCTGCACATAGTTTGCATGTAAACATAGAATCATAGAATCAAAGAGTTGGAAGAGACCTCATGGGCCATCCAGTCCAACCCCCTGCCAAGAAGCAGGAATATTGCATTCAAATCACCCCTGACAGATGGCCATCCAGCCTCTGTTTAAAAGCTTCAAAGAAGGAGCCTCCACCACACTCCGGGGCAGAGAGTTCCACTGCTGAACGGCTCTCACAGTCAGGAAGTTCTTCCTCATGTTCAGATGGAATCTCCTCTCTTGGTTTGAAGCCATTGTTCCGCGTCCTAGTCTCCAAGGAAGCAGAAAACAAGCTTGCTCCCTCCTCCTGACTTCTCTCACATATTTATACATGGCTATCATGTCTCCTCTCATCCTTCTCTTCTTCAGGCTAAACATGCCCAGCTCCTTAAGCCGCTCCTCATAGGGCTTGTTCTCCAGACCCTTGATCATTTTAGTCGCCCTCCTCTGGACACATTCCAGCTTGTCAATATCTCTCTTCTTGTTTTAAATTAATGCTGGAACTTGAGAGAAATTGTAGATTCCTGATGGGGATTTGTATGGATATTATTACAGACATATATATATATAGCTATTATTATTATAGATAGATAGAATCATAGAATCATAGAGTTGGAAAAGACCTCATGGGCCATCCAGTCCAACCCCATTCTTCCAAGAAGCAGGAAAATTGCATTCAAAGCACTCCTGACAGATAGCCATCCAGCCAAAGTGACAACCAATGCATCAAATTTACAAGCATCCCATTTCTGGTAACAGAAAATATCAGGTCTGCACATAGTTTGCATGTAAACAAATAATATAATATATACATATTATACATATAGAATCATAGAGTTGGAAGAGACCTTATGGGCCATCCAGTCCAACCCCATTCTTCCAAGAAGCAGGAAAATTGTATTCAAAGCACTCCCAACAGATGGCCATCCAGCCAAAGTGACAACCAATGCATCAAATGTACAAGCATCCCATTTCTGGTAACAGAAACCATCAGGGCTGCATATAGTTTACATGTAAACAAATAATATAATCTATAAATATTATACATATAGAATCATAGAGTTGGAAGAGACCTCGTGGGCCATCCAGTCCAACCCCATTCTGCCAAGAAGCAGGAAAATTGCATTCAAAGCACCCCCGACAGATGGCCATCCAGCCTCTGTTTAAAAGCCTCCAAAGAAGGAGCCTCCACCACACTCCAGGGCAGAGAGTTCCACTGCTGAACAGATCTCTCTCACAGTCAGGAAGTTCTTCCTCATGTTCAAGTGGAATCTGAACATAAGGAAGAACTATCAAAACTATTATCCCCTTATGAAAGTCAGGAGGCTTCCATAAGTCAACGGGCGACTTGAAGACACACAGACGAATATGTAGACACCAAGGCTGAGAGATTGTGACAGACAGAGCAGAGATTTGAACCCTTGCCTTGTGGAATCCTGGTCCAACACTCACATCGCTACTTAGGGGTAAATTAAAGACCCTGGGGATCTTATAAATGGCCCATTCAAAGGGCTATTTTTATTATTTCAGTTAATTCAGTTAGCTAATATTCCATGGGATACGGAGTAGTTATCCTAAGTGAAGCCAGTGGTGTCTGGTGGATTCCTATTAGCAAAGCAGTAAATCTACTCTGTGTTGGAGCTCAGCCTGTGATTGTGTTTCAGGATCAGGGTGCTTTGGATATGGGGAATGATGTCAATGAGTTGCAAGATGAGTTTCAAGATGGCCAGTGATACTGATGCAGAGAATGACCAGGAGATCCCTGTTCAAAATGTAGTTTCCCATGAGAATGTCCCTGAGAGGTGTGGGGATGACAGTGTGCTTTCTGAATTGTTACCAAAGAGTTCCCATGATAAGGAACTCGAAAACAGCTCGGCACCTGGCCCAGCTGCAGAAATTAATGAGCAAATAGATAGACGAGAGGAGATCAGTCAAAACAGGAGAGCCGAACAGTGGCTTCGGCGTTCTGCCAGGCTCCGAGAGGAAAAAATAAGAAATTATCAGCTATAGCTAAACCAATTTCTGAGTGTTAGAGACTTAGCTAACGAGGAGATAAAAGTCCCAAGTACAGGATATGGAGTCAGATGAAGCATTGTTTGGAATCAAGTTAAGATCTCATCCTTGTTCATGGATGCTTGGAAAATTCAAGTTTTAAGTACCTTTGTTTAATGGTTTTGTTCTATGCTTTTATATTTATGCCTTGGATTCATGTTTCCTGATTTCTTGCATTTTAATTGGAAATTTGACATTGTTTTTATGGACTTTGCTGGACTATTACCTTGGACTACTTTGTTCCTGCTTATCTTCCTAATTGGATTTACCTATTCCTTTAAAGTGTTTTTTAACCTTACTGCTTTTTAATTATCTTCAATAAAAGGATTGTTTACCATCAATTGTGTGGTGCTTAAAGTCAGAGGGCTTTCCCTATCCTGGAGTGCAGCACTCTGGGTTTTAGTTTGAAAGGAACAATTGCAGGTGCTGAACCAATGTTGCAGATAGGATTCAGCACCTTGGATAGTAGGCTTGGGCGGTTTCGTTTGTTAATTTCGTAATTCGTTATTAATTCGTATTTAAATTAGCTTACGATCCAATATTGAGCCATGCAGGACTACTGTGAGGAGTAATTAAAAATCGAAACAATTTTTCCAATTTATTTCGTATTGTTTCGTAATTGTTTCGTAATTGGTTCAAATGTTTCGAAATTGTTTCGTAATTGTTTCGTAATTATTTCCATATGTCTGGTGCAAGTTTTATAGTTGTTGTTTGTTTTATCAGTGATAAAAAATAAATTATCACACCAACAGTCAACAACAGAGGGAGAGGGAAGCTTCAGAAGTTCCCCCTGTCCCATTTGGAGGGTTTTTTAGCATATTGCGCAATCGCGTCGGCCACTAACGAATCGATTCGTAATTTTATGAAATTTCGTATATTTCGAACTTTTTTAAAGGAAAATTTCGGAATTCTTTAAAAAAACGAAACACAAGGGCCCCCCTAAAAACGAAACGAGTTTAGAACCAAATTTTTCCGTAGTTACCCAAGCCTATTGGATAGCTTCACTTCACAGTGAAGTCCAGATTTACTGCTGTATTAACATGGAAGCCACAAGGTGTCTCTGGCCAACATGGCCATCAATAAGGGACTGGGGGAAGTCCTATTCCAAAGTGTTTAGAGGGCTGAAGGTTCCCAATCTTTGTCATTTATATAGAGATCTAGACTTATAAGGTAGGCTTGGTTGATCATGAAAAAAATTGTTCTAAACTCGTTTTGTATATAGGGGGTGCTGGCGGTTCGATTTTGAAATTATTTCCGAAATTTTCTTTAAAAAAAAATCGGAAATACCAGGAAATACAAATCGCTTCCTTTGTTTCGTTAATGGAAGGTGCCCCTCCCTCCAGAACCATTAAAATCTCGCAGTTTGCCTTTCTTCCCTTACAGATAGGCTTCAGCACCTTGGATAGCTTCCATGCAGAAGGGAGAGGTGGGCGTGGCCAAGCACAGCCCTCCTTGGAGGCCTCGCCCCCAGCGACCTCCAAGGAGCACTGTGCTTGGCCACGCCCACCTCTCCCTTCTGCATGACAGCTTGCCAGGGAAGGGAAGATGAGAGATTTTAAAACTAACACTTTTAAAATCTCTCATCTTTCCTTCCCTTCCCTGGCAAGCTTCCATGCAGAAGGGAGAGGTGGGCGTGGCCAAGCACAGCTCTCCTTGGAGGTCGCGGGGCGTGGCCTTCAGGAACAGCTGTTCTTACCCACGCCCATCTCCTTCCTCTTTGCATCGGCGGCTTTGCGAGGTGGGCGTGACTACCTCCCTGCTCTTCTGCATCACCGCTTGTTGCCAGGGAGGTAGTCACGCCCACCCCGCAAAACCGCCGATGCAAAAAGGAAGGAGGTGGGTGTGGGTAAGAACAGCTGTTCCTGAAGGCCACACCCCCAGCATTTACGATTCACTGCCGGAAGTCGTAAGGAAGATGGCGGACGCGGCTTCGATATGGCAAAAACACTTCCGGGTTGCCAAAACGCGTCGATATCGCTTCTAAAGGTATTTTATTTACGATTTCTTAACGAGATTAGAAATTAACGAGCTGGATCAACCAAGCCTACTATGAGGTACACACAGACCTGCTGACCAGATACATATCTGAAGGCATTATGAAGAGATTCCATAAAGAAAGTGTCCTACCTTGAGAAACAGGGCCCCCTTCGAAGACAGGGAGTCCGTTCCTTTCCCATTGGGATAACAGTGATAGGCAGCATCCATGACTGGATAACGGCTGGCAAAAAGCAGGCCACTGTTCACAAACTTAAATGTACAGTGGCCATGGCAGCTGTAGACTCCAACATCGTACAGAATGTATTCAAAGTAATGGTGGAGCTGGTCTTTCAACTTCTCCGCCGCCCTTTTGTCAAACACTTCCTGGAGGCACAGGAAGTCCAAGTTGGCAGGGAAGAAAGCAGAGATCTCGTGGTCAAAGGGCTCGTCGGTGTTCCTCTTTTTCCTCACCGAGGTCTTCTTCATGAGCGAGGCCTTGTAGAGGAGTTTGCTGTTGATGGTGCTTTGGTCCACCGGGCCATCTCCAGTGCGCGCCTTCACCAGGGACTCTCGAGAAGCGGTGTAGCTATCCAAACTTCCAGAGTCCCCTTCCTTCTGCTTATGGTTGGGTGTCTGACCTTTCAAGCTTTCAGCCTCAGCTTCTGGGGAACGGTCCATTGGCCCCCTGTTATTATTCACCTGGCCACCCAACCCGTCCGCCTCTGGGTCTGAAATGTGGCCGTTATCCTCTCCACCAATTCGGACAATGCAAGTGTTGCCATCTTCTCCCTCGTTGGCCTCTCCTCCAGCTTTGCCATCTTTGTTGTCTTCGCTGTTGTTTGAACCAGAGTTATCCCCCTTGTACTCCATAGACGTTGTCCTCTTGAGGCCCGCATTGACGGCCCGGTTATTGCTTTCTCCACCCTGAGGCGACACCAAGCTGCTGAAGCTCGCGGCGCTGATGGACGTGTTGGTGGGGGAATCTATGTAGATTTTGATCTGAGGCCTGCTGGCACCATTTCGGATCCGCCGGCCGACTTCCTTCGCTCGCGCCTGTGTGTTGAACACATTGTTGAGCCGGGCCAAGGAGTCCGGGAGCAAGCAGACATTCGCGGAGCCGAAGCAAAAGCTCTTCCCATTGCTGGAGGCCTTCCACTCCGTGAGCAACGTACCGCCGTGGATGTGGCTTTTGTCCTGCACCCTGGAGTAGACATAAGGTCGTCTCACTGACTGGAGAGGGGACCATAACAGGAAGCCGATGAGGGCGAAAGGAAGCGAAACCGCCAAGAGGGCTAGGTAGATGGGAGTGGTGATGATGATGCACAGAGCATGGAAGTAGCATGGGTCATCTCCCCGTTGGCGCTTCTCATACGTGGTCGGCACAAAAGAGCCCACAAGCCGGTCTCCGATCCAGTAACATGGGAAGATTAAGCCCCAGGAGAAAGAGTGCAGTGCGGATAGAAAGCCGTTGGGAAATGGGGAAGTGTATAAAACCATTGCAACTCAGTTAGGACACCCCGTCAGCACCTTCTACATGGTGTCACCACCGTCCCTCATCCATCTGAGCAATTTGTTTGCAAGGGGGAAAAAAGGAGGGAATGCAAACTCTTCTGGCAAGGTGGTGTCTTCCAGCCTGCAAGCAAGTCAATATCACCTTAGCAGCACCATCTCATGTTGTTATGGGAAGAAGGCAAGTTGAGGCGGTCGTTCCTTTGGGCTTTGGGTGTACGAAGGCTTCCAAGTGTATCATTGCTCACTGCAAGGAGCCATGCCAGGTTGCCAGAAGGAGGCAAGAAAAATGTCACCTGCAAAGACAAAAAAAGAGGAAAGAACAGATGTCAGGCTATGGTTTCTACTTGGGTGGATAAGCAGCACAGTCACAGAAATGTATACGTTGAGCATCCTTTATCTGGAATACTCAAAAATCCAAATTATTCTGAATGGAGGCTGAGATAGCAATACATTTGCTTTCTGGTATACCATACACAACATTTCATGCACAATGTTATCTATATATAAAAAAATGCTCTGTGCGTAATGAGTAAAGAACCAATGAACAAAATCACACCAAATTCGGCAACAACACATCTCACAACACAAGGAGTGACCATCACTCAAAAAATTATGATTTTGTCATTTTGGAGTTGTAGTTGCTGAGATTTATAGTTCACCTATAATCAAAGAGCATTTTCAACTCCACCAATGATGGAGTTGAACCAAACTTGCCACACAGGACTCCCCTGACCAACAGAAAACACTAGAAGGGTTTGGTGGGCATTGACCTTGAGTTTGGGAGTTGTGTTTCTCCTTTATAGCAGAAAGGGCTGTACTGGATGGCCCTTGGAGGTCCCTTCCTATCCCAGAATTCGATTACTATTGTTATTGTTGTTATTATTATTACATTATTATTATTATTATTATTATTATTATTATTATTATTAAGCAGAGAGTGAATGTCCATCTGTCAGGAGTGCTTCGATTCTGGGGCAGGATTGGATGGCCCTTGGAGGTCTCTTCCTACCCTAGGATTATATTATTACTAATACTATTATTATTGCTGTTGTTATTATTATTAAGCAGACTTTCTCGTTACTTAATTTTCCATAACACCAAAATGTGCCACCTCTCAGGCCATCAAGTGACCATCACTCATAAAAACACTGAAAAACACAGCAGAAGAGACTTAAAAAGCCAAAAATTTAAAAATGCATTACAACGCATGCACAAAACCACATATACACACATATACACAAATATACACACATATACACACACAATACACATATACACAGACTGGGCCACAGCAACACGTGGCAGGGCAGCTAATAATAATAATAATAATAATAATAATAATAATAATAATAATAATAATAATAATATTTTATTTATAACCTGCCCTATCTCCCCAGGGGGACTCATGAAGATTAAAAACTCTGGATATTTTGGATGAAAACTGAATTTGTGAGTGTACTAAACAGTGTGCAGATACAAAACCGCCCGAGCTCTGCGAGTGCAGCATTTTCCCGAATGAAGCAGAGAGTGTTTGAGGACCGGGACATCCGTAGGGAGACCAAGGTGCTTGTCTATAAAGCTATTGTCCTCCCAACCCTGCTCTATGCCTGCGAAACGTGGACTGTCTACAGACGTCACATGCAACTCCTGGAACAATTCCATCAGCGCTGCCTCTGGAAAATCCTGCAAATCTCTTGGGAAGACAAGCGGACAAACGTCAGCGTGCTGGAAGAAGCAAAGACCACCAGCATTGAAGCGATGGTCCTCCGCCATCAACTCCGCTGGGCCACGTTGTTTGGATGCCTGACCACTGTCTCCCAAAGCAGTTGCTCTACTCTGAACCTAAGAACAGAAAACAGAACATTGGTGGACAGGAAAAGAGATTTAAAGATGGCCTCAAAGCCAACCTTAAAATCTCTGGCATAGACACTGAGAACTGGGAAGCCCTGGCCCTTGAGTGCTCCAGCTGGAGGTCAGCTGTGACCAGCAGTGCTGCAGAATTTGAGGAGGCGCGAGTGGAGGGTGAAAGAGAGAAACATGCCAAGAGGAAGGCGCGTCAAGCCAACCCCGACCGGGACCGCCTTCCACCTGGAAACCAATGCCTTCACTGTGGGAGAAGATGCGGGTCAAGAATAGGGCTCCACAGCCACCTACGAATCCACAGGGAAACCCATCATGGAAGACCATCTTACTCATTCAACGAGGGATCGGCTAAGTAAAGTAAGTGCAGATAAGGTCAGATGCTGGAAGTTGAGCTCTGCTGACAGACGGGTTGAGGCATGTTTTTGCCGTGTAAGGACTCTGCTGTATTTTGTTTGCTTCTGGGACACCTGCTATCCAGCTTGCAGTGGTTGAGGGAGGTCATGATTTGGAAACTATAAATCACTTTATGTACCAGCATCCCTCAACAACTGAGAACAAAGAGGAAACATGGGAAGAGGAGAGAGAAACTGGGATATTTTTAAAGCGGGTGGAATAGTGGAATGTCTTGGGGTCTGGGATGGGCTCAGAGCATTACGAAACATTCCTTGAATCCAGCATGCATAAGCTTGATGAGCAGCTTGGGAAACTTTAACGAAAATAGTATGACACTCCTTCTCTCTGCTTGAGACACCACTGTCATTTATCTCTGCTTTCTCTGTCTCTCGGCAAATGCCACTTGTCAATGATCTGCAGATAGTTGCTAGACTGTGGTGCACATGACACATTTTATCACATCAGCTCATCAGCCTCACGAGAACAAGGAAATCTTTGCACCGAGACTGAAAAGAAAGGCAGGAGCACGATTCCAGTTCTGGAAATTAGGGAATACGTGTGAGAATGCCCACAAAATCCACTATTCAGAAGTCTGAATGAGGGATGTCAAGAATGCTGGTAAATATTGTAGTCCTCAACGAGAATGCACCGGGAATACATTGAGAATACTCTATACTTCAATATACTAGAGTTTGGATCCTATTTCTTGTACATTTTTTCCATTCACAACCTTTTTGACGTAGCAATGTTGACATGACCACAGGTGTGTGTGTGTGTGTGTATGTATGTATGTATGTATATATATACATATATGCTCTGTGCATAATGAGTACCTTAAAAACAAAAGAACCAATGAACGAAATCACACCAAATTTGGCAACAAAATGTCTCACTACACAAGGAGTGACCATCACTCAAAAAATTATGATTTTGTCATTTGGGAGTTGTAGTTGCTGGGATTTATAGTTCAGCTATAATCAAAGAGCATTCTGAACTCCACCAATGATGCAATTGAACCAGACTTGGCACACACAACTCTCATGACCAACAGAAAATATTGGAAGGGTTTGGTGGGCATTGACCTTGGGTTTTGGAGTTGTAGTTCACCTGCATCCAAAGAGCACTGTGAACTCAAACAATGATGGATCTGGATCAAACTTGGCACAAATAATCAATATGCCCACATGTGAACACTGGTGGAGTTTGGGGAAAACAGACCTTGACATTTGGGAGTTGTAGTTGCTGGAATTTATAGTTCACCTGCAATCAAAGAGCATTCTGAAGCCCACCAATGGTACAATTAGGCCAAACTTCCCACACAGAACCCCCATGACTATCAGAATACACAGTGAATTCTGTTGGTCATGTGTTTTCTGATGGTCTTTGGCTACCCCTCTGACACCCCCCTTGTGACCCCCCCCCCCAGAGTCCCGACCCCCAGGTTGAGAAACACTGGTTTAGGTGATCCCAGGTATATAAGTATATAAAATAGGTATACAAATCAAATATTTACGAATAATAAATCATCAAGAAACTGAAAAGATAGTCATTGCACAAAATCAGCATGTATAAGGCTGGTTAAAACAGAGCAAGCTCATTTTCCTTTTTTAGGAAGTACAAGTGAAGTATTTGCTGCATGTCTGCAGATTAATGTAAATGTCTTAAACAGCCACTAGGGGGCAAACTATAGAAATGTTTCATGATCCCACATTATTATTGTTGTTATTGTTTATGTTTATTTATATCCCATTTTTTCTCTCCATAAGGAGACTTAGAGCAGCTTAAATTAAAAGCATTTCAATACAATTTCAAAATATACAATGTATATACATTCAGTTATGGGACTCCATATGAGGTTGTGTCCCGTAGGTTAAAGCTTTGGCTTATAATACAATATCTGCACCCATGGGACAGATATGATTTCACTACATCTGGCAAAATATGTCCTCTTTATGAATTTTCTAAATTTTCTAGGTGACGCTATGGTATCCTTCTGCTAGAGGCTGCCATAAAGTTACCCTGAAGGACTAGAAAATTTCTAGAGCAGTATTTCTCAACCTTGGGGTCGGGACACCTGGGGGGGGGGTGCACGAGGGGAGTGTCAGAGGGGTCACCAAAGACCATCAGAAAATACAGTATTTTCTGTTGGTCGTAAGGGTGCTGTGTGTAAAGTTTGGCCCACGTCTCTTGTTGGTGGGGTTCAAAATGCTCTTTGATTACAGGTGAACTATACATCCCAGCAACTACAACTGCCAAATGCCAAGGTCTATTTTCCCCAAACTCCACCAGTGTTAACATTTGGGCATATTGAGGATTTGTGCCAAGTTTGGTCCAGCTCCATCGTTGTTTGAATCCACAGTGCTTTCTGGATGTAGGTGAACTACAACTCCCAGACTCAAGGTCAATGCCCACTAGTATTTTCCAGTATTTTCTGTTGATCATGGAAAATTTGTGTGCCAAGTTTGGTTCAATTCCATCGCTGGTGGAGTTTGGAATGTTCTTTGATTGTAGGCGAACTATAAATCCCAGCAAGTACAACTCCCAAATGACAAAATCAATCTCCCCCAACTCCACCTGTATTCAGATTTGGGTGTATCGGGTATTTGTGCCTAATAGGACCAATGAATGAAAATGCATCCTACATATCAGATATTTAAATTACGATTCGTAACAGTAGCAACATTACAGTTCCGAAGTAGCAACGAAAATAATGTTATGGTTGGGGGTCACCACAATATGAGGAACTGTATTAAGGGGTCGCGGCATTAGGGAGATTGAGAAACACCGATCTGGTTATTCGGACAGAGATATCCTGGCATTTCTCATCTATATCTCTATCTGTCTAAATCGGTATCTATCTCCTACAGTTCCTTCAGGGATTTTTGAAAGAACTGTTGAGTTGCTTTGCTCTCCTGAGCAAAACACTAATGAATTGCACAGCATCAGTAAGACAAATTGATTTATTGTAGCATGGTGTTTTGTGAATTTCAATTCCCTTTGTCAGGTTCTTGTATTTGTTGCAGTTCAGGCATTTTAGGCACATTGTGCATAAGTGGAGGCAAAGAGGCAAAGCTTTATGCATTTCGTTAATTGGTCACAAGGTCTCGGCGGCGGCCGGGAGAGCTTTTGCACAATTAAAACTTGTGCACCAGTTGCGCCTGTACCTTGGGAAATCTGATCTGGCCACAGTGGTCCACGCTCTTGTTACATCCCGAACAGATTACTGCAACGCACTCTACGTGGGGTTGCCCTTGAAGACTGTTCGGAAACTTCAACTGGTCCAGCGAGCGGCAGCCAGATTACTCACCGGAGCGTCATACAGGGAGCACACCACCCCCTGCTGTGTCAGCTCCACTGGCTGCCGGTTCAGTTCCGAGCACAATTCAAGGTGCTGGTTTTGACCTACAAAACCCTATATAGAATCATAGAATCAAAGAGTTGGAAGAGACCTCATGGGCCATCCAGTCCAACCCCATTCTGCCAAGAAGCAGGAATATTGCATTCAAATCACCCCTGACAGATGGCCGGCCAGCCTCTGTTTAAAAGCTTCCAAAGAAGGAGCCTCCACCACACTCCGGGGCAGAGAGTTCCACTGCTGAACGGCTCTCACAGTCAGGAAGTTCTTCTTGATGTTCAGATGGAATCTCCTCTCTTGTAGTTTGAAGCCATTGTTTCGCGTCCTAGTCTCCAGGGAAGCAGAAAACAAGCTTGCTCCCTCCTCCCTGTGGCTTCCTCTCACATATTTATACATGGCTATCATATCTCCTCTCAGCCTTCTCTTCTTCAGGCTAAACATGCCCAGCTCCTTAAGCCGCTCCTCGTAGGGCTTGTTCTCCAGACCTTTGATCATTTTAGTCGCCCTCCTCTGGACACATTCCAGCTTGTCAATATCTCTCTTGAATTGTGGTGCCCAGAATTGGACACAATATTCCAGGTGTGGTCTAACTAGAGCAGAATAGAGGGGTAGCATTACTTCCCTAGATCTAGACACTATGCTCCTATTGATGCAGGCCAAAATCCCATTGGCTTTTTTTGTCGCCACATCACATTGTTGGCTCATGTTTAACTTGTTGTCCACGAGGACTCCAAGATCTTTTTCACACGTACTGCTCTCAAGCCAGGCATCCCCCATTCTGTATCTTTGCATTTCGTTTTTCCTGCCAAAGTGGAGTATCTTGCATTTGTCACTGTTTATAAAGCTGTTGTCCTCCCAACCCTGCTATATGCCTGTGAAATGTGGACTGTCTACAGACGTCGCATGCAACTCCTGGAACTTCCGTCAGCTCTGCGTCCGAAAAATCCTGCAAATCTCTTGGGAAGGCAAACAGACAAATGTCAATGTGCTGGAAGAAGCAAAGACCACCAGCATTGAAGCGATGGTCCTCCGCCATCAACTCCGCTGGACCGGCCACGTTGTCCGGATGCCCGACCACTGTCTCCCAAAGCAGTTGCTCTACTCTGAACTTAAGAACGGAAAGAATGTTGGAGGACAGGAAAAGAGATTTAAAGTCAGGCTCAAAGCCAACCTTAAAAACTCTGGCATAGACACTGAGAACTGGGAAGCCCTGGCCCTTGAGTGCTCCAGTTAGAGGTCAGCTGTGACTAGCAGTGCTGCAGAATTTGCTTCCTCTACTGAGGGAGGGGACCCTCAAGACACATCCATCTGTTTATTCCTTTTTGCAGATGCAATCAATCATTTTATTTTATCATTACTTACTGATGTAAAGGGCTGGCTGGCTGTGGCTGGCTACCCCAGGGCCTTGTTCATGACAATGAGGCCAAAGTTAAATGGTTGGGTTTTAAGCAGTTTATGTTCTCTTGGTTTTGCAAAAGTTGCTTATTGCTTTTCTGCCTTCTTTAGAAACCTTTGTAGATTAAATCAGTTTATTTTATATTTAGACAAAGACTGTTACAGACAGCTATAGGGGTCCTTCAGCCATTTTGGCTAATGAGCAGCAAGGCAGTGTGGGAAATGTAGTTTAACAGCAGGGCCTTTTGCAATCTCTACCATTGGGGGCCTGGTCTTCACAAACTACAACAATGGCTGTGCTTAGCCACACTCCCTTCATCCAAAGTTGCTTGATGGTTCTGAAAATTAAAATAACCTTGGGAGACATCCAAACATTATGGAATATTTCTGGGGGAAAAAGGTGATTCAAATTCAGATCCCCCTATAATAACTAGGCAGATGGCAATACGATCAATCTCACCATCTGACACCAATTATAAAGGCACGCTTTATGGCCAAACAATATGACTGGACAGGGGGCAAACAGATCCCACCAACTGTCCTTTCTTTAATAAAGAATACACTGGCACCTATATAAAGGATTCCTTTATAAGGGCACCACTAATATAGCACTTGAGGAGATGACTCTCTATTTAAAAACCTTCGCTGCCACCATAAACCAAATGAACAGGAACCCTCTAGCTGGTTAAAATAAGAAAAGGCTTTTTAGACCACCAAGTACTGTGTCTTTTAAAAGGGCTTCTTTGAAGGAAAACAGGTGAGGTTGATTTAAAAGAAAAGGGACTAAATCCACAAATGGCACTTGACTCAGGCTTGAGTTTCAAAAATAACAAGGAAAGTTTATTGAAGTAAAAGTTACAGAATGAAGTGAATGCAGTTTACTAAGCTTGGCTGTTACAGTTAAAAATGTTCTTGTTCTTAAAAAGCGTAACGGTTGCATGAGAGAATGGTTCTTTCTTTAATACAGTTACTATTACAAAACCCAGCTATTTCTTCCCTAAATAGCTGTAACCAGTTTGCCACAGCCTACTTTGCTGTGCAAACTTCAGGCAAGCTGCCTATTCTAATCAGGAACTCCTACAAGCTTCTCTAATCCTGCTCTAACTCTAACATCAACCAGAACTGAACTGAACTAAATAAGCTTCTTTCTTTCCCTCCAACAGTCTAACTCCGCCCCCTTTAACAAACCAATCCTGGCTGTTTCAGGGCTGGCTCAGGCCTAGGCCACTCCCCCTCTCTGAACTGGAGCTTTCCCTAAACTAAGATGGCTCCTGCTGCCCTCTGCCAGGCCTTCTAAGCTGAAACTACCTAGCCTGTCTCTCCTAGGCCCTGCCACCCAGGCTGGCAAGGTAAGGGATCTTCACACCCCCCACCACCACCACCACCACCTTTCCTGCATGGTTCAAAACTGCTTCGAAAGTCAAAAGTCGGAAGTTTTTTATGACCCCATGTAGAATGCATTGCAGTAATCCAGTCTAGAGGTGACTAAGGCATGGACCACCCTGGCCAGATCCGCCTTCCCGAGGTACGGTCGCAGTTGGCGCACGAGTCTTAATTGTGCAAAGGCCCTCCCGGCCACCACCGACGCCTGAGCCTCAAACATAAGTGAAGAATCCAGGAGGACCCCCAAACTGCGGACCTGTGACTTCAGGGGGAGTGCAACCCCGTCTAGCACAGGTTGCCACCCTATACCCTGGTCTGGTTTACGATCGACCAGGAGGACCTCTGTCTGCCTTGCTGCTCATTAGCCAAAATGGCTGAAGGACCCCTATAGCTGTCTGTCTTTGTCTAAATATAAAATGAACTGATTTAATCTACAAAGGTGTCTAAAGAAGGCAGCAAAGCAATAAGCAACTTTTGCAAAACCAAGAGAACAAGCTGAAGGGATTAATCTTCAGCTTGTTCGTCCTCATCCAGACAGCCACAGCGGTCAGGCACTCATCTAGCACTTGAGAGGCTTCCTTGGAGTAGGTGGAAAAGAGTAGTAGAGTTGTGTGTCATCTGCATAGAGGTGGCACCCAACTCCAAAACTCCGGATGACCTCTCCCAGCGGTTTCATGTAGATGTTAAAAAGCTTGGGAGACAGAATGGACCCCACAGGTCAAAGGCCAGGGGTCCGAGCAGGTGTCTCCCAGCTTCACCATCTGGGACCGACCCTCCAGGAAGGACCAGAGCCACGACAAAGCCGTACCTCCAAGGCCCATCTCGGAAAGTCATCCCAGAAGGATGCCATGATCGATGGTATCGAAAGCCGCTGAGATGTCCAAGAGAACCAACAGAGTCACACTCCCCCTGTCCAGCTCCTTACGGAGATCATCCACCAAGGCAACCAAAGCCATCTCGGTGCCATGGCCAGGTCTGAAGCCAGACTGTGACTGATCCAGATAGTTGATGTCATCCAGGAAGCCCTGGAGCTGAGCAGCGACCACCCGCTCCAACACCTTGCCCAGGAAAGGGAGGTTTGAGATTGGTCTTGCAGTGTTTCTCAACCTTCCTCATGCCGCGACGCCTTAATACAGTTCCTCAAGTTGTGGTGACCCCCAACCATAACCCTAACATTGTGAATCGCCATGTAAATAATGATCTGCAGGACACTGGAGCAAATTTGGCACAAATACCTGGTATGCCCAAATTTGAATACTGGTGGGGTTGGCGGGGAAATTGATTCTGTCATTTTGGAGTTGTAGTTGCTGGGATTTATAGTTAACATGTAAACAAAGAGCATTCTGAACCCCACCAACAATGGAATTGAACCAAAGTTGGCATAGAGAACTCTCATGATCAGCAGAAAATACTGGTAGGGTTTGGTGGGCATTGACCCTGAGTTTGGGACTTGTAGTTCGCCTACATCCTGAGAGCACTGTGGGCTCAAACAATGATGGATCTGGACCATGGATACTCAATATGCCCAAATGTGAACACTGATGGGGTTTGGGGAAAATAGACTTTGACATTTGGGAGTTGTAGATACTGGGATTTATAGTTCACCTACAATCAAGGAGCGTTCTGAACCCCACCAATGATAGAATTGGGCCAAACTTCCCACACAGAACCCCTATGACCAACAGAAAATGCTGTGTTTTTTGATGGTCTTTGGCGACCCCTCTGACACCCCTTCGTGACCCAATCAGGGGTCCCGGCCCCCAGGTTGAGAAACACTGGTCTATAGTTATTCAAGACCATGGAATCAAGGGAAGTCTTTTTCAGGAGTGGTCTGACCACAGCCTGAAAGATGGAAAGAGCCATAAAGAGAATCTGCCCAGCATTGCCAGAGCATTGCCATGGAGGTAGGTTTTCTCTGAGCTGGAGAAGGGAGCAAGTAGGCGGACAGCTGTTCCAATGCTGGGTATATATGCTAGTATAAGATGTTTCTGAAAGAACCAATTGAAGAAGATTTTGTTCATGTTTGAAAAATGAATACTGGTGGAAAAAGAAACTCTTTAATTATCCAAAACTAAGTTTGCGATACCACAGGAATGAAATTGCATTCCAAAAAACTTCCCGTCTTCATCAAGGGAACTCGAAACGCTGCCCAATCTTGTAATTATCAAGGACAGTCGAACAACCACGAAGATCTCTTGGCAGTGTGCTGGGTACTTAGAATGCTTTTAAAAAATCCCTGCCTAATTTAGTAATTACCCAGCAGACCAGAAACCTCTAATCTGCGCCCGTCTTTGCAGCAAATCGCCTCTCATCCTTGAGGGCGTGGAAGCACCAAGTCAGAGAAGGGACTCATTATACAAAACGACAAGGTGGATTTCTGGTGGGAATGGGCTCCAGAAGCATCCGTTGGCATGTAATGGTTAGGTGACGTTTCTTTCTCTTCTTGAAAGGAACTGCATAAAAGCAGCTCTAGAAGCCGCCCCAGGGAGATTTCTCTCGCCACAGATCCATAAATATCTCTGATGTCGTATGTTGATAACGGATTGATTAGAGATTAGCAAAAGCCACAAAGAGTTTGTCTGACTTTGGGTTGTAATTTTGGTTTCTGAGCTGGATCATTTAGTTTGCCACTGCAATGGTAGCATGGCAAAAAAGAGATTTATTTTAAACTAGCTGTACCCGCCACGTGTTGCTGTGGCCAAACTTCCCTCCCTCTTTCTTTTCTTCCTTCCCTCTTGCCTTCCTTTCCTCTATTTCTTTCCCTTCCTATTTCTCTTCTTTCTTCCATCTTTATCTGTTTCTTTCCCCCCTTCTTTGCTCTTTGGTTGCATCCTTCCTTCTCTCCTTCCTTCCTTCCTTCCTTCCTTCCTTCCTTCCTTCCTTCCTTCCTTCCTTCCTTCCTTCCCTGTCTTTCGTTCCTTCTCTCCTTCTTTCCCTCTCTTTTTCCTTTCACTTTTTATTTCCTTCTCTCCTTCCTTGCTTCTCTATCTTTCTTTCTTTTCTTTCTTCTTTCCCTCCCTCCTTGTCTCCTTCCTTCCTTCCCCCTTTCCCTCCTTCATTCCTTCCCTCTTTCCCTTGTTACTTCTTGACTGTCCCTTCCATTTAATTTGTATTATATAGTAATATTATATATATATATATATATATATATATATATATATATAATTCAAAGTGCTGGTTTTGACCTTTAAAGCCCTAAACGGTTCTGGCCCTACATACCTATCCGAACGTATCTCGGCCTATCAGCCCACCAGGACCCTAAGATCTTCAGGAGGAGCCCTTCTCTCTATCCCGCCTGCTTCACAGGTGCGGCTCGTGGGAACGAGAGATAGGGCCTTTTCTGTGGTGGCCCCCCGGCTTTGGAATGCCCTCCCTATTGAACTAAGATCAGTCACCTCGCTAATGGCATTTCGGAAAAAACTAAAAACTTGGATGTTCGAGCAAGTTTTTAACTAATTTCCGATGTATGGTTATTTTGATCATGGACTTGCAACCAAGGATAATGAACTGAATTACGATTTTAACTATGAGAAGCTTTGATTTGTATTGGTGGCCCGATACGAAATATGTTTATATTATGTATGTTTTATGTCTTGTATTTTGATATCTATTTTATATTTTTAAGTGACTATTGTATTTTAATAAGTTGTAAACCGCAATGAGTCGCCGCACAGGCTGAGATATTGGCGGTATATAAGTGTATCAAATAAATAAATAAATAAATAAATAAAAAATATATATATATATATATATATATATATATATATAAAACATATTATATAGTAATCGATATAACAATATATAAAATATTATATTTATATCTTACATAGAAAGAAGGAAAGGAAGAAGGAAGGAAGGAGGGAAAGAAGGGAAGGAAAAGAAAGAAGGAGGGACAGTGTTGATGTCGAGATTGTCTGGTTTGCCTACTCTGGAACATGTAACATAGAATTGTCCTTCTTTAGGGGTCCCTCTCAAATCTATGATATTATCTCTCTGTGTGTGAATCATATCTATCTATATCTATGGCTGGATGGGTCTTTGTCAGGAGGCCTTTGATTACGTTTTCTTGCCCTGGTGAAAGGAGTTGGACTGGATGGCCTTAAGTATTTTCTGTTGATCATGGAGGTTCTGTGTGGGAAGTTTGGCCCAATTCTCTAGTTGGTGGGGTTCAGAATGCTCTTAGAGTATAGGTGAACTATAAATCCCAATAACTACAACTCTCAAATGGCAAGGTCTATTTCCCCCAAGCTCCATCTGTGTTCCTAGTTGGGCATATAGAATATTCGTACCAAGTTTGGTCCAGATCCATCATTGTTTGAGTCCACAGTGCTCTCTGGATGTAGGTGAACTACAACTCCCAAACTCAAGGTCAATGCCCCACAAACCCTTCCAGTATTTTCTCTTGGTCATGGAGTTCTGTGTGCCAAGTTTGGTTCAATTCCATCATTGGTGGAGTTCAGAATGCTCTTTGATTGTAGGTGAACTATTAATCCCAGTAATAGGAAAGAGAGTGTATGGTATAGTGTAATACTTCTCATATAGGTATTCAATTTATCCACATTTCACATAAGTATACTCTTAACATTGTAAGTGGTATATCTCACACAATTTTACTCCAAACTTGATAAGATTCTCAAGTGTAACCAAGGTTTCAAATTAGGTTAACAATGCATACTTAACATAAAGCTGTACATATAGGTAACGCTTACTCTAATTTTACAGTCCAGTAGTAGTCGTTTTGGTTCTGTAGAACAAATGAAGTCCAAAAATGGTCTTATTGCCATCTTAAATTTGTTCTAAAGTCTTCATAGAGTCAAAAAACAGATTAATGTCCACATAAAAGTTCAAATTCTTCATATAAGTGAAGTTGACGTGGAATTACTCTTGGATAAGTCCTTTTCCACAGGGTTGTAGTTTCAGTCCTTTATTATTGTTGTTGTTTCTGGGTGTCAGGGATGGCCAAGTAATCTGTAGTGCCGGGTGAGTACTTTTTTTTGGTGAGATATAGCACTTACAATGTTAAGGGTATACTTATGTGAAATGTGGATAAATTGAATACCTATATGGCCAAGTAATCTGTAGTGCCGGGTGAGTACTTTTTTTTGGTGAGATATAGCACTTACAATGTTAAGGGTATACTTATGTGAAATGTGGATAAATTGAATACCTATATGGCCAAGTAATCTGTAGTGCCGGGTGAGTACTTTTTTTTGGTGAGATATAGCACTTACAATGTTAAGGGTATACTTATGTGAAATGTGGATAAATTGAATACCTATATGGCCAAGTAATCTGTAGTGCCGGGTGAGTACTTTTTTTTGGTGAGATATAGCACTTACAATGTTAAGGGTATACTTATGTGAAATGTGGATAAATTGAATACCTATATGGCCAAGTAATCTGTAGTGCCGGGTGAGTACTTTTTTTTGGTGAGATATAGCACTTACAATGTTAAGGGTATACTTATGTGAAATGTGGATAAATTGAATACCTATATGGCCAAGTAATCTGTAGTGCCGGGTGAGTACTTTTTTTTGGTGAGATATAGCACTTACAATGTTAAGGGTATACTTATGTGAAATGTGGATAAATTGAATACCTATATGGCCAAGTAATCTGTAGTGCCGGGTGAGTACTTTTTTTTGGTGAGATATAGCACTTACAATGTTAAGGGTATACTTATGTGAAATGTGGATAAATTGAATACCTATATGGTCAAGTAATCTGTAGTGCCGGGTGAGTACTTTTTTTTGGTGAGATATAGCACTTACAATGTTAAGGGTATACTTATGTGAAATGTGGATAAATTGAATACCTATATGGCCAAGTAATCTGTAGTGCCGGGTGAGTACTTTTGTGTGTGAGAGATATACCACTTACAATGTTAAGGGTATACTTATGTGAAATGTGGATAAATTGAATACCTATATGAATACACTACTCTATACCATACACCCTCTTTCCTATCTACTGTATATTATAGACATCTGTGCGTTTAGTAAGAACTATTAATCCCGGCAAGTACAACTCCCAAATGACGAAATCATTATTTTTAGTGATGGCCACTCCTTGGGTAAGTAGGTGTCTTGTGGCCAAATTTGGTGTCAATTCGTCCAGTGGTTTTTGAGTTATGTTAATCCCACAAACGAACATTACATATTTATTTATATAGATTTAATCACATCTACCCTTTGCTTTGACAAAGCTTGATGATAATGAATCAAACACGGACTGCTTGTTTGCATCAGTGAGGGTGATGCAATCCACTTGAAAAGGATGGGGAGGGTCATTAAAGGCCAGTTCCCTTGCTCTGTTTACCTCTTAATTTCAGCCCATAAGAGCTCAACCACCTTCTCCTCGCCTTCTCCAGATACAATGCTCAGGTGGCCCAGAGTCTACCGTAAACAAGCTGTCAACTTAATTGGTCCATGCTATAAAAATGTATTTCTAAACATGTTTTTGTAAGTTACGGAGCAACCATGGGGTCCAGCTCTGCCGGAAAATCCCCAAATAGTCCCATCATTATTTGTTTAAGGGAAAGGGGCCGGGAAGGCTGTGCCTGCTCATGTTCTGCATTAAATGCAATTCAGAGCATTGTGACCTGGAACTATTTATATGAGCACAAGGCGCAGGGGACATTTCCAATATGAGGTTTTGTTGGCCAAGCAAAGCTGCGATGGACGGGAAGATACACAAAGCTCTCTGGGCCAGCAGTTCATTAGATTGCAACTTCATAAACTGGATTCGAATGCCATTTCGGCTGCCAAAGTGCTTGGGTTGCCTTGAGCAAACCATTCTCTCCCAGGGCCATTTCAAGCGGAGTGTATTTTCTACATTGAAGTCCATACCTGGGAGTCACTCTGGACCGTGCTCTGACCTACAAGAAGCACTGCCTGAACATCAAGCAAAAAGTGGGTGCTAGAAACAATATCATACGAAAGGTGACTGGCACAACCTGGGGATCACAACCAGACACAGTGAAGACATCTGCCCTTGCGCTATTCTGCTGCTGAGTATGCATGCCCAGTGTGGAACACATCTCACCACGCTAAAACAGTGGATGTGGCTCTTAATGAGACATGCCGCATTATCACAGGGTGTCTGCGCCCTACACCACTGGAGAAATTACACTGTTTAGCCAGTATTGCACCACCTGACATCCGCCGGGAAGTAGCAGCCAATAGTGAAAGGACCAAGGCAGAGACATCTCCAGCTCATCCCCTGTTTGGGTATCAGCCAGCACGTCAACGACTTAAATCTAGAAATAGTTTTTTTAAGATCTACAGAGACACTCGCCGGAACACCTCAGCAAGCGAGAGTCCAAAAGTGGCAGGCTCAAACCCAGAACCTCAATCCTCATATCGTGTCAGCTTTTCCAATTATTTTTTTTCAGTCCTGCTGTTGCTTGGGATTGCAACATTGATGATCAATACTTAGTTTTTTAACACGATTGTGAGGTCAGGAGTATTGTGTTCCAAAACTCTTTCAATCTGAATTCGGAAGTCTCTTCAATCCTGTTGTCAATTGTTGTTGTTGTTGTTGTTATTGCAAAATCTGGATGGCCATTTGTTGGGGGGTGCTTTGACTGAGTTTTTTTTTTCTGCAAGGCAGAAGCAGGTTGGACTGGGTGGCCCCTGGTTTTGCTCCTGTTATTATTGTTATTATGGGGGACATGAGAGAAGCCTCCTCGCAGGATTGCAAGACATTCGGGCGTCCCCTGAGAAACGTCTTCATAGACAGCTGATTCTCTCACTCCAGAAGCATTATTATTATTATTATTATTATTATTATTATTACTGCTATTATTGTCCTCATGGACAACAAGTTAAACATGAGCCAACAATGTGATGTGGCGGCAAAAAAAGCCAATGGGGTTTTGGCCTGCATCAATAGGAGCCTAGTGTCTAGATCTAGGGAAGTCATGCTACCCCTCTATTCTGTTTGGTTAGACCACACCTGGAATATTGTGTCCAATTCTGGGCACCACAATTCAAGAGAGATATTGACAAGCTGGAATGTGTCCAGAGGAGGGCGACAAATGATCAAGGGTCTGGAGAACAAGCCCTATGAGGAGCGGCTTAAGGAGCTGGGCATGTTTAGCCTGAAGAAGAGAAGGAGGAGAGGATATATGATAGCCATTAGGCCCGGGTAACAACGGAAAAATTTGTTTCTAAAATCGATTCGTTTTTTGGGGTTTTTTGCGTTTCGATATTTAAAAGAATTCCGAAATTTTCCTTAAAAAAAGTTCGATATTTATGAAATTTCGTAAATGGTAAAAAAATTACAAAACAATAATGAAACAATAACGAATCAATTCGTTAATGGCGGCCGCGATCGCGCAATACGCTAAAAAAACTTCTGAAGCTTCCCTCTCCCTCTGTTGTTGACTGTTGGTGTGATATTATAATTTTTTTCACTAATTAAACAAAAAACAACTATAAAACTTGCCCCAGACATGCGGAAATAATAACGAAACGACCTCAAACCAATAACGAAACGAATACATAACGAAATACGAAGCATTTACGAAACGAATTGAAAAATTCGTTTCGTTTTTAAGTTGCTCCAGAATGGTTCGTTATCGCTTCGTTAACAAAAAAAATAACGAATTTTTAACGAATTACGAATTAACGAAACGAAACCGCCCAGCCCTAGAATGTATAAATATGTGAGAGGAAGCCACAGGGAGGAGGGAGCAAGCTTGTTTTCTGCTTCCTGGAGACTAGGACGCAATGGAACAATGGCTTCAAACTACAAGAGAGGAGATTCCATCTGAACATGAGGAAGAACTTCCTGACTGTGAGAGCCGTTCAGCAGTGGAACTCTCTGCCCTGGAGTGTGGTGGAGGCTCCTTTTTTGGAAGCTTTTAAACAGAGGCTGGATGGCCATCTGTCAGGGGTGATTTGAATGCAATATTCCTGCTTCTTGGCAGAATGGGGTTGGAACCCATGGTGGTTTCCGAAAAGGCCTTACTGGTGCATTATTTAAACTGTTATGTTTATTCATATCATGATCTGATCACCATACTCAATATATACCATATGCATGGGGGTATTGGGGTAATGATACAAAAGGTTTGCTAGGCTAGACCCTCTTTCACTCAGACTCAGCCCCCCCCCAAACTCAGCCCCCCCCGAACCCCCCCTGAAAAAAATTCAGCCCCCCCCCCCCGAAACGAAATCCTGGCTACGGGCCTGGCAGCAATGCAGACTTTTTGGATTTTTTTGCCTTTTGGAGGGTAAAATGGGAGACTTTGGAACCATAAAGAGGGAGCTGGAATAACTTATAATCCAATGGCCATCTCTTCCCCACTGTTTTATATGACATGCTCAAACCCATTTGTTGTTCATTCGTTCAGTCGTCTCCAACTCTTCGTGACCTCATGGACCAGCCCACGCCAGAGCTCCCTGTCAGCCGTCACCGCCCCCAGCTCCTTCAAGGTCAGTCCAGTCACTTCAAGGATGCCATCCATCCATCTTGCCCTTGGTCGGCCCCTCTTCCTTTTACCTTCCACTTTCCCCAGCATCATTGTCTTCTCCAGGCTTTGCTGTCTCCTCATGATGTGGCCAAAGGACTTCAACTTGGGTATTCAGGCTTTATTTCCTGGAGGATGGACTGGTTGGATCTTCTCGCAGTCCAAGGCACTCTCAGAACTTTCCTCCAGCACCACAGCTCAAAAGTATCTCTCTTCCTTCGCTCGGCCTTCCCTAAGGTCCCGCTCTCACATCCGTAGGTTACTACAGGGAATACCATGGCTTTGACTAGGCAATGGATCTTTGTTGCCAGTGTGATGTCTCTACTCTTTACTATTTTATCAAGACTGGACCTTGCTCTCCTCCCAAGAAGGAAGCGTCTTCTGATTTCCTGGCCACAGTCTGCATCTGCAGTAATCTTTGTGCCTAGAAATACAAAGTCTGTTATGGCCTCCACATTTTCTCCCTCTATTTCCCAGTTGTCAATCATTCTTGTTGCCATAATCTTGGTTTTTTTAATGTTTAGCTGCAATCCGGCTTTTGCGCTTTCTTCTTTCACCTTGATTAGAAGGCTCCTCAGTTCCTCCTCGCTTTTGGCCATCAGAGTGGTGTCATCTGCATATCTGAGGTTGTTAATGTTTCTTCTGGTAATTTTCACCCCAGCTTTGCATTCCTCAAGCCCCGCACATCCTCGCATGATGTGTTCTGCATACAAGTTAAAAAGGTTGGGTGAGAGGATGCAGCCTTGCCGTACGCCTTTCCCAATCTTGAACCAGTCTGTTGTTCCGTGGTCAGTTCTTACTGTTGCTCCTTGGTCCTTGTACAGATTCCTCAGGAGAGAGGGAAGGGGGCTTGGGATGCCCATCCCACCAAGAACTTGCCACCATTTATTATGATCCACACAGTCAAAGGCTTTAGAATAGTCAGTGAAGCAGAAGTAGATGTTTTTCTGAAACTCCCTGCCTTTCTCCATTATCCAGCGGATATTGGCAATCTGGTCTCTGGTTCCTCTGCCTTTTCTAAACCCAGCTTGAACATCTGGCAACTCTCGCTCCATGTCTTGCTGGAGTCTTCCTTGCAGGATCTTGAGCATTACCTTACTGGCATGTTGTGGCGCTGGAGCTTGAGCTCAAACCCATAGTTGGACCTAAACTGAGAGTGCATCCGCACTGTAGAATTGATGCGGCTTGGCACCAATTTTTCTCCAAGCTGTAGTATCATGCTGATGAACACATTGATCATGTAAAACTCAAATTAAACCCACGCCTTCCCTTTTGTGAGCATGGCGAAATTCAGATTCCTTTTCATTTGTGTGTTGCAACTGTAAATGAAACATGATATCAAGCAGTCCGATGTGATTCAGATCTTCCTGAGTTATTAACTTATTACCCTCCAAAGTGAAATTTTCCTCTACGGCGGGTTTTGTAATTGAAAATCATTTGCAACTACTGGCCTCCTTGTCTACCCAGATATAGCTATTGATCAGGCTGAGTTGGAGACCTGTAGTTTGCCACTCTGAAACTGACTTGCTAGCCAAAAAGGGATGGAAACAAGCAGAAAAAATAAAACACCAGGTGGATTCCAGGTTTGAATTTCTTTTAGGACCTCTTTTAGTCTCTATTGGGAGAGACAAAATGGGAAATAATAATAATAGTAATTTTTTTTATCGTGTCAGGAGCGACTTGAGAAACTGCAAATCACTTCTGGTGTGAGAGAACTGGCTGTCTGCAAGGACGTTGCCAAAGGGATGCCTGGATGATTTGATGTTTTTATCATCCTTGTGGGAGGCTTCTCTCATGTCCCCCCATGAGGAGCTGGAGCTAATAGAGGGAGCTCATCCGCCTCTCCCCGGATTTGTTGTTATTATTACTATTATTATTACTATTATTATTATTACTATTATTGTTGTTATTATTAACTATTATTATTGTTATTATTATTACCCTACTGGGATCTGCATGCATTATTCACCAATACATCACATAGTCCTAGTCACTTGGGAAGTATCTGACGTGTGATCCAATACAACAACCAGCATAGTGATCCTGTTTGCTGTGTACTAATATTGTTCTGTTTCAAATAACAACAACAACAAGCCATTAGAACAAATGCCATCAAAGCCAGAATTGAAAATTCAACGACAGATCCCAAGTGTAGACTCTGCAAGGAAGCAGATGAGACAATAGATCATATCCTCAGCTGCTGCAAGAAGATTGCGCAGAGAGACTACAAGCAGAGGCATAACACCGTTGTTCAGATGATTCATTAGAACTTGTGCCACAAATTCCATCTGCCTGCGACAAAGAACTGGTGGGATCACAAGCCTGAAAAAGTTACAGAAAATGAACACATCTAACTACACTGGGACTTCCAAATTCAGACTGACAGAGTTTTGGAACACAATACTCCTGACCAAGTATTAATAATCAATGTTGCAATCCCAGGCGACAGCAGGATTGAAGAGAAACAACTGGAAAAAGCTGACACGTTATGAGGATTTAAAGATCAAACTGCAAAGACTCTGGCACAAGCCAGTCAAGGCGGTCCCAGTGGTGATCGGCACACTGGGTGCAGTGCCTAAAGACCTTGGCCTCCCTCTTAAACACAATTGGTGCTGAAAAGGCCACCCTACTGGGATCTGCACATATTATTCACTGATATATCACATTGTCCTAAGCACTTGGGAAGTGTCCAACGTGTGATCAAATACAACAACCAGCAGAGTGATCTTGTTTGCTGTGGACTCATCTTGTTGTGTTTCCAATAACAACAGCAACAACAACAACAGGAGCAACCCTAGGGCCACCCAGTCCAACCTCCTTCTGCCTTGCAGGAAAAGCACAGTCAAAGCACCCTGTAGACTGAATGTAGTTTGGCACCACTTTAACGGACATGGTTCAATGCTATGGCTCAATTCTTCCTTCCTTCCTTCTTTCCTTCCTTCCTTTCTCTTTTTTCCCTTTCTCCATCAAGTTGCCACCGAATGAGATTATGGAAGCAAGCATCATTCTACCTTCCTTGAAATCTGTTCAACAAGTTGCCCACAAAGATGAGATTTATTTAGATATAACATGAGTTACGGCCACTCTAATGAAGCACGGGACGAAACCAAGGTGTTTTGCAAATAGTGCCCGTTCCATTCCTCCAATATATAAACAGAGCTTAGTGTGGCAGACCCACATGCTTCTGCTACCATTCCTCCATGCCAAATAAGGACTGGGAAACTAGGCGTCTCCACTTTGAAAAGATTTAGTGAGGCCAGCTAGTCTGGGTGGGTGTGTTTGGCATGAGGGAGAGAGAGCGGGAGAGATTGTGTATGTGATTCCTTTAAATTACGGTCAAGATCCACTTTTTTGCTTTAAATGAAGCGAGATTCACAAAGAACAAAGAGGAACGGGATGGTAGCCGTCATAGTTTAATGGTCTTAGTGTTGAATGAGGACTCTGAGAATGTATCCACACTGGATAATTAATGCAGTTTGACAACACTTTAACAGTAATGGCTAAATTGTTATAGGACCATTGGCTTGGGTGAGGGACCACCACTCTTTGAGGGAGAAGGTGGAGATCTTGCAAAACGACAACTCCCAGGATTCCTTAGCATTGAACCACAGCAGTTGAAGTGTTATCAAACTATTGTCGAAGGCTTCCATGGTGGAATCACTACCTCACTACCTCTGAGGATGCTTGCCATGGATGCGGGTGAAACGTCAGGAGAGAATGCCTCTAGAACATGGCCATATAAACCGAAAAAACCTACAACAACCCTGTTGTCAAACTGCATTAAATCTACAGTGTAGATCAGTATATCTCAACTTGGGGGAGGGGGTCATGAGGGGGTGTCAGAGGGGTCACCAAAGACCATCAGAAAATACAGTATTTTCTGTTGGTCATGAGGGTTCTGTGTGGTAAGATTGGCCCAGTTCAATCACTGATGGAGTTCAGAATGCTCTTGAGTGTCTGTGAGTTATAAATCACAGCCACTACAACCCCCAAATGTCAAGGTCTATTTCCCCGAAACTCCATCAGTGTTCACAATCAGGCATATTGACTATCTGTGCCAAGTTTCGTCCAGATCCATCATAGTTTGAGTCCAGGGTGCTCTCTGGATGTAAGTGAACTATAACTCCAAAACCCAAAGTCAATGCCCACCAAACCCTTTCAATATTTTCCGTTGGTCATGAAGTTCTGTGTGCCAAGTTTAGTTCAATTCCATCATTGGTAGAGCTCAAAATGCTCTTGGATTGCAGGTGAACTATAAATCCCAGCAACTACAACTACCAAATGTCAAGGTCTATTTTCCCCAAACTCCACCAATGCTCACATTTGGGCATATTGAATATTCGTGCCAAGTTTGGTCCAAATCCATCATAGTTTGAGTCCGAAGTGCTCTCTGGATGTAGGTGAACTACAAATCCAAATCCCAAAGTCAATGCCCTTTCAATATTTTCTGTCGGTCATGGGAGTTCTGTGTGCCAAGTTTGGTTCAATTCCATCATTGGTGGAGTTCAGAATGCTCTTTGATTGTAGGTGAAATATAATTCCCAGCATCTACAACTCCCAAATGACAAAATCAATGCTCTCCCCAAACCCCACCAGTATTCAAATTTGGGCACATCAGGTGTTTGTGCCAAATTTGGTCCAGTTAATACATCCTGCATATCAAATATTTATATGACAATTCATAACAATAGCAAAATTACAGTTATGAAGAAGCAACCAAAATAATTTTATGTTTGGGGGTCTCCACAACA
>NW_026847993.1:9213044-9234875 GCF_025583915.1 Anolis sagrei ordinatus | reverse complement strand
GAAGACTGCCAAAGATGGGGCATGCCTGATGTCCTTAGGGAATGAGTTCCAGAGTCGAGGGGCCACCACCGAGAAGGAAATGGCATTGATAACCTAGAAAGAAAAATCATGTTGAATATTGATCCCTCCCCCCAAAAATGGGATTAGAGGTACCTATGTTGTTGCTTATGATGTTTGCTTTTATTGTTTATGATGTTGTTGTTTTTATGCTTTATTAATATTTTGTTGTTCTGTTTTTAACTGTATGTTGTCTGGGCATGGCCCCATGTAAACTACCCCAAGTCCCTTCAGGGAGATGGAAGCGGGGTAGAAAAATAAAGTTGTTGTTGTTGTTTTGTAGTTTGAAAGAACCATGATGTTTCCTCAAACTACAAACCCTAGTTAGCATGGACTCGGTGCTACAACTGTATCGCACAAACTGACTCCTAAACAACCCAGGACTGAAAAAGAAGCCCTTTGGACTCAAGCAGGATTATTTTCAGGAACCCATCTTGACTCTGCCATGGAAACTCATCTGATTAGTCCATTGTGGGTGGAGAGAAGCGGTGTCTAAGTTGCCCAGAAAACCGATTAGCAACCAATAACGGAGCTTGGCCTGGACCCTGCTTTTCCGAGCTCAATGACTTCAATTAAATCACACGGAATGATTTTGCAGGGTTTGTCATTCAAGGTCGTTCCCCTTGGTAACTCCTACCCACTCCACTGGAAAAATCTGGCATCAACAGGGTGCAATAAAACACCACGAAATTAAAAAAAAACGAATAAGAAAATGTACATGGCTGATAAGGGAACGCTTGCCTTAATGTGCTTTAGTGGTTGATTATATCTCACGCCAAAGGGTTCAGATTAAAATCGTTCTCCAATGAAGCAAGACTGAGGTGGATGGATGGGTTTTTCATTTTAAGCTGGAATCAGACCCCCAATTTGTATGCCCCTCTTCCCAACTCATCTAACGTATCAAGCATCCCATTGGGAAGGGCTTGCAAGGAAGTCTAGCTTTGTAAATGAGGCAAAGACCTGATAGTAAGGAGAAAGGCCACGCAAGCCACCTCCCTGCTTATTTGCGAGTCTGAATAATCGACTGTGAGTCATGACGGCATTTATCCAAGTGCTGAGCCCATACCAGGCATGAGATTAATGTGGGTGATTAAGCCAGAGCTCAGTCCATATCTCACTTGGGGAGCAGCATTATTAATCCAATAGGCAGGCCTCCAGGGACAACGCTTTCCGTCTTTGGGGGAAAAACGCACAGACATTTAAGAGGAATCAGAATGGAATAAGTGAAGAAGCGCAATGGAGTGTACGGGTTTTTCATGCTATATGTGGGGGAGACTATCGAATCTCCCTCCAATGTGGAAAACAGGTATTTATTTTTATTTATTTATCGTGTCAGGGGCAACCAGACCATTGTATTACATTTCTAACAGAACAAAATAAACAAACAGGTTAAAAAAACACAGCGTTTGCAAGCTTGGTAGTTGATTAAATGTCCTTTGACCAGTATCTGGCCACTTGGAGTGCCTCTGGTTTTGCCACAAGGAGGTCCTCCATTGTGCATGTGGCAGGGCTCAGGGTGCATTGCACCAGGTGGTCAGTGGTTTGCTCTTCCCCACACTCGCATGTCGTGGATTCCACTTTGTGGCCCCATTTCTTAAGGTTGGCTCTGCATCTCGTGGTGCCAAAGCGCAGTCTGTTCAGTGCCTTCCAAGTCGCCCAGACCTCTGTGTGCCCAGGGGGGAGTCTCTCATTTGGTATCAGCCATTGATTGAGGTTCTGGGTTTGAGCCTGCCACTTTTGGACTCTTGCTTGCTGAGGTGTTCCGGGGGGAGTCTCTCATTTGGTATCAGCCATTGCAGACAGCCAATTCTCTCACATCAGAAGCGACTTGCAGTTTCTCAAGTCGCTCCTGACACGACAAAAAAAAAAAGCTATTGGTTGAGGTTCTGGGTTTTAGCCTGCCACTTTTGGACTCTCGCTTGCTGAGGTGTTCCAACGAGTGTCTCTGTAGATCTTAGAAAACTATTTCTTGATTTAAGTCACTGACGTGCTGGCTGATACCCAAACAGGGGATGAGCTGGAGATGTCTCTGCCTTGGTCCTTTCACTATTGGCTGCTACTTCCCGGCGGATGTCAGGTGGTGCAATACCGGCTAAACAGTGTAATTTCTCCAGTGGTGTAGGGCGCAGACACCCCGTGATAATGCGGCATGTCATTAAGAGCCACATCCACTGTTTTAGTGTGGTGAGATGTGTTTCACACTGGGCATGCATACTCAGCAGCAAAGTAGCATATGTCTTCACTGTGTCTGGTTGTGATCCCCAGGTTGTGCCAGTCAGCTTTCGTATGATATTGTTTCTAGCACCCACTTTTTGTGGAAAACAGGTTAAAATATTGATCCAAAAGGAGTTAACCTGATGCTGTCTGAAAGTGAGAAAAAATGTAACTATCCATTAGGCATGGTTCGGTTCAGTTGGAATCTTCATAATTCGGAATAAATTCGGAAAGATTTGCTTTTTGAAGCGATTTTGAAGTTTTTAAGGAAACCGGAAGTCCCTTTGCTCTTCCGAAGCTTTGTCCGCCATTTCTGTTCCGAAGCAGTAACTGAGTCGGAAATGATGTTTTCCCACTTCTGGTCCCTGGCCTCAGCTCAAGCGGATGAATTTCCTTTCTCTCTCTCTCTTCTCACCTCGCTTCTGCCTGGAGTCTGGGCAAGCATTTTAAAACAGAGTGGTGCATTTCCTTTCTCTCTTCTCTGAGTGCTCCACTGGCCCCTGGGCATGTGCTCTCAGCCCTCTTTCCCCTATGCACTTGCCAACACCGGGGCACCTCTCTCTCCCAGCATTGGGAACTGCACACGGGAAGAGGTCCTGGGAGCATGCATCCAGGGGCCGTGCTCTACTGCTGGGCCACTGGGCTTCCTCAGCCAGTCGAGCTCACTTATGGCAAAGCCGCCTCTGGCTGAGAGAAGTGTTTGGCGAATGTACCCGCAGTTGCTTCCCGCCTCCTTCCAACAGAGCATCTGGCCTATGCCAAGCGACTCCGAAGGTGCCTTTGGCCTCCTTTGTCATGGTGGCCTGCACTGGCACGGAGGGCAGACGTCCGATCACAGAGACCTGCCTGCCTTCCTCCCTGCCTAAATTTCCTGGGCCAGGAGGTAAAAGCTCTTATTATTATTATTATTATTATTATTATTATTATTATTACTTTATTTGTACCCCGCTAGCATCTCCCCAAGGGATTCGATGCGGCTTACACAGGCCAAAGCCCCAAAACACAATACAACAATACAATACCCAAAGCAAATTAAAAACAGTTAAGCAGAAAACAATAATGGTAAACAATACAACAAGACACTATTAAAACTGGGCCGGCCGGAGTAGGGGTACTGGGTTAAAAAGTGCTGGTGTGGCAGGAGGGATGTAGGATTAAATATAAGTGCGATGTGCAGTGTGCAATGATCTTGGTTCTACTAAGGTGCTTCTAGGATTTGGTGCTAGAGGTTCCTAATCTGAGAAGGCACATCGGAACAGCCAGGTTTTCAATTCCTTTCTGAAGACTGCCAATGTAGGGGCTTGTCTGAGATCTTTCGGGAGGGTGTTCCAGAGTCGGGGGGCCACCACAGAAAAGGCCCTGTCCCGTGTCCCCACCAAGCGCGCTTGCGACGTGGCGGGATCACGAGCAGGGCCTCTCCAGATGACCGGAGTGAGCGTGTGGGTTCGTAGACAGCGATACGGTCACGCAGGTAGGGTGGTCCCAAACCGTTCAGGGCTTTGTAGGTAAGCACCTGCACCTTAAATTGGGCTCAGAAAATAAACGGCAGCCAGTGGAGCTCCTTAAACAGGAGGGTTGACCTCTCTCTGTAATGAGCCCCGGTTAACATCCTGGCTGCTGCCCGTTGGACCAGCTGAAATTTCTGAGCCGTTTTCAAGGGCAGCCCCATGTAGAGCGCGTTGCAGTAATCCAGTAGAGGTGACCAAGGCATGGACCACCCCGGCCAGATCAGCCTTCGCGAGGTACGGACGCAGCTGGCGCACAAGTCTCAGTTGTGCAAAAGCCCTCCCGGACACCGCCGACGCCTGAGCCTCAAGCGTGAGCGATGAATCCAGGAGGACACCCAAGCTACGGACCTGTGGCTTCAGGGGGAGTGTAACCCCGTCCAACACAGGCAGCCACCCTATACCCCGGTCCAGTTTGCGATCGACCAGGAGGACCTCTGTCTTGTCGGGATTGATCTTCAGCTTGTTCGTCCTCATCTAGATAGACACAGGGCCAGGCACTCGTCCAACACCCGAGAGGCCTCCTTGGAATTAGGTGAAAAAGAGTAGTAGAGTTGTGTGTCATCTGCGTAGAGATGGCACCCAACTCCAAAACTCCGGATGACCTCTCCCAGCGGTTTCATATAGATGTTAAAGAGCATGGGAGATAAAATAGACCCTTGCGGGACCCCACAGGTCAAAGTAATAGTAGTATTAAGGCTGGGTGGCCATCTGTCAGGGGTGCTTTGATTGTGCTTTCCCTGCATGAAGGCAGAAGGGGATTTATTATTATTATTATTATTATTTGAAACATGACAAGATGAGTCCACAGCAGACACTCTGCTGGCTGTTGAATTTGATCACACGTCGGACACTTCCCAAGTGTCGAGGACTGTGTGATGTATCGGCGAATAATGCGTGCAGATCCCAGTAAGGTGGCCTTCTACAGATGGCAGATGGTAATCTTGTCAGTGCCGATTGGGTTTAAGTGTAGGCCAAGGTCTTTAGGCACTGTACCCAGTGTGCTGATCACCACTGGGACCACCTTTACTGGTTTGTGCCAGAGTCTTTGCAGTTCGATTTTTAAATCCTCATATTGTGTCAGCTTCTCCAGTTGTTTCTCTGCAATCCTGCTGTCACCTGGGATTGTGATATCGACGATCCATACTTGTTGTTGTTGTTGTTATTATTATTATTATTATTATTATTATTATTATTATTATTATTATTGAGGCTGGGTGACCATCTGGAGTCTGGGCAAGTGTTTTAAAACAGAGTGGTGAACTTCCTCTCTCTCTCTTCTCCCCTCGCTTCTGCCTGGAGTCTGGCAAGCATTTTAAACCAGTGTGGTTTCCTCGCTTTGCCCTCCCACTTTAGGCTTACACTAGAGAAGCCTAACCTCTCACAACCTCTGAGGATGCTTGCCATAGATGCAGGCGAAACATCAGGAGAGAATGCTTCTAGAACACGGCCATATAGCCCAAAAAACCAACAACAACCCATTTTCAGACAGTTGCTCTGAGAAAAGCTGTGAAGGGCCTCTCCCAAGAATGTGGCCTTGGGAGGCTGAACAGGCTTACATACAACTGCCTCCAAGATGTTTTCATTTCAAGTTTTAGTCTGAACCAGCCATGGCTGAAATACCTTGAATAGCTCCTTCAAAGCCCTACAAAATCTGGAGCAGTTTCATTACCAACTTGACGCAGCAACCAGCATTCAAGGCACTATCCATGATGCTGAACCAATTTGGGAGATATTTATTAATTATTATTTATTCAATCAGCCACTCTACGACTCAAGGCAGTTTCCAACAAATCAGTACACATAAAAACATAATACAGATTAAAACATTAAAACAGTATAAAACACAACGAAAGCAATAAAAACAAACATCATTGGAGTCTCCTTATTATCAAGCAATGTCCAGTTCCATTGTCAAGTAATTTGATTTCGTATATCGGTTACTCTGCATTTGTAAACACTTGCTCAAACAACCATGTTTCAACTGGCCTCTGAAACATTAAGAGGGAGGGAGCCGATCTGATTTCCTGTCATATGTTCCATAGTTGATGGTGGAGGTAGACCTGGCAGTTGGTGATGGAAGGGTTAATGTAAGTCTTGGTTCTAAGGGGTTGAGTAGTTTGTAAGTAACAGTTTACAGGTAAAAGCAATTAAGGGTGGAGGCATACAGGGGATAGGTTGCAGCTGGGTGTTACTGAATTTAAGGAGCTAACCTTGGGACTGATCTTTGGGAGAAAAGTATTTGTTGCATTTTGGTGGTGGATGCTGCTGGTTTTTCCCCCCCAGGTCTGTTGGATTTTCAGTATCTTGACCTGTCTCCTGTAATCTTGGAACCATGGAACCTTGAACCTTTGAACTGGCTTTTGACTGCGGTATAGACTCTGTTATTGAACTCTCAGTGTTTGACCACTGGACTGGACCCTTTTGACTAAAAAGTTATTTTTGCTATCCATTTTTGTTTATTCTGTAGCTGCGTGCTATCTTTGTGTTTTATAGTTTGGTCTGTTAAAACAGTCAGCAAGTAAGTGCTGTTTTAATTAAACTGTTTGATAAAACTGGGAGTTTTGATTCATCTCTACCTTAATAAGGCAGAGCCCTGACAAATGTGACATTTCTCTAGGGAGGGCGTTCCACAGCTGAGGGGCTACCGCTGAAAAGGCCCTGTCTCTCGTCCCCGCCAGATGTACTTGTAACGAAGATGGGAATGAGAGCAGGTCCTCGATAGGGTCCAGCGCTTTGGATAGTGCATATAAAATCTAATTCCTAGCAGCTCCTTTTGCCCCACTCTAGTGCATTCAAATGCCAGCTTTTGTATCACAGCAGGACAATGTTCTGCCCAAACACAGCCTATTAACGTTTTATTCATTGACTTCAACTTATAGAATTACACTTCACCATATCCAGGTTTGATATAAAAGCAGTGGCTGCCAAGTGAAAGCACAGCTTTGTCTCTGTTTACTAAAACTTTGCTTTCTGTCCATGCTTTCATTATCTTCTCCCTCATTAACTTCTGCACCTGACAAATCGTTTTCAGACAGTTGCTCTGAGAAAAACTGTGAAGGGCCTCACCCAAGAATGTGGCCTTGGGAGACTAAACAGGGTACACTTCCATACAAAACTGCCTCCAAGATGTTTTCACTCCAGGTTTTAGTTTAAACCAGCAGTGGCTGAAATACCTTGGATAGCAACTCCAAAACCCTACAAAATCTGGAACAGTTTCATTACCAACTTGACCCAGCAACCATCATTCAATGCGCTATCCATGGTGCTGAACCAATTTGGGAGATAGGGTCCAGCGCTTTGGATAGTGCATAGAAAATCTGACTCCGAGCAGCTCCTTCTGTCCCAGTCTGGTGCATTCAAAGGGCAACTTTTGTATCACAGCAGCACAGTGTTCTGCCCAAGCACAGCCCATTAACGTTTTATTCATTGACTTCCACTTATAGAATTACACTTCACCGCATCCAGTTTTGATATAAAACCAGTGGCTGCCAAGTGAAAGCACAGCTTTGTCTCTGTTTACTAAAACTTTGCTGTCTGTCCATGCTTTCATTATCTTCTCCCTCATTAACTTCTGCACCTGACAAATCCTTTTCAGACAGTTGCTCTGAGAAAAACTGTGAAGGGCCTCACCCAAGAATGTGGCCTTGGGAGCCTGAACAGGCTGACATACAACTGCCTCCAAGATGTTTTCACTCCAGGTTTTAGTCTACACTTGGATAGCAACTTCAAAGCCCTACAAAATCTGGAGCAATTTCACTACCAACTTGACCCAGCAACCAGCATTCAAGGCGCTATCCATGGTGCTGAACCAATTTGGGAGATAGGGTCCAGCGCTTTGGATAGTGCATAGAAAATCTGACTCCGAGCAGCTCCTTCTGTCCCAGTCTGGTGCATTCAAAGGCCAACTTTTGTATCACAGCAGCACAATGTTCTGCCCAAGCACAGCCCATTAACGCTTTATTCATTGACTTCCACTTATAGAATTACACTTCACCGCATCCAGTTTTGATATAAAAGCAGTGGCTGTCAAGTGAAAGCACAGCTTTCCCAGCTCGGTTGCTTTGCATCTCACTCATTGTGGTTCAAGTTCATTTGCATCTCTCTTTATTCAGCCTTTCAGCTCTAGGAAGAGCTCTGCTCGCCCTGAACAAGAGCTGAACTCATCCCCATCGCCTTGATAGAAGCCATTGGCTGCGCTGCATAAAATATTCACAGACTTTTCCATTTTCAGAGAGAAAGCACTCTTTTTAAAGAAAAGGGAAGGTTAACTTCAGTGAGAATTTTCAGCTCTGTACGAGAGCAAAAAGGCTAATGCTGCTCTTCCCATTTGTTTCTTCCCCTGACATGAAAATATTGTCTATTGTGCACAATGTTGAGCTCTTACTTTGAGGCTGCAGAGCATGCAGAACCAAACATTTATTCTGCTACGCCATCTTTAGCTAAATGGAAACATTATGGAATTGAAACAACACACCACAGTTGGCATCAAAAGTTAGTGACATATACAATTTATTATGATTATGAACAGTCTTGGACAGCAATGGCTCCCAAAGTGACCCATTTAAGGTGGAATCGGGTGTCAAACAGGGATGTGTTATTGCCCCAACTCTATTCTCCATCTTCATCGCTATGATACTTCACCTTGTTGATGGGAAGCTTCCCACCGGAGTGGAAATCATCTATCGGACAGATGGCAAGCTGTTTAACCTCAGCAGACTGAAAGCCAAAACCAAGGTTACCACAACATCTGTTATAGAACTCCAGTATGCTGATGACAATGTCATCTGTGCGCATTCAGAAGAAGATCTACAAGCCACTCTAAACACCTTCACAGAAGCATACACAAAGCTTGGCCTGTCACTGAACATCAAGAAAACCAAAGTGCTGTTCCAGCAGTCACCAGCCATTCCCTCCTCAAAGCCAGAGATGAAGACCTTCAAGCCACTCTAAGCACCTTCGCAGAAGCGTACGAGAAGCTCGGCCTGTCATTAAACATTAAGACAACCAAGGTGCTCTTCCAGAAGTCACCAGCCAATCCCTCTCCAATGCCAGAAATACAGCTTAATGGTGTAACATTAGAAAATGTTGACCATTTCCGCTACCTTGGCAGCCACCTCTCCACAAAAGTCAACATTGACACTGAAATACAACACCGCCTGAGCTCTGCGAGTGCAGCATTTTCCCGAATGAAGCAGAGAGTGTTTGAGGAGGACATCCGTAGGGATACCAAGGTGCTTGTCTATAAAGCTATTGTCCTCCCAACCCTGCTATATGCCTGCGAAACGTGGACTGTCTACAGACGTCACATGCAACTCCTGGAACGATTCCATCAGCGCTGCCTCCAGAAAATCCTGCAAATCTCTTGGGAAGACAAGCGGACAAACGTCAGTGTGCTGGAAGAAGCAAAGACCACCAGCATTGAAGCGATGGTCCTCCAACATCAACTCCGCTGGGCCGGCCACGTTGTCCGGATGCCTGACCACCGTCTCCCAAAGCAGTTGCTCTACTCCGAACTCAAGAACGGAAAACGGAACGTTGGTGGACAGGAAAAGAGATTTAAAGATGGCCTCAAAGCCAACCTTAAAATCTCTGGCATAGACACTGAGAACTGGGAAGCCCTGGCCCTTGAGCGCTCCAGCTGGAGGTCAGCTGTGACCAGCAGTGCTGTAGAATTTGAAGAGACACAAATGGAGGGTGAAAGAGAGAAATGTGCCAAGAGGAAGGCGCATCAAGCCAACCCCGACCGGGACGCCTTCCACCTGGAAACCGATGCCCTCACTGCGGAAGAAGATGCAGAACAAGAATAGGGCTCCACAGCCACATACGGACCCACAAGGAAAGCCATCACGGAAGACCATCTTACTCGCCTAAGTAAGTAAGTAAGTAAGTAAGTATTATGATTATGATTATTTATTTATTTGCTTTATTATTTAAAGTATTTATATTCCACCTTTCTTTGTCAACTTTCTCCTTGAAGTACCTATTTATCTACTCACATTACTATTTTCAGATTACTAATTATTAATTATTAATGTTTTCACATTACTGTTTTCTTAGGAGCCCTCAGTGGCGCAGTGAGTTAAACCCCAGTGCCAGCAGGACTGAAGATCCACAGGTCGCAGGTTCGAATCCGGGGAGAGCACGGATAAATCACAGAATCATAGAATCAAAGAGTTGGAAGAGACCTCATGGGCCATCCAGTCCAACCCCATTCTGCCAAGAAGCAGGAATATTGCCTTCAAATCACCCCTGACAGATGGCCATCCAGCCTCTGTTTAAAAGCTTCCAAAGAAGGAGCCTCCACCACACTCCAGGGCAGAGAGTTCCACTGCTGAACGGCTCTCACAGTCAGGAAGTTCTTCCTCATGTTCAGATGGAATCTCCTCTCTTGTAGTTTGAAGCCATTGTTCCGCGTCCTAGTCTCCAGGGAAGCAGAAAACAAGCTTGCTCCCTCCTCCCTATGACTTCCTCTCACATATTTCTACATGGCTATCATGTCTCCTCTCAGCCTTCTCTTCTTCAGGCTAAACATGCCCAGCTCTTTAAGCCGCTCCTCATAGGGCTTGTTCTCCAGACCCTTGATCATTTTAGTCGCCCTCCTCTGGACACATTCCAGCTTGCCAACATCTCCCTTCAATTGTGGTGCCCAGAATTGGACACAATATTCCAGGTGTGGTCTAACCAAGGCGGAATAGAGCATGGGGAGCATGACTTCCTTAGAGACACTATGCTCTATTGATGCAGGCCAAAATCCCATTGGCTTTTTTTGCCGCCACATCACATTGTTGGCTCATGTTTAACTTGTTGTCCATGAGGACTCCAAGATCTTTTTCACACAGACCTGCTCTCAAACCAGGCATCATCGTCCCCCATTCTGTATCTTTGCATTTCGTTTTTTCTGCCTAAGTGGAGTATCTTGCATTTGTCCCTGTTGAACTTCATTTTGTTAGTTTTGGCCCATCATCTCTCTAATCTGTCAAGATCGTTTTGAATCCTGCTCCTGTCCTCTGGTAGTATTGGCTATCCTCCCAATTTTGTCGTCTGCAAACTTGATGATCATGCCTTCTAGTCTCTTCATCTAAGTCATTAATAAAGATGTTGTACAGGACCCCCTCTGTCAGCGGGGACATGAGAGAAGCCTCCCACAAGGGATAAAACATCAAAACATCCGCGTCCCCTGGGCAACGTCCTTGCAGACGGCCAATTCTCTCACACCAGAAGACTTGCAGTTTCTCAAGTCCGCCCAGGTTGAGAAATGCTGCCTTAAGCCATCCAGTCCAACTCCCTTCACCAGGGCAAAGAAAAATCAAAGCCTCCTGACAAAGAGCCATCAGCCATAGATATAGATAAATATATATGATTCACATACACACATGTATATGACAGATATAGTCTGGTTTGAAAGGGACCCCTAAAGAAGGACAATTATATGTTGCCTGTTCCAGAGTAGGCAAACCAGACAATCTTTACATCAACACTGGCAAATAAACAACAATACTGTTTTCCCACGAGGATAGAGAAATTACATATATTAGAAACAAACACTTTCTCATTACTTTGTTTTCCAGATCACCAGACCGGGCCACAGCAATGCGTGGCAGGGGACCACAAGTAAAGTATAGAATTCAAGGTCCCTCACCAAATCCATCCATGGATTCTCCAGGGGGGACCCACGGCCAATGCAATATCTATGTGGCACAAATACTTTGCACATCAAACAAAGGCAGATTTGCAAATTGGACCCACAAGGGCACCTGCCCGGTTTCTCTGTCTGTGTCGCTGCTGCCATTGCTGTCATATTACACTCAAGTTTGTACTAACGGATGCCTTATCGATGGAAGGCAATGCAGAGGAAACCAGAGAATGCCTGGTGACTGTTGCTAAGGAAACAAACACCCATCTGTCAGCTGTAGCTTTTTTCTCCGCAAATGGAAGCAACGGCGGGACATGTGTCATTATGTCTGAATTCTGGCCCCTTTTGGTGAATAAATTGCATGCAAGGAGAGAGCGCCGGTCACTTTCCAGGCCACTGAACTTCTGCACAGGCATAGAATCATAGAATCAAAGAGCTGGAAGAGACCTCATGGGCCAGGGAAGCAGAAAACAAGCTTGCTCCCTCCTCCCTGTGGCTTCCTCTCACATATTTATACATGGCTATCATAACCCCTCTCAGCCTTCTCTTCTTCAGGCTAAACATGCCCAGCTCCTTAAGCCGCTCCTCATAGGGCTTGTTCTCCAGACCCTTTATCATAGATAGATATACACATATAGAATCAAAGAGTTGGAAGAGACCTCATGGGCCATCCAGTCCAACCCCCTGCCAAGAAGCAGAATATTGCATTTAAATCACCCCTGACAGATGGCCATCCAGCCTCTCTTAAAAAGCTTCCAAAGAAGGAGCCTCCACCACACTCCCTCCGGGGCAGAGAGTTCCACTGCTGAACGGCTCTCACAGTCAGGAAGTTCTTCCTCATGTTCAGATGGAATCTCCTCTCTTGTAGTTTGAAGCCATTGTTCCGCGTCCTAGTCTCCAGGGAAGCAGAAAACAAGCTTGCTCCCTCCTCCCTGTGGCTTCCTCTCACATATTTATACATGGCTATCATATCCCCTCTCAGCCTTCTCTTCTTCAGGCTAAACATGCCCAGCTCCTTAAGCCGCTCCTCATAGGACTTGTTCTCCAGACCTTTTATCATTTTAGTCGCTCTCCTCTGGACACACTCCAGCTTGTCAATATCTCTCCTGAATTGTGGTGCCCAGAATTGGACACAATATTCCAGGTGTGGTCTAACCAAAGCAGAATAGAGGGGTAGCATTACTTCCCTAGATCTAGACACTAGGCTCCTATTGATGCAGGCCAAAATCCCATTGGCTTTTTTTGCCACCACATCACATTGTTGGCTCATGTTTAACTTGTTGTCCACGAGGACTCCAAGATTTTTTCACACGTACTGCTCTCGAGCCAGGCGTTACCCATTCTGTATCTTTGCATTTCGTTTTTCCTGCCAAAGTGGAGTATCTTGCATTTGTCACTGTTGAACTTTATGCACTCTTCAGTCCATTTCCGCATTAATCTATAATGTGCTGTGGTTTCAGAAGCTACATGAACATTCTCATTTAAACTTATTTCCCGACATATTTTAAAAACCACTTCTCTCAGAATGTGCTTTCCTAAATCTGCTCTGCCCACTCCAATTAGGAAATTGCAAAACTAATTTTCTATCAAAAGGGGCATTTTAAAAAATGCTTTTCATAGAATCAGAGAGTTGGACGAGACCACACGCGCCATCCAGTTCAGCTCCACGCCTTGCATTTTCATAGAATCATAGAATTACAGAGTTGGAAGAGACCTCCTGGGCCATCCAGTCCAACCCAGATACTGGTCAAAGGACATTTAACCAACTACCAAGTTGGCAAAATCTGTGTTTTGGTTTTTTTGGTTTTTTAAATCTGTTTGTTTGTTTTGTTCTGTTAGAAATGTAATACAATGGTATGGTTGCTGATGACACGATAAATAAAATAAACCAGTAGTTCGCTACAGAGGGCGTTCCACAGCTGAGGGGCTACGGCTGAAAAGGCCCTGTCTCTCATCCCTGCCAGATGTACTTGTAACAAAGATGGGAGCAAGAGCAGGGCCTCCCCAGATGATCTCAAAGTCCTCAATAGGGTCCAGCACTTTGGATAGTGCATATAAAATCTGATTCCTAGCAGCTCCTTTTGCCCCAGTCTAGTGCATTCAAATGCCAGCTTTTGTATCACAGCAGCACAATGTTCTGCCCAAGCACAGCCTATTAACGTTTTATTCATTGACTTCCACTTATAGATGTTGCAATCCAGAGCAGGGAACGATGCCCTAAGATAACTATCCACCACACTTGGCTGTGAAAAACAATCCTTTTTTATTGAAGAAAAATGGTTACAAAATAAAGGAAAAATGCAAGTCAAAAGCCACAGCAAAATCAGCAAACATGAATTTAAATGGACAAAGCAAAACCAAAAGCCTCACTGGGAAATACTGGAATCTGTTAGCAATCCACTAACCGTACTTGATATCCTAGAAATCTTCCCAAACTATGGCCAGGGAACCAGGAGAACTGCCAAGGTCTTCATCAATTCTGAAACGATGCCTGAACTGAGACAATCAGCCCGGCGTAATGCAATTAAAACTCAAGAATTGGTTCCGTGAACCGCCCTTCTTTTTTGAAGCCAATGTTTTTAATTCTTGAATTCGGGAGGATCGACGCAAACTGAGTGATTTACTTCTGTCTTCCCAAATTTGGCCCCTTCTATTCTCATTAGAGTTCCCAGGTGCAGAAGGGAGTGAAAGGTCATCGCTTCCCTCTGAAACATTCTCATGAACACTGGTACTTTCGTTTTCCAAATCTACAGAAGTTTCTTCCTCACTAATTTCAGGAACATTGACATTTTCCAAACCTACAGCAGTTTCTTCCTCACTAATTTCAGGAGCATTGGCATCAAAAGGTACATTTCCACTAGCATCAGTAAATATACTTTCATTAGCATCAGGAGGAACAAACAGAGAATCAGGTTCAAGTTCAAACTCAGGCTGAACCCCAACAATAGAATTACACTTCACCGCATCCAGTTTTGATATAAAAGCAGTGGCTGCCAAGTGAAAGCACAGCTTTGTCTCTGTTTACTAAAACTTTGCTTTCTTTCCATGCTTTCATTATCTTCTCCCTCATTAACTTCTGCAGCTGAAAAAACATTTTCAGACAGTTGCTCTGAGAAAAACTGTGAAGGGCCTCACCCAAGAATGTGGCCTTGGGAGGCTAAACAGGCTGACATACAACTGCCTCCAAGATGTTTTCACTCCATTCTGCCAAGAAGCAGGAATATTGCATTTAAATCACCCCTGACAGATGGTCATCCAGCCTCTGTTTAAAAGCTTCCAAAGAAGGAGCCTCCACCACACTCCGGGGCAGAGAGTTCCACTGCTGAACGGCTCTCACAGTCAGGAAGTTCTTCCTCGTGTTCAGATGGAATCTCCTCTCTTGTAGTTTGAAGCCATTGTTCCGCGTCCTAGTCTCCAGGGAAGCAGAAAACAAGCTTGCTCCCTCCTCCCTGTGACTTCCTCTCACATATTTATACATGGCTATCATATCTCCTCTCAGCCTTCTCTTCTTCTGGCTAAACATGCCCAGCTCCTTAAGCCGCTCCTCATAGGGCTTGTTCTCCAGACCCTTGATCATTCTCCAGACCCTTGATTATTTTGATCTGGATTGCCTCAGCTAGCATGGTGGGGTTTAATAAGAGTTTGCTCAAATGCACAAATTGCTTGGCATTAAGTTGAGGGAAAATATTGAATGTCTTCAATGCACAAATTCGCTGATGTTGGTGAGAGGATCAATAAACTGAGACCCTGTAAATGTTTTTCATAAAAGAAAGATTCATGGAAATCCGGTGGACTTCCAATAAATATCTATAGTATCATAGCCTTAGTATTTATATTCTTACTTACTTAGGTCTAAATACCTTCGCAGAAGCATACGAGAAGCTCAGCCTGTCATTGAACATCGAGAAAACCAAAGTGCTTTTCCAGCAGTCACCAGACAATCCCTCTCCAATGCCAGAGATACAGCTTAATGGTGTAACATTAGAAAATGTCGACCATTTCCGCTCCCTTGGCAGCCACCTCTCCACCAAAGTCAACATTGACACCGAAATACAACACCACCTGAGCTCTGCGAGTGCAGCATTTTTCCGAACGAAGCAGAGAGTGTTTGAGGACCATAGGGATAGCAAGGTGTGACTCAGAGTAAGTATCTGCCTGTGTACTGTATATGATTATCTGATGACTCTGATTGTCAACATTGATACAGAAATACAATACATTACTGGCTAAGTTCTGCGAGTGCAGCATTTTTCCGAATGAAGCAGAGAGTGTTTGAGGAACAGGACATCTATAGGAATACCAGGGTGCTTGTTTATAAAGCTACTAGCTGTCCCCTGCCACGTGTTGCTGTGGCCCAGTCTGTCGATCTGAAAAAATAACGAGAAAGTGTTGGTTTCTAATATATGTAATGTCTTTCTGCTTGTCGGTAAACAGTATTTCTTCTTGTTTCTTTGTCAGTGTTAATGTGAAGAGTGTCTGGTTTGCCCACTCTGGAATATGCAACATATCATAGTCCTTCTTTAAGGGTCTCTTTCAAATCTATGATACTATATCTGTGTGTGTGAGAATCATATCTATCTATCTATATTTATGGCTGGATGGCTCTTTGTCAGGAGGGCTCTGATTATATTTTCTTGCCCTGGTGAAGGGAGTTGGACTGGATGGCCTTAAGTATTTTCTGTTGGTCATGGGGGTTCTGTGTGGGAAGTTTACCCCAATTCTGTCGTTCGTGGGGTTCAGAATGCTCTTTGATTGTAGGTGAACTATAAATCCCAGTAACTACAACTCCCAAATGTCAAGGTCTATTTTCCCCAAACTCCACCAGTGTTCACATTTGGGCATATTGAGTATTTGTGTAGAGTTTGGTCCAGATCCATCATTGTTTTGAGTCCACAGTGATCTCTAGATGTAGTGAACTACAACTCCAAAACCAAAGGACACTGCCCACCAAGCCCTTCCAGTATTTTCTGTTGGTCATGGGAGTTCTGTGTGCCAAGTTTGGTTCAGTTCCATTGTTGGTGGGGTTCAGAATGCTCTTTGATTACAGCAACTACAACTCCTAAATGACAAAATCATAATTTTTTGAGTGAGGGTCACTCTTTGTGTAGTGAGACGTTTTGTTGCCAAATTTGGTGTGATTTCGTTCATTGGTTCTTTTGTTTTTAAGGTACTCATTATGCACAGAGCATTTTATATATATATAGATTGTATGTACATATTAAAGCCTTTGGAAATTTTGGATGAAAACCGAATCTATGAGTTTACTAAACAGTGTGCAGATAAGGTTAGATGCTGACAGTTGGACTTTGCTGATAGCCGGGTTGAAGCATGCTTTTGCTGTGAATGGATTCTGCTGTTTTTTGTTTGCTTCTGGGACACATGCTATCCAGCTTTCACATTTCAGGGAGGTTGTGATTTGTAAAGTATAAATCACTTCTTGTACCAGCATCCTGGGACACCTTATATTTTAAGACGTGGTTAACAATCAACAGTGCCTGCTGGCTTGCCCTTTGATTGCAATCTCCAGACAACTGCTAGACACTCTTGCTTCAGAATCATGCCAATGCTCAGCCTCACTAAGATTAGGTCGCTTCTGGATATGCTGATGATCATTCCATTACCGCTCAAGCAGGGAGCTTTGAGATGGTTGAACAGAAGCTCTCCGAAGCTCTAGGTCAGTGTTTCTTAACCTGGGGGTCGGGAACCCTGAGAGGGTCATGAGGGGGTCTGAGGGGTCGCCAAAGACCATCAGAAAACACAGTATTTTCTGTTGGTCATGAGGTTCTGTGTGGGAAGTTTGGTTCAATTCTATTATTGGTGGAGTTCAGATGCTCTTTGATTGTAGGTGAACTATAAATCCCAGCAACTACAACTCCCAAATGTCAAGACTCTATTTTCCCCAAACTCCACCAGTGTTCACATTTGGGCATATTGAGTATTCATGCCAAGTTTGGTCCAGATCCACCATTGTTTGAGTCCACAGTGCTCTCTGGATATAGGTGAACTACAACTCCAAAACTCAAGGTCAATGCCCACCAAACCCTTCCAGTATTTTCTGTTGGTTGTGGGAGTTCTGTGAGCCAAGTTTGGTTCCATCCCATTGTTGGTTGAGTTCAGAATGCTCTTTGGTTGTAGGTGAACTAGAAATCCCAACAACTACAATTCCCAAATGACAAAACCAATCCTCCCCCCCCCCAGCCCCACTAGCATTCACATTTGGGCATATTGGGTATTTGTGCTCAATTTAGTCCAGTGAATGAAATAATATCCTGCATATCGGATATTTACATTACGATTTATAACAGTACTAAAATGACAGGTATCAAGTAGCAACAAAAACAATATTATTGTTGGGGGTCACCACATCATATGGAACTGCATAAAGGGGTCACGGCATTAGCAAGATTGAGAACCACTGCTCTATTCTTACTGCCTATTACAGGGAAAACCAGCTGATCCCTAACCCATCTAAAACACAGACATGTGCCTTTCACCTTAAGAACAGACAAGCATCCCGAGCTCTGAGGATTACCTGGGAAGGAATCCCACTGGAGCATTGCAGCGCACCCAAATACCTGGGAGTCACTCTGGACCGTGCCCTGACCTACAAGAAGCACTGCCTGAACATCAAGCAAAAAGTGGGTGCTAGAAACAATATCATATGAAAGCTGACTGGCACAACCTGGGGATCACAACCAGACACAGTGAAGACATCTGCCCTTGCGCTTTGCTACTCTGCTGCTGAGTATGCATGCCCAGTGTGGAACACATCTCACCAGCTAAAACAGTGGATGTGGCTCTTAATGAGACATGCCGCATTATCATGGGGTGTCTGCGCCCTACACCACTGGAGAAATTACACTGTTTAGCCGGTATTGCACCACCTGACATCCGCCAGGAAGTAGCAGCCAATAGTGAAAGGACCAAGGCAGAGACATCTCCAGCTCTCCCCTGTTTGGGTATCAGCCAGCACGTCAATGACTTAAATCAAGAAATAGTTTTCTAAGATCTACAGAGACACTCGCTGGAACACCTCAGCAAGCGAGAGTCCAAAAGTGGCAGGCTCAAACCCAGAACCTCAACCAATGGCTGATACCAAATGAGAGACTTTCCCCCTGGGCACACAGAAAACTGGGCGACTTGGAGGGCGCTGAACAGACTGCACTGTGGCACCACGAGATGCAGAGCCAACCTCAAGAAATGGGGCCACAAAGTGGAATCCACGACATGTGAGTGTGGAGAAGAGCAAACCACTGACCACCTGCTGCAATGCAACCTGAGCCCTGCCACATGCACAATGGAGGACCTTCTTGCAGCAACACCAGAAGCAATCCAAGTGGCCAGATACTGGTCAAAGGACATGTAATCAACTACCAAGCTTGCAAACTCTGTGTCTTTTGTATGTTTGTTTGTTTGTTCTGTTAAAAATGTAATACAACTGTTCGGTTGCCTGACACAATAAATAAAACTACGATCAGGTGGGACATGGACTTTATTTGCCGAACTCTCCTTGACAGTTGGCACCTGTTGGGACTGAAAAGAGTGTTGCCGCTGCATTATCTGGGTGTGCTGCTTTGGAAGCGCTGCACGGCTCATGCACTATTCATCCCAGTGATTTCTTGGCCACTTGGCCCGCCACCAAAATCTCTCTTTCTCGGTGATTGCAGAAGTGTCAACAAGCCTTCCCTCGAGCACACTCTGCATCTCCAATATGTACCCACAGAAGGCCGCGATGATGGACTTGGCAGGTGACTGGCAGCCCGGAAGATCAAATCACTGTCTGTTCAGGAACAAGGAAAGGAAGAGAAGGCTCTTCTTGTCAACTGTCAACCACACAAGACTGGTTGTGGATGGGCTTGTCTATACGGATGGGGGAAAAAAATATGTTTCAAGCCACATTCTCCTTGGTCACATTGAGCCTACAGTGATCCAATTGATGCAGTGTTTCTCAATCTTTCTAATGCGGCGACCCCTTAATGGAGTTCCTCATGTTGTGGTGACCCCTAACCATAAATTATTTTCATTGCTACTTCTTAACAGTCATTTTGCTACTGTTGTGAATCATCATGTAAATGTATTGTCGAAGGCTTTCATGGCTGGAATCACTAGGTTCTTGCGGGTTTTTCCGGGCTATAGAGCCATGTTCTAGAGGCATTTCTTGAACAGCATCCACCCAAAAATCCAATTCACAATGGAAAAAGAAAATGAAGGAAGACTGCCTTTTCTAGATGTCCTAGTTATCCGCAAACCAGATCAACAATTGGGTCACACCGTCTACAGAAAACCCACACACACAGATAGATATCTACATAAAAACTCCAACCATCACCCAAGTCAAAAAAGAAGCACCATTAAAGCCTTGGCAGACCGTGCAAAAAGAATCTGCGAACCCCACCTCCTCCAAGATGAACTGAACCACCTCAACGGGTTACACTCCCCCTGAAGCCACAGGTCCGCAGTTTGGGAGTCCTCTTGGATTCATCGCTCACGCTTGAGGCTCAGGTGTCGGCGGTGTCCGGGAGGGCTTTTGCACAACTGAGACTTGTGCGCCAGCTGCGACCGTACCTCGCGAAGGCTGATCTGGCCGGGGTGGTCCATGCCTTGGGCACCTCCAGATTGGATTACTGCAATGCGCTCTACGTGGGGCTGCCCTTGAAAACGGCTCGGAAACTCCAACTGGTCCAGCGGGCAGCAGCCAGGATGCTAACTGGGGCTCATTATCAAGAGAGGTCTACCCCTCTGTTTAAGGAGCTCCACTGGCTGCCATTTATTTTCTGAGCCCAATTTAAGGTGCAGGTGCTCACCTACAAAGCCCTGAACGGTTTGGGACCACCCTACCTGCGTGACCGCATCTCCATCTATGAACCCACACGCTCTCTTCGGTCATCTGGAGAGGCCCTGCTCGTGATCCCACCCGCGTCGCAAGCGCGCTTGGTGGGGACGCGGGACAGGGCCTTTTCCGTGGTGGCCCCCCGCCTCTGGAACACCCTCCCCAAAGACCTTAGACAGGCCCCTACATTGGCTGTCTTCAGAAAGAACTTGAAAACCTGGCTATTCCGATGTGCCTTCTCAGATTAGGAATCCCCATCACCAAGTCCCAGAAGCACTTTAGTTGTATTAAGATCGCTGCACACCGCATTTTTATAATCCTACATCCCTCCTGCCACTTCAGCACTTTTTAATTCTGTACCCACTGCTCTGGCCAGCCCAGTTTTAAAGTGTCCTGATATTGTTATTGTTGTTGTTTATTTTGCTTACTGTTTTGATTTGCTTGGTATTGCTGCTGTATTATGTTTTGTTGTATTGTGTTTTGTGGCTTCGGCCTATGTGAGCCGCATCGAGTCCTACGGGAGATGCTAGCGGGTACAAATAAAGATAATAATAATAATAATAATAATAATAATAATAATAATAATAACTGGGCTCTCCAGGCCAATGGATACTCCACCTCAGACATCAGAAGAGCTGCAAGACCAAGAACAAGCCACGAGAGTCAAGATGAAGACCCACCCAGAGGAAAAGTGTTCCTGCCATACATCAAGGGAACCACTGACCGCAGAGGGAAGCTGATGAGGAAACACAACATACAAACAATCTACAAACCCACCAAGAAAATCCAACAAATGCTCCGTTCAGCAAAGGACAAGAGGGATCCTCTCACCTCTGCAGGAGTCTACCTACCATGCAGCTGTGGACAAGTCTACATAGGGACCACCAAACGCAGCAGCATTGCCCAAACATGAATCAAGGAACATGAAAGGCACTGCAGACTACTTCAACCAGAGAAGTCAGCCATAGCAGAGCACCTGATGAACCAACCTGGACACAGCATATTATTGGAGAAGACAGAAATGCTGGACCACTCCAACAACCACAATGTCAGACTACACAGAGAAGCCATTGAAATCCACAAGCATGTGGACAACTTCAACAGAAAGGAGGAAACCATGAAAATGAACAAAATCTGGCTACCAGGATTTAAAAAAAACCCTAAAATTACAACAGCAAAACAACAGAGAGGAAGCAATCAGGGACATCTAATCACCTCTCAACAAAAGATTGCCTCAGGCACTGCCAGGCCATCAAATGCTAATTAAGGTGGTCAGTTGAGACATTCACACCTAGCTCCAGCAGACAAGAGTCCTTTGTCCCACCCTGGTCATTCCACAGATATATAAACCCATTTTCCTAGTTCCAACAGACCTCACTACCTCTGAGGATGCTTGCCATAGATGCAGGCGAAACGTCAGGAGAGAATGCCTCTAGAACATGGCCATATAGCCCGAAAAAACCTACAACAACCCAGTGAGTCCGGCCATGAAAGCCTTCGACAATACAGTGATCAGAATGCTCTCATATATATATATGTGTGTGTGTGTGATTTTGCTACTGTTATGAATCGTAATGTCAATATCTGAT
>NW_026847993.1:9175846-9208920 GCF_025583915.1 Anolis sagrei ordinatus | reverse complement strand
TGATGTACAAAATGTAATAGTATGTAATAAAGTGATAAATCAATAAAAAATTTATATATATATATAAAAAAAACAACAGGCCAGTGGTGACAAGGACCCTATTATTATTATTATTAACTTTATTTGCACCCCGCTAGCATCTCCCGAAGGACTCGATGCGGCTTACAAAGGCCAAGGCCTCAATACACAACATAACAATACAAAACCTAAAGCAAATTAAAAACAATTAAAGCAATATTAAACAACAAACAATAAACAATACACAAAATAAAACTGGGCCGGGCCAGAGTAATGGGTACAGAAATTAAAAGTACTGATGTGACAGGTGGTATATAAGGCTTATAGGGTAAGTGCAGTGTGCAGTGTGCGGCAATCTTAATTCTAATAAAGTGCTTCTGGGACTTGGTATTGGAGATTTCCTATTCTGGAAAGGCACATCGGAACAGCCAAGTCTTCAAGTTCTTTCTAAAGACTGCCAATGTAGGGGCCTGTCTAAGATCTTTGGGAAGGGTGTTCCAGAGTTGGGGGGCCACCACAGAAAAGGCCCTGTCTCGTGTCCCCACCAAACACGCTTGCGACGCAGGTGGGATCACGAGCAGGGCCTCCCCAGATGAACGAAGTGAATGCGTGGATTCGTAAATGGAGATGCGGTCACGCAGGTAGGGTGGTCCCAAATCGTTCAGGGCTTTGTAGGTAAGCACCTGCACCTTAAATTGGGCTCGGAGAATAAACGGTAGCCAGTGGAGCTCCTTGAACAGAAGGGTTGGCCTCTCTCTGTAAGGAGCACCAGTTAACATCCTGGCTGCTGCTCGTTGGAGCAGTTGAAATTTCCGAGCCGTTTTCAAGGGCAGCCCCACGTAGAGCGCATTATAGTAGTCCAGTCTAGAGGTGACCAAGGCATGGACCACCCCGGCCAGATCAGCCTTCGCAAGGTACGGTTGCAGTTGGTGCACGAGTCTCAATTGTGTGAAAGCCCTCGCAGACACCGCCGACGCCTGAGCCTCAAGCGTAAGCGATGAATCCAAGAGGACTCCCAAACTGCGGACCTGTGACTTTAGGGGGAGAGTAACCCCGTCCAGCACAGGTTGCCATCCTATACCCCGGTCAGGTTTACGATCGACCAGGAGGACCTCTGTCTTGTCGGGATTGATCTTCAGCTTGTTCCTCCTCATCCAGATAGACACAGCGGCCAGGCACTCGTCCAGGACCTGGCAGGACCCTAGAATGGAGAGATGGTAAATCTAGCTGAGTGAGAGCACTAAAGCAAAGCTGAGAGTGTTGGAAATGATTATGACACAATCTTGGCAGGAAGGGAGAAATATGAACTTTCTCTGCTACATACTTGGATGGTGCTGAAAAGAAAAGAGGCCCAGCTGAGTGAGAGATGGGAACGCAACACACCCCTTACTGACACTTGCTCCCGACAGTTAATATTCCAGTGACGGGGCTTGATGCACCCCAGATAGGCTCTCCTTGTCTTGCCACCATGATGGAGCAGAGCCAGCATAATAAATGTGTCTGGACGAGAGAAAAGGACAAATCGGTGCCTCCTCTGATCCAAATATGGAGACTGACTGGACCACATGGGAAGTTGGAAAGAGTCCTCCAGCACAGCAGAGAGTAAGAGGATAGTTTAGATGATTAAGGCCAAGTTCAAGAGGAACGTCGGCCAGGTCAAGGCTATTCCAGGACTTGACATCTGAACACCCACATCCGAGGCCCCATCTACACTGCCATATCTCTTCTCTTCTCTTCTCTTCTCTTCTCTTCTCTTCTCTTCTCTTCTCTTCTCTTCTCTTCTCTTCGGTGATCCCTCATTGGCTGAGTAGGATAGTCTTCCAGGATCAGTATTCTGGTGGATCCATAGGTGACTGTGGAGCCCTATTCTTGATCTGCATCTTCTCCCGCAGTAAGGGTATTGGTTTCCAGGTGGAAGGTGGTCTCGGTCGGGGTTGGCTTGACACGCCTTCCTCTACGTGCCTTCCTCTTGGCACGTTTCTCTCTTTCGCCCTCCATTCGTGCCTCTTCAAATTCTGCAGCACTGCTGGTCACAGCTGACCTCCAGCTGGAGCACTCAAGGGCCAGGGCTTTCCAGTTCTCAGTGTCTATGCCAGAGTTTTTAAGGTTGGCTTTGAGCCCATCTTTAAATCTCTTTTCCTGTCCTCCAACATTACCTTTTCCTTTCTTGAGTTCTGAGTAGAGCAACTGCTTTGAGAGACGGTGGTCGGACCCCCCAGAGGATGTGGCCGGTCCAGCGGAGTTGATGACGGAGGACCATCACTTCAATGCTGGTGGTCTTTGCCTCTTCCAGCATGCTGACATTTGTCTGCCTGTCTTCCCAAGAGATTTGCAGGATTTTCTGGAGGCAACGCTGATGTAATCGTTCCAGGAGTTGCATGTGACCTCTGTAGACAGTCCACATTTCGCAGACGTATAGCAGGGTTGGGAGGACAATAGAACTCCAGTATGCTGATGACAACGTCGTCTGTGCGCATTCAGAAGAAGATCTACAAGCCACTCTAAACACCTTTGCAGAAGCATACAAGAAGCTCAGTCTGTCATTGAACATCGAGAAAACCAAAGTGCTCTTCCAGCAGTCATCGGCCAATCCCTCTCCAATGCCAGAGATACAGCTTAATGGTGTAACATTAGAAAACGCTGACCATTTCCACTCCCTTGGCAGCCACCTCTCCACCAAAGTCAACATTGACACCGAAATACAACACCGCCTGAGCTCTGCGAGTGCATCATTTTTCCGAATGAAGCAGAGAGTGTTTGAGGACCGGGACATTCGTAGGGATACCAAGGTGCTTGTTTATAAACTGCCATATAATGCAGTTTCATAATGGCGTTCAATTTCATTATATGGCAGTGTCAATGGGACTTGAGACTTAGTGGCAGCCCCTTCTGACCTCTGGCCCTTGGTGACATCATGAAGTGTCAACCACTATCGCACAGAGTATGCCATTCAACAACAAAAAATCAGAAATATACACACACATATACACATACTTTTCAAGACAGTGTGTCGCTGAAGGTTTACATGGCCGGAATCACTGGGTTGTTGTAGGTTTTTTCGGGCTGTACGAAATCTAAGGTCCTGGGATGGACCTGAACCGGAAACCATGACTGTATGGCCATGTTCAAGTAGCATTCTCTCCTGGCGTTTCACCTGCAGCTGTGGCTGGCATCTTTGGAGGTCTGTTGGAAGTGAGGCAAGTGGAGATAGAGCGGTATATAAATAAAGTATTATTATTATTATTATTATTATTATTATTATTATTATTATTGACACAAAAGCACAGTAGGTCACAGCAAATGAGATCTATATGCTGGATTTCGTATCACAAAATCACAAATCGAACACTTCCAAGTGTCTAGGATTGTGTGATGTATTTTCGAATGATGCGTGCAGATCCAAATCAGGCGGCCTTTTGCAGTTGACAGATCGTGATTTTGTCAATGTTTATTGTTTCCAAATGCCGGCTGAGATCTTTTGGCACAGCACCCAGTGTGCCCATTACCACTGGGACCACCTGTACTGGTTGATGCCAGAGCCTTTGCAGTTCGATTTTGAGGTCTTGATAGCGGCTGAGTTTTTCCTGTTGTTTTTCCTCAATGCGACTGTCACCCGGTATGGTGACATCAATAATCCAGACTTTTTTCTTTTCCACAATCGTGATGTCTGGTGTGTTGTGTTCCAAAACTTTGTCAGTCTGGATTCAAAAGTCCCACAGTATTTTTGCATGTTCATTTTCCACGACCTTTGCGGGTTTATGATCCCACCAATTCTTTGACTGCTGGCAGGTGGTACTTGTGACATAAGTTCCAGTGAATCATCTGGGCCACAGAGTTGTGCCTCTGTTTGTAGTCCTTCTGTGTGATTTTCTTGCAACAGCTAAGGAGATGGTCCATGGTTTCATCAGCTTCCTTGCACAGTCTGCATTTATTATTATTATTATTATTATTATTATTATTATTATTATTATTATTATTTCTCTAGAATTATGTCCAGGGTGGGAGAAAGAACCCTTGTCTGTTTGAAGCCAGTGTGAATGTTGCAATTAGCAAGCTTGGTTAGCATTGAGTTATGTCAATCCCACAAATGAACTTTACATTTTTATTTATATAGATTTATCTATTTACTAGCCATTCCCTGCCATGTGTTGCTGTGGCCCAGTCTGTGTATATGTGTTTTGTGTGGGTGTATATGTGAGTATGTGTGTATATATTTGTTAGGCCTGGGTAACAACGGAAAAATTTGTTTCTAAAATCGATTTGTATTTGGGGGGTTTTTTTTGTTTCGATATTTAAAATAATTACAAAATTTTCCTTTTAAAAAGTTCGATATTTACGAAATTTCGTAAATGTGAAAAAATAAACATTAACGAATCGATTTCCGAAACAATAACGAATCGATTCGTTAATGGCGGACGCGACCGCGCAATACGCTAAAAAACCTCCAAAAACACTTCTGAAGCTTCCCTCTCCCTCTGTTGTTGACTGTTGGTGTGATATTATAATTTTTTTTCACTAATTAAACAAAAAACTTGCCCCAGACATGGAAATAATAACGAAACGACCTCAGAACAATAACGAAACGAATACAATAACGAAATACGAAGCATTTACAAAACGTGTTTAAAAATTTGTTTTTTTAAAAATTGCACCAGAATGGTTCGTTATCGTTTTGTAATTGAAAAAAATAACGAATTATTAACGAATTACGAATTAACGAAACGAAACCGCCCAGCCCTAATATTTGTATATATGTGGTTTTGGGCATGTGTTGTAATGTATTTTTAATTTTTGGCTTTTTGCAGCTTCAAAGTTAATCAGTGAGAGTATTTGCATAGAGGTAGCCTGGCTGTTGCTGCCTGGGGGCATCCTCTGTCTGGGAAGTGTTAACGGGCCCTTGATTGTTTGCTGTCTAGAATCCCCTGTTTCTGAGTGGTGTGTTTTATTTTCTGTCTTGATTCTCATGGTTTTTAAATAGTGGTTACCAGAGTTTGTTCATTTTCAAGACAGTGAAAATGACCCTGAGATTCCTCCCCTTTGCCTTCAGATGTGGAAACTCTATGTGTTGACCCTAGCATCTACCATCTATTGAATAATATGGGCAGCAGCCAATGAGATGCTTGGTGCTTTGAGTTTGTATCAGATGGTCTATACAAACAAAACACTTAGAGGAGGCATGGGCAAACTTCGGCTCTCTGGGTGTTTTGGACTTCAACTCCCACAATTCCCAAACCGGCTGTTAGGAATTGTGGGAGTTGAATTCCAAAACATCTAGAGGGCCGAAGTTTGCCTATTCTTGACCTAGAGAGTAGCAGATTCACTATTGTGAAATGCTCCGGAGTGCAACTGCTCCTTTGTTGCCATCGGCATTCTGTATCTTTGTGCATATTTCGGTATGTCGCAAAGGCACGAGATGTGCATCCAGTTGTGCGTCACCGATGTTGCAAAACTGTTCCATCCTATTGACTGCAGATGCAAGTTTACTTTGCCCTCGTGTGCATTCAAGCTGTTCCCAACTTTTATGGCCCTAAGCAGGCATGTAGCCGGGGGGGGGGGGGCTCGAGGGGCTTCAGCTCCCCCCCCGAAATTCTCATGGTGGTTGCGAAAAGGCCTTACTGGTGCATTATTTAAACTGTTATGTTTATTAATATCATGATTTGATCACCATTCTCAATATATCCCATATGTATGGGGGTATTGGGGTAATGATACAAAAGGTTTGCTAGGCTAGACCCTCTTTCACTCAGACTCAGCCCCCCCCCCGAAACTCAGCCCCCCCCGAAACCCCCCCTGAAAATTTTTTAGCCCCCCCCCGAAACGAAATCCTGGCTACGGGCCTGGCCCTAAGGCAAAGCTATCTTGGGGTTTCCTTGGCAAGATCTGTGGATTTTCCATAGCAGAGGAAGGATTTGAACCAGGTCTACCGAATCCTAGTCTGGGATTCAGACTAACATAACATCACCCCATCTCTCTCTCTCTCTCTCTCTCTCTCTCTCTCTCTCTATGTATCTTCTATCTATCTATCTATCTATCTATCTATCTATCTATCTATCTATCTATCTATCTATCCATATAATAAAAGTCAAAGTTTGTATGCGGAGGACAAAAGTGTGGCGGGAGGTGTATGTGGCAGCTTTCTGATAAAGACATAAATCCTCAAATTGGGAGGGAGAGCCAATACTCCAAAGGACAGGAGCAGGATTCAAAATGATCTTGACAGATTAGAATAGAGAGACGGACCAAAACTAACAAAAGGAAGTTCAACAGTGACAAATGCAAGATACTCCACTTTGGCAGGAAAAACGAAATGCAAAGATCCAAAATGGGGGACGCCTGGCTCGAGAGCAGTACGTGTGAAAAAGATCTTGGAGTCCTCGTGGACAACAAGTTAAACATGAGCCAACAATGTGATGTGGCGGCAAAAAAAGCCAATGGGATTTTGGCCTGCATCAATAGGAGCATAGTGTCTAGATCTAGGGAAGTCAGGCTACCCCTCTATTCCGCTTTGGTTAGACCACACCTGGAATATTGTGTCCAATTCTGGGCACCACAATTCAAGAGAGATATTGACAAGCTGGAATGTGTCCAGAGGAGGCGACTAAAATGATCAAGGGTCTGGAGAACAAGCCCTATGAGGAGCGGCTTAAGGAGCTGGGCTGTTTAGCCTGAAGAAGAGAAGGCTGAGAGGAGATATGATAGCCATGTGCCAGAGGTGGCCCTAGGTAATTTTCAATGGTAAGCAAACAGTATTTTGGCCCCCCCCCCCCCGAACCAATCACTGATATATATTTTCTGTTCGTCATGGGAATTCTGTGTGCCATATTTGGTTCAATTCCATCATTGGTGGAGTTCAGAATGCTCTTTGATTGTAGGTGAACTACAACTCACATATGTCAACTAAGGTCTATTTTCCCCCAAGAGTGCCTCAAGAGCGCCCCTGGGCAAAATCAACTGTACTGCAAATGCTTACTTTGCGTAATGGGTTGAGCCGCCCCTGCATGTATAAATATGTGAGGGGAAGCCACAGGGAGGAGGGAGCAAGCTTGTTTTCTGCTTCCTTGGAGACTAGGACGTGGAACAATGGCTTCAAACTACAAGAGAGGAGATTCCATCTGAACATGAGGAAGAACTTCCTGACTGTGAGAGCCATTCAGCAGTGGAACTCTCTGCCCCGGAGTGTGGCGGAGGCTCCTTCTTTGGAAGCTTTTAAACAGAGGCTGGATGGCCATCTGTCAGGGGTGATTTGAATGTAATATTCCTGCTTCTTGGCAGAATGGGGTTGGACTGGATGGCCCATGAGGTCTCTTCCAACTCTTTGCTTCTATGATTCTAGGTGAATGCCAATATTCTAAATCAGCAGAGAAACAAGATGGTGTTTGACAAAAAAATTGGAATGACATATCAGATTGTGAACAAGGAGAATTGGGATTTTTGATGTGAGCTGATTTTTCAGTCTCTCAAGCCAGGTGTTGATCATTCATCCTAATGGGACCAGCTGGGGTATATCAATAAATTGGTCTTTTGCAACTGTATGGAGTGCAAAACATGCTTCCAAACCCTTTCCAGAATGGTTTGGTTGGTAGCCGACACGACACATTCCTCCTTTTCCTTGATTTTAAATACAAACAAAGAAGAAGGAAGGGAAGGAAGAAAAAATAAATTTGGACATGCCATTCAAGCCAACCATTTTTTATTTTTCCATGCTCTTTCATGGATATAAACTCAACTTTCTTGGATGCAGTAGCAACCAGTATCAAGACCACAGGTAAAAGGCATATTATTTATCCAGTTGTGGGAGTTTTATAGACTATAATACAGTGTTTCTCAACCTTCCTAATTCACCGACCCCTTAACACAGTTCCTCATGTTGTGGTGACCCCCAACCAGACAATTATTTTCGTTGCTACTTCATAACTGTAATTTTGCTACTGCTATGAATCGTCATGTAAATATCTGATATGCTGGATGTATTTTCATTCGCTAGACCAAATTTGGCACAAATACCTGATATGACCAAATTTGAATACTGGTGGGGTTGGAGAGGATTAATTTTGTCATTTGGGAGTTGTAGTTGCTGGGATTTATAGTTCACCTACAATCAAAGAGCATTCTGAACTCCACCAATGATGGAATTGAGCCAAACTTAGCACACAGAACTCCCATGCCCAACAGAAAATAAGTGTTTGGTGGGCATTGACCTTAAGTTTGGGAGCTGTAGTTCCCCTACATCCAGAGAGCACTGTGGACTCAAACAAAGATGGAGCTCAACCAAACTTGGCACAGATACTCAATATGCCCAAATGTGAACACTGGTGGAGTCTGAGGCAAATAGCCCTTGAGATTTCGGAGTGGTAGTTGCTGGAATGTATAGTTCACCTGCAATCAAAGAGCATTCTGAACTCCATCAACGATGGAATTGAACCAAACTTGGCACACAGAACTCCCATGCCCAACAGAAAATACTAAAAGGGTTTGGTGGGCATTGACCTTGAGTTTGGGAGCTGTAGTTCACCTACATCCCGAGAGCACTGTGGACTGTGGACTGAACAATATGCCCAAATGTGAACATTGGTGAAGTCTGGGGAAAATAGACTTTGACATTGTCTATTTGGGAGTAATATAATAGAAAGGTAGGCCAAATTGTCTATTTGGGAGTTGTAGTTGCTGGGATTTATAATTCACCTAAAATCAAAGAACATTCTGAAATCCACCAATTATGGAATTGAACCAAACTTGGCACACAGAACTCCCATGCCCTACAGAAAATACTAGAAGGGTTTAGTGGGCATTGACCTTGAGTTTTGGAGTTGTAGTTCACCTACATCCAGAGAGCACTGTAGACTCAAACAAGGATGGATCTGGACAAAACTTGGCATGAATACTCAATATGCCCAAATGTGAACACTGGTGGAGTCTGGGGAAAATAGACCTTGACATTTGGGAGTTGTAGTTCCTGGGATTTATAGTTCACCTACAATCAAAGAGAATTCTGAACCTCACCAATGATAGAATTGAGCCAAACTTCCCACGCAGAGCCCCCATGACTAATAGAAAATACTGATGGTGTTTGGCGACCCCTCTGAAAGACCCTTGTGACCTCCACCAGAGGTCATGACCCTCAGGTTGGGAAACGCTGCTATAATAGAATGGTAGACCTTCTTTTAAATATGGACACTTTTGAATGTCGATATTGGCTTGACAATTTCAGGTGATTCAAAACCTCAGTCATAGTCTTAATGTTCTAAATATGGCACCAGCTTGGTCCTCAATAACTCCGATATCTCTTGATGTATTTGTTTATTATGAAAATAAATATTAATCTGTGAAATGATGTGGAGATTCAGGTTTGGCTTCCACTTTTGGGGTCATTTTGGAGCAATGGAGTCCTGTAACTTTTCTCCAAAGTGCTGTTTTTGATAAGTATCCTGGGAACTGGAGCTCTTTGGCAAATGCGACCTGAATTATATCTCTAGATGAGAAAATGAGATTAAAATAGGTTTACTGTCACACCGACTGGTTCCCAGGCAATTACGGCTTTGCTGGCGAAGAAATAGCAGCCGACATCTCCTTCTGGGTTTGGGAAGGCTGCACAAGCGATGTCTTTTGGGGTTGAAGTTATGCAACGAAGGGAGTCACACGGAAGGCGTTTCAGAATGAGCTCGGGGATTTCTCTCAAACTGCAGGGCATTCGGTTATGTAACCTTTTCATGTACCAATCAGCCCAGGGCATGTCAGTGCAACTGAAAGGGTTATTCCATATTATGGTCAATGGAAATGGGGCAGGTCTGGACCCATTGCGGTGGATGCCATTTCTGGGTTTGTCTCTCGCGGGGCGGAGATGTTTCGAACATCCAGTTCCTGAAAAGCACGAGGCTCCTCTTCTGATGCTCATCCCATGTGTGCATTGAATGGGAAAGTGAGAAAAAAGAAAGTCAGTTGCTCATAGTTTGCCATCTTACTGTTGTTTTGGAAGGAGAGGACATTCACTTGAGATGCCGGTGATGTCGAGCACCCCCCCCCCCAAAAAAAATAAGGGATAGTGACTTATAGTTCTGCAAAGGGCAAGGGCACCAGACTACACAACAAGGGTTAAGTCTTGGTCACATTGCCAAGACATTGACAACAATAAGGACCCCACGAGGCTTTTGGGAAATGGCTGGATCTTGGGATTTCTGCCCTTTGTGAGAGTTGTAGTTCCCAAGGACCGAGTGATGGAATTTGTTGCTCTTTTCGACTCAGCACCCATCTGTTGACCTCTGCCTGACAAAGGACTCTCTGCTGCATGAGTTTAGCCATTTGCCGCCCCCGTTTCCACGGACTTTCTGCCTGAGCATGGGATTTCTAGTTTCTTTTTGTTTCTTTCTAAATAAAAGCTCAATATTTTAATAAAATGAAGATGTGGGGTGGGAATGGGATTTCTTTGCATGGTCTTTGTATGAAATAATACTACGTGAAATGTAGTCTGTTTCCCGCCTTTCCCTTTGACTTTTGCCCCACAAAAAGTGACCAGGAACTGCTGCAAGGCTCGAGGGAAAATCCCTGTCTCCCTCGAAACTCAATTTGTTGATTGATCCATCTACAAAATACAAAAGCCATTAATTCTTATCCCGTCTTCTGAGCCTGTCTGGCGAGATAAGGAAGTTCATGAGATTTTGGAAAAGAAAATAATTAAAAATTACAAAGGGCAGCGTTGATCCCTTGAGGTCCGCAGCCCAATCTTGTTGTCTCTTCCTCCCCCCCAAAAAAAAACCCATCATGGGCAGGAAGACCTCTGTTCGGGACTATCACACCTTGCCAGCCAAAAACAATGCCCCACATTCCAACCAGTCAGCAATCTGTAATCCCATCATTTCCCCCATTGTTTGCGATCGTCCCGCCTTCTCGCTCCTGATTTGTCCATCCTTGGGAGCGAGAGGAATGCGCTGATTGGCTCTCCAGAGGCGGAGAAGCACGCTGATTGGCTCAGGGGCAGGGCGGGCCTCCAAGCCTCCTCCCAGCTGTTCAACCATCAGCCAATCAGTGCAGAGCCGGCCGGCAAGGGGCGGGCGGGAATTTTGAAATGTTTTCCTTTGAATTTCGTCTATAAAAATGCTTGTAAAATGCCTATCCTTATGCTTGTGGTGGAATTATTCCTACAATGCATCAGATCTCAGCTGAATCGCTAATAAAGACACCTCGATTGCTGAACTTCTTCCGCTTTGTTGAGGATTTATTATTTTATTTTATTTTTATCGCTGAAATTGGCCTTCTCTGGCCTCACCAAAGTTTATTAAGGACTCTCTTTGGTGCAGTCCTCAGGGATCTCTCTCTCAGGGAGATCCTCCTAAAAGCAGCTCGATATCATTGGCAAAGCGGGCTCCACTCTTTCCGTATCACTCTCTTGATATTGTTTTGCAACCTTGCCTATTTTTTAATTTTCCTTTTTCGTGAATGCAAGAGACAAAGTGCCTTATGTATTTTCAATCCATGTATTGAGCACTTTGTATTGTATTCCATTGTGGCAAGACAGTTGCGTTTTTGTTGCTAATTTGTTTTGAAATTTCCTTTCACAGTTGCATGATGTTACCTTTCTCTGTTTGTACACATCCATTTTAGGTTCTCTCAAGCAATCCCTTGTTGTCCAAGTATGATGGCCTTCCAAATGCAGTGTCTTGGCGGTGGCTACATAGGTCACCACGGAGCCCTATTCTTCTTTTTAACAGGGATAACAGGGATGTGTTATTGCCCCAACTTTATTCTCCATCTTCATTGCTATGATACTTCACCTTGTTGATGGGAAGCTTCCCAGCGAAGTGGAAATCATCTATCGGACAGCTATTCAACCTCAGCAGACTGAAAACCAAAACCAAAGTTACAACAACATATGTTATAGAACTCCAGTATGCTGATGACAACATCATCTGTGTGCATTCAGAAGAAGATCTACAAGCCACTCTAAACGCCTTTGCAGAAGCATACGAGAAGCTCGGCTTGTCATTGAACATTGAAAAAACAAAGGTGCTGTTCCAGCAGACACCAGCCAACCCCTCTCCAATGCCAGTGATACAGCTTAATGGTGTAACATTAGAAAATGTTGATCATTTCCACTCTCTTGGCAGCCACCTCTCCACAAAAGTCAACATTGACACCGAAATACAACACCGCCTGAGCTCTGCGAGTGCAGCATTTTTCCGAATGAAGCAGAGAGTATTTGAGGACTGGGACATCCGTAGGGAGACCAAGGTGCTTGTTTATAAAGCTATTTTCCTCCCAACCCTGCTATACACCTGCGAGACGTGGACTGTCTACAGACATCACATGCAACTCCTAGAGTGATTCCATCAGCGTTGCCTCCGGAAAATCCTGCAAATCTCTTGGGAAGACAAGCGGACAAATGTTAGCGTGCTGGAAAAAGCAAAGACCACCAGCATTGAAGTGATGCTCCTCTGCCATCAACTCTGCTGGACTGGCCACGTTGTCCGAATGCCCGACCACCGTCTCTCAAAGCAGTTGCTCTATTTTGAACTCAAGAATGGAAAACAGAATGTTGGAGGACAGGAAAAGAGATTTAAAGACGGGCTCAAAGCCAACCTCAAAAACTGTGACATAGACACTGAGAACTGGGAAGCCCTGGCCCTTGAGCGCTCCAGCTGGAGGTCAGCTGTGACCAGCAGTGCTGCAGAATTTGAAGAGGCACAAATGGAGGGCGAAAGAGAGAAATGTGCCAAGAGAAAGGTGCATCAAGCAAACCCCGACTGGGACTGCCTTCCACCTGGAAACTGATGCCCTCTACTGCAACAAACACTCTCTGCTTCATTCAGTGCGGGAAGAGCACTTTGGTTTTCTCAGTGTTCAATGAGAGGCCGAGCTTCTCTTATGTTTCTGCAAAGGTGTTTAGAGTGGCTTGTAGGCCTTGCTCTGGGTGAGCACAGACTACATTATCATCGGCATATTGGAGTTCTATAACAGATGTTGTTGTGACCTTGGTTTTGGCTCTCCATCTGCTGTCCTGTTCAACATCTTTATTAATGACTTAGATGAAGGGCTAGAAGGCATGATCATCAAGTTTGCAGATGACACCAAATTAGGAGGGATAGCCAATACTCCAGAGGACAGGAACAGGATTCAAACGATCTTAACAGATTAGAGAGATGGGCCAAAACTAACAAAATGAAGTTCAACAGTGACAAATGCAAGATACTCCACTTAGGCAGGAAAAACGAAATGCAAAGATACAGAATGGGGGACGATGCCTGGCACGAGAGCAGTACGTGTGAAAAAGCTCTTGGAGTCCTCATGGACAACAAGTTAAACATGAGCCAACAATGTGATGTGGCGGCAAAAAAAGCCAATGGGATTTTGGCCTGCATCAATAGGAGCATAGTGTCTAGAGTCCAGGGAAGTAATGCTACCCCTCTATTCTGCTTTGGTTAGACCACACCTGGAATATTGTGTCCAATTCTGGGCACCACAATTCAAAAGGGATATTGACAAGCTGGAATGTGTCCAGAGGAGGGCGACTAAAATGATCAAGGGTCTGGAGAACAAGCCCTATGAGGAGCGGCTTAGGGAACTGGGCATGTTTACCTGAAGAAGAGAAGGCTGAGAGGAGATATGATAGCCATGTATAAATATGTGAGAGGAAGCCACAGGGAGGAGGGAGCAAGCTTGTTTTCTGCTTCCTTGGAGACTAGGACGCGGAACAATGGCTTCAAACTACAAGAGAGGAGATTCCATCTGAACATGAGGAAGAACTTCCTGACTGAGAGCCGTTCAGCAGTGGAACTCTCTGCCCCGGAGTGTGGTGGAGGCTCCTTCTTTGGAAGCTTTTAAACAGAGGCTGGATGGCCATCTGTCAGGGGTGATTTGAATGCAATATTCCTGCTTCTTGGCAGAATGGGGTTGGACTGGATGGCCCAAGAGGTCTCTTCCAACTCTTGATTCTATGATTCTATGAGGTTAAATAGCTTGCCATCTGTCCAATAGGTGATTTCCACTCCAGTGGGAGGCTTCCCATCAACAACAAAGCTATTTTCTTGTAAAGTGCACTGTACTTTGATGCCTTATTACCATTATTATTATTATTATTATTATTATTATTATTATTATTATTATTATTATTATCCATTTTATCTCTCCTTAAGGGAGACTCAAAGTGACTTAGCGTACAATTTAAAATATACAAATATGCAAACATTACAACAGAATTTCAGAAGCCTGCCAGTATTGCACCCAATTTCCCAAAAGAAAGGCAACCATCCTACATCGAATGCTTGTCTCATTCATCTTCTGTTAATTAAGAAGACAGAGACATAATTCAATCTCAACAGGAGCCAACAACGCATTTACAATGTTTAAAGATCTATTTTACTTCCTTGCCAATGGCAATCCCAGGGCGATTTATGTGCAATGGTTAACAATAGTAATTATAGAAATTAGAGGCAACACTGATGTTTCTGTGTTGAGAGATGTCTTGGTTCCCTTCCAAACTGCTGGAAGTGCAGGTTTTATGAGGGTTGTCATATAATATTGGCAAAGTTGCCTTAAGTGAACTTTTGAGAAATAAATATAAGTTTGTGTTCTTGAAGGCTTTCGCTGGGTTGCTGTGAGGCCATGTTCCAGCAGCATTATCTCCTGACGTTTCATAGAATCATAGAATCATAGAATCAAAGAGTTGGAAGAGACCTCATGGGCCATCCAGTCCAACCCCAATCTGCCAAGAAGCAGGAATATTGCATTCAAATCACCCCTGACAGATGGCCATCCAGCCTCTGTTTAAAAGCTTCCAAAGAAGGAGCCTCCACCACACTCCTGGGCAGAGAGTTCCACTGCTGAACGGCTCTCACAGTCAGGAAGTTCTTCCTCATGTTGAGATGGAATCTCCTCTCTTGTAGTTTGAAGCCATTGTTCATAGTCTCCAGGGAAGCAGAAAACAAGCTTGCCCCCTCCTCCCTGTGACTTCGTCTCACATATTTACATGGCTATCATATCTCCTCTCAGCCTTCTCTTCTTCAGGCTAAACATGCCCAGCTCCTTAAGCCGCTCCTCATAGGGCTTGTTCTCCAGACCCTTTTTCATTTTAGTCGCCCTCCTCTGGACACATTCCAGCTTGTCAATATCTCTCTTGAATTGTGGTGCCCAGAATTGGACACAATATTCCAGCTGGTGCGCTCAAGGGCCAGGGCTTCCCAGTTCTCAGTGTCTATGCCAGAGTTTCACCTGCATCTGTGGCTAAAAGCAATCTTCAGTGGCTAAAAGCAACCCAAAATTTGAATATTAGTGGGGTTGGAGGGAGTTTGTCACTTGGGAGTTGCTGGAATTTATAGTTAACTTACAATCAAAGAGCATTCTGAACTCCACCAGTGATGGAACTGAACCAAACTTGGCACACAGAACTTCCACGACCAGCAGAAAATACTAGAAGAGTTAGGTATGTTTTGCCTTGAGTTTTGGAGTTGTAGTTCACCTACATCCAAAGAACACTGTAAACTCAAACAATGATGGATCTTGATGTCAAACTTGGCATGAATACTTAACATGCCCAATCATGAACACTTTTGGGAGTTTGTAGAAAATAGACCTTGAGCACAATTCAAGGTGCTGGTTTTGACCTACAAAACCCTTTACGGTTCCGGTCCAGCGTATCTGTCCGAACGTATCTCCCTCTACGTCCCATCCGGGAATTTGAGATCATCCGGGGAGGCCCTGCTCTTGACCCCACCGCTATCACAAGTGAGGCTGGTGGGGACGAGGAGCAGGGCCTTCTCGGTGGTGGCCCCCCACCTTTGGAACTCACTCCCGGGGGAAATCAGAGCATCAACATCCCTCCTTGCTTTCAGGAGGAAGGTAAAGACGTGGCTATGAGACCAGGCCTTTGGGCATCCTGACAATTAGATATGGAAACCAGATGGATAGGACCGACAAGGTATGGAAATTGGAACTTAAACTATGAGACTGTGAAACGCTGACCAGCAATGAGGTTTTTATTGTTTTTATTGTTTTTACCTGCTTTTACTGGTTTTATGGTTGTTCTGCCGATAGTAATTTTGTTTCTGTTAATTGCTGTCGTTAGCTGATGTTGTTGTTCCTTGCTGTATGTAATGCGGGCATCGAATTGTGCCTTGCTTGTGTAAGCCGCCCTGAGTCCCCCCCCCCCCCCCAGGGGGTGAGAAGGGCAGGGTAGAAGCAACCGAAATAAATAAATAAATAAATTTGGGGGTTGTAGTTGCTGGGATTTATAATTCACCTATAATAATAAAAAAAAACAATTCTGAACCCCACCAACGATAGAATTGGGGCAAATTTCCCACACAAAACTTGCATGATCAATAGAAAATACTGAGTTTTCTGATGGTCTTTGGTGACCCCCCTAACATCCCCTGGCGACCCTCCCAGGGGTCCTGACCCCCAAGTTGAGAAACACTGCTCTAAAGGCTTTCCTAAATATAGTTTTGACACCAGCCACTCCAAACCAGAGTGACATATATGAAACAAGTCAGATATTAGATTGTGAGGTTTCTTAAGTAAATAATCCCTATTAGCATTCCAGGCAAGCTTGACATACAGATCGGTGAAGGATAATGTCTCAGCCAATATCAATATTACTGAGAGGGGTTAGGAAGAAAGACTTTTGGCCTTGGTTCGTGGTCACTATAATCAGAATTCTTGAAATGTGACAGTTACTCATCCACTTTCTGACTAGTGACAGCCTTGTTGAATTGCTTACCTGTCACCAAGTAACTCCTGAGTCTTGTTACTGGCACATATTGGGTCCTAAAATAGCTGTCACTCTCCTGGATTCAGTTTCCCTCCCATCAGGGCCTAACTGTCAAATTCTGGTAAACATAATAATAATAATAATAATTCATAGAATCATAGAATCATAGAATCAAAGAGTTGGAAGAGACCTCATGGGCCATCCAGTCCAACCCCCTGCTGAGAGGAGACATGATAGCCATGTACAAATATGTGAGAGGAAGCCACAGGGAGGAGGGAGCAAGCTTGTTTTCTGCTTCCTTGGAGACTAGGACGCAGAACAATGGCTTCAAACTACAAAAGGAGATTCCATCTGAACATTAGGAAGAACTTCCTGACTGTGAGAGCCGTTCAGCAGTGGAACTCTCTGCCCCGGAGTGTGGTGGAGGCTCCTTCTTTGGAAGCTTTTAAACAGAGGCTGGATGGCCATTTGTCAGGGATGATTTGAATGCAATATTCCTGCTTCTTGGCAGGGGGTTGGACTGGATGGCCCATGAGGTCTCTTCCAACTCTTTGATTCTATGATTCTATGACTCTAAGAAGCAGGAATATTGCATTCAAATCACCCCTGACAGCTGGCCATCCAGCCTCTGTTTAAAAGCTTCCAAAGAAGGAGCCTCCACCACACTCCGGGGCAGAGAGTTCCACTGCTGAACGGCTCTCACAGTCAGGAAGTTCTTCCTCATGTTCAGATGGAATCTCCTTTCTTGTAGTTTGAAGCCATTGTTCGCGTCCTAGTCTCCAAGGCAGCAGAAAACAAGCTTGCTCCCTCCTCCCTATGACTTCCTCTCACATATTTATACATGGCTATCACTCTCAGCCTTCTCTTCTTCAGGCTAAACATGCCCAGCTCTTTAAGCCACTCCTCATAGGGCTTGTTCTCCAGACCCTTGATCATTTTAGTCACCCTCCTCTGGACACATTCCAGCTTGTCAATATCTCTCTTCAATTGTGGTGCCCAGAATTGGACACAATATTCCAGGTGTGGTCTAACCAAGGCAGAATAGAGCATGGGGAGCAGGACTTCCCTGGAGCTAGACACTAGGCTCCTATTGATGCAGGCCAAAATCCCATTGGCTTTTTTTGCCGCCACATCACATTGTTGGCTCATGTTTAACTTGTTGTCCACGAGGACTCCAAGATCTTTTTCACACGTACTGCTCTCGAACCAGGCATTGTCCCCCTCTCTTTGGTGGAGAGGTGGCTGCCAAGGTAGTGGAAATGGTCAACATTTTCTAATGTTACACCATTAAGCTGCATCTCTGGCATTGGAAACGGATTGGCTGATGACTGCTGAATCCATATAAGGTATTGCATCACAACCAAACCCTATGACTAGTGTTCCTTGGAAAGTGTACATTAAGGCACATATGCTTTATTTGCCGGTAAGACATTTGATCCCCACACAAAACAAGTTTGGATAAACAAGGGCATGCTTTGTTTCCTTGTGAGTAATGTGTGACTGTCTTTATGCTCCATCAATGAGAAACAAGAGCCCTCCCTTAGCAGTGATTATCAGCACTCCATTTTAGGGCGTTGCCAATTTTAGCCCCGATGGTTAGTTAACATTTGTCCTGCAAGCTGTGCCAAGCCGGGTGTTACATAACGCATCGACGGAGTATTATCCATGCTCTAGCTTGGTGCTTATGCTGTCAAATGTCAAAAGAAATAGGTGGGAGAATAGGATGGTGGATCAGTGATTGGTTAAATGGACGAACCCAGAGGGTGCTCCCCAATGCTTCCTCTTCATCCTGGAAAGAAGTGACAAGTGGAGTGCCGCAGGGTTCCGTCCTGGGCCCGGTCCTGGTCAGGATCTTCATTAATGACTTAGATGAAGGGTTAGAAGGCATGATCATCAAGTTTGCAGACGACACCAAATTGGGAGGGATGGCCAATACTCCAGAGGACAGGAGCAGGATTCAAAATGATCTTGACAGATTAGAGAGATGATGGGCCAAAACTAACAAAATGAAGTTCAACGGGGACAAATGCAAGATACTCCACTTTGGCAGAAAAAACGAAATGCAAAGATACAGAATGGGGGACGATGCCTGGCTCGAGAGCAGGACGTGTGAAAAAGGTCTTGGAGTCCAGTGGACAAGAAGGTAAACATGAGCCAACAATGTGATGTGGCGGCAAAAAAAGCCAATGGGATTTTGGCCTGCATCAATAGGAGCATAGTGTCTAGATCTAAGGAAGTAATGCTACCCCTCTATTCTGCTTTGGTTAGACCACATCTGGAATATTGTGTCCAATTCTGGGCACCACAATTCAAGAGAGATATTGACAAGCTGGAATGTGTCCAGAGGAGGGCGACTAAAATGATCAAGGGTCTGGAGAACAAGCCCTATGAGGAGCGGCTTAAGGAGCTGGGCATGTTTAGCCTGAAGAAGAGAAGGCTGAGAGGAGATATGATAGCCATGTATAAATATGTGAGAGGAAGCCACAGGGAGGAGGGAGCAAGCTTGTTTTCTGCTTCCTTGGAGACTAGGACGCAATGGAACAATGGCTTCAAACTACAAGAGAGGAGATTCCATCTGAACATAAGGAAGAACCTCCTGACCGTGAGAGCCATTCAGCAGTGGAACTGTCTGCCCTGAAGTGTGGTGGAGGCTTCTTTTTTGGAAGCTTTTAAACAGAGGCTGGGTGGCCATCTGTCAGGGGTGATTTGAATGCAATATTCCTGCTTCTTGGTTGGACTGGATGGCCCATGAGGTCTCTTCCAATTCTTTGATTCTATGATTCTTTGATGGAGCTAATGCCAAACCCTTGCCGTAATCCATGTGGGAGTTGCAATTGCTATTTATTATCGAGCAGGATATTTGCAAATAAATTTTACATGGTGCAATGTGTGTGCCCATTAATTGTAAACTGTGGGGATTGACTCAATGTTCCTCTATGGATCACTTCAGCAAAAATAGCACCTTTCCAACTGAATTGGGTTGACCTGACCAAGGAGTCACCATGTCCTCGGGCAACAAATCTGACTCAATGGCTAATAATCCAGTCTTTGCATTCATCAGTCTCCTGTACTATTTGGGACACACCTAGTACTGTGTTTTCCCCTTTGATTTTACTCTGGGTGGCGATTTGTTTGGCTTATTTGTTTTGGCTTCAGTTGCATAGATGCCAACCCCAGGATTATGTAAGTGGTTAAGATGCTCACACCGTGAATGTTTCCATGAGCCTTCTCCTTCGTTGCTTGCTTCTCTTCTATTGTTGCAGGGACAGTGTGAAGTAATCCTCTCCTGTCCCAGTTTCTTAACTGTCAAAGGCTTTCATGGTCGGAATCTCTGGGTTGCTATGAGTTTTTCGGGCTGTATAGCCATGTTCCAGTAGCATTTTCTCCTGATGTTTTGCCTGCATCTACACAACAAGACTTAATGCCAAGGGGAAACCTTTTGCCTTACCTTACAACTGACCATATAATGTAGTTTCAAGCTACGTTATATGGCAGTGTTGTTGGGGTCGTGATCAGGATTTCAGTCCAAAAAACTCTCAGCAACCCAGTTCAGACTTGATTCGCTCTTGGGTGCATTTGCTTGTCTGTTTGGCTATCCATAGTTATCTACAGAACTCTTTTTCCAGTGCCACATTTCAAATGCACATTTTTGTGACTGTCAAATGCGTTTTTGTGACTGTCCACAACCATACATAAGAAGGCCGAATGAAAAGTAATGCCTCCACCTTCGTCACTTGGGTTTGGATGGGGATATTGTCATAAATCAAACACAGAAATAATCCTTAGAATGTGCTCTTTAACTACCACTGTTCACTTTTCCACATAATCACCAGACAATTGGGTACATTTCTGCCAACGATGAACAAGTTTTCTGAAGCCATCACGGAAGAAGTCTGTGCGCATCAGCATCCTGGGTACCCATCATGCACAGATCTTCCAGTAGCCAAGCAAAGCAATAATTGTCCACATAGAATCATAGAATCAAAGAGTTGGAAGAGACCTCATGGGCCATCCAGTTCAACCCCATTCTGCTAAGCAGGAATATTGCATTCAAAGCACCCCTGACAGATGGCCATCCAGCCTCTGTTTAAAAGCTTCCAAAGAAGGAGCCTCCACCACACTCCGGGGCAGAGAGTTCCACTGCTGAACTGCTCTCACAGTCAGGAAGTTCTTCCTCATGTTCAGATGGAATCTCCTCTCTTGTAGTTTGAAGCCATTGTTCCGCGTCCTAGTCTCCAAGGAAGCAGTAAACAAGCTTGCTCCCTCCTCCCTGTGGCTTCCTCTCACATATTTATACCTGGGTAACAACGCAAAAATTTGTTTCTAAAATCGATTTGTATTTGGGGGGTTTTTTTGTTTCGATATTTAAAATAATTACAAAATTTTCCCTTTAAAAAGTTTGGTATTTACGAAATTTCGTTAATATTTACTAGGGCTGGGCGGTTTCGTTTCGTTAATTCGTAATTCGTTAATAATTCGTTAATTTTTTCAATTACAAAACGATAACGAACCATTCTGGAGCAATTTTTTTAAAAAAACGAATTTTTAAATACGTTTTGTAAATGCTTCGTATTTCGTTATTGTATTCGTTTCGTTATTGTTCTGAGGTCGTTTCGTTATTATTTCCCGCATGTCTGGGGCAAGTTTTTTGTTTAATTAGTGAAAAAAAATTATAATATCACACCAACAGTCAACAACAGAGGGAGAGGGAAGCTTCAGAAGTTTTTGGAGGTTTTTTAGCGTATTTCGCGGTCGCGTCCGCCATTAACAAATCGATTCGTTATTGTTTCGGAAATCGATTCGTTAATGTTTTGTAATTTTTTTCACATTTACGAAATTTCGTAAATACCGAACTTTTTTAAGGGAAAATTTTGTAATTATTTTAAATATCGAAACAAAAAAACCCCCCAAATACAAATCGATTTTAGAAACAAATTTTTCCGTTGTTACCCAGGCCTAATATATATATTAGGTGCCCTTTTTTTTTCAATATTTTTTCAATATTTTTTAATTTAATTATTAATTTAGTAGAATAGGGAGGAGAAATTATTATTAAGGAGGGAAGGCAGGCACTCACTCTGGCGGGCCCTCAAGTGCTGCCGCCGAGTCGGGCCCGGCTCCTCCGAAGCTAAGGTTTCAGTGCGGAATTGGGAGAAGGGGGTCCCCAAAGGCCATCTAGTCCAGCCCTCTGCTAAGGTTTGAATGCGGAATTGGAGGAAGGGGCTCCCCAAAGGCCATCTAGTCCCGCCCTCTGCTATGGTCTCAATGCAAAATTGGGAGAAGGGCTCCCCAAAGGCCATCTAGCCCAGCCCTCCGCTAAGGTTTCAGTGCGGAATTGGGAGAACGAAGCACACCCACCGCAAAGGTGAGGAAGGAGGGACGGGCCGCCTTCCCGCTGAGGGTCGCTCGCCCTCTCGCTCGCTTGCTCAGCCGGCGCCTTCCCCGCCCTCTCCTCCTCCTCCTCCTCTTTCAGGCTCTGACTGGCTAAGGAGAGGAGAGAGAGGAGAGCTCCCAGCAAGCATCTAGCCATCTTACGTATTTCCGAAATGGACGGAAATACAAAACTATTTGGCGCATGCCGTTTCGATATTTAAAAACACTTCCGGGTTTAAAAATAAATTTTGTAATCGTTTTGTAATTGCTAAAATTAACGAATATTTAACGAATTACAAAATTAACGAACGAAACCGCCCAGGCCTAATATTTATACATGGCTATCATATCTCCTCTCAGCCTTCTCTTCTTCACTAAACATGCCCAGCTCCTTAAGCCGCTCCTCATAGGGCTTGTTCTCCAGACCCTTGATCATTTTAGTCGCCCTCCTCTGGACACATTCCAGCTTGTCAATATCTCTCTTCAATTGTGGTGCCCAGAATTGGACACAATATTCCAGGTGCAGTCTAACCAAGGCGGAATAGAGGGGTAGCATTAATTCCTTAGATTTAGACACTATGCTCCTATTGATGCAGGCCAAAATCCCATTGGCTTTTTTTGCGCCACATCACATTGTTGGCTCATGTTTAACTTGTTGTCCACGAGGACTCCAAGATCTTTTTCACACATACTGCTCTCGAGCCAGGCATCCCTCATTTTGTATCTTTGCATTTTGTTTTTCCTGCCAAAGTGGAGTATCTTGCATTTGTCCCTGTTGAACTTAATTTTGTTACTTTTGGCCGATGTTTAACGATACTGTCTCAGTCTTCAACTGACTGACCCTCACCGTTCAAAAGTCTGGCCTTATATAGGGCTTTCTGGCTTTTGCACACGGCACTAATACTGCATCATCAAACTTTCTAGAATATTCTAGAATCTTCCATAGTGTAAGTCGCAACATGCATTTTTTCAACCATACGTGATCACGTGATTGCTTATATCATAAAAACTAGAGCCAATATACATTTTTTAATGTCATTTTCGTTTTCAGCACCCCAAAATCATAAAAGAACAACTATTTTCAGGCCCGCAACTTTTTCTCCGTTGAACAGTGTTATTAGTGCGTAATTCAGTGATGGGATGCACACTTCCAGCATTGAGCACATATGTCCTTAAAAGCATGTTTGATTCCCATTAAAGCAGGATTTTAATATAAGGGTGTGCCTTTCGAAATCCCCCCCAGGTACAAATGCCAACCTTGAATTAACAACATTCCTGGAAGATTGAGGCTTATAATAATATAAATGCCATCATTTGACTTGTGTTCAGGCATGAACGTTGGTTGGCAGGCCTCACGCAGATCTAGAAGTGCTTCTTTCGAAAGCCATGATAGAGAGCTGTGATGCTCAGCCTTTTGGTCAGCTGTATCTTCTAGGCCAGTGTTTCCCAAATTTTGGTCCTCCAAGTCTTTCGGACTTCAGTTCCCCAAATAGTCTGATCAACTAACAGTCATGTTAGATAGATAATGCATTGTTAGACATATATGCATTGACTTTAAGTGTTGCATGTCAGCCTGTGATTTTGTCTGATGTTCATAGTGATGCTCATGATGGGATTTATGTTCATGCTGATGCTCATGATGGGAATGATGTTTGTGTTGATGTTCATGATAGGAATGTGCCTGATGGGATTGGAGATGAGGGGCTGTTTGGGCCTAGGCTAAGATAAGAATAGAGACCTGAACTGTTTCAGGAAGATTCACAAGACCACATTCCTGGGAAAGACCTTTCACTGCTTTTCTCAGAGCAACATCAGGAGAAAATACTTCTAGAACATGGCCATATAGCCCGAAAACCTACTGTTGTGGCTGAAATGTTCCCTGATGATGAGGAAGATGGGATTCAGATTCCTGGCTCTTTTTCTGTGCCTCAGATCTCTGGGCCTGCTTCTAGGTCTTTTCTGAGGCTCCCACAGACAGTGCAACAGAATCAACACAGCGGTCCTCGGGAGAAAAGAATTTTAATGAAGGAGATAGCGAACAGGTGGGGAAGCTTTTGCCTCCTTCCCATGCTGATACTGAAAGTGCAGAAAGCCTTGATAGTGACCTGACCCGGCAGGCACGTTTTGAATTGCGGGTCAGGCGGAGTTCTCGTCTGGCCGGCAGATGAGAAGCCAGCTCGGGCCAAGGTCATCGCAATGCTTTCATGTTGGTGAGAGCATAATGTTTTGATGTTAGAAAGGTATTTAGGCTTCTTGCAAACTAAGGGAGAGCGTCAGTTCAACATAGCTTATTAGCCTGAAAGCTTCATGGAATACCTTAGTTGGAAAGCAGCATGCTTGGGATTTCTTGCATTGTGATTCTTGGGGCAATTGTATTTGCTTGTACCTTGGACTCTCTTTTGAACTTTGCCTATAGGATTGTGCCTCTTGTTTTTACCTGAAGATCTTTGGAACTATATTCTGCATTTTACCTGAATCTTTGGAACTTTGCGATGCTTATTCTTTATTTTGACTTGGATTGTTTCCTCAATAAACTATAAACTAGAGCTCTTGTATGGTGGTGTTTGGAAGCAAAGTGAAGCTTACTCTGAGTTGCAACACCTACAACAACCCAGTGATTCCAACCATTAAAGCCTCCGACAATACAGAAAACAAAGTTTTAGTAAACAGAGGCAGAGCTTTCAGAGTCTGAAGCAATCACATTGTTTACAGGAAAAGAAAGATAACAAACCGTTATCTAGTGGGAAAGTAAAAAAGAATGCTTTCCTTTCAGTTTTGGGTTCTGGAAAAGAGTTATTGTAGGGGCTCAGCTGACTGAGGTTGTTGCAGTGCCTCAAGACGAGGATTATGGTTGTGTTCAATTTCCTTCAGAGCAGAACCCTTCAGAGATTTCCATGTTGGATTTTAATGTAGATTATCAGGGGTTTGTGAGTGAAGAAGAGGGCACAGAAGAAACTACATAGAAAAGGGAGTCAGAAGATTCTGGGATTGTTAGTTTTCAAGATAGAATGCTTTCCAGACCGTCTGATGGGAACCAGCTTGGGTTGCTAGATAAAGAAAGTGAAAGGAATGTGTTAACAAGCAACCGGGAGGAATCAACCTTTGATAGAAGGGGTCAAATCTGTCAAGATCGCCACCTGCAAGGTCGAGTCAGAAGGTCTGTCAGGATAAGGGAAAAGAGGAATTTGAAGGAGAGTTCTCAAGGGAATCGGAATGCATTTTGTATAGGTCTTCTTGAATAAATATAGGGCTTTCACAGCATTGCCTTCAGTGAGTGCAACGTCGGTCACTGAAGGCAATGCTGAATGCGCTCACTGAAGGCAATGCGCAACGTCGGTGGGAGCCCCTGGTGGCTCAATGGGTTAAGCCCCTGTGCAGGCAGGACTGAAGACCGACAGGTCGCAAGTTCGAATCCAGGGAGAGGTGGATGAGCTCCCTCGGTCAGCTCCAGTTCCCCAAGAGGGGACATGAGAGAAGTCTCCCACAAGGATGATAAAAACATCAAATCATCCAGGCATCCCTGGGCAACGTCTTTGCAGACTGCCAATTCTCTCACACCAGAAGCGACTTGCAGTTTCTCAAGTCGCTCCTGACACGAGAAAAAAAAGCGCAACGTCGGTTACTGGTCAAGTCTTGTATGTATGTCCTGTCAAGATTCATGGAACTCTCTTCTCAAGACTCATGTTCAAGTTGCTGTTGGTGAATGTTTTCCTGTGTAATTCTTCTGATGATTTTGAATCTGTGTAACCTTGTTTCCTGGCTTTTCAAGAGACTTGGGACGTTATCCTTTGTGGGTTTTATGGACTATGCATTTGTGGATTTTGCTGTGGAATTAAGTATCTACAGTGCTCTCTTTGAAGGATTATATTTGCTTACCTGCTGGGTTGGATTGTTTTTAGACTTTCTTGCATAATCTTTTATTTGCCTTTTTCACCTTTTTTGATACTGCTTGCATTTATTTAATAAACTGTTTATTTGCTAAAGAACTTGGGAGTGTTTGTGGGTTCAAAGGTGTGGTTCCAGCCTTGGTGTGCGACAGTTATAATGATTCATTGGAGTGAGTTTAAGGTTAGAAGTGTTCCTGTTCTGGTGTACGACAATAAGCCCATAGTGTAATACTGGTGGAAAATACAGTTCTAATGGACATGTGGTTAAGTGTGTAATGATGTGGAACTGAAGGGACAGGCAAAAGAAGCTGAATTATGACCATGTGACAGTTGTGATGAGAGTTGTGTTGTCCCTGGCTGATGACGAGCGAGCAATAGGTATAAAAGAGAGCAACAAGTGTATGTTCTCTCTCTTGCCATGATTCTCTTGCTTCTCGTCATACATCTTTTGCTGAGTATATCTCTGTATATGCCATTGACTGATAGGAGATCCTGGGAACCTGATGTATGTGTATATAGAGCCAGGGGTGGCTTAACCCATTACGCAAAGTAAGCATTTGCAGTATAGTTGATTTTGCCCAGGGGCGCTCTTGGGGGAAAATAGACCTTGACATATGCGAGTTGTAGTTACTGGGATGTATAGTTCACATATGCGAGTTGTAGTTACTGGGATGTATAGTTCACCTACAATCAAAGAGCATTCCGAACTCCACCAATGATGGAATTGAACCAAATATGGCACACAGAACTCCCACGACGAACAGAAAATATATATCAGTGATTGATTGGGGGTGGGGGGCAAAATACTGTTTGCTTACAGTTGAAAATTACCTAGGGCTGCCTCTGAAAATTACCTAGAGCTGTACATTAAGATTAAAGCCTCCACTGTGAGTTTTAATGAAAACTGAGTCAAAGATTTTTCTTAAACAGTGAGTAGTACGAGGTCAGGCTATGCAGTAAAACTCTGCTGACAACTGATAAGGACTCTGCTATGTATGGGATTATTTTTCTAGCTTGCCTCTGAGACAATCAGTCCAGTGAGCAGCGTATTTAGGGAGAGCATGATTGGCAGGAGAAAACTATAAATCACGCACCTATTCTGCCTTTGGCAAGTCAGGTATTATGGGGACTGAAGTACAAAACATTTGGAGGATCATTGCTCTAGACCAGGAGTGTCAAATGCATTTCCATGGAGGGCCATATCAGCCTTATGGTTGCCTTCAAAGAGATGTTGAATCCGTTGAATCCATTATTATGTTTATTATGATGATGTTTACGTATATGTTTACCTTGCTTTTTCTCCCCACAAATGAGACTCAAAGCAGCTTACACTAAAAGCATTTCAATACAATTTAAAATCCATAATAATAATAATAATAATAATAAACAAATAATAGTAATAAACAAATAATAAACAAACAAAATTAAACATCAATGGTATTAATTAAAAATTATCAGTTAAAATCCATAAAGCTCATTTAAAACTTATTCAAAGCTAAAATCACAGCAGCACCTGGCTTGATCTTACAAGCCTGTAATAGCCAATCCATCTCTGTTTCTCTCAATGTTGCTCATGTAATCTTTCTCTGGAGCGCTTTGTGTATCTTATTTCCATAGGCTGAACATGGAGAGCCTTGAGCTTCCTCCGCCGTATCGCTTCCCCCTGAAAAACAAGGAGCTTTTCTGCAAATCCTGTGGCACGTGGAGGGAACAACCTGTACCCCTCTCGTTTGAGCTTAAATGGATTCACCAGAGGGTTGTTTTAATTGCTTTACACATGTTAAGCCAAGTGTCTTTAAACCAAGGTGTAATTATCTTGTGCCTGAGCAATTTCCTCCTTGTGTCTGTTACGCTCCTTAAGCGAAAGCGTACACTCCCAGGAAGACAGAGCCAGGCAAATCAATGCATCATGTTGTTGTTGATGATGATGGTGATGATGATGATGATTAGATACACAGCAAGATTAGTACACAGCAAACACAATCACTATATAGGCTTTTGTATTCGATCACACGTCAGACCCTTCTCAAGTGTCTAGGACGAATAATGTGTGCAGATCTGAGTAAGGTGGCCTTTTGCAGCTGACAGATGGGTTGTTGTAGGTTTTTTCAGGCTATATGGCCATGATCTAGAGGCATTCTCTCCTGACGTTTTGCCTGCATCTATGGCAAGCATCCTCAGAGGTTGTGGGGTTTGTTGTCGAAGGTTTTCATGGCTGAACTCACTGGGTCGTTGTAGGTTTTTTTTTGGGCTATAGGGCCATGTTCTAGAGGCATTCTCTCCTGACATTTCGCCTGCATCTATGGCAAGCATCCTCAGAGGTAGTGAGGTCTGTTGGAAGTAGGAAAATGGGTTTATATATCTGTGGAAAGACCAGGGTGGGACAAAGGACTCTTGTCTGCTGAATCCTACCTGCATGACCGTATCTCCGTTTACGAACCCACGCACTCACTTCGTTCATCTGGAGAGGCCCTGCTTGTGATCCCGCCAGCATCGCAGGCGCGTTTGGTGGGGACACGAGACAGGGCCTTTTCTGTGGTGGCCCCCCGACTCTGGAACACCCTCCCCAAAGATCTTAGACAGGCCCCTACATTGGCAGTCTTTAGAAAGAGCTTGGAGACCTGGCTGTTCCGATGTGCCTTCCCAGATTAGGAATCTCCAATACCAAGTCCCAGAAGCACTTTACTAGAACTAAGATTGCTGCACACCGCACACTGCACTTGCCCTATAAGCCTTATATACCACCTGTCACATCAGCACTTTTAATTCTGTACCCATTACTCTGGCCCGGCCCAGTTTTATTGTGTCTTAGTGTATTGTTTATTGCTTGTTGTTTATATTGCTTTAATTGTTTTTAATTAGCTTTAGGTTTGTATTGTTATGTTGTGTATTGAGGCCTTGGCCTTTGTAAGCCGCATCGAGTCCTTCGGGAGATGCTAGCGGGGTACAAATAAAGATAATAATAATAATAATAATAATAATAATAATAATAATAGTGTGAATGTTTCAACTGACCACCTTGATTAGCATTTGATGGCCTGGCAGTGCCTGGAGCAATCTTTTGTTGAGAGGTGATTAGATGTCCCTGATTGTTTCCCCTCTGTTGTTTTGCTGTTTTAGTTTTAGAGTTTTTTTAATACTGGTAGCCAGATTTTGTTCATTTTCATGGTTTCCTCCTTTCTGTTGAAATTGTCCACATGCTTGTGGATTTCAATGGCTTCTCTGTGTAGTCTGACATGGTGATTGTGAGAGTGGTCCAGCATTTCTGTGTCAAGGTGGTCAGTTGAAACATTCACACCTAGCTCCAGCAGACAAGAGTCCTTTGTCCCACCCTGGTCATTCCACAGATATATAAACCCATTTTCCTACTTCCAACAGACCTCACTACCTCTGAGGATGCTTGCCATAGATGCAGGCGAAACGTCAGGAGAAAATGCCTCTAGAACATGGCCATATAGCCCGGAAAACCTACAACAACCCATATTAATGTATTTCCTATTTGTATACTACTGTTTCCCTGGAGACTAGGATGCGGAACAATGGCTTCAAACTACAAGAAAGGAGATTCCATCTGAACATGAGGAAGAACTTCCTGACTATGAGAGCCATTCAGCAGTGGAACTCTCTGCCCCGGAGTGTGGTGGAGGCTCCTTCTTTGGAAGCTTTTAAACAGAGGCTGGATGGCCATCTGTCAGGGGTGATTTGAATGCAATATTCCTGCTTCTTGGCAGGGGGTTGGACTGGATGGCCCATGAGGTCTCTTCCAACTCTTTGATTCTATGATTCTATGATTCTATTATTATTATTATTATTATTATTATTATTATTATTATTGAAACACAACAATATGAGTCTGCAGCAGACACTCTGCTGCCTGTTGAATTGGATCACACGTCGGACATTTCCCAAATGTCTAGGACTGTGTGATGTATCGGCGAATGATGTGGGCAGATTCCAGTAAGGTGGTCTTTTGCACCTGACAGATGATAATTTTGTTAGTGTTGATTGTGTTTAAGTGCAGGCCAAGGTCTTTAGGCACTGCACTCAGTGTGCCTAATTCTTCTTATTATTGTTATTGTTATTATGCATACATTCCCAAGAGGATGGAAGTAGCAAATTCTATCATCGTCATCATCATCAAAGCATACACTTCCAAGAATTTGGAGCCAGGCAAATCCACACAAACCTTATATTATTATTTGAAAAACAACAAGATTAGTACACAGCAAACAAGATCACTCTGCTGGCTGTTATATTGGATCACATGTTGGACCCTTCCCAAGTATCTAGGACTGTGTGATGTATCGGCGAATGATGTGTGCAGATCCCAATAAGGTGGCCTTTTGCACCTGACAGATGGTGATTTTGTTAGTGTTGATTGTGTTTAAGTGCAGGCCAAGGTCTTTAGGCACTGCACCCAGTGTGCTGATCAACACTGGGACCCCCTTGACTGGCTTGTGCCAGAGTCTTTGCAGTTCGATCTTTAAATCCTCATATTGTGGCAGCTTTTCCAGTTGTTTCTCTTCAATCCTGCTGTTGCCTAAGATTGCAACATCGACGATCCATACTTGGTTTTTTAACATGATTGTGAGGTCAGGAGTATTGAGCTCCAAAACTCTGTAAGTCAGAAGTTCCAGAATAGTTTGATGTGTTCATTTTCTGCAAGTTTTTTCCAGCTTGTGATCCCACCAGTTCTTTGTCGCAGGCAGATGGTGTTTGTGGCACAGGTTCCAATGAATTATCTGAGCAACGGTGTTATGCCTCTGCTTGTAGTCTCTGCGCAATCTTCTTGCAGCAGCTGAGGATGTGATCTATTGTTTCATCTGCTTCCTTGCAGAGTCTACATTTGGGATCTGTCGTTGACTTTTCAATTCTGACTGTGATGGCATTGCTTCGAATGGCTTGTTCTTGGGCTGCCAGAATCAGGCCCTCCTTTGTCTCCTTTTTCAAAGTTCTATTTGTGAGTCACAGCCATGTGTTTTCTTTGTCCATTTGGCTCTCAATTTCCCACAGGAACTGTCCATGGAGAGCCTTCTTTTGCCAGTTTTCTCTTCTGCTCTAGATTGTATTTTTACGGTATTCCCTCTTTGTCTTTTGCACGTGAAGCAATTTTCTCTTATTGACATCCATCATTGTTGATTCTTGACTGCCTTTCACATATTCTGCCAGTGTATTATTATTATTATTATTATTATTATTATTATTATTATTATTACGCATACACTCCCAAGAAGATGGAGCCAGGCAAATCCACATGACTTTGATTATTATTATTATTATTATTGTCATCATCATCATCTTCATTATCCTCAGAAACCATTATTAGATTGCCTTTGACTGGGTCTTCATATATTGGAAAATATATTAAAACATGCATCAGTTTACCTGCAATTTTAGACTAGATCTTACTCCTGAATAGATTTCCATTGTTTTGTGATCCTATGAACCTACAATTTAGGAGAATGGCTCCCTCTTGTGCCTAGGAATTGCTCTTCTAATATTTCTCCTTCATTGGGTTCTAATATTTCTCCTTCATATATTGGGTATGGGCAAACCCAGATGCGGCCCCTTGGGCTCTTTTCTCAGGCCCTCCTCTCTCTCATCATCCTATCCTTCCTTCCATCACTTTTCCTTCCTCCTTCCCTCCCTTTTTTTCCTTCCCTTCCACCCTTTCATTCTTCCTTGCTTCCCTCTTTCTCCTCCCTTCCTTCTTTTCCTTTTGTCTTTCTTTCCTTCCCTCTTTCCTCTCTTCCCCTCCCTCTTTCTCTCTCCTTCCTTCCCTTCCATCCTTCTCTCCTTCCTTGCTTATCTTTCTTCCTTCCCTTTCCCTTCCTTCCTTCCTTCCTTCCTTCCTTCCTTCCTTCCTTCCTTCCTTCCTTCCTTCCTTCCTTCCTTCCTTCCTTCCTTTCTTCCTTTCTCCCTCCCTCCCTTCCTTCCTTCCCTCCTTTCCCTCCCTCTTTCTCTTTCCTCCTTCCCTTCCACATTTTCATCCTTCCTTCCTTCTCTCCCTCTTTCTCCTTCCTTCCTTCCTTCCTTCCTTCCTTCCTTCCTTCCTTCCTTCCTTCCTTCCTTCCTTCCTTCCTTCCTTCCCTTTTGTCTTTCTTTCCTTCTTTCTTTTATTATTCCCTTCCTTCCTTCCATCCTTCTATTCCTGTCTCCCTTCTCTTTTTCTTTCCTCACTCCCTCCCTCCCTTTTGTCTCTCCTTCCTTCTGTTTCCTTCCTCCTTCCCTTCCTTCCTTCCTTCCTTCCTTTCTTCCTTCCACCCATCCATCCATCCATCCATCCTTCTATTCCTGTATCCCTTTCTTCTCTTTTTCCTTCCTCCCTCTCTCCCTCCCTCCCTTCCTCCCTCCCTCCCTTCCTTCCTTCCACTCTTTCACCCTTCCTTCCTTCCCCTTGTCTTTCCTTCCTTCCTTCCTTTCTTCTTCCTTCCCTCCCTCCCTCCCTCTGTCCCTTTTGTCTCTCCTTCCTTCTCTTTCCTTCCTCCTTCCCTTCCTTCCATTCCTTCTATTCCTGTATCCCCTTTATCTCTTTTTCCTTCCTCCTTCCCTCCCTCTCTACCTCCCTCTCTCTCTTCCTTCCTTCCACTCTTTCCCCCTTCCTTCCTTCCCCTTTGTCTTTCCTTCCTTCCTTCTTTATTCCTTCCCTCCCTCCCTTCTCTCTTCCCTTCCTTCCTTCCTTCCTTCCTTCCTTAGAATCACAGAATCATAGAATCAAAGAGTTGGAAGAGACCTCATGGGCCATCCAGTCCAACCCCATTCTGCCAAGAAGCAGGAATATTGCATTCAAATCACCCCTGACAGATGGCCATCCAGCCTCTGTTTAAAAGCTTCCAAAGAAGGAGCCTCCACCACACTCCGGGGCAGAGAGTTCCACTGCTGAACGGCTCTCACAGTCAGGAAGTTCTTCCTCATGTTCAGATGGAGTCTCCTCTCTTGTAGTTTGAAGCCATTGTTCTGCGTCCTAGTCTCCAAGGAAGCAGAAAACAAGCTTGCTCCCTCCTCCCTGTGGCTTCCTCTCACATATTTATACATTATCCTGGGTAACAACGGAAAAATTTGTTTCTAAAATCGATTCGTTTTTTGGGGGTTTTTGCGTT
>NW_026847993.1:9038346-9170846 GCF_025583915.1 Anolis sagrei ordinatus | reverse complement strand
GCCGCTCCTCATAGGGCTTGTTCTCCAGATGCTTGATCATTTTAGTCGCCCTCCTCTGGACACATTCCAGCTTGTCAATATCTCTCTTGAATAGTGGTGCCCAGAATTTATTTATTTATTTATTTATTTACTGCATTTATTGACCGCCGCTCTCAGCCCTAGGGCGACTCGCGGCGGTGCACAACATATAAAAACAGTTTACAAAAGGGCAAAACAGGGAATCAATACAACAATAATACACTATAATCTAGTTACACTAAATAATCCGCTCCGTCACATCATAGAATCATAACCAATATCGTAATCCGTATTCCGTTCCAGTTGTCAATTACCAGTTGCCGTAGCGCTCAGTTGAATGCCTTCTCAAATAGCCAGGTCTTCAGGCTCTTCGGAAGGACAGAAGGGAAGGCGCCTGTCTGATGTCAGCAGGGAGGTCGTTCCACAGCCGGGGGGCCACCACCGAGAAGGCCCTTTCTCTCGTCCCCGCCAGACGTGCCTGTGAAGCAGGCGGGATCGAGAGAAGGGCCTCCCCAGACACAATATTACAGATGTGGTCTAACCAAAACAGAATAGAGGGGTAGCATTACTTCCCTAGATCTAGACACTATGCTCCTATTGATGCAGGCCAAAATCCTCTCTTGTAGTTTGAAGCCATTGTCCCATTGCGTCCTAGTCTCCAGGGAAACAGAAAACAAGCTTGCTCCCTCCTCCCTGTGACTTCCCCTCACATGAGTGACATGCCATCATGTCATAGAATCATAGAACCAAAGAGTTGGAAGAGACCTCATGGGCCATCCAGTCCAACCCCATTCTGCCAAGAAGCAGGAATATTGCATTCAAACCTCCCCTGACAGATGACCATCCAGCCTCAGTTTAAAAGCCTCCAAAGAAGGAGCCTCCACCACACTCCGGGGCAGAGAGTTCCACTGCTGAACAGCTCTCACAGTCAGGAAGTTCTTCCTCATGTTTAGGTGGAATGTTCTTTCCTGTAGTTTGGAGCCATGGCTCCATTGCGTCCTAGTCTCCAAGGAAGCAGAAAACAAGCTTGCTCCCTCCTCCCTGTGGCTTCCTCTCACATATTTATACATGGCTATCATGTCTCCTCTCAGCCTTCTCTTCTTCAGGCTAAACATGTCCAGCTCTTTAAGCCACTCCTCATAGGGATTGTTCTCCAGATAGAATCATAGAATCATAGAATCCTAGAGTTGGAAGAGACCTCATGGGCCATCCAGTCCAACCCCATTCTGCCAAGAAGCAGGAATATTGCATTCAAAGCACCCCTGACAGATGGCCATCTAGCCTCTGTTTAAAAGCTTCCAAAGAAGGAGCCTCCACCACACTTCAGGGCAGAGACTTCCACTGCTGAACAGCTCTCACAGTCAGGAAGAAGTTCCTAATGTTTAGGTGGAATGTCTTTTCCTGTAGTTTGGAGCCATTGTTCCATTGTGTCCTAGTTTCCAGGGAGCAGAAAACAAGCTTGCTCCCTCCTCCCTGTGACTTCCTCTCAAATATTTATACATGGCTATCATGTCTCCTTTCTCAGCCTTCTCTTTTTCAGGCTAAACATGCCCAGCTCTCCAAGCCGCTCCTCATAGGGATTGTTCCTCAGACCCTTGATCATTTTAGTCATCCTTCTTGTCAACATCTTGGGTAAGTCACACACTCTCAGTCCCAAAGGCAAAAGCTGAGACAAGTTAATTGAGCTAGAAATGACTTGAAGGCACACAACTATAAACAATATGTTGTAGTTGCAAGTGAAGGAAGAAAAGAGGTAGTAAAGGAAGAAAGGAGAGAAAGTAGAAGGAAAAGAAAAGGGGGAAAGAAGGAAAGAGGTAGAGAAGGAAGGAAGGAGAGAAGGAAAGAAAAAAAGGGAAGAAAAGAGGGAGAGAAGGAAGGAGGGAAAGAAGGAGAGAAGGAAATAAGGAAAAAGGAAAGAAGGGTGGAAGCAAAAAATGAAGGAAGGAAGGAAAGAGGTAGAGAAGGAAGGAAGGAGAGAAGAAAAGAAGAAAAGGGAAGGAAGGAAAAGAAGAAATGAAGGAAGGAGGGGAAGAAGGAGAGAAAGAGTGAGGGCCTAGGTAATTTTCGTCAGTAAACAAACAGTATTCCCCCCCCCCCCCCCAACCAATCACTGATATATATTTTCTGTTCGTCGTGGGAGCTCTGTGTGCCATATTTGGTTCAATTCCATCATTGGTGGAGTTCAGAATGCTCTTTGACTGTAGGTGAACTATACATCCCAGTAACTACAACTTGCATATGTCAAGGTCTATTTTCCCTCAAGAGCAGCCCTGGGCTAAATCAACTATACTGCAAATGTATTGTCGAAGGCTTTCATGGCCGGAATCCATGGGTTGTTGTAGGTTTTTCCGGGCTATATGGCCATGTTCTAGAGGCAATTTTTTCTCCTGACGTTTCGCCTGCATCTATGGCAAGCATCCTCAGAGGTAATGGGGATGCTTTACCCCTGGGGGATGCATTACCTCTGAGGATGCTTGCCATAGATGCAGGCGAAACGTCAGGAGAAAAATTGCCTCCAGAATATGGCCATATAGCCCGGAAAAACCTACAACAACCCATATACTGCAAATGCTTACTTTGCGTAAGGGTTGAAACAGGTAAAACGTTTCTATGTATCTGTGCAAGATTTGAGTCTTCGGCTGCATCTACACTGTTAAATTAATGCAGTTTGATACCACTTTCAATTGCCATGAGTCGGTGCTATGAAACTTTGGGAGTTGGTTTCTTGTCTGGTTTCTCACCAAATGACAAATACTCAGATTCCATAGCAATGAGTCATAGTGGTAAAAGTGGTGCCAAACTGGATTAATTCAACTGTGTAGATCCAAGTATAGCACACATCAGAACTTTAAAAAGTGGATACATCTTCTATAGTAATCTCTAGCGAGGATTAAAAATGTTGGGAAATTGCATTGGCCTTTCCAAACCTGCCTTTTGACCACTCTAGGACTATTAATCTTCCTTCCCGCTCTTAGCCGAAAGCATCCGAAGTCGCTTCCATATCAGTGTATGGGACTGACTTCCCTTGAGACCTCTCCGTGAATAATCTGTCACTCCGGCTATCGCTCCATGCCGTGTTCTTGCCATGAGAAAATTGGAGATGCCGCCTTTTGGGGGCCAAGCTGACAAAGAAGTCGGCAACGGAGCCCAGATCGACCGCCTGAAAGAATCCAAAGAAACCCCTTTGCTGCACTCTGTTGCTTCTGCGGCAAAGCAAGGCTTCGGTTAACATGCAGACGAGTCAACAAAGCTTGGCCATTTTCAGTTTAATAAGCTCCGTGACAGCAATCCAGCTAATTAGACCAGGATTCCCAGATGAGAGAAGGAAGCTGTTTATCGCCTTCTTGCAACAAGCTGCAAGAGCATCCCAAGTGTCTTTGTTTTTAACTTTTTGGTGGTCTTCCAAGCCCATCCAGAGCCAAGACTTGCTCAAGATCTTGCAAAAGCAAATATTTCAAGATGCCTGGGGCCCGGATATCTGAGGTACAATATTTATTTATTTATTTATTTACTATTCTTGTATACTGCTGTATCTCAAGCCCGAGGGCGACTCACAGCGGTTTCCAGACAGCAAACAGCAAGGACAATAAAAACAGCAATAATTAATATACAAAACAGTTAAATTACACATTTCCATTACTAGCTAATAAACCAACATCAATACACAGTTATCACAATCGCCTCATCATCCAAGCGTGATCCAAATTCGTCGTCCATTGTTCCGTTCCTATGTTCAAATTACCAGAATTGCACTGAATTACTCAAACGCCTGCACAAACATCCAGGTCTTCAACTTTCTACGGAATGTCATGAGAGATGGTGCCAGCCTAACATCTACAGGAAGGGCGTTCCACAGCCGAGGAGCCACCACCGAGAAGGCCCTATCTCTCGTCCCCGCCAACCGTGCTTGAGAGGCTGGCGGGATCGAGAGCAGGGCCTCCCCGGAAGATCTCAAAGTCCAGGTGGGTTCATAGGCCGAGATGCGGTCAGATAGGTATCTTGGGCCGGAACCGTTTAGGGCTTTATAGGCCAGTACCAACACCTTGAATTGGGCCCGGTAGCAAATCGGCAGCCAGTGGAGCTGGTGCAACAGGGGGGTTGTGTGCTCCCTGCGCTCCGCTCCTGTTAGAATCATGGCTGCCGCGCGTTGGACTAGTTGCAGCTTCCGGGCCGTCTTCAGGGGCAGCCCCACGTAGAGAGCATTGCAGTAGTCTAGGCGGGATGTGACAAGAGCGTGTACCACCGTGGCCAAGTCAGACTTCCCAAGATACGGGCGCAGCTGGCGCACGAGCCTGAGCTGTGCAAATGCTCCCCTGGTCACCGCCGAGACCTGGGGCTCCAGGCTCAGCGACGAATCCAGGGTCACACCCAAGCTGCGAACCTGTGTCTTCAGAGGGAGTGCGACCCCATCCAACACAGGCTGTAACCCTATACCCTGTTCGGCCTTGCGACTGACCAGGAGTACCTCTGTCTTGTCTGGATTCAACTTCAATTTGTTCGCCCTCATCCAGACCGTCACAGCAGCCAGGCACCGGTTCAGGACCTCGACAGCCTCCTTAGTAGCAGGTGGAAAGGAGTGACAGAGTTGGACATCATCTGCGTACAGGTGACACTGTACCCCGAAACTCCGGATGATCTCACCCAGCTTTTGCAAGATCCTCATAGAGCTATGAGCAAGGGACTTTTCCATCTAATTTGAAACAGGCTGTGGTTCGTCCACTCCTCAAAAAGGCTTCCCTTGACTCCATGGTGCTGAACAATTACAGACCGATCTCCAACCTCCCTTTTTTGGGCAAGGTGCTGGAGCGGATGGTCGCCTCCCAGCTCCAGGGCTTTTTGGATAACATCAACTACCTAGATCAGTCACAGTCTGGTTTCAGGCCTGGTCACGGCACTGAAACAGCCTTGGTCGCCTTGGTGGATGACCTCCGTAGAGAGCTGGACAGGGGGAGTGTGACTCTGTTGGTTCTCTTGGACATCTCAGCGGCTTTCGATACCATCGATCATGGTATCCTTCTGGGACGACTCTCTGGGATGGGTCTCGGGGGCACGGTTCTGTCGTGGCTTCGGTCCTTCCTGGAGGGACGAACCCAGATGGTGAAGCTGGGAGACGCCTGCTCGGACCCCTGGCCTTTGACCTGTGGGGTCCCGCAAGGCTCTATTCTGTCTCCCATGCTTTTTAACATCTACATGAAACCGCTGGGAGAGGTCATCCGGAGTTTTGGAGTTAGGTGCCACCTCTATGCAGATGACACACAACTCTACTACTCCTTTCCACCTAATTCCAAGGAGGCCTCTCGGGTGCTGGACGAGTGCCTGGCCGCTGTGTCTATCTGGATGAGGAGGAACAAGCTGAAGATCAATCCCGACAAGACAGAAGGTCCTCCTGGTCGATCGTAAACCGGATCGGGGTATAGGGTGGCAACCTGTGTTGGACGGGGTTACACTCCCCCTGAAGCCACAGGTCCGCAGTTTGGGAGTCCTCTTGGACTCATCGCTTACGCTTGAGGCTCAGGCATCGGCGGTGTCCGGGAGGGCTTTTGCACAACTGAGACTTGTGCGCCAGCTGCGTCCAACCTCGCGAAGGCTGATCTGGCCGGGGTGGTCCATGCCTTGGTCACCTCTAGATTGGATTACTGCAATGCGCTCTACGTTGGGCTGCCCTTGAAAACGGCTCGGAAATTCCAACTGGTCCAACGGGCAGCAGCCAGGATGTTAACCGGGGCTCATTACAGAGAGAGGTCAACCCTCCTGTTTAAGGAGCTCCACTGGCTGCCGTTTATTTTCCGAGCCCAATTTAAGGTGCAGGTGCTTACCTACAAAGCCCTGACGGTTTGGGACCACCCTACCTGCGTGACCGCATCTCCGTCTACGAGCCCACACGTTCACTTCAGTCATCTGGTGAGGCCCTGCTCGTGATCCCGCCTGCGTCGCAAGCGCGCTTGGTGGGGACGCGAGACAGGGCCTTTTCTGTGGTGGCCTCCCCGACTTTGGAACGCCCTCCCAAAAGATCTTAGACAGGCCCCTACATTGGCAGTCTTCGGAAAGAACCTGAAAACCTGGCAGTTCCGATGTGCCTTTTCAGATTAGGAACCTCAACACCAAGTCCCAGATGCACTTTAGTAGAACCACGATCACTGCACACCGCACACTGCACTTATTTTATAATCCTATATTCCTCCCGCAATATCCTGTACCCACTACTACTTTTAATCCTGTACCCACTACTCTGGCCGGCCCAGTTTTAATAATTGTTTCGATGCATTGTTACTGTTATTGTTTACTCTGCTTAACTGTTTTTAATTTGCTTTATGTATTGTATTGTTGTATTGTGTTCTGAGGCCTTGGCCTATGTAAGCCGCATCAAGTCCCTCGGGAGATGCTAGCGGGGTACAAATAAAATAATAATAATAATAATAATAATAATAATAATAATAATAGAGTTGGAAGAGACATCATGGGCTATCCAGTCCAATCCCATTCTGCCAAGAAGCAGGAAAATTGCATTCAAAGCACACCCGACAGATGGTCATCCAGCCTCTGCTTTAAAGCATCCAAAAAGGAGCCCCTGGGTAATTTTCAATGGTAAGCAAACAGTATTTTGGCACCCGCCCCCCCAACCAATCACTGATATATATTTTCTGTTTGCCATGGGAGTTCTGTGTGCCATATTTGGTTCAATTACATCATTGGTGGAGTTCAGAATGCTCTTTGATTGTAGGTGAACTATACATCCCAGTCAGGGGCGGCTCAACCCATTACGCAAAGTAAGCATTTGCAGTATAGTTGATTTTGCCCAGGGGTGCTCTTGAGGCGCTCTTGGGGGAAAATAGACCTTGACATATGTGAGTTGTAGTTACTGGGATGTATAGTTCACCTACAATCAAAGAGCATTCTGAACTCCACCAATGATGGAATTGAACCAAATATGGCACACAGAACTCCCACGATGAACAGAAAATATATATCAGTGATTGGTTGGGGGAGGGGGGGGCAAAATACTGTTTGCTTATAGTTGAAAATTATCTAGGGCCACCTCTGATCCCAGTAACTACAACTCGCATGTGTCAAGGTCTATTTTCCCCCAAGAGCGCCTTAAGAGCACTCCTGGGCAAAATCAACTATACTGCAAATGCTTACTTTAGGTAATGGGTTGAGCCTCCTCTGCCTCCACCACACTCTAGAGCAAAGAGTTCCACTGCTGAACGGCTCTCACAGTCAGGAAGTTCTTCCTCGTGTTCAGATGGAATCTCCTTTCTTGTAGTTTGAAAGCCATTGTTCCGCGTCCTAGTCTCCAGGGAAGCAGAAAACAAGCTTGCTCCCTCCTCCCTGTGGCTTCCTCTCACATATTTATACATGGCTATCATATCTCCTCTCAGCCTTCTCTTCTTCAGGCTAAACATGCCCAGCTCCTTAAGCTGCTCCTCATAGGCTTGTTCTCCAGACCCTTGATCATTTTAGTCGCCCTCCTCTGGACACATTCCAGCTTGTCAATATCTCTCTTCAATTGTGGTGCCCAGAATTGGACACAATATTCCAGGTGTGGTCTAACCAAAGCGTAATAGAGGGGTAGCATGACTTCCCTAGATCTAGACACAATGCTCCTATTGATTGAAGGGAGATGTTGACAAGAGAAGGGCAACTCAAATGATCAAAGGTCTTGAGAACAAGCCCTATGAGGAGTGGCTTAAAGAGCTGGGCATGTTGATCCTGAGGAAGAGAAAGCTGAGAGGAGACATGATAGCCATGTATAAATATGTGAGAGGAAGCCACAGGGAGGAGGGAGCAAGCTTGTTTACTGCTTCCATGGAGACTAGGACAAGGAACAATGGCTTCAAACTACAAGAGAGGAGATTCCATCTGAACATGAGGAAGAACTTCCTGACTGTGAGAGCCGTTCAGCAGTGGAACTCTCTGCCCCGGAGTGTGGTGGAGGCTTCTTCTTTGGAAGCTTTTAAACAGAGGCTGGATGGCCATCTGTCGGGGTGATTTGAATGCAATATTCCTGCTTCTTGGCAGAATGGGGTTGGACTGGATGGCCCATGAGGTCTCTTCCAACTCTTTGATTCTATGATTCTATTATTTATTTATTTACTTACCAGAGCATTTATATGTATATAGATTATGTTGTTGCTTGTGCTTTTGGTTTTTATTTTGTTGTAATTTGTTGTTCGGGCTTGGCCTCATGTAAGCTGCCCCGAGTCCCCATTGGGGGAGATGGTGGCGGGTATAAAGATTATTATTATTATTATTATTATTATTATTATTATTATTATTAACCCTGCAATGATGTAATACAGAGCATTGGATTATGGCTCTGGAGACCAGAGTTCAATTCCCGCTTAGCCATGTAGAAGAGGTGTGTGTGTTAAAGTGAATCATTTAGTATTTCAGTAGTATTTCTTGTGTCAGGGCAGCCAGTCAATCATATTACATTTCTAACAGAACAAAGCAAACAAACAGAGAAAATACAAAATGTGTGAGTTTGTAGTTGATTAAATGTCCTTTGAGCAGTATCTGGCCACTTGGAGTGCTTCTGGTGTTGCCGCAAGAAGGTCCTCCATGTGCATGTGGCTGGGCTCAGGTTGCATTGCAGCAGGTGGTCAGTGGTTTGCTCTTCTCCACACTCGCATGTCGTGATTCCGCTTTGTAGCCCCATTTCCTGAGGTTGGCTCTGCATCTTGTGGTGCCAGAGCGCAGTCTGTTCAGCGCCTTCCAAGTCGCCCAGTCTTCTGTGTGCCCAGGGGGAAGTCTCTCATTTGGTATCAGCCATTGATTGAGGTTCTGGGTTTGAGCCTGCCACTTTTGGACTCTCGCTTGCTGAGGTGTTCCAGCGAGTGTCTCTGTAGATCTTAGAAAACTATTTCCTAGATTTAAGTTGTTGACGTGCTGGCTGATACCCAAACAGGGGATGAGCTGGAGATGTCTCTGCCTTGTTCCTTTCACTATTGGCTGCCACTTCCAATGTCAGGTGGTGCAATACTGGCTAAGCAGTGTAATTTCTCCAGTGGTGTAGGGCGCAGACATCCCGTGATAATGTACCCTGTCTCATTAAGAGCCACATCCACTGTTTTAGTGTGGTGAGATGTGTTCCACACTGGGCATGCATACTCAGCAGCAGAGTAGCACAGTGCAAGGGCAGATGTCTTCACTGTATCTGGTTGTGATCCCCAGGTTGTGCCAGTCAGCTTTCGTATGATATTATTTCTAGCACCCACTTTTTGCTTGATGTTCAGGCAATGCTTTTTGTAGGTCAGAGCACGGTCCAAAGTGACTCCCAGGTATTTGGGTGTGCTGCAATGCTCCAGTGGGATTCCTTCCCAGGTGATCCTCAGAGCTCGGGATGCTTGTCTGTTCTTGAGATGAAAGGCACATGTCTGTGTTTTAGATGGATTAGGGATCAGCTGGTTTTCCCTGTAATAGGCAGCAAGAGCACCTAGAGCTTCGGAAAGCTTCTGTTCAACCATCTCAAAGCTCCCTGCTTGAGCAGTAATGGCACGATCATCAGTAGTGACATTTTGGGTGTTGGATTTATGGTGCCTTGTCCTTTTTAGGACAATCCCTGTAGGGAGTGCAGAAGATGGCATAGATCACGTTGGAAAGATAAACAGCAGAATAAACCCCCAATAGAATATTTTCTGTGACATCTTTAGCATCCTGTAATGTTGTTGCTGAAACAGATGTGGGGTAAAAATGGAGAGTTGATTGGACTTGACACTTTTAATGGAAGTCATTTTCACACTCCCTTGTCTTGTTATGAGAAAGCCTGTTCCTTGTTTTGAGCAGTTACACTGCACATAATGTTTTCTCCAAGCTTAACCAAGCTATTGGGTCTCACTTCTATTTTATTGTGTCACCATGCAATTCGTCACATTGGGGATGGGGAGGAAACCCAGATAGTACCTGGATGCGGCTCCAAGTCCAAAAAAATATTAAAGGGGAACATTGGGCTGGTGTGAACTGTTTAAAAAAACAATATTAAAGGAGATCATTGTAACTTGAGTTGATGTTGATTCTAGTGTTGCAACTCAGAGTAGGCTTCACCTTGCTTCCAAACACCACCACACAAGAGCTGTAGTTCTATAGTTTATTGAGGAAAAAATCCAAGTCAAAATAAAGTATAAATAAAGAATAAGGTTAAATGAAGAATATAGTTCCAAAGGCCTTCAGGTAAAAACAGGAGACACAATCCTATGGGCAAAGTTCAAACCAGAGTCCCAGGTACAAGCAATGAAACAATTGCCCCATTAATCACAATGCAAGAAATCCCAAGCGTACTGCTTTCTAGGCTAAGGTTATTCTATGAAGCTTCCAGGCTAGTAAGCTACATTGAACTGACGCTTTCTCAGAGTTTGCAAAAAACCTAAATATCTTTCTAATATGAAAACATTAGGCTCTCATCATCATAAAAGCATTGCGACGACCTTTCACTGAGCTGGCTTCTCGTCTGCTGGCCAGACGAGGACTCTGCCTGACCCGGAGATTAAGGTGAGCTTGCCGGGTCAAGTCACTATCTACACTTTCGGTATCAGCGTGGGAAGGCACCTGCTTGCTATCTCCTTCGTTAAAATTCCTTTCTGGTGAAAACAGCTGTGTTGACACTGCACTGTCTGTGGGAGCCTCAGAAGCAGGCCCAGAGATTTGAGGCACAGACAAAGAGCCAGGAAGCTGAATCCCAGCAGGAATCTGAAGCCCATCATCCTCGTCGTCAGAAAACAGCTCAGCCACAACATCTAGCTTGAGTTAATATCAATTGTAAACACATTTATTTATTTATATTTATTTACAGTATTTATATTCCGCCCTTCTCACCCCGCAGGGGACTTTGGATGGATTGCAATGCATGGCAAACATTCAATGCCATTTAGACATGCAACATATAGATAAACAGAAGAAATTTAACATATTGAGGATATGCTCGATTCTGGCCACAGGGGGGAGCTATTGTTTCACTGTGCACTTGTGACACCGAGTCCTTGATGGAGTACTTCCTCATTCTTTCACATGCTGCTGGAAAGTTTTATGGTGTCGTAAATTAGTTAAATCAGCCTCCCCGCATAAAGCAGTCCGTAAATTTCCTACTTGACAGATGCAACTTTGTTGCACTCCTGATCAGGAGACCGAGCCCTCTTGTCATTAATACACTACACCTTGGTTTAGGAAAAATGCAATCTTTTTTGAATGATGAATATAAAATAGAATGAAGTCCAAAGGTAAAAAAGCCAAAATGAAAAAACAAAACAAAAACAAACAGCAATGTCCAGAAAGCTTTCAGGAAATCCAAAGCAGTAATGTCCAGAACTCTCAATAGAAATCCATGAACAGATTAACAGATTGCTAATCTCACTTGAAGCCAGAAATTCCCTTAGAGACCAGACCACTGGAAACTGGAAAACCCAGGAGGTTTGTACTTGATTCTAAACGATGCTTGGTCTGAGGAAATCCCCCTCACAGGCACTCTTAAATCCCAGAAACTGATTCTGGCTAACTCTCATCTTTGGTTTTAGTTGTCGGATTCTCTAGGACCTACGTAAACATTGAATCTCCCTGCGGTTCTGGCTTATTTCCAAACTGCGGCTATTATTGTTGACCCGACCAGGTATCAAGATATCTTGCAAGCTCGGGCCAGGAGAAAAAGGGAGTAAATTCTCTTCTCTCGGTCTGACAGAAACTTTCTCATGAGAACTTGACTTTTCCCTTGAAGCCTCTAAATCAAAGCCTGTAGGATTTTTACTGCCCAAAGTGTCTCCATCTTGAGCCTCATCCTCATTGATCACTTCAGCCTCACTATCCAAATTAGGCCCATCAACATTTGCATCAACATTAACATCAATATTGGCATCAACATTGGGCAATACCATCAGAGATTCAGGCTCAGGTTCACACACAGGCTGAGTCCCAACAGTTTGGAGCTGCATAGGTCAACAGCAAGCTAGACTATTAATGGTCGGGAGCTCACTCCGACCCGGGCTGGCTTCAAACTCATGACCTCTCAGTCAGTACCGATTTAATGCAGTGGGCTACTAACTAGCTGCACCACAGCCCAGTCCTTTTGATACTTTTTGATACTATTTTGATCAATTGATACTGTCGGGGTTGCTGTGTCCCTCTTTATGGTCCCAAAATTTCTGGGGTTTCTATCCAATCAAACACTAGAAGCAAGGAGATTGTTCAATAGGTTTATTTGTCCAAAACTTCCTGCCGGGTGGAGCAACAAAAGAAAAGTGTCACACCGAAAGTAAGACGCAACTTAGCTTTATAGTCAAAACTTTGAGCGTACTTTGAGCATGTGCACACAAGCTTTTCTCTCTGAATTTTCCTCATATTTTTCCTTCCTTTGGTGCCTCTCTTATCAGTGTTGTCTCAGCGTGTTATTAGGTTGAACTTTTCCCTAGGCTTGAACTCTTGATTCCGCTACATTTCTCACTCCTTATTGCTCCACAGCACATCGGAGATTTTGTCTGAACTTTATTTTGGTTGGCTGTTTTCTATTTTTCCTAGCTCTAACCCCTTCAATACCAACCCAAACAACAACAATTCCTTTTAATAGTCTTTATTTATTTATTTATTTACTTTGCTTATATACCGCTGTTCTCAGCCCAGGGGCGACTCACAGCGGTGTACAACATAGAGGACAGGGTTCAAAGAATTCAAGACACAAACTAAAAATCAATCTAGCAATAACCAAAAACATCATCATCAAAAACATCAACAATATCAATAATACAAAAAGCCATCCGTGTCGTCTCATCGTTTAAACCACAATCCAGTATCATTTTCCGTTGTTCCATTCCTGTCGTCATTACCAATTATTGCACTTCTTGTTCGAACGCCTTCTTGAACAGCCAAGTTTTTAATTTCCTGCGGAATATCATCAGGGAAGGAGCCAGTCTGATGTCCACGGGAAGGGTGTTCCACAGCCGAGGAGCCACCACCGAGAAGGCCCTGTCTCTCGTCTCCACCAGGTGTGCCTGTGAGGCAGGCGGGATCGAGAGCAGGGCCTCCCCGGACGATCTCAAAGTCCTCGTGGGCTCGTAGGCCGAGATGCGGTCAGATAGGTATCTTGGGCCGGAACCGTTTAGGGCTTTATAGGCCAACGCCAGCACCTTGAATTGAGCTCGGTAGCAAATCGGCAGCCAGTGGAGCTGGTACAACAAGGGCGTTGTATGCTCCCTGCGTCCCACTCCTGTTAGTAACATGGTTGCCACCCGTTGGACCAATTGAAGCTTCCGGGCCGTCTTCAAGGGCAACCCCACGTAGAAAGCGTTGCAGTAGTCTAAACGGGATGTAACCAGAGTGTGGACTACCTTGGCCAAGTCTTTGTTGTTACTTAGTGTCAATTCCAGGCCTTGCCATGTTCCAGGGGCCATGCAAAGTACACAAATGTGGCTTCCACCATTGCAATCCTTCTGATGCCAGGGAACGGCTAATCCCATTTCGGGCCAACCTGGATGAGCCATTGGTAGTCTTGCGTTATGTATCCGAATGGTTGCTATGCCTTCCATTGGTTGCTAAACAGGTGAACATGTCCCAGTCTGCTGTTCATTAGCAAATATGAGTAAATCCTTGGTGACATTTGGCTCCAAAGGCACCGCTTGCCTTTGCCTGCGGGAAACCTTTAATTAGTTGAAGCTCCCGGCTGAGTGCGGGCGAAGGGAGGGGAACGTGGGCCCAAAGAGAGAGAGAAAGTGGCTTTCTTTGTTATTTGTGCAGAGTTGCCACGAGTCCTGATTTTTCACTGTATTCACTTGGTTGTTCCCAGGTGCAAGGGTGCTTTTGAATACTGTTTTCCAGCAGGTGGGTAGAATAAGCCACTAAGCAGCCACTTATCAGATCTTTAGGGCGTATTTATTTCCCTTTTTTCTTCTACGAAGCTACTTTTTTTTACTTAGGTGATCCCTCGTTGGACGAGTATGATGGTCTTCCAATATTCTTGTGGATTTGTAGGTGGCTATTCTTGACCCGCATCTTCTCCCACAGTGAAGGCACTGGTTTCCAGGTGGAAGGCGGTCCCGGTCGGGGTTGGCTTGACGCACCTTCCTCCTGGCACGTTTCTCTCTTTCACCCTCCACTCGTGCCTCCTCGAAATCTGCAGCATTGCTGGTCACAGCCGACCTCCAGCTGGAGCGCTCAAGGGCCAGGGCTTCCCAGTTCTCAGTGTCTATGCCAGAGATTTTAAGGTTGGCTTTGAGCCCATCTTTAAGTCTCTTTTCCTGTCCACCAACGTTCCGTTTTCCGTTCTTAAGTTCAGAGTAGAGCAACTGCTTTGGGAGACGGTGGTCAGGCATCCGGACAACGTGGCCGGCCCAGCGGAGTTGATGTTGGAGGACCATCGCTTCAGTGCTGGTGGTCTTTGCTTCTTCCAGCACACTGACATTTGTCCGCTTGTCTTCCCAAGAGATTTGCAGGATTTTCCGGAGACAGCGCTGGTGGAATCGTTCCAGGAGTTGCATGTGATGTCTGTAGACAGTCCACGTCTCGCAGGTGTATAGCAGGGTTGGGAGGACAATAGCTTTATAGACAAGCACCTTGGTATCCCTACGGATGTCCCGGTTCTCAAACACTCTCTGCTTCATTCGGGGAAAGTGCTGCACTCACAGCACTCAGGTGGTGTTGTATTTTGGTGTCGATGTTGACTTTGGTGGAGAAGTGGCTGCCAAGGTAGAGGAAATGGTCAACATTTTCTAGTGTTACACCACTGAGCTGTATCTCTGGCATTGGGGAGGGGATGGCTGGTGACTGCGGGAACAGCACTTTGGTTTTCTCAATGTTCAGTGACAGGCCAAGCTTCGTGTATGCTTCTGCGAAGGTGTTTAGCGTGGCTTGTAGATCTTCTGAATGCGCACAGATGACATTGTCATCAGCATATTGGAGTTCTATAACAGATGTTGTTGTAACCTTGGTTTTGGCTTTCAGTCTGCTGAGGTTGAATAGCTTGCCATCTGTCCGATAGATGATTTCCACTCCGGTGGGAAGCTTCCCGTCAACAAGGTGAAGTATCATAGCGATGAAGATGGAGAATAGAGTTGGGGCAATAACACATCCGTGTTTGACATCTGATTCCACCTTAAATGGGTCACTTTGGGAGCCACTGCTGTCCAAGACTGTTGCCATCATGTCATCATGGAGGAGCCGCAGGATGTTCACAAATTTGCTTGGGCACCCAATTTTTTGGAGGATGGTCCAGAGAGCGCTGCCACTGTGTACGAAGCTAAGAGAGTGTAAGACAAGGGTCCTCAAACTTTTTAAGCTGTTGGGGGCCTGGACTATAATTCGAAAAACAAATAAATATGGTGGATCAAGTGGATTCTGTGGTTTGATTTTGATACAATACTTGGCAAAGTTGAAACAAATGCAGTTTTGGAGTGGACTTTGACATGTGCACACTAGTGATTTGTGAGAATGAAGGGGTTTCTCAGCCCCTTTATGAAACTACAACTCTCAGGATTGTATAGCCATGGGGAGAGACGGGGGAGAAATAATAATAATAATAATAATAATAATAATAATAATAATATCCCTGTCGAACTATAATTCCCAGAACTACAGTAGCACAGGGCTGTTGGAGTGGTGTCAAACTGCATTCATTCTGAAAGCACCCCCCTGTTGAACTATAACACCCAGAACTACAGTAGCACAGGGCAGTTGGAGTGGTGTCATTCTGGAAGCACCCCCCTGTCGAACTATAACTCCCAGAACTACAATAGCACTGAGCAGTTGGAGTGGTGTTAAACTGCATTCATTCTGGAAGCATCCCCCTGTCAAGCTATAACTCCCAGAACTACAATAGCACAGAGCAGTTGGAGTGGTATCAAACTGCATTCATTCTACAGCCTAGAAGCATCCCCTTGTCGAACTATAACTCCCAGGAGCACAGGGCGGGTAGAGTGGTGTCAAACTGCATTCACTCTACAGCCTAGAAGCATCCCCTTGTCGAACTATAACTCCCAGGAGCACAGAGCAGGTGGAGTGGTGTCAAACTGCCTTCATTCTCCAGCCTAGAAGCATCCCCTTGTCGAATTATAACTCCCAGGAGCACAGGGCGAGTAGAGTGGTGTCAAACTGCCTTCACTCTACAGCCTAGAAGCATCCCCTTGTCGAATTATAACTCTCAGGAGCACTGAGCAGATGGAGTGGTATCAAACTGTATTCATTCTCCAGCCTAGAAGCACCCCCTTGTCGAACTACAACTCCCAGGAGCACAGGGCAGTTGGAGTGGCGTCAAACTGCATTCATTCTAGAACCATCCCCTTGTCGAACTATAACTCCCAGGAGCACTGAGCAGTTGGAGTGGTGTCAAACTGCATTCATTCTAGAACCATCCCCTTGTCGAACTATAACTCCCAGGAGCACTGAGCAGGTGGAGTGGTGTCAAACTGCATTCATTCTGGAACCATATCTATATCGAACCATATCGAACTATATCTCCCAGGATCTCAACAACACTGAGCAGTTGCAGTGGCGTCAAACTGCATTCATTCTGGAAGCATTCCCCTGTCGAACTATAACTCCCAGAACTACAATAGCACAGGGCAGTTGGAGTGGTGTCGAACTGTATTCATTCTCCTGCCTAGAAGCATCCCCTTGTCGAACTACAACTCCCAGGATCTCAAGAGCACTGAGCAGTTGGAGTAGTGTCAAACTGCATTGATTCTCCAACCTAGAAGCATCCCCTTGTCAAACTATAACTCCCAGGAGCACAGGGCGGGTAGAGTGGTGTCAAACTGCATTCATTCTACAGCCTAGAAGCATCCCCTTGTCGAACTACAACTCCCAGGATTTCAATAGCACAGTGCAGTCGGAGGAGTGTCAAACTGCCTTCACTCTACAGCCTAGAAGCATCCCCTTGTCGAACTACAACTCCCAGAACTACAATAGCACAGAGCAGTTGGAGTGGTATCAAACTGCATTCATTCTAGAACCATCCCCTTGTCGAACTATAACTCCCAGGAGCACTGAGCAGGTGGAGTGGTGTCAAACTGCATTCATTCTGGAACCATATCTATATCGAACCATATCGAACTATATCTCCCAGGATCTCAACAACACTGAGCAGTTGCAGTGGCGTCAAACTGCATTCATTCTGGAAGCATTCCCCTGTCGAACTATAACTCCCAGAACTACAATAGCACAGGGCAGTTGGAGTGGTGTCAAACTGCCTTCATTCTACAGCGTAGAAGCATCCCTATGTCGAACTACAACTCCCAGGATCTCAAGAGCACTGAGCAGTTGGAGTAGTGTCAAACTGCATTCATTCTCTAGCCTAGAAGCATCCCCTTGTCGAACTACAACTCCCAGGATCTCAAGAGCACAGGGTAGTTGGAGTAGTGTCAAACTGCATTCACTTTACAGCTTAGAAGTATCCCCTTGTCGAACTACAACTCCTAGGATCTCAACAACACTGAGCAGTTGGAGTAGTGTCAAACTGCATTCACTCTATAGCCTAGAAGCATCTTCTGGTCGAACTACAACTCCCAGGATCTCAAGAACACTGAGCAGTTGTTCATTCTGGAAGCATCCCCCTGTCGAACTATAACTCCCAGAACTACAATCATATAGCACAGAGCAGTTCATTCTCTAGCCTAGAAGCATCCCTTTGTCGAACTACAACTCCCAGGATCTCAAGAGCACTGAGCAGCTGGAGTAGTGTCAAACTGCATTCATACTACACCTTCTTGAACTACAAGAGCACTGAGCCATATCAGTTAAAGTGGTGTCAAACCGCATTCCCTCTCCGACAGTGTAGATGCCCCTCCTTCCCTTTCCACGCGGGGCGGCGGGTGGGGTTCCTCCTGCCTCTCTCCCTCCCTCTTCCTCTCTTTCTTTCCGAGGCGGGCGAGGGAAGGAGGGAAGGAGGGAAGGGAGGAAGGGAGGGAGGGAGGATCGGAGGGGAAACTCCTCCAGGATGAAGGCGCCCGTCAAAGATGTGTGAGCAGGCTGCGCGCTATTGCCGGGCGAGCCTCCACAAGCTGCTGCGCAAAGAGGAGCGGGCGCTGCCGGTCTCCCCGGGCCCGGACGGGCTGCTCCGCTGGATCGTGGCCAAGATGAGCGACAAGAGCCTCCTGCCCGAGAGGGAGCTGCCCGCCGACGAGGAAGAAGAGGAGGAGGAAGAGGACGGGGAAGAAGGGGGTCAAAGAAGCCGGCGGGGAGCCGCCTCGGCCGCCCACGCGGAGATGCCCGAGCTGCGGAAAGGCGCCTCTGTCATCTTGGATGTGAGTCTCCTCTGCTTGGAAGCGGGTGGGGATTGCGAACGGGAGCGACCCGGCAAACCCCAACCGCCCCCTTTGGGCTACAGGCAATATCATCCCTTTGGACACCCCTTCATTGGCTAGAGTTTGGGGCAGAGTTCCCCAGCTCCTCTCCTTCTGCCCAAACGGGAGGGACCCGGCAAACCCCAACCACCTCTCTTTGGAGATCCCTTCATTGGCTAGAGTTTGGGGCAGAGTTCCCCATCTCTTCCCCTTCTGCCCAGTTCGAATGGGAGGGACCTGGCAAACCCCAACCACCTCTCTTTGGAGATCCCTTCATTGGCTAGAGTTTGAGCCATAGTTCCCCAGCTCTTCCCCTTCTGCCCAGTTGGAACAGGAGGGACCTGGCAAACACCAACTGCCCCCTTTTGGCTACAGACAATGCCATCCCTTCAGAGATCCCTTCATTGGCTGGAGTTTGGGACATAGTTCCCCTGCTCCTCTCCTTCTGCCCAGGTGGAACGGGAGGGACCTGGCAAACACCAACCACCTCTCTTTGGAGATCTCTTCATTGGCTAGAGTTTGGGGCAGAGTTCCCCATCTCTTCCCCTTCTGCCCAGTTGGAACGGGAGGGACCTGGCAAACCCCAACCACCTCCCTTTAGAGATCCCTTCATTGGCTAGAGTTTGGGGCCAAGTTCCCCTGCTCTTCTCTTTCTGCCCAGGTGGAACGGGAGGGACTGGCAAACCCCAACCGCCCCCTTTTGGCTACAGGCAATAACATCCCTTGGAGATCCCTTCATTGGGGCAAAGTTCCCCAGCTCTTCTCCCTCTGCCCAGGTGGAACGGGAGGGACCCAGTAAACACCAACTGCCCCCTTTGGAGATCTCTTCATTGGCTAGAGTTTGGGACATAGTTCCCCAGCTCTTCTCCTTCTGCCCAGTTGGAACAGGGGGACCTGGCAAACCCCAATCACCTCCCTTTGGAGATCTCTTCAATGGCTAGAGTTTGAGGCTTAGTTCCCCATCTCTTCCCCTTCTGCCCAGTTCGAATGGGAGGGACCTGGCAAACCCCAACCACCTCTCTTTGGAGATCTCTTCATTGGCTAGAGTTTGAGGCTTAGTTCCCCAGCTCTTCCCCTTCTGCCCAGGTGGAACGGGAGGGACCTGGCAAACCCCAACCACCTCCCTTTAGAGATCCCTTCATTGGCTAGAGTTTGGGGCCAAGTTCCCCTGCTCTTCTCTTTCTGCCCAGGTGGAACGGGAGGGACTGGCAAACCCCAACCGCCCCCTTTTGGCTACAGGCAATAACATCCCTTGGAGATCCCTTCATTGGGGCAAAGTTCCCCATCTCTTCTCCTTCTGCCCAGGTGGAATGGGAGGGACCCGGCAAACCCCAACCACCTCCCTTTGGAGATCTCTTCATTGGCTAGAGTTTGGGGCCAAGTTCCTCTGCTCCTCTCCTTCTGCCCAGTTGGAACGGGAGGGACCCGGCAAACCCCAGCCACCTCCCTTTAGATATTTCTTCATTGGCTAGAGTTTGAGGTATAGTTCCCCAGCTCTTCTCCTTCTGCCCAGTTGAAACGAGAGGGACCTGGCAAACCCCAACCACCCCCTTTAAGCTACACGTAATATCATCCCTTTGGAGATCCCTTCATTAGGGCAAAGTTCCCCATCTCTTCTCCTTCTGCCCAGTTGGAATGGGAGGGACCTGGCAAACCCCAACCACCCCTTTTTGGCTACAGGCAATAACTTCCCTTTGGACATCCCTTCATTGGCTAGAGTTTGGGACATAGTTCCCCTGCTCCTCTCCTTCTGCCCAGGTGGAACGGGAGGCACCCGGCAAACCCCAACCACCTCTCTTTGGAGATCCCTTCATTGGCTAGAGTTTGGGACATAGTTCCCCAGCTCCTCCCCATTTGCCCAGTTGGAATGGAAGGGACCTGGCAAACCCCAACAACCTCTCTTTGGAGATCCCTTCATTGGCTGGAGTTTGGGACATAGTTCCCCAACTCCTCCCCATTTGCCCAGTTGGAATGGAAGGGACCTGGCAAACCCCAACAACCTCTCTTTGGAGATCCCTTCATTGGCTAGAGTTTGGGACATAGTTCCCCAGCTCCTCCCCATTTGCCCAGTTGGAATGGAAGGGACCTGGCAAACCCCAACAACCTCTCTTTGGAGATCCCTTCATTGGCTGGAGTTTGGGACATAGTTCCCCAGCTCCTCCCCATTTGCCCAGTTGGAATGGAAGGGACCTGGCAAACCCCAACAACCTCTCTTTGGAGATCCCTTCATTGGCTAGAGTTTGGGACATAGTTCCCCAGCTCCTCCCCATTTGCCCAGTTGGAATGGAAGGGACCTGGCAAACCCCAACAACCTCTCTTTGGAGATCCCTTCATTGGCTGGAGTTTGGGACATAGTTCCCCAACTCCTCCCCATTTGCCCAGTTGGAATGGAAGGGACCTGGCAAACCCCAACAACCTCTCTTTGGAGATCCCTTCATTGGCTAGAGTTTGGGGCATAGTTCCCCATCTCTTCTCCTTCTGTCCAGTTGGAACGGGAGGGACCTGGCAAACCCCAACCGCCCCCTTTAAGCTACAGGCAATCTCATCCCTTTGGACATCCCTTCATTAGGGCAAAGTTCCCCATCTCTTCTCCTTCTGCCCATTTGGAACGGGAGGCACCCGGCAAACCCCAACCGCCTCCTTTTGGCTACAGACAATAATATCCCTTTGGAGATCACTTCACTTCACTGACTAGAGTTCCCCAGCTCATCTCCTTCTGCCCAGTTGGAACGGGAGGGACCTGGCAAACCCCCTTTTGGCTACAGACAATAACATCCCTTTGGAGATCCCTTCACTGGCTAGAGTTTGGGACATAGTTCCCCTGCTCCTCTCCTTCTGCCCAGGTGGAACGGGAGGGACCTGGCAAACCCCCTTTTGGCTACAGACAATAACATCCCTTTGGAGATCCCTTCACTGGCTAGAGTTTGGGACATAGTTCCCCTGCTCCTCTCCTTCTGCCCAGGTGGAACGGGAGGGACCTGGCAAACCCCCTTTTGGCTACAGACAATAACATCCCTTTGGAGATCCCTTCACTGGCTAGAGTTTGGGACATAGTTCCCCTGCTCCTCTCCTTCTGCCCAGGTGGAACGGGAGGGACCTGGCACCCTTGAGGCACTCTTGGGGGAAAATAGACCTTGACATATGCGAGTTGTAGTTACTGGGATGTATAGTTCACCTACAATCAAAGAGCATTCTGAACTCCACCAATGATGGAATTGAACCAAATATGGCACACAGAACTCCCATGACGAACAGAAAATATATATCAGTGATTGGTGGGGGGGGCCAAAATACTGTTTGCTTACCCTTGAAAATTACCTAGGGCCGCCTCTGATAGGAAGTTTTCTGGAGCCCCCGGTGGCGCAGTGGGTTAAAGCACTGAGCTGTTGAGCTTGTTGATCGAAAGGTCGCAGGCTCGATTCCGGGGAGCGGTGTGAGCTTCCGCTGTCAGCCCTAGCTTCTGCCAACCTAGCAGTTCGAAAACATGCAAATGTGAGTAGATCAATAGGTACCGCTCCAGCGGGAAGGTAACAGCGCTCCATGCAGTCATGCCGGCCACATGACCTTGGAGGTGTCTACGGACAATGCTGGCTCTTCGGCTTAGAAATGGAGATGAGCACCACACCCCAGAGTCAGACATGACTGGACTTAATGTCAGGGGACTACCTTTACCTTTACCTTTTTTCCCTTCTCTGGATAAGAGTTTGGGGCAAAGCTCCTGGAAAAGTTCCCAAGCTCTTCTCTTGCCCAGGAGGAATGAGAGTAACCCGGCAAAATCCAACCACCTCCATTTGACTACTGACAATGGCATCCCTTTCAAGACCCTTTGGGACAGCTCAGCTGTTCAATTTTGGGAGGGAAAGGCTTGGATCTGAATTGGGAAGTCCAGGAGATAGTAAAGGGATCCCATAGTCTCCCTTCTCTGGATAAGACTTTGGGGCAAAGCTCCTGGAAAAGTTCTCCAGCTGTAGAACTTCACCTTCTGCCTAGAGTGACCTACAAGACATAACCACCTCTCCTTGGCTACCTTTAAGGCAGCCCAGCTTTCCACTTTCAGTAGGGAAAAGCTAAGATCTGAGTTGGGAAGTCCAGGGGAAGAGAAAGGGATTCAATAGTCTTTCTTTCCTGGCTAGAGTTTGGAGCAAAGCTCCTGGAAAAGTTCCCCAGCTCTTCTCGTTCTGCCCAGGGGGAACCAAAGTGATCCGCAAACCCCAACCACCACTCCTTGGCTACAGATATCCCTTAGGTCCAACCTTCCTAATGCCATGACCCCTTAATACAGTTCCTTATGTTGTGGTGACCCCCAACATTATTTTCACTGCTACTTCACAATTGTAATTTTGCTCCTGTTATGAATCATCTTGTAAATATCTGATATGCAGGATGTATTTTCATTCATTTGACACAAATACTCAATACGCCCACATTTGAATACTGGTGGGGTTGAGGGGAGGATTGATTTTGGCATTTGGGAGTTGTAGTTGGTGGGATTTATAGTTCACCTACAATATCAAAGAACGTTATGAACTCCACCAATGATGGAATTGAACCAAACTTGGGACACAGAGCTCCCATGTCCAACAACAAATTCTGGAAGGGTTTGGTGGGCATTGACCTTGAGTTTTGGAGTTGTAGTTTACCTACATCCAGAGAGCACTGATGCATCTGGACCAAACTTGGCCTGAATACTCATTATGACCAAATGTGGATACTGGTGCAGTTTGGGGAAGATAGACCTTGACATTTGAGAGTTGTAGTGGCTGGGATTTATAGTTCACCTATAATCAAAGAGCATTCTGAACTCCACCAATGATAGAATTGGGCCAAACTTCCCAAATGGAACCCCCACAACCAACAGAAAATATTGTGTTTTCTAATTGTCTTTGGCGACCCCTCTGACACCTCCTCACAACCCCCCCCCCCCCCAGGAGTCCCAACCCCCAGATTGAGAAACACTGCCTTAGGAGAACCGTTTGTGACAGCTCGGCTATCCAGTGTGTGTAGGGAAAGTCTTGGATCTGAATTGTGAAGTCCAGGGGATGGCAAAGGGATCCCATAGCCTCCCTCCCTGGCTAAGAGTTTGGGGCAAAGCTCCTAGCACTCTCCTTTCTGCCTAGAGCGACCCACAAGACTCAACCACCTCTCCTTGGCTACAGATATCCCTTAGAAGACCCTTTTGTGACAGCTCAGCTTTCCAGTTTCAGGAGGGAGAGTCTTGGATCCAAATTGGGGAATCCAGGGGAGGAGAAACGACTTCTAATTATATAATATTTACTTACTTGAGGCAGCTCAGGTCTCGCCTGCTTCGAGTTTGAGGCAATGCTCCTAGAAGCATTCCCCAGTTGTTGTTGTTGTTGTACATCATCATCACTGAAATTTAACAATAAATTAATAGATTAACGTGCCAGTAAAAACCAAGCCGAGCCGGGAGAATCCACGTCGCAAAATCCATATTTCCTTTTCCTATTGCCGCTGGCCTCTAATCGAATGCCTGGCCACAGAGCCAGGTCTTCAGTTGTCTTCTAAAGGACAGGAGGGAGATGGCCAACCTGATATCCTTAGGGAGAGAGTTCCACAGACAGGGGGCCACTGCCAAGAAGGCCCTGTCTCTCGTCCCCACCAACCGCGTTTGCGAGAGTGGTGGGATCGAGAGCAGGGCCTCTCCTGGCGATCTTAAGCTCCGTGATGGTTCATAGCAGGAGATATGTTCGGACAGGTAATCTGGGCCAGAACCATTCAGGACTTTAAAGATTAAAACCAGCACATTGAATTGTGCCCGGGAGCTAATCGGCAGCCAGTGGAGCTGGCGCAACAGAGGAGTGGTACACTCAGGGGCGGCTCGTCCATTACGCGAAGTAAGCGGTCGCAGAAGACTTTTTTTGCCAGGGGCACAGAGGTGCCTCTGTAAATGCCCCTCGACCGCCACTTGAGGAGCGCCCCCTCAGCTCACAACAGCCCTAGCAGTCCGGGGGGAGCCTCAGCTTTCTTGCCTCGCTGCTGGGCGATCCTCTTCCCTCTCGTTCCTGCTCCACCTGCGTGAGCAGAGCTCAATCGTTCTCCGCGTTTGATCCCTTCCCCATGACCGGCTCCCTTTCCCGACCCCCCCGTGCTCCACCCGCCTCCTCTCTTCTCCCCAATCCGCGGGTGGGCCAAGGGGTGGAGCTGCCACGCCTGGCCCGCTTCGGGTGCGCACCAAAAGTTGCCTCTTCTCCTGACTTTCTCTTCAGCCATTGGGACCAAGAGAGAGAGAGAGAGAGAGAGCCCCTCCGGCTGGAGGTATCTCCCACCTCCGCTCCCTCCTTTGTTTTTGCGCCTACCTTCAGGAAAGGTGGGCATCTCCACCTCTCTCTCTCTCTCTCTCTCTCTTGGTCCCAATGGCTGAGGAGAAAGTCAGGAGAAGAGGTGACTTTTGGTGCACACGCCGGGGTCTTCAGGCACGCCTCCGGACCCAAAGCGGGCCAGGCAAGGGAGCAAGTGCTGCAAGTGTAGTTACTGGGATGTATAGTTCACCTACAATCAAAGAGCATTCTGAACTCCACCAATGATGGAATTGAACCAAATATGGCACACAGAACTCCCACGACAAACAGAAAATATATATCAATGATTGGTTGGGGGGGGGGGGTGTGCCAAAATACTGTTTGCTTACCGTTGAAAATTACCTAGGGTACACTCCCTGTATGCAGCTCTAGTTAACAACCTGGTCGCCGACCGCTGGACGAATTGGAGCTTCCGAGAAGTTTTCAAACTGCCTGTCCTTGGCTACAGACATTCCGTAGCTTTCCAATATCATGAGAAAAAGACTTGGACCCAAACTTGGAAGTCCAAGGGAAAAGAAAAGGCTTCCAGGTCTTCCCTTCCCTGGCCAGAGTTTGGAGCCAAGCTCCTCGAAAAGTTTCTCCTGCCTTTCCAGGAACTCTGCTGCTTGGGATCTCTCAGCCAGAGTGGTTAGATACATCATCATTAGTAATATTATATTCCCCTGCCACCATCACTCACATCGCATTATAGAAACCCGGCACTGTCAGTTCTAAGTGCGTCTTCACGTTCTAATTGTTCCTCCACGATGGATGTTTGGTTGGTGGTTTGAATTCGCCATTGCTTTTGCATACAAAGCTAATAATTGGTTTCTGTGTCTCATCAAATAGATCTCCTTTCAATTCTTCTTTTGCTCATCTTAACTTTTCTGATAGAGTATTAAGAGTATTGACATTACTAGCAGTGTTCGTATCATTTAACAACAACAATAATAACAACAACAAGCCAGAATTATAAGTTACTACGAGTGTCTATATTTTTGGAGAAAAATTGGGAGGGAAATGTAGTCTCAGGATGTTGAGAAAAGATATGCAGAATCATAAACTCTTCAGGGTACATACCCTTTGGAAAGGATATAAATATATATAGAAAGATAGATATCCAAAATTATATATTGTGTTCAGGGTACATACCTTCAGGGGGGAAAGTGCATACATATATCCAAAATTACATATTGTGTTCAGGTTGCATACTGATCAGGAGGGAGAGGATTTGTTGATTATTATTATTAATAATATAATATAATTGTTATTATTTGGTGCGCACAACAAGATTAGTACACAGCTAACAAGATCACTCTGCTGGCTGTTGTATTGGATCACATGTAAGACACTTCCCAAATGTGTGATGTATCGGCAAATAATGTGTGTAAATCCAAGTAGGGTGCCTTTTGCAGCTGACAGATGGTGATTTTGTCAGCACTGATTGTTTTTAAGTGCAGGCCAAGGTCTTTAGGCACTGCACCCAGTGTGCCGATCAACACTGAGACCACCTTGACTGGCTTGTGCCAGAGTCTTTGCAGTTCTATCTTTAAATTATTATTATTATTATTATTATTATTATTATTATTATTATTATTATTAGCCACTCTGCTGGCTGTTGAATAGAATCACACGTCAGACACTTCCCAAGTGTCTAGGACTGTGTAATGTATTGGCAAAAAATGTGTGCAGATCCCCGTAAGGTGGCCTTTTGCAGCTAGTAGATGGTAATCTTGTTAGTGCCGATTTTGTTTAAGTGCAGGCCAAGGTCTTTAGGCACTGCACCCAGTGTGCCGATCACCACTGGGACCACCTTTACTGGCTTGTGCCAGAAGCTTTGCAGTTCGATCTTTAAATCCTCATATTATAGCTTTTCCAGCAGTTGTTGTCATTGTTGTTGTTGTTGTTGTTGTTGATAGCCTTCCAGGGTTTAAAATGGCTATGGATGCCTATGTTTTTGGAGAAAAAAAATTAAGGGAAAATTCCAGTATACATGTGTATATATACATTTTCCCCAAAATAATAATAGAACTATATTCTATTAAGGGAATCTATATTTTGAGGGGACACTGTGTGTGTGTTTGTGTGTGTGTATGTATGTATATGTGTGTTTGTGTGTGTGTGTGTGTGTAGAGAGAGAGATGTTCTCAAAGCAAAGGGTCTTTCTCAAGGGGAAAAGTTGGCCACCCCAGAAGAAGAGATTGAAAGGCATGTGCCGCAAAATCTCACTTGTAGAGTTGGAAACCTTGCAGGGATTTCTTTTTTCCCCCCATCTAAGCTTTGAATCTCTTGCCCCCCCCCCCCCCCCCCGAGGGGAAAACTTCCCATTAGCAGAGGCTAAGGGTGCAGCTTGTTGTTGTTCATTCGTTCAGTCGTCTCCGACTCTTCGTGACCTCATGGACCAGCCTACGCCAGAGCTCCCTGTCGGCCGTTACCACCCCCAGCTCCCTCAAGGTGAGTCTACACTTGCAGAATCAATGCAGTTTGACATCACTTGAACTGCCGTGACTCAATGCTATATTATTATTATTATTATTATTATTATTATTATTTGAAACATTATATCTCCTGCAGTAGGTTCAAAGTGGCTTAAAATATTATTATTATTATTATTATTATTATTATTATTATTATTATTATTATTTGTGAAGTTTTCATTAAACTGCTACCACCAATTTGCGAAGGAGCTCAGACCCCAAATTCGGTAAGGGAGGTCTCAGGAGAGAGAAGTTACGATTTATTATTTATTATCCTTAATGGTGCCACCAATTTGTGATGTGAGGTAATTTTGGGAGATTGGGCACACTAAACGCCGAATTAATGGAGATGAGGCAGTCTTAAAAATCAAAGAGAATAAGTTTATTTTGAAACAAAGCGTATGGTTGCAGTTTGGTGATAAACTTGGAAGATACTTGGAGAACGTTACATATAACTTGGTTGCGATACAGTACAGACTTCTGATGTTACAACTTATAAATAACCTTTGCTGTGGTGAAGCACTTTATTAAACAATGGTTCCTGAGGTGAATAGTCTTCCTGTTTGACCCTTCCGTGATCAAACCTCAGATCTCTAGTTCACTTTTAACTAGTGATCTAAACGAGCTTCTATTAGTCTTCTCTAACTAATAAAACTAATAAGGTTTCCCCTTCAGCCTTCCCGAACTGAAGAAACCTCCGACTATTCACAAACACTGCTTCTCTACTTCCCACTCTCTCTCTCTCTCAACTCTTCACTTCCCTGAGCCTAAACCTAACTCTTCATTCCTCTGAGCCTAAACCCTGACTCTTCATGACTCTCCTCTGAGCATAAAACCTAACTCTTCATGCCTCTTCACTCCTCTGAGCATAAAACCTAACTCTTCATGACTCTTCACTCCTCTGAGCATAAAACCTAACTGACTTTTTAACTGTCGCTTTTCAAAACTCCCCTCTCTAAGCTCCTCCCACTTCTCTACAGCATTGTTTCCATGGTAACACACTCCTCACAGCTAGGCCGCTCCAGCATTAGCATCGTTTCCATGGTAACACACTCCTCACAGCTAGGCCGCTCCAGCATTAGGGCAACCAGTGTAAACACAAATACAGTTATAATAATATCATTTACAATCAATACAGTTTATAATCATATCATTTACAATCAACTTCTGTACATTATTATTCATAGAATCATAGACTCAAAGAGTTGGAAGAGACCTCATGGGCCATCCAGTCCAACCCCATTCTGCCAAGAAGCAGGAATATTGCATTCAAAGCACCCCTGACAGATGGCCATCCAGCCTCTGTTTAAAAGCTTCCAAAGAAGGAGCCTCCACCACACTCCGGGGCAGAGAGTTCCACTGCTGAACGGCTCTCACAGTCAGGAAGTTCTTCCTCATGTTCAGATGGAATCTCCTTTCTTGTACTTTGAAGCCATTGTTCCACATCCTAGTCTCCAGGGAAGCAGAAAACAAGCTTGCTCCCTCCTCCCTGGCTTCCTCTCACATATTTATACATGGCTATCATATCTCCTCTCAGCCTTCTCTTCTTCAGGCTAAACATGCCCAGTTCCCTACGCCGCTCCTCATAGGGCTTGTTCTCCAGACCCTTGATCATTTTAGTCGCCCTCCTCTGGACACATTCCAGCTTGTCAATATCTCTCTTGAATTGTGGTGCCCAGAATTGGACACAATATTCCAGATTATTATTATTAGAAACACAACAAGATCAGTCCACAGCAGACAAGATCACTCTGCTGGCTGTTGTATTGGATCACACGTCGGACACTTCCCAAGTGTCTAGGACTGTGTGATGTATCGGCAAATGATGCATGCAGATCCCAGTACGATGGCCTTCTGCGGCTGGCAGATGGTAATTTTGTCAGCACCAATTGTGTTTAAGTGCAAGCCAAGGTCTTTAGGCACTTCCCCCAGTGTGCCAATCACCACTGGGACCACCTTGACTGGCTTGTGCCAGAGTCTTTGCAGTTCGATCTTTAACTCCTCATATCGTGTCAGCTTTTCCAGTTGTTTCTCTTCAATCCTGCTGTCGCTTGGGATTGCGATATCGACGATCCATGCTTTGTTTTTTAACACGATTGTGAGGTCAGGAGTCTTGTGCTCCAAAACTCTGTCTGTCTGATTTCGGAAGTCGCAGAGGCGTTTGACGTGTTCATTCTCTGTAATTTTTTTTCCGGCTTGTGATCCCACCAGTTCTTTGTCGCAGGCAGATGGTATTTGTGGCATAAGTTCTAATGGATCATCTGAACAACGGTGTTGTGCCTCTGCTTGTAGTCTGTCTGCACAATCTTCTTGCAGCAGCTGAGGATGGGATCTATTGTTTCATCCACTTCCTTGCATACTTTATTTATATTCCACTCTATCTCCCCCAAAGGGCAGATGGAATTGAACCAAACTTGGCACACAGGACTCCCATGACCAACAGAAAATATTGGAAGGGTTTGATGGGCATTGAGCTTGAGTTTGGGAGTTGTAGTTCACCTACATCCAGAGAGCACTGTGGACTCAAACAATGATGGATCTGGACCAAACTTGGCACAAGCACTCAATACACCCAAATATGAACACAGATGGAGTTTGGGGGAAATTGACCTTGATATTTGGGAGTTGTAGTCACTGGGATTCACAGTTTACCTACAATCAAAGAGCATTTTGAACTCCACCAATGATGATGATGATAATAATAATAATACTTTATTTATATTCCGCTCTATCTCCTCCAAAGGGCAGATGGAGTTGAACCAAATGTAACACACGGGATTCCCATGACCAACAGAAAATACTAGAAGGGTTTGGTGGGCATTGACCTTGAGCTTGGGAGTTGTAGTACACCTACATCCAGAGAGCACTGTGGACTCAAACAATGATGGATCTGGACCAAACTTGGCACAAATATTCCGTATGCCCAGCTAGGAACACAGATGGAGTTTGGGGGAAATAGACATTGACATTTGGGAGTTGTAGTTGCTGGGATTTATAGTTCACCTACAATCAAAGAGCATTCTGAACCCCACCAACGATAGAATTGGGGCAAACTTCCCACACAGAACCCCTATGACCAATAGAAAATACTTACGGCCATCCAGTCCAATTCCCTTCACCAGGGCAAGAAAATATAATCAAATACTGTTTACCCACAAGCAGAAAGAAATTACATATATTAGAAACCAACACTTTCTTATTACTTTATTTTCCAGATCACCAGGCTGGGCCACAGCAATGTGTGGCAGGGGATGGCTAATAATAATAATAATAATAATAATTATTATTATTATTATTATTATATTTATTTATACCCCGCTTTATCTCTTCCGAAAGGGAAAGCTATGTCATCCGGGTGCCTCCACAAACTACAACTCCCAGGATGTCATAGTATTGAGCTATGGCAGTTAAAGCGGGTCAAACTGTATTAATTCTGCAGTGTAGATGCACCCTATGTTGCACTTCTCTCTTCACAAACTAGCACAATACTGTAATTTTCTATTTGTGTAGATGCCCATCTCTTAAGACCTTTCTGTTCCCATTTTCTCCATTACTCAACTGAGCCCTGGCACGACAGCCCAGCGAGGCGGACCAGCCTCATGTTGTCTTTAAGGCTAGCTTTGGAAATGCCTTGGGTTCTTCTGGGCTGAATCCATACCTGCAAAGAGGATTCGGAAGACCAACTTTCGCTGGGATTTTTTCATTCTCTGCTTAATGAGGAATATCATGACTCCATGCCCGCCCACCGCTGCAGGGATTTGTATTCCCAAGGCCCGCTGTGAATCACAGTGATTGTACTTCAAGAGGATTTAGCTTTTCAAAAGTTAGGAGTTTCTATACAATTTGTCCTCTTGGCTTTGTCATGGGTTATGATAAGGAAAGTGGCTTTATCTGCAAGGCATTTAAAACTGAAGCCTGGGATGCATCTACATTATGGTATTAATGCCGCTTGACATTGCTTTAACTGCCATGGCTCCATGCTCTGTAATCCTGGAAGTCGTAGTTTTACAAACTACAAATCCCAAGATCCATAGCATGGGGTTATGGCAGTTAAAGTGGCATCAAACAGCATTCATTCTACAGTGTAGATCAGGCACCAGCGAACCAAGGCCAGGGGGCTAGGTGTAACCCCTTGGGCTCTTTTCTCAGGCCCTCCTTTTTCTCGCCACCCTATCCTTTCTTCCTTCTCTCTTTCTTCCTTCCTCCGTCCCTCCCCCCTCCCTTCTTTCCCTCCCGCTCCTTCCTTCCTTCCATTTCAGCCTTTGTCCTTCCTTCCTTTTTCCTCCCTCCTTCCTCCTCTCTCTCTTTCTCCTCCCTTCCTCCCTTTCTTCCCCTTTGTTTCCTTCTCTCTTTCCTTCCTCCTTCCTTCCTTCCTTCCTTCCTTCCTTCCTTCCTTCCTTCCTTCCTCTTCCCTCCCTTCTTTCCTCCCCTTCTTTCCCTTCCACCCTTCTGTCCTACCTTCCCCTTTTCCTCCCTCCCTCCTTCCCCCTCTCTCTTTCTCCTGCCTTCCTTCCTTCCTTCCTTCCTTCCTTCCTTCCTTCCTTCCTTCCTTCCTTCCTTCCTTCCCTTTTGTTTTCCTTCCTTCTCTCTTTCCCTCCTCTTTCCCTCCCTCCCTTCCCTTTTCTTTTCTCCTTCCCTTCTTTCCCTCCCCCTTTCTTCTTTCTTCTTTCCCTCTTTCTTTCTCTCTCTCCTTCTTCCTTCCCTCCCACCCTGCCTCCCTCCTCCCTCCCTTCCCCTTTTCTCTTTCCTTCCTTCTCTCTTTCCTCCCTCCCTCCCTCAATTCCCTTCCTTCCTTCCATCTTACTCTTCTTTCCTTCTCTTTTTCCTTCCTCCTTTCCTCTTGGGGGATGTTTAGCTGGGAGAAGAGAAGGTCGAGAGGGAACACGACGAGAACCATGTTTCAAGATTTCAAAGGGTGTCCCATTGAGGAGGGAGAAACTGACTTTCTGCTGCTCTAGAGACCAGGGCACAACGGAGCAATGGGTTCAAATGGCAGGGAAAGAGATTTGACTGAAAAGATTAGGAAGAACTTCCCAAGAGTAAGAGCTATTGGAGAGTGGCATAGGCGGCATGGGCGTCTGGTGGAGTCCCCTTCTCTGGAGGCTTTTCCACAGAGGCTGTCTATTGGGAGTGCTTTGATTGTGCCTCGTTGCATGGAAGGGGGTTGGACTGGATGGCCCTTGCGGGTCTCTTCCAGCTCTAGGATTCTGGGGTTCTATTGGTAGAGACCCTAAATTGGGTCTTCTTTGGTCCGCATCACAGGAACACGTAAGGAAGGAGACAGTCCCAAAAAAGATAAAAAAACAAGGTTTATTTTAGTTTCTTCATGAAGAAGACGGACAGCCTGGCAGCATACGCAGATGCTACCCTTCAGGTGACTGCCGCCCCCCTCCTCTTTTTCTGCTGACTTTCATACTCAAGTAATAGGTCATGGAAAGTACTCTCTTTCCAGCCCCTCTCCCTTGACCTTTTGATGGAAAGTACCTTCAGACTCTGCACTTAACCACAACCTTTGAACTTAACCACAACACAACTTCCGACATCTACATGTCACACCTTGTTTCTTAAAAACATTTTCTTCCCTTTTGCTCCTTTTCTACAGAGAAAGGGTATGTTTCTCTTTTGCTGTTAATTTCATTCAAAGCCCCTTGCTTAGCATTTGCAAATTTCAATCAAAGACCCTTTCACTATATCAGGAGTAGGCAATACGGGGTCTAATGGATACACTGTTGGGCCTCAGCCTGTGATTGAACCTGAGCCTGTGCTTGAACCTGTTAATGTGTTTCAGTCTCCTGATGTTTCTGTGTCTGATGTGGGTAATGAGGAAGGAAATCAGTCTCCTGTTGCTTCTGATGTGGGGGATGCTGGGACTAATTCTGAGGTGCAAGATGGAGACAGTCTGGTCAATGAGTTTCATGCAGACACTGACAGAGGAGCATGTGGCGCAAAGGGCAGATTCTCATGAGAATGCTTCTGTCAGGCCTTGGGAGAAAGGTTTACTCCCTTTGTCTGTGAGCTCTACAGATTCTAGTTTGGAAAACAGACTGACACCTGCTAGAGTTAATGAGGGGTCAGATAAGCAGAGTCGGCAGTTGGAGATTAGCCAGAATTGACAAGAGGTCTAATGTTTACGTAGAACCGAAAGAATTCGTCAAAGTCAAAGTCTGGGGGAAAGCAAAACCAGTTTTTGGGATTTAAGGTTTGTCTGTAGAAAATCTTGTCAGATCAGGCATCGTTTGGAAACCAAGTGTAAGCCTCATGGAATCCCTGTTCAAGTGGTCTCGTCTTCATGGATTTTTCTAGCTTTTTAAGGTGACTAGCAGCGTCTGGTCTATTCTTGCTTCTTGTTTGATTCCTGTCTGGAAGGATTGTTCCTTCACTCAACATGTGGTGTGTTTATAGTCAAAGGGGCTGGTTCCTGTTCTGGAGTGCAACATACACTTCTTCTCTCCCATCCATCATCTCATCCTGACCAAGGCCAACCCTTTTGAGATCCAAATGTTTCCCATCTTTCCTTCATTTTCTGCCTCCAAAAGAGAAGAGAAAGGGGAGGAGGCTTGGGGAGAACCCTCTCCCTCCTGGCCCACCCACCCCTCTCCGGCCCACCATGTAGCCCCCCAAGTTAGAAAGTTTGCTCATTCCTGATGTACACTATAGTTTTAATGCGGTTTGACATTACTTCCGTTTGACAATATATTCCGTGCTTTGGAATCAGAGAAGTTGTAATTTTACAAACTACAAATCCCAAGATCCCATAGCATGGAGCCATGGCAGTTAAAGTGGGGTCAAACCAGCAGCCTCTTGTTTTATTGGTTCTGTCCCTTTCTAAAATGGGAGCCAACTATTATATATAAGTAGATTTTGTTTGTTGTTCATTCGTTCAGTCATCTCCGACTCTTCGTGACCTCATGGACCAGCCCACGGCAGAGCTCCCTGTCGGCCGTCACCACCCCCAGCTCCTTCAAGGTCAGTCCAGTCACTTCAAGGATGCCATCCATCCATCTTGCCCTTGGTCGGCCCCTCTTCCTTTTGCCTTCCACTTTCCCCAGCATCATTGTCTTCTCTAGGCTTTGCTGTCTCCTCAGGATGTGGCCAAAGGACTTCACTTTGTCTCTAGTCTCCTTCCCTCCAATGAGCAGTCGGGCTTTCTTTCCTGGAGGATGGACTGGTTGGATCTTCTCGCAGTCCAAGGCACTCTCAGCACTTTCCTCCAACACCACAGCTCAAAAGCATCGATCTTCCTTCGCTCAGCCTTCCCTATGGTCCAGCTCTCACATCCGTAGGTTACTACAGGGAATACCATGGCTTTGACTATGCAATGGATCTTTGTTGCCAGTGTGATGTCTCTACTCTTTACTATTTTATCGAGATTGGACATTGCTCTCCTCCCAAGAAGTAAACATCTTCTGATATCCTGGCCACAGTCTGCATCTGCAGTCATCTTTGCTCCTAGAAATACAAAGTCTGTCACGGCCTCCACGTTTTCTCCCTCTATTTCCCAGTTGTCAATCATTCTTGTTGCCATAATCTTGGTTTTTCTGATGTTTAGCTGCAACCCGGCTTTTGCGCTTTCTTCTTTCACCTTGATTAGAAGGCTCCTCAGCTCCTCCTCGCTTTCGGCCATCAGAGTGGTGTCATCTGCATATCTGAGGTTTTTAATGTTTCTTCCAGCAATTTTCACCCCAGCCTTGCATTCCTCAAGCCCTGCACATCCTCGCATGATGTGTTCTGCATACAAGTTAAAAAGGTTGGGTGGGAGTCTGCAGCCTTGCCGGACGCCTTTCCCAATCTTGAACCAGTCTGTTGTTCCGTGGTCAGTTCTGACTGTGGCTCCTTGGTCCTTGTACAGTAGATATGGGTATGTTATTTATTCATTTATTTATTTGCGACATTTATATGCTGCCCTTCTCACCCCGAAGGGGACTCAGAGCGGCTTACAAGATATATATATATATATATATATATATATATATATACACACACACACACACACACACACACACACACACACATATACATACAATATATATTATTAGCATAGTACAATATCAGGATTATATATTACTATATTGTACTATACCATTATATATTGCAATATTATTAGTAATATTACATGTAATATAAAATATTGAATTATAATATCATATTAGTAGTAGTAGTATATTGTATTACTTTATAATATTATAAATATTATATGTATATACTAGGCTTGGGCGGTTTTGTTCGTTAATTTCGTAATTCGTTATTAATTCGTATTTAAATTAGCTTATGATCCAATATTGAGCCATGCAGGAATAGTGTGAGGAGTAAATTAGATTCGAAACAATTTTTTCAATTTATTTCGTAATTATTTTGTATTTTTTTTTGTAATTATTTTCGCATGTCTGGTTAATTATTTTCGCATGTCTGGTGCAAGTTTTATAGTTGTTGTTTGTTTATCACACCAACAGTCAACAACAGAGGGAGAGGGAAGCTTCAGAAGTTCCCCCTGTCCCATTTGGAGGTTTTTTTAGCATATTGCGCAATCGCGTCCGCCATTAACGAATCGATTCGTAATTTACGAAAATTTCGTATATTTCGAAATTTTTAAAAGGAAAATTTCGGAATTATTTAAAAAAATTAAATGCAAGGGCCCCCTAAAAACAAAACGAGTTTAGAACCAAATTTTTCCGTGGTTACCCAAGCCTAGTATATATATACAACTAGCTGTGCCCTGCCACGCGTTGCTGTGGCCTATAGTAAAACTTATCAAAGTTGAGGTAGATATCTGGACTATTATGAAAGAGAGGTCCCTACCTATTCCTTCCCCCTTTTCCTCCCCCTTTCTCTCCTTTCTTCCTTCTCTACCTCTTTCTTTCACTACTTGGTTTCATCCTTCTCTCTTTCCTTCATTCCCTCCCCCTTTCTTCCTTTGCCTTTCTTCCCTCCCTGTTTGCTTCCTTCTTTCACTTTTTCTTTCCTTTTATTTTACCACCATCATAACAATAACAATAATGCAATGCATTGCCTCTGGGACCTGACACCTCTCCCATTCCTCCAGGGTCTCATAGGAACAATAGCATAATAATAATAATAATAATAATAATAATAATAATAATAATAATAATAGAAATAACAACCTTTACCCGCCACGTGTTGCTGTGGCCAATCTTCCCTCTTTCTCTCCTTCTTTCCCTCCTTCCCTCCTTCCTTCCCTCCCATCTTTCCTTCTCCTCTTCTTTCTCTATCTCTTTCCTTCCTTCCCCCTTTTTCTTTCTTTTCTGCTGTCTCTCTTTTCTTTCCTTCCATCTTTCCTTTTCTTTCCTTTTCTTTCTCTAACTTTCCTTCCTTCCCCCTTTTTCTTTACCTCCCTTTCTCTTTCTTCCTTCTTTCCTTCCTTCCTGTCTTTCCTAGATTTTGACAGGGCGGGAAGGGGCAGGGTGGGGTTTGGAGGTGGCGTGAAGTAAAAGGAGGTAAGATTGGGGTGGGGGAGTGATGGAGCGTGGGGTTGTGTGTGTGTGTGCAGCGGCGGGGGGGAGTGATGGAGCGTGGGGTTGCGTGTGTGTGTGCGGCGGCGGGGGGGAGTGATGGAGCGGGGGTTGTGTGTGTGCGGCGGCGGGGGGAGTGATGGAGCGTGGGGTTGCGTGTGTGTGTGCGGCGGCGGGGGGAGTGATGGAGTGTGGGTTTGTGTGTGTATGTGCGGCAGGGGTGTGTGTGTGTGCGGGAAGCGGCGCGGCGGGGCTTGGAGTGGGCATGGTTTCCGCAGAGGGAACGTTGGCCGGAAGGGCATGTGCGCGCGCCAGGGTACTTGCGGCTGGGCGCCAATGCGCATGCTCAGTTGTTTTGGTTTTGTGAGTGTGTTGTTGTGTTGTTTTTCATTTTGAGTAGATATGTTTGTACCTTGTGGGTTGTGTTATGGGCATGGGAATTTTGGTTTAGTTTCGTTGGGGTTTTTTTGAGTTTTGTTTTTTTGCCGTTTTGAGTGTGTTGTTGTGTTGTTTTTCATTTTGAGTAATATGTTTGTACCTTGTGGGTTGTGTTATGAGCATGGGAATTTTGGTTAAGTTTCGTTGCTTTTTTTAGAGTTTTATCCTTTTGCCGTTTTGTGAGTGTGTTGTTGTGTTGTTTTTCATTTTGAGTAGATATGTTTGTAACTTGTGGGTTGTGTTATGGGCATGGGAATTTTGGTTAAGTTTCGTTGGGGTTTTTGAGTTTTGTTGTTTTGCCGTTTTGTGAGTGTGTTGTTGTGTTGTTTTTCATTTTGAGTAGATATGTTTGTACCTTGTGGGTTGTGTTATGGGCATGGGAATTTTGGTTAAGTTTCGTTGGGGGGTTTTTGAGTTTTGTTTCCTCGTTGGATGCCCCTAACAAATTTATATATATAGATGTATATACAATATATTATATCATATCTTAAAATCTTCCAATAAAGCTAGCAATAAGTAAAGAAGGCAACTTTGGGGGTAACTTTGAAACCGTTCCTTCCCTCTCCCCGTCGTCTGCCTTGCCCTCATTCCGGAACCGATACATTCAACCAAGCCATTTCCAGGCTTGGCATATGAAGACAATGACATTTTCAAAAATTAAATTAACCTCCCCATGATGAACAAGAACTAATTTTCCTTGGCACTCTCTGGAAATTACAACCCTCGTAATAATATCTGCCGGGCTCCAGCCGATTACAAATTACTCCTATATTTTCCCAAGTTCCCCCCACTTCCCAACTGTACTTCATACCTTTCAGCCCATTGGGTTGCTGGAGAGGAGAACCATTATTTTGGGGATTGCTTATTGCACAGTTGAACACCACTTTAACTGCTTCAGCTCAATGCTATGGGACTTGGGAGTTGTAGTTGGGAGACTACAGTCTCCATTCTGGTTAACGGTTGAGCCAAATATAATGCACAGGCACCTCCTAAAATATGAACATGTGCTCACCAAAAATATAAAGCTGTCAAAAGGACGAGGGATTATGGTTGTTGAAACAGCTGTATATTTAAATTTCTCTTTATTTGAATTGTTGAAATATATCCCACTGAAATAAAAATATCAGGGGAGATTAGAGCAGAGAAGTGGAGAGACACTTAACAGTTTAAAAGATAGGAACTGGGAAACACTAGATTTGAGAGACTTAAAATGCTTCTTCAAATGATTTCCGCTGCCACCATTCCAGTATTAATCAGGCTGAGGTAATATTGTGAGTTTGTTCTGTAACACACACTGTGCCACTATAGTTTCTTAGTGGCTGCTGTGAAGCTGACTTTAGAAATACTTTGACCACCAAAGTACTCACACTGAGGCTGGTATAAGTTAATAAAAGAACAAGAATGTTTATTGAACAAGCTTGAAATAATCCAGGTACAAATGCTTAATGGTTTCAGAAAACACTGGCATGTAAAGCTTGTGGTTGCATTAGAATAAAATCTTAAACTCTTCTGGGTTACAAGACTTCAAAGTTCCACCACAGTAAATTACTTCAGGAAATTAATCTCTGAAAGTAACTCCCCCAAAATCTAGCCAAAAATATCCTGAACTAGACTTCCCTGGGAATTGAACAGTCCACAACCTGGGCACTGCTCCACCACAGTATTCTAGCTATCTACTAATAGCTATTCTGAATACCTCACAAAAGACTAACCCAATCTTCTTCTCTAAGCCCAAACTCGCTCTGACTAACACTAAGTCTTCCACTCTCTCTAACACCCAAACGCCAACTGACTAACTGGGACTTCAAGCCTCCATTTTAAAAGGACACTTTTTCCTCTAAACCACTTAGGCTCCGCCCCCATCTTTCTAGCCAATCCTAGCCTCCTTATTTTCCCTCCAAGACTTGAACACGCCCCCTCAAGGAAAACCTAACTAAAATGGCTTCCACCCGGCTCCCTTTTCTAAAATGGACGCCGTGGCTTCGCCAGGCCCACTCCCTTAGGCTTCAGCCAGCCAGCTAAGGTAAGGGATTCATTACACCAAGGGATGGAAAATCTTGAACTATTTGTGAACAATGGCAATACTTTTTAATTTTTGCTGAATTGCACTCCGGCAAACTCTTTGGATGTTGGGAATCCGCCTGTGTTTGTGTTCCAGGATCATGATGCTTATGTTGGGGTTCAGCCTGGGTGTGAACCTGAACCTGATTCTCTGATTTCCTGATGCCATTGTAGATGTCAATGTGAATTCTGAGGCCAATTTAGATGATGATGATTTGAGTAGTGAAAATCCTACAGCCTTGGAAAGTGAAAGTCAAAATTCCCATGAGAACACGCATTCCGAGCCGAGCGGAGAAGTTTCACTCCCTTTTCCTCCCAGTCTTAGTTCTCCAGAGAATCTGACACCTGGTCTGCCTAATGAGGATAGGCAGGGCAGATTTGGCAGAGCTGGTGAGAAGCACAAAGTTTACGTAGGTCAGCTAGATTGAGAGAAATGCAAACAAAAACTTCAGGCGTGTCTCACAATAGATTTCTCAGCCTTAAGTATGCCTGGCCTGAATGCAGCTTCAGACCAGGCGTCGTTCCAGATTCATGTGCAAGCTTTTGCAGGTCTCCTGATTCAAGTGGCCTTGTTCCTCAGAGGTTTTCTAGTTGTTCCAATACGGTTAGTGGATTGCTAACAGGTTCCAGGTTTCAGCAGTTTTGCTGTGGGTTTTTTGATCTTGTTTATGGACATTTCTTGTTGCTGATTTTTACTGTGACTTTTTACCTTTGCATATTTCCTCTATTTTGTATTCATCTTTCATCAATAAAAAAGGATTGTTTTCCTGAAGTCAAGTGTGGTGGATTATTGTCTGAGGGTCCAGTTTCCTGCTCTGGGTTGCAACAACTTATGATGTGAGTAATGATGGTGCTGAGACTGAGGTGCAAGATGGAGATGGTTTGGTCAGTGATTTTCATACAGACAATGACAGAGAGGCCTCAGTGCAAAAGGCAGTTTCTCATGAGAATATTCCCGTTGAGCCTAGGGATGATGGTTTACTCCCTCTTTCTGCGAGCTCTCATGATTTGGGTTTGGAAAACAATCTGACACCTGGAAATTTTAATGAGCAGCCAGATAGGGAGTTGAAGGATAGGCGGCTGGAGATCAGCCAGGATCGACAACAAACACAATGTTTACGTCGCTCTGAAAGGCTTCATCAGATAAGGGGCAAGTGTGGAGGAAAGCAAAACCAGTTTCTGGGTTTGGGGTATAAGGTTTGCTTCAAGGGAAAACCTGTTAGATCAAGCATCATTTGGAATTCAAGTTCATGTGTCATGGAAATCCTGTTCATGGGGTCTTATTCATGTGGAGAATTTTAGCCTTTTGGATTGTCTTTGTTTCCTGTTGATTCCTGCCTGGATAAACACTGCTTTGGAACTGCTTTTATATCTTGTGTGGACATTGCTTTATGTTACTGCATTTTACTGACTTATTACTTTTTGGAACCTTCTTATTTCCTTACAAGCATTTATTTTTACTGGCTATTTACTTAGCTTCAATAAAAGAGGATTTGTTTCTTCACTCATCGTGTGGTGTGTTTTAAAGTCAGAGGGCTTTGTCCTGACCTGGAGTGCAACATTGGATTTCATTAGCATTGTGGGTTATGGGCCCAGACAACAGCATGTAGGGAGTATAGATGATGAACTATCATCATCGTCCTTATTCCCACCCTAACTACCATGTACCTTGAGTGTATACAAACAATGTGTGCCCAGTCATGGCTGGCCTCTTTGGGAGCCATTATGTTGTTGTTGTTGTTGTTGTTGTTGTTTGTTGTTTATAGTCCACTTTATCTCTCCTGAAGGAGACGCAGAGCTCTTGCTCTTATATTTTCTTTCTTTTTAGTATTTTGATTTTGGGAGCCTGGTTTAGGCCAAAAGGAGGGAATGGAGCAACAGACAAAGAGCAATGGCTGGCTGCGATCCACATCCAAATTGAGCTGCCTCTATCTATATCCCATCCTATGTGACGGATGGCTCTATTTCACATCCATTATCTGAGACAGTATGCCTCTGGGTATCAGTTGCTAGGGAACGTGAGAAAGGCGATGCGATGATCTGCTTAGGGATGTGCAAAAGGCAATTGAATGCCCAATGTATAAAGAGAAGGATGGACATGATAAGTTTGATTCAGCAGGGCTCATTGAGTTGAAAGGGACTCCCAAGGGCCATCTAGTCCAACCTCCCACCAGTGCCGGAAAAATGCAGATCTTTTTCCAAATCAAAGCTCTTCATTAAAGCAAAATGTCATATAATATATTGTATATACATATAATGTTTATAATATTATAATATAATGCAATATAATACTAATCTATATAAATAAAAAATGTAATGTTCATTTGTGGGATTATCATAACTCAAAAACGACTGGACAAATTGACACCAAATTTGGACACAGTACATCTATCAGGCCAATGACTGATCATCACTCATAAAAACACTGAAAAACACAGCAGAAGAGACTAAAGAAGCAAAAAAAAAATACATTACAAAACATGTGCAAAACCACATAAACACACAAATATATACACACACATATTCACATATATACACACACAAAACACATATACACAGACTGGGCCACAGCAATGCGTAGCAGGGGACGGCTAGTCTATATAAATAAAAATGTAATGTTCTTTCGTGGGATTAACATAACAACCACTGGACAAATTGACACCAAATTCGGACACAGTACACCTATCAGGCCAACGAGTGACCATCACTCAAAAAATTGATTTTGTCATTTGGGAATTGTAGTTTCTGGGATTTATAGTTCACCTACAATCAAAGAGCATTCTGGATTCCACCAATGATGGAATTGAACCTAACGTGGCACACAGGACTCCCGTGACCAACAGAAAACACTAGAAGGGGTTGGTGGGCACTGAACTTGAGTTTGGGAGTTGTAGTTCATCTACATCCAGAGAGCACTGTGGACTCAAACAATGATGGATCTGGACCAAACTGGACCAAACTGGACCAAACTTGGCACAAATATTCAATATACCCAAATATGAACACAGATGGAGTTTGGGGGAAATAGATCTTTGTGCATTTGGGAGTTGTAGTTACTGGGATTTATAGTTCACCTACAATCAAAGAGCATTTGAACCCCACCAACGACAGAATTGGGGCAAACTTCCCTCACAGAACCCCCATAACCAACAGAAAATACTTAAGGCCATCCGGTCCAACTGCCTTCACAAGGGCAAGAAAATGTAATCAAAGCCCTCTTGACAAAGAGCCATCCAGCCATAAATATAGATAGATATGATTCACCCCCACTCACAGATATAGTATCATAGATTTGAAAGGAACCTCTAAAGAAGGACAATTATATGTTGCAAGTTCCAGAGTAGGCCAAGCAGGCAATCTTCACATCAACACTGACAGAGAAACAACAAGAAATACTGTTTATGCACAAGCATAAAGAAATTACATATATTACATATATGTGGGGAATGCCTGGCTTGAGGGCAGTACGTGTGAAAAAGATTTTGGAGTCCTCGTGGACAACAAGTTAAACATGAGCCAAAAATGTGATGTGGCGGCAAAAAAAGCCAATGGGATTTTGGCCTGCATCAATAGGAGCATAGTGTCTAGATCTAGGGAAGTAATGCTACCCCTCTATTCTGCCTTGATTAGACCACACCTGGAATATTGTGTCCAATTCTGGGCACCACAATTCAAGAAAGATACTGACGAGCTGGAATGTGTCCAGAGGAGAGCGACTAAAATGATCAAGGGTCTGAAGAACAAGCCCTATGAGGAGCGGCTTAAGGAGCTGGGCATGTTTAGCCTGAAGAAGAGAAGGCTGAGAGGAGATATGATAGCCATGTATAAATATGTGAGAGGAAGCCACAGGGAGGAGGGAGCAAGCTTGTCCTCTGCTTCCCTGGAGACTAGGACGCGGAACAATGGCTTCAAACTACAGGAGAGGAGATTCCATCTGAACATTAGGAAGAACTTCCTGACTGTGAGAGCCGTTCAGCAGTGGAACTCTCTGCCCCGGAGTGTGGTGGAGGCTCCTTTTTGGAAGCTTTTAAACAGGGGCTGGATGGCCATCTGTCAGGGGTGATTTGAATGCAATATTCCTGCTTCTTGGCAGGGGGTTGGACTGGATGGCCCATGAGGTCTCTTCCAACTCTTTGATTCTATGATTCTATGATTAGAAACCAACACTGTCTCATTACTTTATTTTCCAGATCACCAGACTGGGCCACAGCAATGCGTGGCACGGGACAGCTAGTATATTCTATACTTTGACTGAAAGGCACCTGGGCTTTTAAAACTGCATATTCACGAGAAAGTGGAGCTCATATATTTTTCCCCATTGCTAGTTGAAGGGCTGAAGCTTGATGCCAGAAATGGTTGAAAGCTGAGCCGTCACCTGAAACACGTTTTCAAGAAAGATGACTGGGTGACATATGCTAATATAAGCGAACATCTCTTGGAACATGAATCTACCCATCTATCATTTCCTTGCTGCAAAGCGTTCCTTTTCTTGTACCTTGGGAACTCTGCATTTCACCCAGAACTTTGCAGATTCCAATCCTTAATTATGTGGAAACTCAGCGTGACTCCTCTTGTATCGGATTCAGCTTCCAAAAGAAGTTGCAAAATGAAACCTGATCACTGTTTTGGCGTGTCCTCAGCGCCTCCTTCCCACTCTCATTAATACTGCAATTGTTATGCAATGTTCTATTGATTTTACCATTTGGGCTTAATTTTGTCCTTCTGGCTCATTTCCCTCTTCTATTTTGTAGAAGTTAATTATGTATTTCCCCCCCCCCCCCCCCCCCGGGATTGCAGCTCTTTCCCAATCTAGCCCTTCTCTTAGGCCAGTGTTTCTCAACCTGGGGGTTGGGACCCCTGGGGAGGTCGCGAGGGGGTGTCAGAGGGGTCAGCGAAGACCATCAGAAAACACAGTAAACACATGTGTGGGAAATCTGGCCCAATTCTATCCTGAATTCTGGGAGATAAGAGTCATAGAATCATAGAATCAAAGAGTTGGAAGAGACCTCATGGGCCATCCAGTCCAACCCCATGCCAAGAAGCAGGAATATTGCATTCAAATCACCCCTGACAGATGGCCATCCAGCCTCTGTTTAAAAGCTTCCAAAGAAGGAGCCTCCACCACACTACGGGGCAGAGAGTTCCACTGCTGAACGGCTCTCACAGTCAGGAAGTTCTTCCTCATGTTCAGATGGAATCTCCTCTCTTGTAGTTTGAAGCCATTGTTCCAGCGTCCTAGTCTCCAGGGAAGCAGAAAACAAGCTTGCTCCCTCCTCCCTGTGGCTTCCTCTCACATATTTATACATGGCTATCATATCTCCTCTCAGCCTTCTCTTCTTCAGGCTAAACATGCCCAGCTCATTAAGCCGCTCCTCATAGGGCTTGTTCTCCAGACCCTTGATCATTTTAGTCGCCCTCCTCTGGACACATTCCAGCTTGTCAATATCTCTCTTGAATTGTGGTGCCCAGAATTGGACACAATATTCCAGGTGTGGTCTAACCAAAGCAGAATAGAGGGGTAGCATTACTTCCTTAGATCTAGACACTATGCTCCAAAACACCTGGAAGACTAGATTCAGAGGCAATGGTCTAGTCTGGCATTTCTCAACCATTTCTCCCACTGAGAACTGGGAAGCCCTGGCCCTTGAGTTGGAGGTCAGCTGTGACCAGCAGTGCTGCAGAATTTTAAGAGGCACAATGGAGGGCGAAAGAGAGTGGGTCGAGACCGCTGGGAAAGTCAAAAGGGGGTGTCAGAGAGCTCACCAAAGACCATCAGAAAACACCATATGTTCTGTTGGTCATGGGGGTTCTGGGTGGAATGTTTGGCCCAATCCTATGTTGGTTGAAGGTGAACTATAAATCCCAGAAACTATGACTCCCAAATGCCAAAGTCTATTTTCCCCAAACTCCACCAGTGTTCACATTTAGGCATTTTGAATATTCGTGCCAAGTTTGGTCAAGATCCATCATTGTTTGAGTCTACAGTGCTCTCTGGATGTAGCTGAACTACAACTCCAAAACTCAAGGTCAACCCTTCTAGTGTTTTCTGTTGGTCATGGGAGATCTGTGTGTCAAGTTTGATTCAATTCCCTCATTGGTGGAGTTCGGAATGCTCTTTGATTGTAGGTGAACTATAAATCCCAGCAACTACAACTCCCAAAGGGAAAAAAACCAACCCATCCACACACACACCCCGCCCCACAACCCCACCAGTATTCCAATTTGGGTTTATCGGGTATTTGTGCCAAATTTGGTCCAGTGAATGAAAATACATAATGCATATCAGATATTTACATGACAATTCATAACTGTAGCAAAATTACAGTTATGAAGGCACAATAAAAATAATGTTATGGTTAGGGGTCACAACAAGATGAGGAACTGTATTAAGGGGTCACGGAATTAGGAAGGTTGAGAAACACTGTCTTAGGCTGTTCCTAAGATTTTGTATTTGTTTTATACACTGATTTAAACTAACAGCATTTCCTAGAATTGCTCAGGAAAAAGGTATAGCCTACTCTAGAGAGAATTCATATGGGGAAGATGGAGAGGGCAGTAATTATGGAAGATTACTTTCCCCATTGTTCCATTTCATGTAAACTGTTTTCCCCAGTTTAGTCATTACAAGGGACTGTATATACTTTCTAGTATATACTCTATATATTCCGAACTCAAGAGCTGAAAACGGAATGTTGGAGGACAGGAAAAGAGATTGAAAGATGGGCGCAAAGCCAACCTTAAAAACTGTGGCATAGACACTGAGAACTGGGAAGCCCTGGCCCTTGAGTGCTCCAGTTGGAGGTCAGCTGTGACCAGCAGTGCTGCAGAATTTGAAGAGGCACGAATGGAGGGCGAAAGAGAGAAACGTGCCAAGAGGAAGGCGTGTCAAGCCAACCCCGACCGGGACCGCCTTCCACCTGGAAACTGATGCCCTCACTGCAGGAGAAGATGCAGATCAAGAATAGGGCTCCACAGTCAGCTACGGACCCACCACCAGGCCCTAATTGTTTCTTGTCTGGAATTCCCTTGGTGCAGCTGGCTGGGAGTCAGCTGCATTAAGATAACTACTGACCAAAGGTCATGAGTTCCAAGCCAGCCGGTGTCGGAGTGAGCTTCCGACCAATTTTGTGTAGCTTGTTGTCGACCTTTATGGCCCGAAACACAGTTGCATTTGTCAAGTAGGAAATTTAGATACCACTTATGCGGGGAGGCAAATTTAACTAAATTACGAGGCCGTAAAAATCTCCAGCAAGCATGCAAAGAATGAAGTACTCCCATCAGTGTCACAAATGGTCAGTGAAAAGACAGCTCCCCTGGTGGCCAGAACGCCCTCAAGAAAAGCTGGAATGTTAAATTGCCTCTGCAACTGTCTATATATGTTGTGTGTCTATGACATTGAATGTTTGCCATGTATATGTACATTGTAATCCGCCCTGAGTCCCCTGCGGGGTGAGAAGGGCAGAATATAAATACTGTAAATAAATAAATACATATTTACTTTATTTATTTGCTAATCAAGTTGGCCAATTACAACATTCACATTTGCTTCCAAGAGACAAGAGTTCTTTCTCCCACCCAGGACATACAAACCCCACTTGCCTAGTTTCCAACAGGCATCACAATCTCTGAGGATGCCTACCATAGATGTGGGCAAAACGTCAGGGGAGAATGCTTCTGGAACACGGCCATACAGCCCAGAACATGCACAGCAACCCATTCCACTTCAGTTTCCCATTCATTCTGCTCAAATACACAAAGATGTCCCTGCGTACTCACTCACACAAAAGGATAGAGAGACAGCTTTGTGTTCAACTTTCATTATGCTATTTTGCACTGTTTATTTTATTTTGCTACTTTGTGTATTTTGTTGCGATTTAAATTTTGGTTGTTGTGTATTTTATTTTGCTGCATTGTATGTTTCAGGCTTGGCCTCATGTTAGCCGCCCTGAGTCCCCTTTAGGAAGATGGTGACAGGGTATAAATAAAGATGATGATGGTGATGATGATGATGATGATGATGATGCACACAAGATGAGTCCACAGCAGACTCTTGATGGCTGTTGTATTGGATCACACGTCAGACACTTCCCAAGTGTCTAGGACTGTGTGATGCAGGCCCGTAGCCAGGATTTCATTTGGGGGGGGGGGGCTGAATTTTTTTCAGGGGGGGTTTCGGGGGGGGGCTGAGTTTTGGGGGGGCTGAGTCTGAGTGAAAGAGGGTCTAGCCTAGCAAACCTTTTGTATCATTACCCCAATACCCCCATGCATATGGGATATATTGATTATGGTGATCAGATCATGATATGAATAAACATAACAGTTTAAATAATGCACCAGTAAGGCCTTTTGCGAACCACCATGAGAATTTCGGGGGGGGTGAAGCCCCCCCCCCCCCCCCCGGCTACATGCCTGGTGTGATGTATTGGTGAATAATGCATGCAGATCCCAGTAAGGTGGCCTTTTGCAGCTGGCAGATGGTAATTTGTCAGCGCCGATTGTGTTTAAGTGCAGGCCAAGGTCTTTAGGCACTGCACCCAGTGTGCCGATCACCACTGGGACCACCTTGACTGGCTTGTGCCAGAGTCTTTGCAGTTTGATCTTTAAATCCTCATATCGTGTCAGCTTTTCCAGTTGTTTCTCATTAATCCTGCTGTCGCCTGGGATTGCAATATCGACAATCCATATTTCGTTTTTTAACACAATCGTGAGGTCAGGAGTATTGTGCTCCAAAACTCTATCTGTCTGAATCCGGAAGTCCCGGATGTGGGACGACCTTGACTGGCTTGTGCCAGAGTCTTTGCAATAATAATAATAATAATAATAATAATAATAATAATAATAATAATAATAATTGTATTATTAGATTATTATTATTATTATTATTATTATTATTATTATTATTATTATTATTATTTGCCGTGCCTTTCCGGGTATCAAACTGAATGATAATAGAACTGTTGATTGGGCCAAATGACCCCACATGGCAGCTCCATTTTGCAAAGTACCTTTCTACTTTAGAGAACCGCTTTGGTTTGAAGATGTTCTTTGTTCCTTTGGAAACTCATGTTTTCTTAGACACGGTCATGTTCGAGGTCTCTTTCTTTGTCGAGAGCTTGAAATCAAAACCACTTGGCTTCTCCGTGCCTGTGATAGTATTGCTCAAATAATTGCCTTTTGGGCTGATTATTTTCCAGTTCAGTCCTTTCCTACAGTCATCTCTCTCTTTTTCCATTGACATCGTTGTTACCTTTGAATTGTGACCCAGAAAACAGAGATTTCGTTCTTGGGGTGAATGAAAGCTATTTTAAACCATACTCCTTTTTTATACCCTTCCTGAAAACCAACAACAACAATGATGGTTTGGCTTTGTATTTGTCTAATCGGATTTCTTCCATGTGCCATTCGAATGAATGAAACATGGATCAAATGGAATCCTATTACAAAAGCAGGTGTTACTCCCCCATCTTTGGGTGACACTGAGGTTGAATTACTCAAAGCAAGTCATCAAAGGCACGAGAATCTTTCTCATGTGCCTTCTATTATAGACAAACGTTGCCTGGGGACACTGGAATCTAAGAGCCCCTTCAATAAATACACAGAGATTTTACTATTTACCATTGAAATATGTGTATGTGCACCATTCAGAATTTCCATGTGTGTTTTCAACTTTGTATAGCATGACTGTGGAGTACAGAATATACGTTGTAGAGTAAATACAGTTTGATACTACTTGTGCTGTCACACACTGGGCCTGTAGCAATTGTCTATTAACAGGACGTGGTCTCTATATGCCCAGCGGGACGCCTGGGGTGCCCCGGCTGAGAGGCCTAATGGATTTCCCTATATTAATTAATTTATTTATTTAGCAGTTTTGGATACCGGTCTTCTCACCTCCATCAAGGTGAGAAGACCATCATCAATATTACAAACAATCATTAAAAACATCGTATTCCAAATTACAGTAAGACATTAAAAAGCAAAATACAGTCATATAATTACAATGGTCAGTCGTCATCATAAAATCAGTGTTCGTCGACATCCACCCATATCACAGGATCTTGACTCATTCTTCGAGTGCCAGTTTCCAGAGCCAAGTTTTCACCTGTTTTCTGAACGTCAAGATAGAAGGGGCAGTTCTGATCTCCAGTGAAAGGGAGTACCAGAGTCGAGGGGCCACCACCAAGAAGGCCCTGTCCCTCGTCCCCACCAGACGCACTTGTGAGGCCGGTGGGACCGAGAGCAGAGCCCCTCCAGACGATCTTAGCAATCTTGATGGGTCATAGGGGAGAATACGTTTGGACAGGTAAACTGGACCGGAGTCGTTTAGGGCTTTATAGGTTAACACCAGCACTTTGAATTGTGTTCGGAAGCTAACTGGCAGCCAGTGGAGCTGGCGCAACAGAGGAGTAGTATGCTCCCTGTACCCCGCTCTTGTTAGTAGTCTGGCTGCCGCATGTTGGACTAGTTGAAGCTTCTGGGTAGTCTTCAGAGGCAACCCCACGTAGAGAGCGTTGCAGTAATCTAAACAGGATGTAACCAAAGCGTGGACCACCGTGGCCAAGTCAGACTTCCTAAGGTACTGGAAGTCTTTAGAAGCTTAGAAAGTTTAACAACGTTCTTAATTAATGCTTAAATCTTCAACAAATCAATCAAATACTTTAAAACTCTGGAAAACTGGTAGCTTTCTTAAGCTGCCCACAAAAGACAGGCAACTTGCTTCAAGAACTGTTTCTTTCCTCTATAAAGGAAATCCTTGACCCTTCCCTGGGCAATCTGTTCCTAGGCTGGCGTAGGGCCCTACTCCCGGTTCCAGTTTGCTTTATGGGTAACTCGAGTAGACCTTACCGGCCAAGACTTTGTAGATTTCCCAGCTGGTGTCCTTTGTGTTGTTGTTCATTCGTTCAGTCGTCTCCGACTCTTCGTGACCTCATGGACCAGCCCACGCCAGAGCTCCCTGTTGGCCATCACCACCCCCAGCTCCTTCAAGGTCAGTCCAGTCACTTCAAGGATGCCGTCCATCCATCTTGCCCTTGGTCGGCCCCTCTTCCTTTTGCCTTCCACTTTCCCCAGCATCATTGTCTTCTCTAGGCTTTGCTGTCTCCTCATGATGTGACCAAAGTACTTCAGCTTTGTCTCTAGTATCCTTCCCTCCAATGAGCAGTCGGGCTTGATTTCCTGGAGGATGGACTGGTTGGATCTTCTCGCAATCCAAGGCACTCTCAGCACTCTCCTCCAACACCACAGTTCAAAAGCATCTATCTTCCTTCGCTCAGCCTTCCCTAAGTTCCAGCTCTCACATTCGTCGGTTACTACAGGGAATACCATGGCTTTGACTAGGTGGATCTTTGTTGCCAGTGTGATGTCTCTACTCTACTGGTGTCCTTTATCTTCCAGCAAAGCTGGCTGTATTTCTTAGTAAAGCTGTGGAACTGCTTTCCCCCGAAGTTTGTGATAAACTCACAAACTTCAGGGGAGAATCTCACACGTCTTGTTGGAAAGGCTTCTCCATGATAACTGAGCTAAAGGTCCCTTCTCCAAAACCCTGGGGGAAAGGGGCGGATCTAAAGGCTGCAACAATGATTGACAGGTTGCTGGCCCTATAACTGCAATCTGGAAGAAGCTACCAAATTGCAAAGTGCACAGCCTTCAGGAATTCATGCAAACAAGCAAAGAAAGAAAAAGGGAATTCTCAGTGCTATGGAATCCTAGGAATTGTAGTTTGGTCAGACACCGACATTCTTTGCTAGAAAATGCTAGAGACTTTGTAAAACTAATGCCAAAATTCAGCTAAGCACTCAAGAAGTGTGTTGATCTGTTACCCCTCCAGTAAGTTGAGTTAGTCATGGGCGTTCTGTTGAAATGGCAAGGAGAAAGTTTGAGGAAAAGAGACAAAAGAGAGTTCCTGAGGTCTGTAAAAGTACGGTTTATTCTCGGTTGGCGCCAACCGGATATGAACCCTGCTGGTAGTCCAGGAAACAGGATACTGAACAGAAGAATTGCCTTGGTTTATATAACCTTTAAAATAATGTGCATGCATCATACAAGCATCACAATGTGCGTCACAAAATTCCACTTTTACATTGACTCCAATAGCATATTTTAACTTCAACACCTTCAATTTTCCATTAAGCACCTTTATCTAAAGTGCTGCTCATTAAGAGGACCATCCTATACCCCATAGCTCCAGAATGTCTACCAGGCTACTGATAGCAAGAGCTTCCATCCATCTTGAGATAGGTCCTTCTTGAAGAAGCCTCTTGATAGCCAGGCTCGTTAATCTTATGATAAGCCCTGCTTGGTACCAAAATGGAAGAGTCTCTTGACATTTGCCAGAAGCCTTTAGACCAGTGGTTCTCAACCTGTGTGTCCCCAGGTGTTTTGGCCTACAACTCCCAGAAATCCCAGCCAGTTTACCAGCTGTTAGGATTTCTGGGAGTTGAAGGCCAAAACATCTGGGGACCCACAGGTTGAGAACCACTGCTTTAGACATTCCTTTCCTAGACCCTGGCCTCTCTGTGGCATCTAATTTGTCCAAGTGAAGTGAAGTTCATGCATACATACATCGCCCTTTGTGATTTCATGGATTTTCTAATTCCTATTTCTAATATGGCTACATCCAATATATATTTTCCAATATGTGTATCATGTATTTTCATCATGCCTTCATCACTGTGTGCCAAGTGTGGTCAGTGTAGGTCACCGTTTCTCTGGTTGTGGGTGAACTACAACTCCCAGAAAGGAAGGACCCCCCCCCCAAAAAAAAAACCCTCTCCATCTAGGCATCTTAGGTATGTGTGCCTAGTTTGGTCCAGATCCATCAGTCTTTGGGTTCAGAGTGCTCTCTGAATATAGGTGAACTACAACTCCCCCAAATAAAGGTGAATTTTCCCCAAAGACTTCCAGTATTTGATGTTGGTCATGGGAGCTTTGTGTGCCAAGTTAGTTCCAGGCCGATCATTGGTGGAATTCAAAGTGCTCTTAGATTGCAGGTAAACTATACATCCCAGTAAAACCCTACAACTCCTATAAATCATGGTGAATTCTCCCCAAGCCTCTCTAGTATGTTCAGTTGTTGATCAATTCCTCTGTTTGCTGTGTGCCATAGAAAAGAATAGGAAAAAGTTAAGAGAGAGGCAGTGGGTGGGGTCATGCAAATTCCACACCAATGGAGAGAGTCGGAAACACTGGGATGTCTGTGGTGGAGGAAACACATAAAATCTAGAATGGAATTGTCACAGTATGAAAGCCTTCACTTGGGTGGTGGGCAGTATGGTGTTTGTGGAGGACATTGGCTCTTGGACACGTTCACTATAACCTGCAGTGTCATTCGAGGGAGGGCCATTGATGTCTCCTGAACAGTGGGAGCTATAGCTGTTTGTGGAGGCATGGGGTTATCCGTGGACGTGGACTGCCCTAGCCACACACTAGGCATGGACAATCCATGGTTCTAAATGGTTCTGAAGAACTAACAAAACTAGGGGATGCTGGTGCTTTGCTTCTTCAGTGTTGCTGAAGTCCTGGTGGTGAAAATTTCGGAACTCTAACAAAACTTTCAGAATTTCATTATTATTTCATTATTGGTGATTTTTTTTATGACAGAACCAATTAGAAACTGCCATTTTAAACTAAATTTTGCAACTGGTTTGTTGTAGGTTTTTTGGGCTATATGGCCATGTTCTAGAAGCATTTTCTCCTGGTGTTTCACCTGCATCTATGGCAAGCATCCTCAGAGGTTGTGAGGTCACAAACTTCAGGAGAGAATGCTTCTACAACAGCATTTCTCAACCTGGGGGTCGGGACCCCTGGGGGGTTGCGAGTGGGCGTCAGAGGGGTCACCGAAGACCATCAGAAAACACAGTATTTTCTGTTGGGCAAGGGGGTTCCGTGTGTCATGTTCGGCCCAATTCTATCGTTGGTGGAGTTCAGAAAACTCTTTGTTTGCAAACTATAAATCCCAGTAATTACAAATCCCAAAGGTCAATGTCTATTTTCCCCAAACTCCACCAGTGTTTACATTTAGGCATATGGGGTATTCGTGCCAAGTTTGGTCCAGATCCACCATTGTTTGAGTCCACAGTGCTCTCTGGATGTAGGTGAACTTCAACTCCCAAACTCAAGGTCAATGCCCACCAAACCCTTCCAGTATTTTCTGTTGGTCATGGGAATTCTGTGTGCCAAGTTTGGTTCAATTCCATCATTGGTGGAGTTCAGAATGCTCTTTGATTGTATAAATCCCAGTAACTACAATTCCCAAATGACAAAATCATATTTTTTTGAGTGATGGTCACTCCTTGTGCTGTGAGATGTTTTGTTGCTAAATTTGGTGTGATTTCGTTCATTGGTTCTTTTGTTTTTAAGCCACTCATTACGACATGAACATTTTTATATATATAGATTGGTAGTATACAGAGTCTTGGTGCTGCAGAGGGAGTACCTCTCTTAACCTCAGCTTGCCAGGGAACATCCCTCCCTTAATATCTGGGAAAAACCTTGTAATTCAGGCTTTACCCCCAATGGAATGCACCAAACTCCTCTACTGGTTTCCACTTTGCTTTTGCTCCTTCTGCCTCCCCAATCTTCTCCCCCACAGATTACTTCCAGAAGATCTCTTCTGTTATAATGCCTCTCCTCCCTCTTCCCACTTTTGCTTGCTTTGATCTAAATTTATCTCCTTCCCGAGCAGAGTGCAGCGGAGTCTCTTCCTTTACTACTGTACATTAATTATACAAGTCGTGCAAGCTCATGGAGAGAGCTGCTTGCTGACAACATCTTTTTAAAATATATATAAAATAATAATAATGCAGCCGGAATATTAAATATCTTTTTGCTGTACTTGCATCTGCTGTCCTGCTCTTGCCTTTGGGTTTTGATGTCTCCAAACTTGCATAAGACCATATCTGTGCTGGATCCTCACTTGGACTATCCTGTTATGTATTGGTCGCATGTTGAATTTCTCCCAGGTTGTCCATAATGTCCCATTATTTCTTTTTATGATGCTTCTATGTAGGACAATGGAGGACAAATGGGCCAGTTAAAATGTCAACTAAGAATGCATATACACTGAATTAATGCAGTTCAACACCGGTCTAACTGTCATGACTCACTACTTAATCATGGGAGCTATAGTTTAATGTGGCACCAACCCCCATAATTCCATGCCAAGGGGTCAATAAACACCAAAACAGGTTGAGTTGTTGTAGGTTTTTTCGCTCTATATGGCCATGTTCTAGAGGCATTCTCTCCTGATGTTTCGCCTGCATCTGTTATAGAGCTAAAATTTAGGGGTCTTTGCCAGGAGGCAGAGACCAATTAGACTCATCAAAGAGTTCTTTTTCCCTGGCGAGACAGAGAAGCATCCCATATTTTTCCCTGATTTCCCAATGAAAAGTCTCACCAGTTGAAGAAAAGCCATCGAGGTTTAACGCGATTCAGCTGGAACGGATGCAAAGCTGCAATCATTCGCCAAAGCTAAGCATGAGGGGAGTACACCAATACAGTCATATTTATACCAAATTCAAAGTTTCAGAGTTCAAACTCCCCGCCCCGGCTTCCCTGTTGTTCCCCACCATGATTGGGCGATGGGCGAACAGCTGGGAGGCAGCCCTCCCACCCCCGGCACCTCTGGACCAATCAGGAAGCTCCAGTGGCCCATAGGATCCAATGGTGAGACCTCTGCCACCTGGTGGCAACAGCAAATCAGGAGAGAGAGAGGCGGGATGAGGGAACACAATAGTCTATGAATGAGTTTTGAAAAAAAGGAAATGCCATGTGGCCTGCGAGACAAAGGAAAAGTCTCAAAACAGGGCTAGCCTATTGTCCCTTGAGTGGCATGTGTGAGGAAAGACCAGATTTTTCCAGGCCAGCAAACAGGAAAACAATGAAGATAAGGCTGAAGTGATTGTTCTTTGATGAATATACAGTAAAATTTAATCAGTGCGGAGGTGAGGGCTTTCCTAAGGCCCACCGATCTCCAGATAGGGAAATGGCCAGGGGTCTGCCAGGGGGCAAACAGCATTGTTGGGCAAAACTCCGAAAACAAAGCCATCTGCCAGTCTATTTTCCATGCAAAGGAAACCGTGGATTAGGGTCTTTGGAATGTCTGGAGCTCTGTGTGAAGATCCCTTACCTTGCCAGCCTGGGTGGCAGGGCCTAGGAGAGGCAGGCTAGTTAGTTTCAGCCTTAGAAGGCCTGGCAGAGGGCAGCAGGAGCCATTTTAGTTTAGGGAAAGCTCCAGTTCAGAGAGGGGGAGTGGCCTAGGCCTGAGCCAGCCTTGGAGCAGCCAGGATTGGTTTGTTAAAGGGGGGTGGAGTTGGATTGTTTGGAGGGAAAGAAAGAAGCTGTTTTAGTGAGTTAGTCTGGTTGATGTTAGAGTTAGAGCAAGATTACAGTTTTAGGAGTTCGTGATTAGAATAGGCAGTTTGCCTGAAGTTTGCCAGCGAATTAGGCTGTGGCAAACTGGGTACAGCTATTTAGAGAAGGGATAGCTGGGTTTTATATTTGTAACCAAGAAAAGACCATTCTCATGCAACCGTTACGCTTTTAAGAACCAAAACATTTTATCTGTAACAGCCAAGCTTATTCAACAGCATTTACATTCTCTTCTGTACTATATCAATAAACTTTCCTTGTTTTTTTTTTGAAACTTAAGCCTGAGTCAAGTGTATATTTGTGGATTTAGTCCCTTTTCCTTTTAAATCAACCTCACCTGTTTTCCTACAGAGAAGCCCTTTTAAAAGACACAGTACTTGGTGGTCTAAAAAGCCTTTTGAATAGTTTAACCAGCTAGAGGGTTCCTGTTCATTTAGTGTATGGTGGCAGCGAAAGTTTAATTAGAGAGACATTCCCTCAGAACAGTTATATAGGTGCCAGTGAAGTCTTTATAAAGTGGTGTAAAGTCTTTATTATAAAGGAAGGACAGTTGGTGGGATTGTTTGCCCCCTGTCAAGATTTATTGTTGGTAGCACATATATATAGCTGTCTTTATAATTGGTGGCAGTTGGTGGGATTGTTTGACCCCCTGCCCAGACAGCCGTAAAGCGAGGCCTTTATAATTGGTTTGCAGCGGTGTGGGATCGTGTAACATCTCAATCCAGAGCATTTTTGTGAGAATCCTGAGGTAAATTTTTGTCAAAACGTGACACTTAGAATTACCTCAGAGACAGGACACCTCTAGCGCCATTTTAACACACATTAGGCACCATGGCACCACCTAAAACAAAGAAGGGTACTTCTGAAGAACCAGAAAGAGAAGGGGAGACAACTGCTTCTGTAGTTGAAGAAACTGAGACCCAAGTACAAGAGGGTAGACAAGAACAGATAGCTACCTCTTTGACCATTGAAAAGCTTAGGCTAGAAATGAGGTTGAGAGAACTTGAGTTTCAAGAAAGGGAGAAAGAAAGAATGATTGAATTGGAAAGGGAAAAGTTTCAAGAAAGGGAGAAGGAAAGAATGATTGAATTGGAAAGGGAAAAGATTCAGGCTGAAAGAGAAAAAATGCAGATGCAAGCTGAAGAGAGGCAGAGAGAAAGAATGGCTGAGGTAGAAAGAGAAAGAGAACGTTTAAGACATGAGGAGAGAATGGCAGAACTACAATTGAGAGAAAGAGAGAGAACTCCTAACTTAAGCCAACAGCAGGACTCTAACATGCAAAGAGTTTTAAAGAACTTTCCTCGTTATGTAAAAGGGGACTGCGTGGAGTCATTTCTGGCTAGCTTTGAACGGGCTTGCCACGATTTCGAGGTACCTGAAGCCAAAATGATGGTGTACCTGAGACCACTACTTTGTGGGGAACTTAGTGAGGTTTACGCTGATCTGCGAGAGACAGAGAGTGCGAGTTACCTCATATTTAAAGAAAGGGTGAAGCTGAGGTTTGGCTTGACTCCTGAACAAAGTAGAAAAATGTTCAGGGAGATCAAAAGGAAGCCAGGAGAAACCTTTTCACAATTGGGAAGCCGAATGGAAAAAGCCTTAGAGAGATGGCTGCAACCTCACCTGTTTTCCTTCAAAGAAGCCATTTAAAAGACACAGTACTTGGTGGTCTAAAAAGCCTTTTAATAGTTTAACCAGCTAGAGGGTTCCTGTTCATTTAGTGTATGGTGGCAGCGAAAGTTTAAATAGAGAGACATTCCCTCATAACAGTTATATAGGTGCCAGTGAAGTCTTTATAAAGTGGTGTAAAGTCTTTATTATAAAGGAAGGACAGTTGGTGGGATTGTTTGCCCCCTGTCAAGATTTATTGTTGGTAGCACATATATATAGCTGTCTTTATAATTGGTGGCAGTTGGTGGGATTGTTTGACCCCCTGCCCAGACAGCCGTAAAGCGAGGCTTTTATACTCTGCAATCCCTTGGTGGGATTTCCTCATGAGTATAGGGGAATAAAAGGTCAATAAAAAAGGGGAAAGCCTTTGCCACGAGGAAATCATGAAATATATATTATGTGTCCATAGTTCATATTATTCATAGGATGGTCCGTAAAGGGAAATATCGATGAGGGGGAAAGAGAGTCCCTTGTTTGTGAGATGGGGGACCCTCAGGGGCCCAGGTGTGCCTCAGGTGGGAAAATTCAAATACTTTTGTGGCATGTTTTCAGTAATAAATTGGTTACCTTCTGCTATAAACATATGAAAATAGGGCATAAAGCCTTGATTGAATGGTACACACCAAACTGACCAAGGCTTAACCCTTATTATCCTGCCTGGTGTCCTTGCCCTTAGCAAAACTATAAGTTGCTCTCTCTAATCGGGGGTCACGTTCCACTTCACATCTATGGCAAGAGGTAGTGGGACAAAGGACTCTTATCTGTTGGAGGTAGGTAGGTGTGGATGTTTCAATTGACCACCTTGATTAGCATTTGATAGCCCGGCAGTGCCTGGAGCAATCTTTTGTTGGGAGGTGATTTGATGTCCCTGATTGTTTTCTCTCTGTTGTTTTGCTGTTGTAATTTTAGAGTATTTTTTAATACTGGCAGCCAGATTTTGTTCATAATACTGGCTACCAGTATTTAAAAACTCCAAAATTAAAACAGCAAAACAGCAGAGCACTGTGGACTCAAACAATGGTGGATCTGGACCAAACTTGGCACAATACTCAATATGGTCAAATGTGAGCAATGGCGGAGTTTGGGGAAAATAGACTTTGACATTGCTGTGATTTATAGTACAACCAGAGTGGTCCACCCTCTGGTTACATCCTGAATAGACTACTGCAACGCACTCTACGTGGGGTTGCCTCTGAAGACTGCCAGAAGCTCCAACTAGTCCAACACTCGGCAGCAAGGTTGCTCACCAGAGTGGGGTATAGGGAGCTCACGACGCCCTTGCTATGCCAGCTCCACTGGCTGCCTATTAGCTTCTGAGCACAATTCAACGTGCTGACTTTGGCCTATAAAGCCCTGAATGGTTCTGGCCCAGTTTACTTGTCCGAACGTATCTCCCACTACAATCCACCTAGGACCTTAAGATCATCACTGAAGGGTCGCAAGTTCGAATCCGGAGAGCAGCATGAGCTTCTGCTGTCAGCCCCAGCTTCTGCCAACCTAGCAATTCGAAAACATGCAAATGTGAGTAGATCAATAGGTACCGCTACTGCAGAAAGGTCAGGGCGCTCGATGCAGTCATGCCGGCCACATGACCTTGGAGGTGTCTATGGACAATGTCGGCTCTTCGGCTTAGAAATGGAGATGAGCACCACACTCCAGAGTTGGACACAACTGGACTTCATGTAAGGGGAAAACCTTTACCTTTACTATATATCCAAGGCTGGGCTTTAGCACAGCAGGTTAAACTGCCAGCTGCAGAAAATCTTGTCAGTCGAAAGGTTGACAGTTCAAGCCCAGGTTGAGGTGACCTTCCAACCATCAGCCCAGCTTCTGCTCACCTAGCAGTTCGAAAACAGTAATGTGAGTAGATAAATAGGTACCACTTTGGCGAGGAGATAACAAAAGGCGTCCATGCCGGCATACAGGTGATTTGATCAGGAGAACGTCTAAAGACAAGAAATCTCTACATGGATGATGGAGTGACAGCACACATACACACACACACCGTGGCTAGAGTCGAGCACAACCTCCAGATACCAGAGATGGAAAAAGATGGGAAGCCTTTACCCTTGTCTATGTACTGTCTGTCTTTGTTAATTGCATAAGATCATCTGGGGATGCCCTGCTTGTTGTCCCCCCATCATTGCAATCACGTTTGGTGGGGACAAGGGACAGGGCCTTTTCTGTGGTGGCCCCTCGGCTGTGGAACTCCATCCAAAGCGAAATCAGATCTGCTCCATCTCTCCTGATCTCTAAGTCCTTCTGCGGAGGTCGAGACAGGACGGGATACAAATGTCCAAAATCTATCTATATAAAAATGCTCTGTGCATAATGAGTTCCTTAAAAACAAAAGAACCAATGAGCGAAATCACACCAAATTTGGCAACAAAACGTCTCACTACATAAGGAGTGACCATCACTTAAAAAATTATGATTTTGTCATTTGGGAGTTGTGGTTGCTGGGATTTATAGTTCACCTATAACCAAAGAACATTCCGAACTCCACCAACGATGGAATTGAATCAAACTTGCCACACAGGCCTCCCATGACCAACAGAAAAAACTAGCAGCGTTTCGTGGGTATTGACCTTGAGTTTGGGAGTTGTTGTTCACCTACATCCAGAGAGCACTGTGGACTCGAACAATGATGGATCTGGACCAAACTTGGCATGAATATTCCATATGCCCAAATATGAACACAGATGGAGTTTGGGGGAAATAGACCTTGGCATTTGAGAGTTGTAGTTACCGGGATTTATAGTTCACCTACAATCAAAGACCATTCTTAATGAACCCCATGAATGACAGAACTGGGGCAAACTTCCCACACAGAACCCCCATGACCAACAGAAAATACTTAAGACCATCCAGTCCAACTCCCTTCACCAGGGCAAGAAAACGTAATGAAAGCCCTCCTGACAGAGAGCTATCAAGCCATAGATATTAGGCTTGGGCGGTTTCATTCGTTAATTTCGTAATTCGTTATTAATTCGTATTTAAATTAGCTTACGATCCAATATTGAGCCATGCAGGAATAGTGTGAGGAGTAAATTAGATTCGAAACAATTTTTTCAATTTATTTCGTAATTATTTCGTAATTATTTCGTAATTATTTCGTAATTATTTTCGCATCTCTGGTGCAAGTTTTATAGTTGTTGTTTGTTTATCACACCAACAGCCAACAACAGAGGGAGAGGGAAGCTTCAGAAGTTCCCCCTGTCCCATTTGGAGGTTTTTTTAGCATATTGCGCAATCGCGTCCGCCATTAACGAATCGATTCGTAATTACGAAATTTCGTATATTTTGAAATTTTTTAAAGGAAAATTTCGGAATTATTAAAAAAAACGAAACGCAAGGGCCCCCTAAAAACAAAACGAGTTTAGAACCAAATTTTTCCGTGGTTACCCAAGCCTAATATTAGGCCTGTTTGATCAAGAAAAAATTTGTTTCTAAAATCGATTTGTAATTGGGGTGTTTTTTTTGTTTCGATATTTAAAATAATTACAAAACTTTCCAAAAAAAAGTTTTGGTATTTAAGAAATTTTGTAAATATTAACGAATTTTTAGAATATTTTTGGTATTTCTTAAGAATAATATTAAAATAATATTAAAAAATATTTTAAAATGGAAAATTAACCAAAAAATGGCCCAAATGTGGACCAAACACAGGCACGATACAGCAAATGAGAGCACACACAACAGAAGAGTCTTTTCTTTTTTAGAATATTTTTTAAGAATAATATTAAAAAATAATATTAAAAAATAATATTAAAATAATATTAAAAAATATTTTAAAATGGAAAATTAACCAAAAAATGACCAAACACAGGCAGGATACAGCAAATGAGAGCACACACCAACAGAAGAGTCTTTTCTTTTTTAGAATATTTTTAAGAATAATATTAAAATAATATTAAAAATAATATTAAAAATAATATTAAAAATATTTTAAAATGGAAAATTAACCAAAAAATGGCCCAAATGTGGACCAAACACAGGCAAGAGACAGCAAATGAAGCAAGCAGCACTCACAGCAGCAAGGAATGAATCCAATCCCAGTTCGTTGCTAGCAGGCAGCCATTGCCAAGCCAACCCAATGCAAACTCCCTCGCCCTCGCCTCTGCAGCAAGCTACGGGCCGCGCGGAGCCGCTTTGAAAGGGCTCGCCGGCCAATCAAAAAGGGACAGCCACGGACCCATGGTGCACTGCTTGGGAGCGCCGGATTGGCTCCCATGCACCAGCACTCCAGCAGCCTCCACCCCATTAACGAAACGAGCGGAGGCTCGTAAATACTATGGGGGCTGCTGGTTCGATATTTATAAACCCTTCCGGGTTTGGAGATTTGTTTCAATATCGCTTCGGAAATGGTAAAATTAACGAATTATTAACGAATTAACGAATTAACGAACCAAATCGCACAGGCCTAATAGATATATATGATTCGCACACACACAGATAAAGTATTATAGACTTGAAAGGGACTCCTAAAGAAGGACAATTACATGTTGCATGTTCCAGAGTAGGCAAACCAGACAATCTCTATGTCAACAGTGTCAAAAAAACATCCAGAAGTACTGTTTACCCACAAGTATAAAGACATTACATATATTAGAAACCAGCACTTTCTAATTACTTTATTTTCCAAATAACCAGACTGGGCCACAGCAACAAGTGGCAGGGGACCGCTAGTAAATAAATAAATAAATAAATACCATTCCGAACCCCATCAATGATAGAATTGGGCCAAACTTCCCGCACAGAACCCCCATGACCAACAGAAAATACTGTGTTTTCTGATGGTCTTTGGCAACCCCTCACGATCCCCAGGCATCCCGACCCCCAAGTTGAGAAACACTGCACTAGAACATCAATACTTCATTGCATGGTCATATATGGAATATATTGAGTCTTTGGATTGTGTTAGATGGGCTAATGTCAAATAGTAAACATGTGTATTTCTTTCATTCTAGATCTTTCGACGAGCTGACAAAAATGGTAAGTTCCATTATCAGTTATGCATGCCTCTCTCTGTGTATTGTGTTGTTTATAAAATGAATTGAAAATGTGATGCATATTTTAAATGTGAGGCAGGGGAGTGGGCAAACTCAATTCCCATCTCTTAAAGCTGGATCTGCTCTGCCATATATTTATATTTTATTTATCGTGTCATTTGTATTACATTTTTAACAAAACAAACAAACAAACAAACAGAGAAAACACAAAGTTTGTAAGCTTAGTAGTTGATTAAATGTCCTTTGACCAGTATCTGGCCACTTGGAGTGCCTCTGGTGTTGCCGCAAGAAGGTCCTCCATTGTGCATGTGGCAGGGCTCAGGTTGCATTGCAGCAGGTGGTCAGTGGTTTGCTCTTCTCCACACTGGCATGTCGAGGATTCCACTTTGTGGCCTCATTTCTTAAGATTGGCTCTGCATCTTGTGGTGCCAGAGCGCAGTCTGTTCAGCACATTCCAGGTCGCCCAGTCTTCTGTGTGCCCAGGGGGGAGTCTCTCATTTGGTATCAGCCATTGATTGAGGTTCTGGGTTTGAGCCTGCCACTTTTGGACTCTCGCTTGCTGGGGTGTTCCAGCGAGTGTCTCTGTAGATCTTAGAAAACTATTTCGTGATTTAAGTTGTTGACGTGCTGGCTGATACCCAAACAGGGGATGAGCTGGAGATGTCACTGCCTTGGTCCTTTCACTATTGACTGCTACTTCCTGGCGGATGTCTGGTGGCGCAATACCAGCTAAACAGTGTAGTTTCTCCAGTGGTGTAGGGTGCAGACACCCCGTGATAATGCAGCATGTCTCATTAAGAGCTACATCTACTGTTTTAGCATGGTGTGATGTGTTCCACACTGGGCATGCATACTCAGCAGCAGAGTAGCATAGCACAAGGGCAGATGTCTTCACTGTGTCTGGTTGTGATCCCCAGGTTGTGCCAGTCAGCTTTAGTATGATATTGTTTCTAGCTCCCACTTTTTGCTTGATGTTCAGGCAGGGCTTCTTGTAGGTCAGACCACGGTCCAGAGTGACTCCCAGGTATTTGGGTGCGCTGCAATGCTCCAGTGGGATTCCTCTGGATTGCTCTGCCATAAAATACAGCTTCAGACTGCAGATGAACTGGAATTATGACAGTGTATACTCATATAATCCAGATCAATGCAGTCAGTAGGGGTGTGCAAATCTTCATTCTTAAATCGTACGTCATGTCTAATTTCTAAGTTTTGTATATACGAACAGATATTAAGGAACACTTGGGGGGGGCACAAAAATTTAAGAATCAAAACTCACCCAATACTGTGTTGTCGAAAGCTTTCGTGGCCGGAATCACTGGGTTGCTGTGAGTTTTCCAAGCTGCCTGGCCATGTTCCAGAATCATTCTCTCCTGACGTTTCGCCTGCATCCTCAGAGGTTGTGAGGTCTGTTGGAAACTAGGAAAATTGGGATGTCCAAGGTGGGAGGAAGAACTCTTGTGTGCTTGAGGTCGATGTGAATATTTCAATTGGCCACCTTGATTAGCATTTAATGAACTAGCATTTTCAAGGTCTGGCTTCTTACTGCCTGGGGGAATCCTTTGTTGGGAGGTGATTAGCTGGTCCTGATTGTTTCTTGTCTAGGCAAGTGGGGTTTATATATCTGTGGAATGTCCAGGGAGGAAACTCACACTTTCTTCAAGCAGACAAGAGTTCTTTCTCCCACCCTGGACATTCCATTCCATATATACTATACTAGCTGTACCCTGCCACGCGTTGCTGTGGCCTATAGTAAATCTTTTCAAAGTAGAGGTAGATATCTGGGGTATTATGAAAGAGAGGTACCTACCTATTCCTTCCCCCTTTTTCTCCCCCTTTCTCTCCTTTCTTCCTTTTCTACCTCTTTCTTCCTCTTTCTTTCATCCTTCTCTCTTTCCTTCATTCCCTCCCCCTTTCTTCCTTTGCCTCCTTTCTTCCCTCCATGTTTCCTTCCTTCTTTCATTTTTTATTTCCTTTTCTCCTTCCTTCTTTACCTCTTTCCTGCCTTTCCTTCCTTTTATTTTTCTTTCCTTTCTACTTTCTCTTCTTCCTTCCTTTACCTCTTTCTTTCCTGCCTTCCCTCCTTCCTTTCTTCCTTCCCATTGCTTACCAAACCCTTCTCGTGCTTTATGTTGGGTCTTGGGAGTCCTGTGTGCCACGTTTGGTTTAATTCCGTCGTTGGTGGAGTTCAGAATGCTTTGATTATAGGTAAACTATAAATCCCAGCAGCTTCAACGGAGGGGGGGGAGGAGGAGGAGTGCAGGGGCGGGGCCTCGGTGGGTGTGGGTGGGGCTTCGGCAGAGGGGGGTGGGAGGAGGAGGAGGTGCAGGGGCGGGGTCATTGGTTGTGGGCGGGGCTTCGGCGGAGGGGGGTGGGAGGAGGAGGAGGAGTGCAGGGGCGGGGCGTCGGTGGGGGCGGGGCTACAACGGAGGGGGGTGGGAGGAGGAGGAGGAGGAGTGCATGGGCGGGGCGTCGGTGGGTGTGGGCGGGGCTTTGGCGGAGGGGGGTGGGAGGAGGAGGAGGAGTGCATGGGCGGGGTGTCGGTGGGTGTGGGCGGGGCTTCGGCGGAGGGGGTGGGAGGAGGAGGGGGAGTGGGGTGGGGCGTCGGTGTGTGGGGCGGGGCTTCGGTGGAGGGGGGTGGGAGGAGGAGGAGGATTGCAGGGGTGGGGCGTCGGTGGGTGTGGGCGGGGCTTCGGCAGAGGGGGAAGGGAGGTGCGGAAGGTGCATTGGCCGTTTGGCCATGTGCGCACGCCGGGGACTTTGCGCCATTGCGCATGCTCAGTTGTTTTGTCCTTTTGTGAGTGTGTTGTTGTGTTGTTTTTTATTTTGATTCGATATGTTTGTACCTTGTGGGTTGAGGTATGTGCATGGGAATTTTGGTTAATTTTCGTTGGGTGGGTTTTTGAGTTTTGCTGTCCCGTTGGATGCCCCTTACAGATTTATATATATAGATATACTCGAGTATAAACCTAGTTTTCCAGTCCCCCTTTTTAGGCTGAAAAGCTCCCTTTGGCTTATACTCGAGTCAAGGTTATTTATTCTTTTGCTCTGTTATTAGTATTATTTTATTACATTTACTATTTGACTCTATTATTATTATATTTATAAAACAGTACAATTAATATAACTCACATATAAACAATAACACAGAGAATTTAAAACCTTGTCTTGTTTGGCCCACATGTGTCCCAGTGGGAGGTACAAAGGGGGGTTAACAAATGGCTTTCTAATGGCTTCCTGAGCTTAACTTGAGTCCATTTCTGCCGCATGCTCAGAATAACGAGAAACCCGGGCGTCGAGGAAACGTTGCTCGAAGCCCGCAGAGCTGCTGACACACTGCGATACTTTGTCCTTTTCCGCACAGTTAGAACTGGTGACCTGTAAAAAACAAAAAGAATTCCCGGTGACCAATTATGGCTGCATTAAGAAGGAAAAGGGCAACGTGTTAAAACATCGTCGGCCCCTTGAAAGCCTTTGCATGTTTTCAGACTTGTGAAGGTGAAAGAAAGTTAAGAGCAGAGTCAAGTCGAGAGAAACTCTTCGTGCTGAGCCATGACTGAATAGCTTATGTAGGCACCTCAAATTAAAGGGGATAGGCATTGGATTATTGGGTGTATCATTCATAGATAGATAGATAGATAGATAGATAGATAGATAGATAGATAGATATAGCTTTCGGGGTTGTCCTCCCAACCCTGCTATACGCCTGCGAGACATGGACTATCTACAGACGTCACATGCAACTCCTGGAACGATTCCCTCAGCGCTGCTTCTGAATAATCCTGCAAATCTCTTGGGAAGACAAGCGAACAAATGTCAGTGTGCTGGAAGAAGCAAAGACCACCAACACTGAAGCAATGGTCCTCCGCCATCAACTCTGCTGGACTGGCCACGTTGTCCGGATGCCCGACCACCGTCTCCCAAAGCAGTTGCTCTACTCCGAAGTCAGGAACAGAAAGCGGAATGTTGGAGGACAGGAAAAGAGATTGAAAGATGGGCTGAAAGCCAACCTTAAAAACTCTGAACTGTGGTGTTGGAGGAAAGTTCTGAAAGTGCCTTGGACTGTGAGAAGATCCAACCAGTCCATCCTCCAGGAAAGAAAGCCTGACTGCTCATTGGAGGGAAGGATACTAGAGACAAAGTTGAAGTCCTTTGGCCACATCATGAGGAGACAGGAAAGCCTAGAGAAGACAATGATGCTGGGGAAAGTGGAAGGCAAAAGGAAGAGGGGCCGACCAAGGGCAAGATGGATGGATGGCATCCTTGAAGTGACTGGACTGACCTTGAAGGAGCTGGGGGTGGTGACAGCCGACAGGGAGCTCTGGCGTGGGCAGGACCATGAGGTCACGAAATGTCAGAGACGACTGAACGAATGAACAGCAAAGACACTGAGAACTGGGAAGCCCTGGCCCTTGAGTGCTCTAGCTGGAGGTCAGCTGTGTATGTGTGTGTATGGTTTTGCGCATGCGTTGTAATGTAATTTGGAGGGTTTTTTTGCTTTTAAAGTCTCTTCCAGTGTGTTTTCCAGTGTTTTTCTGAGTGGTGGTCACTCAGTGGCCTGATAGGTGTATTTTGTCCAAATTTTGTGTGAATTCGTGCAGTGGTTTTTGGGTTATGTTAATCCCACAAACTAACATTACATTTTTATTTATATAGATAACATATAATTATAATATAATATTACTAGTAGTATTATATTGCATTACATTATAATATTATAAATGTTATGTGTATATACAATATATTATATTACATTATATATATGTGTGGTTTTGCACATGTGTTGTAATGTATTTTTTATTTTTTGGCTTTTAAAGTCTTTTCTGATGTGTTTTTCAGTGTTTTTATGAGTGCTGGTCACTTGTTGGCCTACACGTATTGTGTCCAAATTTGTTGTCAATTTGTCCAGTAGTTTTTGAGTTATGTTAATCCCACAAACGAACATTACATTTTTATTTATATAGATAAATAAAAAAGGGGCTGACCAAGGGCAAGATGGATGGATGGCATCCTTGAAGTGACTGGCTTGACCTTGAAGGAGCTGGGGTGGTGACAGCCAACAGGGAGCTCTGGCGTGGGCTGGTCCATGAGGTCACAAAGAGTCGGAGACGACTGAACGAATGAACAACAATAGATATATATAGGAAAGATATGAGAAGAAAGATGGAGTTAAAGGATTTATTGCTTTTATCTTTGAGAGCTAAGACTGGGGAAGAGGATACAAGGAGAAAGCTTGGAAATATGACTTTTGAGGCTGCATTGTTTAGAATCCCTTTGAAATGATTTGGAGAGTTGTAGCAATCTGTGATAGGAAATCAGAAGACGCTTACTTCTTGGGAGGAGAGCAATGTCCAGTCTCGATAAAATAGTGAAGAGTAGAGACATCAGACTGGCAACAAAGATCCGCCTAGTCAAAGCCATGGTATTCCCTGTAGTAACCTACGGATGTGAGAGCTGGACCTTAGGGAAGGCTGAGCGAAGGAAGATCGATGCTTTTGAGCTGTGGTGTTGGAGGAAAGTTTGAGAGTGCCTTGGACTGCGAGAAGATCCAACCAGTCCATCCTCCAGGAAATAAAGCCCGACTGCTCACTGGAGGGAAAGATACTAGAGACAAAGTTGAAGTACTTTGGCCACATCATGAGGAGACAGGAAAGTCTAGAGAAGACAATGATGCTGGGGAAAGTGGAAGGCAAAAGGAAGAGGGGCCGACCAAGGGCAAGATGGATGGATGGCATCCTTGAAATGACTGGACTGACCTTGAGGGAGCTGGGGGTGGTAACGGCCGACAGGGAGCTCTGGCGTAGGCTGGTCCATGAGGTCACGAAGAGTCGGAGACGACTGAACGAATGAACAACAAGCAATCTGTGATATTCTCCTTCAGCACATGGAAGATCTTCTAGATCTCATGATGCAATACAGTTTTTGTTCCTAGGTTATAAATGTCATTTCCTAATTGGCTCTATCATAAGAACATGGAAAAGGTTTATTAAAATGCAAAAAAAAAAAACCCTTTAATTTTGCAGGACATCCTGCAGCACTTTTTGCTATAGCATTTCAATGAATATTTTGGAGAGTCTCAACCATTCATCTCTACCAGTGGTTCTCAACCTTCCTAATGCCGCGACCCCTTAGTACAGGTCCTCATGTTGTGGTGACCCCCAACCATAATGTTATTTTCATTGCTGCTTCATAACTGTAATTTTGCTACTGTTATGAATTGTAATGTAAATATCTGATATGCAGGATGTATTTTCAGTCACTGGACCAAATTTGGCACAAATACCCGATATGCCCAAAATTTGAATACTGGTGGGGTTGGGGGTGATTGATTTTGTCATTTGGTAATGCTGGAGTTGCTGGGATTTATAGTTCACCTTAAATCAAAGAGCCTTCTGAACTCCATCAATGATGAAATTGAATCAAACACGGCACACAGAATTCCCATGACCAAGAGAAAATACTGGGAAGGTCTGGTGAACATTGACCTTGAGTTTTTGGAGTTGTAGTTCACCTACATCCAGAGAACACTGTGGACTCAAGCAATGATGGATCTGGATCAAACTTGGCACAAATACTCAATATGCCCAAATGTGAACACTGGTAGAGTTTGGAGAAAATAGACCTTGCCATTTGGGAGTTGTAGTTGTTGGGATTTATAGTTCACCCACAATGAAATAGCATTCTGAACCCCACCAATGATAAAATTGGACCAAACTTTCCACACAGAACTCCAATGACCAACAGAAAATACTATGCCTTTGGCAACCCCTCTGACACTCCCTCATGACCCCCACAGGGGTCCCGACCCTCAGGTTGAGAAACACTGATCTATACTGTTGAATTGATGCAGTTTGATACCACTTTAATTGGCATGGCTGAATTCTATTGCATCCTGAGAGTTGTTTTTGCATTATTTGTTGCAGAAGAGCTTGAAAAGCTGTAGTTCCCAGAATCCCATAGCCTTGAGCCATGGGTATTAAAGTGGTGTCAAACTGCATCAATTCCACAGTGTAGATGTAGCCCTCGCCATCAGCTTCAGTCTGCTAAAAGAATTCAGTAATGAGTATGCATTCCCCTATACAGCTTGGATAATGAGCATCTCACACAACAAAGCACGAAGAGTCAAAACAAAAGCCTAGTGATCATTCCTTGGCGTCAAGATGGTTGCTAACCAGCCGTGACATCTGTTGTGGAAACTTGAATTGTCACAATATTAGGGAAGACGGGATGTTGGCAGCACTTGGGATCCACTTGTGGAATCAGAAGTTATGTGTCAGGGAAGCAAATTAAAATTTATATACACACACATAGAGAGAGAGTTGGCTGTCACGTTGCAAGGGCCCTACCTTGTTTAGGTAGAGATAAACCAAACTCCCAGTTTTACTGTTTGGCTCCACCTCTTCCTGCAAGAGGGGAGAACTTCCTTTTTCTTCTTCATTCTGCCATCAGAGTTCCTGCAGCATGGACATGAGACTTGAGACTTGATTCTAAAGGACCCTGATTTAAGTTACCTCTTAGCAACAGTTCTGAGGTTTTTTACCCCTGGGACTCATGCTTTATGTCCAGATCATCTTCAGGCCAGTTCTTTTGGCACCAAAGGAAGATCCTGAATCTTCAAAACATAGGCCATCTGAACTGGGGTTGTGGTTTGCTCCGGCATTCACAGCCATTGAGGAAAGAAGAAACTTGGTGAGGCTTCTCAGTTTCAAACCCCTTGGACCCAGGACTGATTGAGACTGTAACGTATGTTTTTCCTTCACCCTTCTAAAGTTTTCCAGCTCATTGCTTTGAAGAAATGACTTTGTGATAAATAAAACTTATTTTGAGCTATTTACAGCGTTTTGGGTTTTTGGGAGTTCCAGTTTCCTATAGGAGGGCAAGAAGCAATCCCCTGGGGAAAAGATGCCACGTTCATCCCTCCTTTATTGAGAATAATAGCCCCCAGGCGTGATGGCACACCTGGGGGGGAAACCAGCAGCATTCACCACCAAAACACAACAGATACTTTTCTCCCAAAGATCAGTCTCAAGGTTAGCTCCTTAAATCCAGTAACACCCAGCTGCAACCCATCTCCTGCACACCTCCACCCCTAATTGCTTTCACCCATGAACTCCCACTTACAGATTACCAAACCCTCTAGAACTAATACTCACATTAACCCTTCCATCACCACCACCATCAACTGCAGAACATATGGCATTGGCCCTCCGCATTTGCTACGGTTAGAGGAGCAAGATTCCCACAAAGGTTTGAGAACTGCCACTTTTATGTCCTATATTGTATGTCCAAGAAAGTCAAAAGGATCCACAAATAGTTTTGGGTAATGTAATTTTTAATAACAGAATTGTGTTCCTTTTCTACTAGGGCTGTACAAAACTATCCTTAGTCCTCATAAGTCGTTAGTAATTTTTTAGATGCATGCAAATGAATCGCTATTAAGAAACATGGAGGAAAGGGGGGAGAAAAATAATAATTTTCATTAAGATCCTGTAACATTCGGAAGCCTCACAAAGTCAGTTTAATTTTCAGTATAAGCATTAAGCAATTTTGGCAATGTTGGAGTTCAGCCTGTGATTGTGTTTCAAGATCAAGGTGCTTTGGATGTGGGGAATGATGTCAATGAGGGTCAAGATGGCAATGGTTTGGTCAATGGTATTAATGCAGAGAATGACATAGAGACACCAGTTCAAAGTGTAGTTTCCCATGAGAATGTTCCTACAGGGTGAGAGTTTACTCCCTGAATTGCTCCCAGAGAGTTCCCAGGATTTGGGGCTTGAAAACAACTTGGCTCCTGCAGGGACTAAAGAGTATATAGATAGGAGGGTGGAAATTAGCTAAAACAGACAGCTCGACCAAGGCCTTCAGCGTTCTGCCAGGCTTCGACAGATAAGGATGAGAGGCATTCAGGGAAAACGAAACCAATTTCTGAGTGCTTGGAATAGGCTTAATGTGAAGATATAAAGTTCCACGCATGGGAAATATAGTCAGATGAAGCATCGTTTCAGATTCCTCCTAAGTTCTTGCTCTTGAAAGCCTTGCTTGGAAGATTCACGTTTAAGGATTTCTTGCTGTATGTTTTGACTCTTTGTCTCTTGTGATTACCTATTCATGCCTTGGATCAACGTTTCTATGTTTCTTTGGATTTTATTAGAGAAGCCTGGACTTTGTTTATGAACTTTGCTGAACCATACCTTGGACTAATTTGTTCCTGCTTATCTTCTTACCTAATTGGATTTACCTATTCCCTTAAAGTGGTTTTTCTACTTTGCTGCTTTTACTTACCTTCAATAAAAAAGGATTGTTCCTCCTGTATTGTCGAAAGCTTTCATGGCCGGAATCACTGGGTTGTTGTAGGTTTTTTCGGGCTATATGGCCATGTTCTAGAGGCATTCTCTCCTGACGTTTCGCCTGCATCTATGGCAAGCATCCTCAGAGGTAGTGAGGTCTGTTGGAAGTAGGAAAAAGGGTTATATATCTGTGGAATGACCAGGGTGAGACAAAGGACTCTTGTCTGCTGGAGCTAGGTGTGAATGTTTCAACTGACCACCTTGATTAGCATACAATGGGCCGACTGTGCCTGGAGCAAACTTTTGTTGAGAGGTAATTAGATGTCCCTGCCTGCTTCCTCTCTGTGTTAGATTAAGATCTAACTAAACAGGTCATTTAACACCTTTTTTTTTTTGCAAAGATGCTTGTGCTGTTGTAATTTTTGAGTTTTTTTAATACTGGTAGCCAGATTTTGTTCATTTTCATGGTTTCCTCCTTTCTGTTGAAATTGTCCACATGCTTGTGATTTCAATGGCTTCTCTGGTGTGAGATAATTGGCCGTCTGCAAGGACGTTGCCCAGGGGATGCCCGGGTGTTTTGATGTTTCACAATCCTTGTGGGAGGCATCGCTCATGCCTCCGCATGGGGAGCTGGAGCTGACAGAGGGAGCTCATCCCGTGTGATATATCACACTGAAAGACAAGCAAGTTAATGCACCTCTGCTCATATTTGCCCCCAGTGGTGCAATGGGTCAAACCCTTGTGCCGGCAGGACTGAAGACTGACAGGTCAAAGTTTTGTATCTGGGGAGAGCACGGGATGAGCTCCCTCTGTCAGCTCCAGCTCCCTCATATGTCAGCGATGTCCTCCAGGTAAGGAAAATCATGCGCTGTGTCAAACAGACATGTGTTTGTCACTATCTGGGAGCATCTTTGAAAAAAAAAAGGTGTTAAATGACATGTTTAGTTAGATCTTAATCTTCACATCCTAAACAGGTAACACTCCCGCCCCCATCTTCCTCAAGTTTGCTAAACTTGCACAAAACTGCATCCAAACCAGGTCAGCATGACAACCGATTCATCACAAATAAGAGCAGTGAGTTACTCCAAATGGGAATAAGAGCCATATGAAGCCAGGGGCTTCAGAAATGTACGGTTTTGATCACTTGCTGCACGATCCTTGAAATGAAATGAATCTTTTATATGTGTTTTCATATACTATGCATGCATATTTGGATGGTGCACGTATTGTCCTCCTCTCCTTCTCTAGTTTGGATTTAATTCTTCTGGTTTGGATAGGGTTTCTATAAGAGTGTTGTCTGGGAGTTGATTCAATATAATTTTACTTCATTCTAGGCAGATGAAGGCTCTGTGTTACAGTTACACCACAACCAATATTTCCAACTCAGATTTGGTGTTGTAGATCAGCCAGAGGCTGATGGTTTAAGTGATGGTTTAGAGAGGATTGAGTGCTTTTCTGTGTCACAGAGTGATAGGTCCTCAAGTCTGGGAAATTCAGGTCTGGGAAATGATGGTTCTCTCTGTGAGAAAATTGTCTCAGAAAGTGCAGGGCCTCAAGGTTAGTCAGAGGAGCCAGAAATAGCAGCAGCAGATAAGGAATCGAGTAAAAATCTGAGTGATAAGGAGAGTTCCCAGAGGAAACCACCTGTAGCCATAAAAAACAACAAAAGTCTTTGTGCTGTCGTGCGCTGGGCCTATAGCAATTGGCTTTTGAACAGGACGTGCTCTTTGTGCCCAGCGGGAAGCCGGGGTGCCTCGGATGAGAGGCCCTATGGGTTTTCCTATACAAAGTCTTTAGAGGCTTAAAAGTTTAACAAAGTTCTTTATTATTGCTTAGGTCTTCAACAAACAATCTTAGATCTTCAACAAATCAAACAAATGCTTCTTAACTTGTCTACAATAGATAGGCAACTTGCTTGGAGAACTATTTCTTTCCTTTACGAGGAAAACCCTTTTTAACCCCTCCCTGGGCAATCTGCTTTCTAGGCTTTGCTAGTGTGGGCTCTACTCCCGGCTCCAAAATGCTTCTTGGGTACCCAAGTAGACCTACCAGCCAAGGCTCTGAAGAATTTCCAGCTGGAGTCCTTAAGATTTTTCCCACGAAAGTTGTAGGCCCGTATCTCTAACCCCAACAAGGATTGTGCTGTAAAGCTTTTCTCTTAAAAGCCTTTCTTTAGAGAGTGTTCTTAAAGCTGTGAGGTTGTAAATTACCCAGCCAGAGCTTTTGGGAATGTTTTCCCCTGGATTTTGTAAGAAACGAAGCTTCTCTACAGGTAGAAAACTTTCACGGCCTGTAGCTGAGCTTCCAACTGTAAGACTGAACCAAAATGGTTCCCTTTCCCTCCTGAACCTGGAAAAAAGGGCTTTTGTAAGAAAAACCCTTTTGTAAGACCCCCCCCCCCAGATTTTGTAAGAAACAAAGCTTCTCTACAGGTAGAAAACTTTCATGGCCTGTAGCTGAGCTTCCAACTGTAAGACTGAACTAAAATGGTTCCCTTTCTCTCCTGAACCTGGAAAAAAGGGCTTTTGTAAGAAAAGCCCTTTTGTAAGAAAACCCCCCCAGATTTTGTAAGAAACGAAGCTTCTCTACAGGTAGAAAACTTTCACGTCCTTTAGCTGAGCTTCCAACCGTAAGACTGAACTAAAATGGTTCCCTTTTCCTCCTGAACCTGGAAAAAAGGGCTTTTGTAAGAAAAGCCCTTTTGTAAGAAAAGCCCCCCAGATTTTGTAAGAAACGAAGCTTCTCTACAGGTAGAAAACTTTCACGTCCTGTAGCTGAGCTTCCAACTGCAAGACTGAACTAGAATGGTTCCCTTTCCCTCCTGAACCTGGAAAAAAGGGCGGAACTAAAACTTAATGATGATAGACAGGTGGCTAGCCCCATGACTGCAGCCTAGCAGGAACCATCCAACTGCAAAATGCATGGCCAGAACAAGCACATTCAAACACTCGAAGAATGAAAGGGAGTTTGGAGTTCCTGGTACAACTGTACCAGCACAGTCTTCATTTACAAATCAGAGATGAAAATATATTTCATCAGTCAGAGAGATTACGTGGAAAAGTTGTGGAGAAAATTCACGGGAGAAGGAATGCTTTCATTGATCCCTATTAGACCACAAGTTGTTTACCTTACAGTCAGTTCAGGCAATGCTGCATTAGAGTAAGACGCTAAGCCTGAATTCTCTTCTTCCTGCTTCTCTGTTTTGTCTGGATTTAGTTTCAATTTGTTTTTCCTCACCCAGCCCATTACCTCCTCCAGACATTCAGAGGATGTTGCAGTTGATAAATACTATTAGTTTGGGTGTTATGGAAAACCTTAGTTTGAATAAATTGTGGACATATAGTGCAAAGGTGACACGGAAAATTTCCAACTAAATTAGGTCTAGTCCTCATGATTTGAGAATCATGGTTAATATCTGAGTGTACCAACATATCCCTCAAGTTTTGTGTTCTTTTGTGTGCTATCATGGGAGGTTTTTCACAACCTGGTATGTCCCTTATGAATTGTCATTATTATTTTTACAGTTTTAATGGCCTGTCTAGAGAAATTGGTTAATGTCAAGGGCCAGACCAATCTGTTGTCAGTGGACACAGATTTGTCTGTCTGCAGAGTAGTGCGTGAAACTTTGGATGCTCTGATGATGGCATTATCAATAAGATGTCCTGGATAACCCTTGGCTATGAATTGATTTTTTACTGATGTTAAATTACATTCAAAATCTTTTTGCAGTGTACAATTACATTTGATTCTCAGTATTTGAGAATAAGGTAAATTATTTTTTAAAGATAGCGAATGGAAGCTAGAATAATGAAGAGTTGAGTTTCGATCTGTTGGTTTTAGGTAATTATTAACTACTAGTCTACTGTTCAGTTTGGTAACCAAAACATCTAAGTACGGAATGCTCTTTGGGTAAATATTAGGCTTGGGTAACCACGGAAAAATTTGGTTCTAAACTCGTTTTGTTTTTAGGGGGCTCTTGCGTTTCGTTTTTTTTAATAATTCCGAAATTTTCCTTTTAAAAATTTCGAAATTTACGAAATTTCATAAAATTACGAATCGATTCGTTAATGGCGGACGCGATTGCGCAATATGCTAAAAAAACCTCCAAATGGGACAGGGGGAACTTCTGAAGCTTCCCTCTCCCTCTGTTGTTGACTGTTGGTGTGATAAAACAAACAACAACTATAAAACTTGCACCAGACATACGGAAATAATTACGAAACAATTACGAAACAATTGAAACAATTACGAAACAATTACGAAACAATTACGAAATAAATTGAAAAAATTGTTTCGAATCTAATTTACTCCTCACACTATTCCTGCATGGCTCAATATTGGATCGTAAGCTAATTTAAATACGAATTAATAACGAATTACGAAATTAACGAACGAAACCACCCAAGCCTAGTCAATATGTCTAGTAAATTTAATGTTCGGATGAATTCTGTTGGCCCATAACAATAAATCATGTGCAGATTGTAGATTATTCATAATGAAAAACACGTTATCAATGTACCTAAAGTACTTGATCATGTGACTAAAGATGGGATTCTGTGTGGAGTTCAAAATGGATGGGTGTCAGAGGGGTCGGCAAAGACCATTATTTATTTATTTATTCATTTATTTAGAGTTTTTATAACCCGGTCTTCTCGACCTCCGAGGAGGGACTCAGGCCGGCTAACAACATAAGATTCAATACAATAAGAAAAAACAGTATAGATCATCAATATAAAATACATTAAAATACAATTCGTACAAGTTACAAAAAAGTCAGTTCGTCAGAATGAATCACAAATTCATCGCCATCCGCCAGAAAGGTCAGCAGTTATTGACTCAGTCATCATTCTGCAAATGCATTATCCCAAAGCCATGTTTTACCAGCTTTCTAAAAGTCAGGAGGGAAGAGGCAGATCTAATCTCCATTGGGAGGGAGTTCCAGAGCCGAGGGGCCACCACCGAAAAGGCCCTGTCCCTCATTCCCACCAAACGCGATTGCGAAAGAGGTGGGACTGAGAGCAGGGCCCCTCCAGAAGATCTTAACAACCTTGATGGTTCATAGGGGAGAATCCGTTCAGACAGATAAATAGGGCCGGAGCCGTTTAGGGATTTATAGGTCAACACCAGCACTTTGAATTGTGCTCGGAAGCTGATTGGCAGCCAGTGGAGCTGACGCAACAGAGGAATAGTATGCTCCCTGTACCCGCTCCCGTTAGTAGTCTGGCTGCCGCTAGTTGGACTAGTTGTAGCTTCCGATCAGTCTTCAGAGGCAACCCCACGTAGAGAGTGTTGCAGTAGTCTATACGGGATGTAACCAAAGCATGTACCACCGTGGCCAAGTCAGACTTCCCAAGGTATGGGACACAGTATTTTCTGTTGGTCATGGGAGTTCTGTCTGCCAAGTTTGGTTCAATTCCATTGTTGGTGGAGCTCAGAATACCCTTTGATTGTAGATGAACTATTAATCCCAGCAACTACAACTCCCAAATGACAAAATCACCCCCCCCCCCTCAATCCTCACCAGTATTCAAATACGGACATTATCAGGTATTTGAGCCAAATTTGGTCCAGTGAATGGAAATACATCCTGCATATCAAATATTTATATTACAATGCATTACAGTAGCAAAATTACAGTTGTGAAGTAGTGTTGCAGAATGATAGGAGAGATAATATCAAGAGAGATCCTTTCCGGAGATAGAAAAGAATGTTTATTTCCAGCTGGGACTCTGGAGTGGAGCTGTGTCCAAAAGCAACCAGAGTGCCCGATAAAGGCGTTGACTGCCTTTTATACACTTCAAATGCAGGCAAACAAAGAAACATGCTTCTACATACATTGACATCATTCACTGAGTCACTTTAGCATCACAGAAATATCAAATTCTATCTTCCAAAATGGATGTCTCTGTATTTCTTTCTAAAGAGAAGCATACAGCTTACAGCTTACATTCATCAATCAAGGGGCCTACTTTGACTTGTCAGGAGGGAGGGGGATTGGCTCCTTACTTTTTACTTATCTCTATTGCTACTAGAATGGGCTTATCTCCCCCCTTCCTGGAATGTTCATCCCCCTCCTGCCCGTGCCTTGGACACAGATCTCCTTCAGCATTCTTTCTAATACAGAGAGAGAACCTGATTTTTCTATACATTTCAGTGCTTGTAAAGTACATACAATTTATATATAAATAAATGCCCCCCTGCCACGCGTTGCTGTGGCCCAGTCTGGTGATCTGGAATATAAAGTAATGAGAAAGTGTTGGTTTCTAATATATGTAATTTCTTTATGCTTGTGGGTAAACAGTATTTCTTGCTGTTTCTTTGTCAGTGTTGATGTGGAGATTGTCTGGTTTGCTACTCTGGAACATGCAACATATAATTGTCCTTCTTTAGGGGTCCCTTTCAAATCTATGATACTATATTTGTGTGTGTGTGAATCATATCTATCTATCTATGGCTGGATGGCTCTTTGTTAGGAGGGCTTTGATTACGTTTTCTTGCCCTGGTGAAGGGAGTTGGACTGGATGGCCTTAAGTATTTTCTGTTGGTCATGGGGGTTCTGTGTGGGAAGTTTGCCCCAATTCTGTCATTGGTGGGGTTCAGAATGCTTTGATTGTAGGTGGACTATAAATCCCAGTAACTACAACTCCCAAATGTCAAGGTCTATTTCCCCCAAACTCCATCTGTGTTTATATTTGGGCATATTGAGTATTCATGCCAAGTTTGGTCCAGATCCATCATTGTTTGAGTCCACAGTGCTCTCTAGATGTAGGTGAACTACAACTCCAAAACTCAAGGTCAATGCCCACCAAACCCTTCTAGTGTTTTCTGTTGGTCAGGGAAGTCCTGTGTGCCAAGTTTGGTTCCATTCCATCATTGGTGGAGTTGAGAATGCTCTTTGATTATAAGGTAAAGGTAAAGGTAGTCCCCTGACATTAAGTCCAGTCATGTCTGACTCTGGGGTGTGGTGCTCATCTCCATTTCTAACCCGAAGAGCCAGCGTTGTCCGTAGACACCTCCAAGGTCATGTGGCCGGCATGACTGCATGGAGCGCCGTTACCTTCCCGCTGGAGCGGTACCTATTGATCTACTCACATTTGCAAGTTTTCGAACTGCTAGGTTGGCAGAAGCTAGGGCTGACAGCGGAAGCTCACGCCGCTCCCCGGAATCGAACCTGCGACCTTTCGATCAACAAGCTCAGCAGCTCAGTGCTTTAACCCACTGCACCACCGGGGGCTCCCTCTTTGATTATAGGTGAACTATAAATCCCAGCAACTATTGATGTTTAATGATTTGTGATGCTATTGCTTTTAAATGCTTAATGATTTTGTATTGTGTATACCTAAATTGTTGTAAACCGCTCTGAGTCGCCTAAGGGCTGAGAAGAGCGGTATACAAATAAAGTAAATAAATAAATAAATAAATAAATAAACTACAACTCCCAAATGACAAAATCATAAATTTTTGTGTGATGGTCACTCCTTGCATTGTGAGACATTTTGTTGCCAAATTTGGTGTGATTTTGTTTATTGGTTCTTTTGTTTTTAAGGTACTCATTACGCACAGAGCATTTATATATAGATAAATATATATTTTTCCAATATCTCCCCATCAGTAACAACAAAAATAATTTTACGTTTGGGGCTCACCACAACATGAGGAACTCCATTAGGAAGGTTGAGAAACACTAATCATCCACAAAGACGACTATACCAGTCTCAACTCCCTACAATTTGCGCTACAATCCCTTACTAGAAGTGCGGAAACATCGTGGGGAAAGACAGAATTGAACTCAGGAGGAGTATGGGTTATATTGCTCACGGAAATGAGCCTTTGCTCCATTTTACTGGCAGATTTTTGCAACAGCTAAGACCATGGCATCACTAATAGACTCCAAAGGCTTTTTTAATGTTATCTTATTGCTTTTTGGAAAAGCATCTGCATTCACAGTAGGACCTTCTCTCCCCACTTCGGCCCCTTTTAGTAAAGGAGCTGAATCTGCCTTTTATCCAAGGCAGGTTGGATCCCGGTTCCCAAGAGGGTTGCAGCACTGAGAAGGAGCTGCAGCATTTTAATGGATTTCTCATGTTGCCTCTTTACTCTCAGACTTTATGCATAAATAGCGATAAGCACAAGGCCCCAAATCAATACGAGGGTAGTTTGTACTTACATATCCCCAAATTGTACACCTAGGGCACATCAGAGACCTTTGAAAACAAAACGTTCCCTGAATGTACGAAAATGAGTACATCAGCAAAAAGTTTGGGCTGGAACATTTCTCCTTGATGTGTTAGTTTTCTACTTGCGGTAACCTTGGTCCTCCTTCTCCTAGTAATAAATAGCCCATTATTTTCAATTTCTGACTACATATTATTATTATTATTATTATTATTATTATTATTATTATTATTATCCAAAATTATATACTGTGTTCAGGGCACATACCTTTGGGGAAGAAAGTGCATACATATATCCAAAATTACATATTATGTTCTTACTTATTTAGGTGATCCCTCATTGGACGAGTAAGATGGTCTTCCATTATGGGTTTCCTTGTGGGTCCGCATGTGGCTGTGGAGCCCTATTCTTGCTCTGCATCTTCTTCCACAGTGTGGGCATTGGTTTCCAGGTGGAAGGCGGTCCCGGTCAGGGTTGGCTTGACGCGCCTTCCTCTTGGCACGTTTCTCTCTTTCACCCTCCATTCATGCCTCTTCAAATTCTGCAGCACTGCTGGTCACAGCTGACCTCCAGCTGGAGCGCTCAAGGGCCAGGGCTTCCCAGTTCTCAGTGTCTATGCCAGAGTTTTTAAGGTTGGCTTTGAGCCCATCTTTAAATCTCTTTTCCTGTCCACCAACATTCCTTTTTCCGTTCTTAAGTTCGGAGTAGAGCAACTGCTTTGGGAGACGGTGGTCAGGCATCCGGACAACGTGGCCGGCCCAGCGGAGTTGATGTTGGAGGACCATCGCTTCAATGCTGGTGGTCTTTGCTTCTTCCAGCACGCTGACGTTTGTCCGCTTGTCTTCCCAGGAGATTTGCAGGATTTTCCGGAGGCAGCGCTGATGGAATCGTTCCAGGAGTTGCATGTGACGTCTGTAGACAGTCCACATCTCACAGGCATATAGCAGGGTTGGGAGGACAATAGCTTTATAAACAAGCACCTTGGTCTCCCTACGGATGTCCCGGTCCTCAAACACTCTCTGATTTTTTCTATTTTAGTCGCCCTCCTCTGGACACATTCCAGCTTGTCAAGATCTCTCTTCAATTGTGGTGCCCAGAATTGGACACAATATTCCAGGTGTGGTCTAACCAAGGCAGAATAGAGGGGTAGCATGACTTCCCTGGATCTAGACACTATACTCCTATTGATGCAGGCCAAAATCCCATTGGCTTTTTTTGCTGCCGCATCACATTGTTGGCTCATGTTTAACTTGTTGTCCATGAGGACTTCAAGATCTTTTTCACACATGCTACTTTCGGTGTCGATGTTGACTTTGGTGGAGAGGTGGCTGCCAAGGTAGCGGAAAATGGTCAACATTTTCTAATGTTACACCATTAAGCTGTATCTCTGGCATTGGAGAGGGATTGGCTGGTGACTGCTGGACAAGCACTTTGGTTTTCTCGATGTTCAATGACAGGCCGAGCTTCTCGTATGCTTCTGCAAAGGTGTTTAGAGTGGCTTGTAGATCTTCTTCTGAATGCGCACAGACGACATTGTCATCAGCATACTGGAGTTCTATAACAGATGTTGTTGTAACCTTGGTTTTGGCTTTCAGTCTGCTGAGGTTAAACAGCTTGCCATCTGTCCGATAGATGATTTCCACTCCGGTGGGAAGCTTTCCATCAACAAGGTGAAGTATCATAGCGATGAAGATGGAGAATAGAGTTGGGGCAATAACACATCCCTGTTTGACACCGATTCCACTTTAAATGGGTCACTTTGGGAGCCATTGCTGTCCAAGACTGTGGCCATCATGTCATCATGGAGGAGCCGCAGGATGTTCACAAATTTGTTAGGGCACCCGATTTTTTGGAGGATGATTCAGAGAGCGCTGTGATTCACTGTGTCAAATGCCTTTGCAAGGTCGATGAATGCCATGTACAGAGGTTGGTTTTGTTCAGGTTGGTTTTGTTCAGGTTGTGTTCAGGTTGGGAGGGAGGGAGAGGATTAGTCGATTATTATTATTATTATTATTATTATTATTCTGTCGCGCGCTGGGCCTGTAAAGAATTTCCTTTAAAATAGGACGTGCAACCTTTGCCCAGCGGGAAGCCAGGGCCCCAAAGAGAAGTTCTCAGGGATTTTCCAGAAGTGATGGTCTTTAGAGTCTTTGATAATGCAACAAAGTCTTTATTATGGAACAAACAACAAATCTTCAATGGTTCAAACAACACTTCAAGGCTTTCTCAGTCTAGTCCTCAATGGACTGGCACCTGACTTTGATTAATTAAACTTTCTCTGTAGGAAAAACCCTTTTTAACTTCTCCCAGGCTGACTGTAATCTAAGTCTTACTGATGTGGGCTCCGCTACCGGGTCGAACTGTGTCTCGAGCACCGAGTGGACCTACCAGTAAGGCCAGTAGATTCTCCAGCTGGAGTTCTTTGGTCTTCCAAACTGTTTACCCTCCGAAATTCCTCAAAGCTTTAGGGCTGTTTCCCTGGAAATCTTTGGAGATCTTTGGATGCTCTTAAGACTGTTCTCCCCCGGAAAGTCTTAAGGGTTGAAGCTTTTGTACAGGAGAAGCTTGTACACGTCCTCTACATTAGCTTTCCTTACTGAGACTAACTAAAAATGGCTCCCTTCCCTTCCCAATTGCCCTGAACAAGGGGCGGAACCAAAACTTAATGATGATGGACAGGTGACTTGCCCTACGACTGCAACCAAAGGAAGCCACCTTTCTGCAGAATCCCTGAAACCTTGGACTGCAAGCAAACACTCAATACAAAGCAAATAAAGTTGGAGCTCCTGGTACAGCCGTACCAGCACATTATTATTATTATTATTATTATTATTATTATTATTATTATTATTTTGTTGTTATTTGATGCACAACAAGATTGGTACACAACAAACAAGATCACTATGATGGCTGTTGTATTGGATCACACGTCAGACACTTCCCAAGTGTCTAGGACCGTGTGATGTATCAATGAGTAATGCATGCAGATCCGAGTAGGGTGGCCTTTTGTAGCTGATAGTCCATTACTTCCAAGTTCTAATTGCAAATAGCCCAATACTTCCCGTTACAAATGGCCCATTCTTTCCAAGTTCCAATTACACATAGCCCATTATTTCCAAATTTTACGTCAGTCCATTCATTTCCTTATCTTTTGCATTTGCTTCTCTGGGTTTTTCAATTTTTTATTTCATTGTATGAGAAATATAATTTGTGTGTCTGTTCCATTTTATCTCAGTGCTGATTAATTATCCAACAGTTGGCCATCCAAATTTTCCCGGGAAGGCATCCTAAAATACATTATTAGTTCTGTCAAGTACAATATGAAAAGACGACAAAGGGGAGAGTGAGGAATATATTGGTGAAATGTTCTATAGCTCATTGAGGTGCCATCTCCATGTTAGGAACTTAATTTTCTCCGCGATCTCCTATTTTCTGCCTTCCCAATTTCCTGTTAATCGGTTTTCTGAAGCGGTGTTTCCTGGGTAGCAGTGAACTATATTTAATAATTTAGGCCATCGTATTGCAAGAAAGCCCAAACATGTTCCCTTGTCAGGATTCCAAAAGTTGATTTGCAAAGAATTTGACTCACTGTCTGAGTATTTCAATTTACGAATCTAATACATTTAATAATTTCTTGCTAAAAGAGGATTAACATTCCTCCGTTAATCTGCAAAAGAAAACAATAAAGAAATAATTAGTAGCGATAATCACGGTTAAAGTCTGATTATGCATGAAATTGGGTTTATCTGGGTGCTAATGGATTTCAGATGCAAAGAGATCATGGCAAAGTATCTAAGATGGCAGAAAGCAAGCACGTGGCAAAGAGGAAGTGCACATACATGCTACTCCCATTTTTCACTCCAGGAAGGAAATAACTCAGCTGTTTCTCTAGGAACAAATCTCTACTTTCTTAACCCCCCAGTGGGCTATGCAGTGAACACATGTGCATTAGAACTGTATTTTTCACACACTGGAGTTACATTCAATGCATTCCTATCTAATACATCGTTTTATCTACCTGTATGTGTGTGTATATATACTAGGCTTGGGTAACCATGGAAAAATTTGGTTCTAAACTCGTTTTGTTTTTAGGGGGCCCTTGCGTTTCGTTTTTTTAATAATTCCGAAATTTTCCTTTTAAAAATTTCAAAATATACGAAATTTCGTAAAATTACGAATCGATTCGTTAATGGCGGACGCGATTGCGCAATATGCTAAAAAAACCTCCAAATGGGACAGGGGGAACTTCTGAAGCTTCCCTCTCCCTCTGTTGTTGACTGTTGGTGTGATAAAACAAACAACAACTATAAAACTTGCACCAGACATGCGAAAATAATTACGAAATAATTACGAAATAATTACGAAACAATTACGAAACAATTACGAAATAAATCCGAAAAATTGTTTTGAATTTTTAATTACTCCTCACAGTAGTCCTGCATGGCTCAATATTGGATCGTAAGCTAATTTAAATACGAATTAATAACGAATTACGAAATTAACGAACGAAACCGCCCAAGCCTAATATATACACTAGCCGTCCCCTGCTACACGTTGCTGTGACACAGTCTTTGAATATGTGTTTTGTGTGTGTGTGTGTGTATCTATATATATATATATATATATTTGTGTATATGTGTGCTTGCATACATTTATATGTGGTTTTGTGTGTGTGTTGTAATTTTTCTTTTTTGGCTTTTTCAGTCTCTTCTGCTGTGTTTTTCAGTGTTTTTCTGAGTGATGGTTATTCGTTGGCCTGATAGGTGTCTTGTGTCCAAATTTGGTGTCAATTGGTCCAGTGGTTTTTGAGTTATGTTAATCCCACAAACGAACATTACATTTTTATTTATATAAATTAGAATTTCTGACCAGTGTGGACACTGATATAACTCATTGATCTGCATATAGCTGTTAAACATCAGCTTTCACCATCTTGAGATTCATCTTACCTCATTTTTATTTTCTTTTAATTTATTTTGGTATTTCAGTGAGGACACTTAGAATATAAATTCACTCAATAGGAAATTGGCATGTCAATGTTTTCATAAGATCCATTGATTCAACTGACCTATTTAACCTCGTGCTAACTATTGCATTTTGGACCTTGATCCATGCAGAGCTTGGAGGGAGACTCTATTATAATTTGCAATGCCCCAACAGCAGAATGTGAGTGTAGAAGTAATAGAATAACAGTGTCTATATATATATATAATTCATAAACTCATTTCCTGTGAGGGTTTGAACAGACAGACAAAATCGCCCTCTTTCTCGGATTAATTTTGACATTGTGATATTAAAAATGCACTGTGTTAAAATGGAAGATAATGATCTTTTTCAGTTCTGTTCATTGCGCATGAGAAAGTATAGGTGTGTGTGTGGAGAGAGCCAGATGAGAGGTGTATTAGATCTTTGGGAAGCAGGAAATTGGGTTGTTGTAGGTTTTTTCAGGCTGTATGGCCATGTCCTAGAGGCATTCTCTCCTGACGTTTCGCCTGCATCTATGGCAAGCATCCTCAGAGGTTGTGAACAGGAAATTCTTGGCTCCATGTGGACATTGCTGAGCAATGGAGGGTACAGTGAGTCTCCTTGTGGAAAGAAAAAGCAAGATATAAATAAACATAATAATATTATTACTATTACTACTACTAATAATAATAATAATAATAATCCCAGGTGACAACAGGATTGAAGAGAAACAACTGGAAAAACGGACACGATATGAGGATTGTGATGGCGCGAGTGGCGCCGCCTATATATAGAACTGTTAGTTGCAAGATTTAAACTGTTGTATCATGCTTCATCCTGCCTTTTTACCCTGCCTATGTATAGTTGGATTGATTGGTTATTTATAGCTGTCAATCAATGTTGTTTGCACCAGTTGAATTGCTTCCTCAGCTCAATTGTTTGGCTCCACCTCTTCCTGGAGGAGGGGAGTGCTTCCCTTTTTCATTCCACCATCAGATTTTCCGACCAGATGGATGTAAGTAAGAGACTTGGCTCTAAAAGCCCCTGATTAAGTTACCTCTCAGCACTAGGCCTGGTTGATCAAGAAAAAATTAGTTTCTAAAATTGATTTGTAATTGGGGTGTTTTTTTGTTTCGATATTTAAAATAATTACAAAACTTTCCCAAAATTTTTTTCGGTATTTACGAAATTTCGTAAATATTTACAAAACATTTCGTAAAGATGGCGGACCCCCGCGCATGCGCGGAACCACTTCCGAAGCTTCGTTATTAGCGCGGGGTCGATTCGTTAAGGATATAACGAATCGATTCGTTAAAATGGCGGACGCGATCGCGCATGCGCAAAAGCGGCTTCCGAAACATCGTTATTAAATACGATTCGATTCGATATTGAGATAATAACGAATCGATTCGTTAAAGCGAATATTTTGTATTTTTTTAAGAATAAAAGACAGGTATTTTTAGAAAATATTCAGAAATGGAAAATTAACCAAAAACTGGCCCTGATGTGGACCAAACACAGCCACGAGACAGGACAAACGAGAGCACACACCAACAGAAGAGGCTTTTCTTTTTTTAGAATATTTTTTGTTTTTTTAAGAATAAAAGACAGGTATTTTTAGAAAATATTCAAAAATGGAAACTTAACCAAAAACATGGCCCTGATGTAGAGCTAAACACAGCCACGAGACAGGGCAATCGAGGAGCAACACCAACAGAAGAGTATTTTTTTTTTAGAATATTTTTTGTTATTTTTTTAGAATAAAAGACAGGTATTTTTAAAAATATTCAAAAATGGAAAATAAACAAAAACTGGCCCTGATGTGAACTAAACACAGCCACGAGACAGGGCAAGTGAGAGCACACACCAACAGAAGATTTTTTCTTTTTTAGAATATTTTTTGTATTTTTTAAGAATAAAAGGCAGGTATTTTTTAAAAATATTCAAAAATTGAAAATTAACCCAAAAATGGCCCTGATGAACAGCTAACACAGCCAAAAGACAGGGCAGTCGAGAGCAAACACCAACAGAAGAGTCTTTTCCAACGCCAAGAGCCAACCCAATCCAAGTCTTCCTACCCAAGCCTTAGCCAACCCAAAGCAAGCAGCCCTCCCGGACCTCTCTCCTCCCTCGCCTCCGCGCACCAAATGAGCTCTGCGGCCACGCGGAGCCGCTTTTAAAGGCCTTGCCGGCCAATGAAAATCAGCCACGGTGCACTTTTGGGTGCTTGGGAGCGCCGGATTGGCTCCCAGGCACCAGCATCCTCCATCCAATTTCCGAAACGGGCGGAAGCTCGTTAAAAGGATGGGGGATGCCGCTTCGATATTCTAAAACCCTTCCGGGTTTGAAAAAGTGTTTTGATATCGCCTCGTAAATGCCAAAAATAACGAATGTTTTACGAATAACGAAAATAACGAACGAAACCGCACAGGCCTACTCAGCACCAATTCTGAGGTTTTTACCCTTGAGACTTATGCTTCATGTTCAGATCAATCTGAATGACGTTGGGAAGTCTCAAGCGCCTTCAAACCAGTTCTTTTGGCACCAGAGGAAGGCCTTGTCCCTTCAGATATAGGCCATTGGAATTGGGGTTGTGACTATTCCGATATTCACAGCCATTGAGGAAGGAGGAAACTTGGAAAAGTTTCTCAGCTGCAAACTCTTTGGACCCAAGGCAAACAGAGACTATGATGTATATTTTCTAGGCCTGGGTAACAACGCAAAAATTTGTTTCTAAACTCGTTTCGTTTTTAGGGGGTCCATTGCATTTCGTTTTTTAAAAGAATTCCGAATTTTTCTTTAAATTTTTTTTGTTATTTACGAAATTTCGTAAATTTCGAATTGATTCGTTAATGGTGGACACAATTGCGCAATATGCTAAAAAAACCTCCAAATGAGACAGGGGGAACTTCTGAAGCTTCCCTCTCCCTCTGTTGTTGACTGTTAGTGTGATAATTTATTTTTTTATCACTGATTAAACAAACAACAACTATAAAACTTGCACCAGACATACGGAAATAATAACAAAACAATTTCGAACCAATTACGAAACAATTACGAAATAAATTGAAAAATTCGTTTTGATTTTTAGTTGCTCCTGCATGGCTCAATATCGGATCGTAAGCTAATTTAAATACGAATCAATAACGAATTACGAAATTAACAAACGAAACTGCCCAGCCCTAATATTTTCCTTCACCCCTTTGGAATTTCTAGCTTATTGCCTTAAAGAGATAACTCTTTGTGAACAATAAAACTTATTTTGAGTTATCTACAGTGTTTGGGTCTTTGAGAGTTCCAGTTTCCTAAAGGAGGGCAAGAAGCAATCCCCTGGGGGAAAGATGTCACGTCCATGCCTCTTTCACTAAGAGTTATAGCCCCCAGGCGCGATGGCACAAGGATTTAAAGATTGAACTGCAAATACTCAGGCACAAACCAGTAGAAGTGATCCCAGTGGTGATTGGCACACTGGGTGCAGTGCCTAAAGACCTTGGCCTGCACTTAAACACAATCGGTGCTGACAAAATTACCATCTGCCAGCTGCAGAAGGCCACCTTATTGGGATCTGCGTGCATTATTCGCTGATACATCACACAGTCCTAGACACTTGGGAAGTGTCTGACATGTGATCCAATTCAACAGCCAGTAATAATACCATTACCTTCCTTGCAATGTATCAATAACACTCGGCCAGGTAAGCTTCCACAGCCAAGTAGGGATTTGAAACTTGGGATGCATTTACACTGTCCATTTAATGCAATTTGAAGTCAGCTCCAAAGTGCGACAACTATAAATGCGCTGCAGCAAAGTTTGAGATAAGCAAAGTTGGGGAATATTCCTTTGACCTTTGCAGCCTGAAAGACAGATGCATCTATCAAGTAAGAAATTTAGGTACCTGGTTTGTTGTAGGTTTTTCTGGGTTATATGGCCATGTTCTAGAGGCATTTTCTCCTGACGTTTCGCCTACATCTATGGCAAGCATCCTCAGAGGTGGTGAGTAGGCTTTGGCGGTTTCATTCGTTAATTTCGTAATTAGTTATTAATTTGTATTTAAATTAGCTTACGATCCAATATTGAGCCATGCAGGACTACTGTGAGGAGTAATTAAAAATCAAAACATTTTTTCCAATTTATTTCGTATTATTTCGTAATTGTTTCGTAATTGGTTCAAAATTGTTTCGAAATTGTTTCGTAATTGTTTCGTAATTATTTCCGTATGTCTGGTGCAAGTTTTATAGTTGTTGTTTTATCAGTGATAAAAAATAAATTATCAAACCAACAGTCAACAACAGAGGGAGAGGGAAGCTTCAGAAGTTCCCCTTGTCCCATTTGGAGGGTTTTTTAGCATATTGCGCAATCGCGTCCGCCATTAACGAATCGATTCGTAATTTACGAAATTTCGTATATTTCGAACTTTTTTAAAGGAAAATTTCGGAATTCTTTAAAAAAACGAAATGCAAGGGCCCCCCTAAAAACGAAACGAGTTTAGAACCAAATTTTTCCGTGGTTACCCAAGCCTAGTAGTGGGGATGTTTGCCATAGATGCAGGCAAAACATCAGGAGAATATTCCTGTAGAACATGGCCATATAACACGGAAAAACATACAACAACCCAGTGATTCCAGCCATGAAAGCCTTCGACAATACAATTTAGGTACCGCTTATGCGGGGAGGCTAATTTACGACGCCATAAAAATCTCCAGCAAGCATGCAAAGAATGAGGAAGTACTTCATCAGTGTCACAAGTGGACGGTGAAGTGACAGCTTTTGGTGTTCATTTTCTTTTGTAATTATAACAAACAAATTACACTGACGGACCCAAAGTTCTACTTCCAGGGTGCTGTAAAGTTATTATGCCGTCGGTGGAGCAAAATAAATGAGGAATTCAAGCTCTAGGCAACATAGTCGAAAGTACAGAAGTCGTATTGGCCATTTACCACTAATAAAACTTTAATTACTTTCCTAATGAACATTACTACCTGAGGACTGTTCTCTCACCCATCTGGCTTTGCCTTCTTCCTCCTGGCCTTGATCCATTCTCTAATGTTTCACTTGATCATCCAAAAGGAAAATCACGCTGTGATTGATCGAAGTTTAAAAATAACCCAGCAGGCACCAGCAAGTGACTAATTGCAGATCTAATTTTATAGCGGCGCATTCAGAAAATTGCTTGATTAGAATTTAAGTGCCTTAATTTTTTATTAGATTTGAGATGAAGCAGACTTTTTTTTTTGAGTGGCGGGGTTTTCAGCATCTTGGCATGCCAGCTGGAGACATGGCATCTACATCGTAGAATGATTGTGGTTTGACACCACTTTAACTCTCGTGGTGAAAGGGTCTTTGAACGAAATTTGCAAATACTAAGCAAGGGGCTTTGAATGAAATTAACAACAAAAGAAAAAGAGCAATACAGAAGAAAATGTTTTTAAGAAACAAGATGTGACATGTAGAGGTACAAGAAGGTACTTTCTTACACAGGATGTTGTGTTGTGGTTAACTTCGAAGGTTGTGGTAAAGCGCAGAGTCTGCATGTACAAGAAGGTACTTTCCATCAAAAGGTCAAGGGAGAGAGGCTGGAAAGAGAGTACTTTCCATGACAAAAAAATTGTTCTTGTTTACTTGAGGTTATATAACGGTGGTCAAAAGCCAAGGGGGCACGGCAGTCAGTTGAAGGGTAGCATTTGCACATGCTACCAGGCTGTCCGTCTTCTTCATGAAGAAATTAAAAATAAACCTTGTTTTTTGATCTCTTTTGGGACTGTCTCCTTCCTTACGTGTTCCCGTGACTGCACGGACCTAAGAAGACCCAATTTAGAGTCTCTAACAGTGAGTCAATGCTATGGAATCACAAGAGTTGTAGTTTTACAACGTCTTGAGCCTTCTCAGCCAAAGAAGGCTGGATCCTCACCAAACTGCAAATCCAAGGGTTCCATAGCATTGAGCCAAGGCTTTTCAAGTTGGGTCAAGCTGCTGTTGTAGATCAACCTGAGGCTGATGGTTTAACTGATGATTTAGAGAGGATTGTGGGCTTTCTTGTAGCACAAAGTGATGGGCTCTCAAGACTGGGAAATTCAAGTCTGGGAAATAATGGTTTTCTCTGTTAGGAAGTACAAGGCCTCAATGTCATGCAGTTGATGGTGCTTGGTGATGGAAGGGTTAATGTAAGTATTAGTTCTAAAGGGTTGAGTAATCTGTAAGTAAGAGTTCATGGGTGAAAGCAATTAAGGGTGGAGGTATGCAAGAGATAGGCTGCAGCTGGGTGTTTGTGGATATAAGGAGCTAGCCTTGGGACTGATCTTTGGGAGAAAAGTATTATCATATTTTGGTGGTGGATGCTGTTGGTTTTCCCCCCAGATCTGTTGGATTTTTGGTATCCTGACCTGTCTTCTGTAATTGTGAAACCCTGGAACCTTGAACCTTTGGACTGGCTTTTGACTACAGTATAGACCAGGGATTCTCAAACTAAGGCCCAAGGGCCGGATATGGCCCTGCAAGGTCATTTACTCAGCCCTTGCTCAGGGTCAACCTAAGTTTGAAATGGCTTGAAAGCACAAAAAACAACAACAATAGCAATCCTATCTCATCAGCCAAAAGCAGGCCCACACATCCCACTGAAATACTAATCTTCTATCTATCTATACATATAATAAAAGTGAAAATCTGTATGTGTGTATGTGGCATAGGTGTCTGTTCACACAGACAGCCTTTGGCCTCCACAAATAGGCTATTGTTCCCAGTGCTGAGAAGACAGCAAGCCACTCTGTCGAAGGACATTGCAGGTTATAGCGAGCACATCCCAGTGTTCCTTTCTCTCTTCATTTGCATGACCCCACCCACTGCTTCTCCCTTATCCCTTTCCAACCCTTTCCTATGGCACACAGCAAACAGAGGCATTGATCTGCAACTGATCATACTGGAGACGTTTGGAGAGAAATCACCATGATTTATAGTTGTAGGGACTGGGATGCATAGTTCACCTGCAATCTAAGAGCACTCTGAACTGCACCAACAATAGACCTGGAACTCACTTGGCACACAGACCCACCATGGGCAATTGTCCATACTTGCAGAGTTTAGGGGTGATTACCCTGGGAGTTGTAGTTCACCCTTATCCAAAGAACAGTGAACCCAGCCAACAATGGATCTGGGCCAAACTTGCCACACAGAACCAACATGGCCAATTGTGCATACTGGCTGGGCTTGGGGGTGATTGCCCTGGGGATCTGGGAGTTGTAGTTCACCCTTATCTAGATATCACTGAACCCAGCTGCTGTCAGATCTGGACTAAACTTGACACACAGACCCAACATGGCCAACTTTAAGTAATGGCAGGGTTTGGGAAGGACTGACCCACGATTCTGGAAATTGTAGTTCACCCACAACCTTATGCATTTTCTAATGGGACCATTCATTTTTTTAAAAACCCAAAAAAGTAAGACTGTTTTTCCCTAAGAAATAGCATTACACATTACCAAACTGATATTACCAAACTTCACAAAACAAACAATGCCTTTCTCAAATAACCCGGGCAGCGCCGGGTCCCCAAGCTAGTAAGTTTATATTTGTTAAAACTGTTCTTCATTTTAATTATTGTATTGTTTTTAAGTGATTTTGCACTGCAAATAAATTATTATTATTATTATTATTATTATTATTATTATTATTATCTTTATTTATACCCCGCTAACATCTCCCGAAGGACTCGGTGCGGCTTACAAAGGCCAAGGTCCTCAATAAAACAACAGCATAACAAATACAACAATAAACTCAATAAAGCAAACCAATAAACATTAAAGCAATAACAGCAAAACATTACAACAATAACATCATGACACATTTAAAACTAAAGGCCGGGCCAAATGTAATGAATAAAATTAAAAGTGCTGGGCATGACAGGTGAAATGTAAGGATTCTTGATAGCAGAAGGTGTCACCCCAAAGGAGATTCATCAAAGAAGGCACCATCTTCCTATGGTGATTGTGTTGATGTGAGTAGTACTGTGTGTCTCTGATGAATCTCCTTTGGGGTGAGACCTTATGCTGTCAAGAATTCAATGACTGCATGTTACTTAAGTCGCATTGACCGACCGTCTGCGCAGGGTTCCATATTTGGCACTTTAACGACACAACCATTCAATACTAAGGCTTCCTGCCCAAAAGGAATTGTAGAGAAGAGTCTACTGAACAAGCCAGTGCCTGTATACACAACTGCCATGTGTTGAGGAGTTACGAAGATGGAAGCATTACTTTTCATTCAACCCTTGTATATAAACCCCACTTGCTTAGTTTCCAATATACCTCACAACCTCTGAGGATGCCTGCCATAGATGTGGGCCAAACATCAGGAGAGAATGCTTCTGAAACATGGCCACACAGCCCGAAAAACTCACAGTCTGTGCAGAGTTCCATACTTGGCACTTTAACAACACAACCGTTCAATGCTAAGGCTTCCCACCCAAATGGAACTGTAGAAGAGAGTCTACTGAACAAGCCAGTACCTGACGTATACCAGTACTGCCATCTGTTGAGGAGTTATGAAGGTGGAGGCATTACTTTTCATTCAACCCTCGTATATAAAAGCCACTTGCTTAGTTACCAATAGACCTCACAACCTCTGAGGATGTCTGCCATAGATGTGGGCCAAACATCAGGAGAGAATGCTTCTGAAACATGGCCACACAGCCCGGAAAACTCACAGTCTGTGCAGAGTTCCATACTTGGCACTTTAACAACACAACCGTTCAATGCTAAGGCTTCCCACCCAAATGGAACTGTAGAAGAGAGTCTACTGAACAAGCCAGTACCTGACGCATACCAGTACTGCCATCTGTTGAGGAGTTACGAAGGTGGAGGCATTACTTTTCATTCAACCCTCGTATATAAAATCCACTTGCTTAGTTTCCAATACACTTTACAACCTCTGAGGATGTCTGCCATAGATGTGGGCCAAACATCAGGAGAGAATGCTTCTGAAACATGGCCACACAGCCCGGAAATCTCTCAGCAACCCAAGCCCATTTTCTTCTCTTTCATTAAGTGCCGATATTTACAAATGACATTTTGGTGCAAATCACCCAATTGATTTTTTGTGTGTGAATGTCACAATTATTGCTGTTTTATTGAACAGGCTTCTGAAAATCCTAAGCATTTCATGGTTTGTATATCTCTTTTTATCAATCGCCCTCGCCTTCTATGTTTGGCCTGCATTGCGTTCAATTTGCTGAATAAATGGGGGCGAGAGTTGTTTGCGTGTAGGTCTCTTGCAGAAATTGTGGAGGAAACTGCATGGAAAAACACATTCCTCATTTAGCTCTCAAGGAGGAGGTGGGAAAAAAAATCTTCCTATGGTGATTTTTCATTCACTGTCTCAATATGTTAAGGAAGTCTAAATATAATTGCGACCCTTGTGCTGAGAATGTTTAGATTCTTGCAGTGATATCGAGCAGGAATTTAGTGGCTCTCGTCCTTGGAGGGTGAGAGCCCACAGACCCAACAAGGAGGGCCCACTACTTTGGTGAGAGAAAAAGAAGACACGCAATATGGAATTTCCCTGATTTCCCAAATAAATCTCACAAAAGTTGAAGAAAACACCACCGAGTTGCTAGGTTCTTGTGGGTTTTTTCGGGCTATAGAGCCATGTTCTAGAGGCATTTCTCCTGACGTTTCGCCTGCATCTATGGCAAGCATCCTCAGAGGTGTGAGGTCTGTTGGAAGTAGGAAAAATGGGTTTATATATCTGTGGAATGGCTGGGGTGGGGCAAGGAGCTCTTCCCTGCTGCAGTTAGGTGTGAATATTTAGCTGATCACCTTCATTAGCATTTGAAGGCCTGCCTGAGCCTGGGAAAATCTGTTGCTGGGAGGTGTTAATCTGTGCCAACAAAATCCAACAAATGCTACGTTCAGCAAAGGACAAGAGGGATCCTCTCACCTCTGCAGGAGTCTACCGTATACCATGCAGCTGTGGACAAGTCTACATAGGGACCACCAAACGCAGCGCCCAGACACGCATCAAGGAACATGAAAGGCACTGCAGACTACTTCAACCAGAGAAGTCAGCCATAGCAGAGCACCTGATGAACCAGCCTGGACACAGCATATTATTTGAGAACACAGAAATGCTGGACCACACCAACAACCACAATGTCAGACTACACAGAGAAGCCATTGAAATCCACAAGCATGTGGACAATTTCAACAGAAAGGAAGAGACCATGAAAATGAACAAAATCTGGCTACCAGTATTAAAAAACTCTAAAATTACAACAGCAAACAACAGAGGGAAAACAATCAGGGACAGATTAACACCTCCCAGGAACAGATTTTCCCAGGCTCAGGCAGACCTTCAAATGCTAATGAAGGTGATCAGCTAAACAGTCACACCTAACTGCAGCAGGGAAGAGCTCTTGCCCCACCCCAGCCATTCCACAGATATATAAACCCATTTTTCCTACTTCCAACAGACCTCACAACCTCTGAGGATGCTTGCCATAGATGCAGGCGAAACGTCAAGAGAAATGCCTCTAGAACATGGCTCTATAGCCCGAAAAAACCCACAAGAACCTAGAGTGATTCCAGCCATGAAAGCCTTTGACAATACCACCGAGTTGCTTTATTACGATCCAGCTGGAAAGGATGCAAAGCCGCGATATTTCGTCAGGCAAGCATACATTCAATACAAAGCTGTGCCATTTTATAGAAAATACAGAGCTGTAGATTTCAAATTCTCCGCCGCCCACCCATCAGCTGGCTTGGCACTGATTGGCTGGTACGCTTAATAGTTGGGAGGAGGCTTGGTTGCCTCTAGCGTGCTTCAGCCAATCAGCGAGGCGCTATCGCTTCGGTCCTGGCCAATCAGAAGGGGAGGTAAGACGAGCGAAGACAAGAAAGGGATGAATGGACTAATGTCCCAATTGTTCTTGGATCTGGATTTTTCCTGTGACTGGCCTTGGAAACAATAAGCGTGATCTGTGTGGCAGTTTCGGTGTGGAAGTAAACAAAGGATGAAGCAACTGGGGACTTGTTTGTCCCTTGTGTCCTGATGGGATGAACCAGACGGATGTATGCCCCAAGAGGTCCAGCTCCGAGGCTTGGGGCATATTTCCTTTATATTGTCCATGCAAGTAGTTTCTGTCAGGATCCCTTTCAATCAAAGGATTATCTTCTCAGAGGAATGTGAAGTTTTCCCTAAGGCTTTGGGCGCTGGGGTCACGAAGAGTGGCATTTCATATTTCATATAAGGGGTATGGGGAAGGGGAAACATGCAAGGGAATCATATGAGGGTACATTAATATAAAGAAAAAGAGCCCATCTCCACTTCCCCCCACCCACCAAAGTCCATTGGGAATTCATAAAGCCATTTTGAGAGCCCATGGGGCTGGGGAGAGGAACAAGTTTTAAAAAGTCCAAAGGTTCATGGGGCTTGAAAAGGTAAAGTTTCCAAAAAGTTTCTAAGAGTCCTTCAGAAGGGAAAAAAAGTCCCATAAAAGTTCAAGAGAGTACATAAGTTTCAAGGGAGGTAGTTTCTCAGTAGAATCATAGAATCAAAGAGTTGGAAGAGACCTCATGGGCCATCCAGTCCAACCCCCTGCCAAGAAGCAGGAATATTGCATTAAATCACCCCTGACAGATGGCCATCCAGCCTCTGTTTAAAGCTTCCAAAGAAGGAGCCTCCACCACACTCCGGGGCAGAGAGTTCCACTGCTGAACGGCTCTCACAGTCAGGAAGTTCTTCCTCATGTTCAGATGGAATCTCCTCTCTTGTAGTTTGAAGCCATTGTTCCGCGTCCTAGTCTCCAGGGAAGCAGAAAACAAGCTTGCTCCCTCCTCCCTGTGGCTTCCTCTCACATATTTATACATGGCTATCATATCCCCTCTCAGCCTTCTCTTCTTCAGGCTAAACATGCCCAGGTCCTTAAGCCGCTCCTCATAGGGCTTGTTCTCCAGACCCTTGATCATTTTAGTCGCCCTCCTCTGGACACATTCCAGCTTGTCAATATCTCTTTTGAACAATGTGTTACCTTCTGCTATATATGAAACATAGGGCATAAAACCTTGATTAAACGTACACACTATCTGACATGGGTCCCTGTTGTGGTTGTTAGTGTCTTTGCAAACTGACCAAGACTTGACCCCTATTACCCCAGCCTGATGTCCTTGTCCTTAGCAAAACTAAAAGTTACTATCTCTTATGGGGGGGGGGAGATCATGCTCGACTTCAGCAGGGCAGCGCAAATGTGGTTCATGGACCCCAAATGCAATTTCAAAATACTTACTTACTTAGGCGATCCCTCGTAGTCCGAGGATGATGGTCTTCCAAGTGTAGTATCCTGGCGGTGGGTCCGTAGGTGACTGTGGAGCCCTATTCTTGATCTGCATCTTCTCCTGCAGTGAGGGCATCGGTTTCCAGGTGGAAGGCGTTACCAGTCGGGGTAGACTTGATCTTGGCACATTTCTCTCTTTTGCCCTCCATTTGTGCATCTTCAGATTCTGCAGCACTGCTGGTCACAGCTGACCTCCAACTGGAGTGCTCAAGGACCACGGCTTCCCAATTCTCAGGGTCTATGCCAGAGTTTTTAAGGTTGGCTTTGAGCCCATCTCTTTTCCTGTCCTCCAACATTCCGTTTTCCGTTCTTGAGTTCGGAGTAGAGCAACTGCTTTGGTCGGGCATCCGGACAACATGGCCAGTCCAGCGGAGTTGATGGCAGAGGACTATCGCTTCAATGCTGGTGGGCTTTATAGGCTAAAGTCAGCACTTTGAATTGTGCTCGGTAGCAGACTGGCAGCTGATTTCACTTGGACTGCAGTGTTGTGGTTAAGCACAGAGGTGTTTCCTGGCCTGGAGCGCAACAATGGGATTGTGAGCTTTTGGTGAATTAGGCCATTAATAGCAAGGGAGAAATTGATAACCAGAAGGAGACAGGCATGTAGCATTGGACATCGATAGGGATGGGGTCCCACAAGGCTCCATTCTGTCTCCCATGCTTTTTAACATCTACATGAAACTGCTGGGAGAGGTCCTCCGGAGTTTTGGAGTTAGGTGCCATCTCTATGCAGATAACGCCCAACTCTACTAATCCTTTCCACCTAATTCCAAGGAAGCCCCTCGGGTGCTGGATGAGTGCCTGGCTGCTGTGGCTGTCTGGATGAGGAGGAACAAGCTGGAGATTAATCCCAACAAGACAGAGGTCCTCCTGGTCAATCGAAAACCGGATCGGGGAATAGGGTGGCAACCTGTGTTGGACGGGGTTACACTCCCCCTGAAGTCACAGGTCCGTGGTTTGGGTGTCCTCCTGGACTCATCACTTACGCTTGAGGCTCAGGTGTCGGCGGTGGCCGGGAAGGCTTTTGCACAACTGAGACTTGTGCGCCAACTGCGACCGTACCTCGTAAAGGCTGATCTGGCCAGGGTGGTCCATGCCTTGGTCATCTCTAGATTGGATTACTGTAATGCGCTCTATGTGGGGCTGCCCTTGAAAATGGCTCGGAAACTCCAACTGGTCCAACGGTCGGTGGCCAGGTTGTTAACTGGCGCCCCTTACAGAGAGAGGTCAACCCTCCTGTTTAAGGAGCTCCATTGGCTGCCGTTCATCTTCCTGTCCCAATTCAAGGTGCAGGTGCTTACCTACAAAGCCCTAAACGGTTTGGGACCCACCTACCTGCGTGACCGCATCTCCATATATGAACCCACGCGTTCCCTTCGATCATCTGGAGAGGCCCTGCTCACGATCCCACCTGCGTCACAGGCACGTCTGGTGGGGACAAGGGACAGGGCCTTCTCTGTGGTGGTCCCCCGACTCTGGAACTCTCTTCCCAAGGACATCAGACAAGCCCCAACGCTGGCTGTCTTTAGGAAGAGTCTGAAGACCTGGCTGTTCCAGTGTGCCTTTCCAGAATAGGAAACTCCTGGCATCAAGTCCCAAATGCACTTTGTTAGAGATTCAGGATTATTTGCACATTGCACCTACCTCCAAATACCTCTACATATCACTTGTCAAGTCTAGCACTTTTAAATTTTGTCCATTACACTTGGTTTTAAATGCGTCACTGTGCCATTGTTTTTATTGTTCTAATGCTTTGCTTGATGTTTTATTTGCTTATGACTTTTATCGTGTATTTGTATGTTATTGTTGTTGGCGGCCTTGGCCTTTGTAAGCTGCATCGAGTCCTTCGGGAGATTTTGCGAGGTATAAATAAAGATAATAATAATAATAATAATAATAATAATAATAATAATAATAATTGTCAGCCAAAGTTTGCTTGCCTTGTGTGATAAAGTCCTGGTTTCAGTTCACTTCCTTGTAGTACTCTGGGAACCAACTATTTTCAGTTAGCACTGTTATGATCTATCTGGATTTATCCTCCCATTCCTATACAGTATGGGGGAAGAAGCAAAGTATGGACAGCATGTGCTGGAAGAAGCAAAGACAACCAGCATTGAAGTGATGGTCCTCTGCCATCAACTCCGCTGGACCGGCCACATTGTCCGGATACCCGACCACCGTCTCTCAAAGCAGTTGCTCTATTTTGAACTCAAGAAGGAAAACAGAATGTTGGAGGACAGGAAAAGAGATTTAAAGATGGCTCAAAGCAACCTTAAAAACTCTGGCATAGACACTGGGAACTGGGAAGCCTTGGCCCTTGAACGTTCCAGTTGGAGGTCACCTGTGACCAGCAGTGCTGCAGAATTTGAAGAGGCACGAATGGAGGGAAAAAGAGAGAAATGTGCCAAGAGGAAGGCTCATCAAGGCAACGCCGACCAGGTCCGCCTTTCACATGGAAACCGATGCCCTCGCTGTGGGAGAAGATGCAGGTCTAGAATAGGGCTCCACAGTCACCTATGGACCTACCGCCAGGATACTACACTTGGGAGGACCATCATCCTCGGACTACGAGGGATCCCCCAAGTAAGTAAGTATGGGAGAAATGCACGAGAGGGTTGAGAAGAGAGTCCATTTCAAAGTATCGCTTGTCTTTGGCCAGAGTCCTTGCAAACCCATTTGCAATCTTCCTTCTGATTCTCCTCCCTTAAGATTTTACAGTGGCTAGAATCCTCTTTTGTAACGAAGGGCATCAAAATGAAAGTTTCATGCCTCTTGGGACTTTGATCTCACCGTATGCGGCTTGATTGTTTTTCTGCTTATTATTCTGTTAGCGTTGGTGGACTTAAGGAAAGAAGAAGTCATAAATGTGTTCGGTAGCAATGAACTGCAGCACCGAGATGCAGGAATATCTAGTACCCCATTGAGGACAGTGCCCCAGACCTTTGTGTTACTGATAGTTTTGTTTTTTCCAAGTTGACCTGAGGGTTTTGGGGAAGTTTGAACCAAAAACAATTTCTTCAAGCTTTAGGTTTCACCAAGCCTAAGGGACAGCCTACTCCTGAAGGAATATGATTCTTTGGATGGTGTTTCAATGTTTTTCTTTTGGAGAGAAGCCCAGTGTGTTCAACTTCGTGTATTTACTAGCTTGGATACCTGGCATTAAAAAATTCAATTTTAATTGTACAAAATGCATTAGGTGGTGGGAGAACTACAACTCACATCTTGCCAGGTTAACCCTGAAAAACTCCATCAGTACTTAAAGTTTGTTATGCTGGGCAAGTTTGCTCTTGGTGCATCATTAGTGGTGTTCAGTGTGCTCTTTAGCTGTAGGGTAAACTACAACTCCCACTATGGTGAGTCAGTCCCCTCAAATCCCTCCAGTAGGTAGAGGCGGCCCTAGGTAATTTTCAATGGTAAGCAAACAGTATTTTGGATACCTGGCGTTGCCAGGGTTATTTGAAAAATTCAATTTTAATTGTACAAAATGCATTAGGTGGTGGGTGAACTACAACTCACATCTTACCAGGTTAACCCTGAAAAACTCCATCAGTACTTAAAGTTTGTTATGTTGGACAAGTTTGTTCTTGGTGCATCATTAGTGGTGTTCAGTGTGCTCTTTAGCTGTAGGGTAAACTACAACTCCCACTATGGTGAGTCAGTCCCCTCAAACCCTCCAGTAGGTAGAGGCGGCCCTAGGTAATTTTCAATGGTAAGCAAACAGTATTTTGGATACCTGGCGTTGCCAGGGTTATTTGAAAAATTCAATTTTAATTGTACAAAATGCATTAGGTGGTGGGTGAACTACAACTCACATCTTACCAGGTTAACCCTGAAAAACTCCATCAGTACTTAAAGTTTGTTATGTTGGACAAGTTTGTTCTTGGTGCATCATTAGTGGTGTTCAGTGTGCTCTTTAGCTGTAGGGTAAACTACAACTCCCACTATGGTGAGTCAGTCCCCTCAAATCCCTCCAGTAGGTAGAGGCGGCCCTAGGTAATTTTCAATGGTAAGCAAACAGTATTCCACCCACCCCCAACCAATCATTGATATATATTTTCTGTGGGAGTTCTGTGTGCCATATTTGGTTCAATTCCATCATTGGTGGAGTTCAGAATGCTCTTTGATTGTAGGTGAACTATACATCCCAGTAACTACAACTCACATATGTCAAGGTCTATTTTTCCCCCAAGAGCGCCTCAAGAGCACCCCTGGGCAAAATCAACTATACTGCAAATGCTTACTTTGCATAATGGGTTGAGCCGCCCCTGCAGTCAGACATGCTGTTCATATGAAAGAATCAGATGAGAACATGCAACTTCTGCGAGCTCATAGTTTCTCTGGTTGTGGGTGAACTACAACCCTTGGAAAGGTAAGGTCAGTTATCCCCCAAACCCCTCCAGAAATCAAATTTCAGCATATTAGATATGTGTGCCAAGTTTGGTCCAGATCCATTGGTATTTGAGTTCCCAATCCTCTCTCGATGTAGGTGAACTACAACTCCCTCAAATCAAGGTGAATTTTCCTGAAGACCTCCAATATTTTTTGCTGGTCATGAGGAATCTGTATGCCAAGTTAGTTCAAGGCTTATTGGTGGAGTTCAGAGTGCTCTTAGATAATAATAATAACAACAACAACAACAACAACAAATTAACTAATTAAAACTGGTTAAAAATTCAGGTGAGATAAAAGAGAAAAAATTTTTTGTCGTGTCAGGAGCAATTTGAGAAACTGCAAGTCGCTTCTGGTGTGAGAGAATTGGCCGTCTGCAAGGACGTAGCCAAGGGGATGCCTGAATGATTTTGATGTTTTTATCATCCTTGTGGGAGGCTTCTCTCATGTTCCCGCACGAGAAGCTGGAGCTGATAGAGGGAGCTCATCCGCCTCTCCCCGGATTCGAACCTGCGACCTGTCAGTCTTCAGTCTAATTTTTTTTTTTAATATCGGGAAAAACTTTACCTTTACTATCTCTCTATATTAACCCTTTTTGTACCCCACCACGAATGGAGAGGTGGGTAATAAATTTATTATCAGCATCATCATCATATCAGTGTGGCCAACAAGGTGAAGTATCATAGCAAGGAAGATGGAGAACAGAGTTGGAGCAAAAACACATCCCTGTTTGACACCCGATTCTACCTTAAATGGGTCACTTTGGGAGCCATTGCTGTCCATTGCCATCATGTCATCATGGAGGAACCGCAGGATGTTCACAAATTTGTTTGGGCATCCGATGTTTTGGAGGATGATCCAGAGAGCGCTGCGATTCACTGTGTCGAATGCCTTTGCGAGGTCGATGAATGCCATGTACAGAGGTTGATTTTGTTCTCTGCATTTTTTTTTTTTTTGGAGCTGTTGACGGGAAGCTTCCCACCGGAGTGGAAGTCATCTATCGGACAGATGGCAAGCTGTTTAACCTCAGCAGACTGAAAGCCAAAACCAAGGTTACAACAACATCTGTTATAGGACTCCAGTATGCTGATGACAATGTCGTCTGTGCGCATTCAGAAGAAGATCTACAAGCCACTCTAAACACCTTCGCAGAAGCATACACGAAGCTTGGCCTGTCACTGAACATCGAGAAAACCAAAGTGCTGTTCCAGCAGTCACCAGCCATCCCCTCCCCAATGCCAGAGATACAGCTTAATGGTGTAACATTAGAAAATGTTGACCATTTCCGTTACCTTGGCAGCCACCTCTCCACCAAAGTCAACATCGACTCCGAAATACAACACCGCCTGAGCTCTGCGAGTGCAGCATTTTCCCGAATGAAGCAGAGAGTGTTTGAGGACCGGGACATCCATAGGGATACCAAGGTGCTTGTCTATAAAGCTATTGTCCTCCCAACCCTGCTATACGCCTGCGAAACGTGGACTGTCTACAGACGTCACATGCAACTCCTGGAACATTCCGTCAGCGCTGCCTCCGGAGAATCCTGCAAATCTCTTGGGAAGACAAGCGGACAAACGTCAGCGTGCTGGAAAAAGCAAAGACCACCAGCATTGTATTGTCGAAGGCTTTCATGGCTGGAATCACTCAGTTCTAGTGGGTTTTTTCGGGCTATATGGCCATGTTCTAGAGGCATTTCTCCTGACGTTTCGCCTGCATCTATGGCAAGCATCCTCAGAGGTGAGGTCAAGGTCAAAGCAGAGATAACTAGCAAAAAAAATGTGCGGTGCCTCTGAGAACATGGCCTATAGCCCGAAAAAAAAACCCCACTGGAACGACCCACCAGCATTGAAGCGATGGTCCTCTGCCATCAACTCTGCTGGGCCGGCCACGTTGTCCGGATGCCTGACCACCGTCTCCCAAAGCAGTTGCTCTACTCCGAACTTAAGAACAGAAAACGGAATGTTGGAGGACAGGAAAAGAGATTTAAAGATGGGCTCAAAGCCAACCTTAAAATCTCTGGCATAGACACTGAGAACTGGGAAGCCCTGGCCCTTGAGCGCTCCAGCTGGAGGTCAGCTGTGACCAGCAGTGCTGCAGAATTCGAGGAGGCACGAGTGGAGGGTGAAAGAGAGAAACGTGCCAGGAGGAAGGCACATCAAGCCAACCCCGACCGAGGACCGCCTTCCACCTGGAAACCAATGCCTTCACTGTGGGAGAAGATGCGGGTCAAGAATAGGGCTCCACAGCCACCTATGAATCCACAAGGAAACCCATCATGGAATACCATCTTACTCATCCAACGAGGGATTGCCTAAGTAAGTATCAGTGTGGCACTCCTAATGGACTATAACTCCCATTATGATAGCTGAAATTCAACAACATATGTAGAACTATAAGTTGCCCGCTCTGATTTTAATGATGCGTTTTTTGTGCCACCTCTAAATGCTCTTTTTAAAAGAGGGCGGAAGAAACTTGATGGATATCCTCACTGAAAACTTCGACAAAAAGAGAAAATTGAGTCTACAGTTTGCCTTCAGTGTCCTGTGTCTTTCTCTCTATGGTTTCCGTGGGAGAACAAGATGGACAGCGTTAGACAGGAATGACACAGGAGCGGAACTATTTTGATCCAGAAAGAAACCAGTGTTGTTCAAACGCTCCTCTCTTTCTTTGAAATGCACCAATTAAGGCTCGATGGCCAACGTTAACCCAGAAGAACCTGTGCACTTTCTCTATGAGTTGGAAGAGGTGCCTTTTCTTTCCCAAATCCTCATTAGCAAGATCAAGAGCCACAAACATGAATGGGATATGGTTCCGGCCGGGGAATTTAATGGCCTTGGTATGATTTACAGAGGAAAGGTAGAAAGAGGATGCACCTGGTGTTCATCCTCCATATGTTCCTTGCCTGGGACTTTTTTCGGGGGAATTTATTTATTTATCGTGTCATCAGCAACGATACCATTGTATTACAATTCTAACAGAGAAAACAAACACACAGATTAAAAAGAAAAAGAAAAAAAACAGACAGATTTTGCCAATTTGGTAGTTGTTTAAATGTTCTTTGACCAGTATCTGGCCACTTGGAGTGCCTCTGGTGTTGCCGCAAGAAGGTCCTCCCTTGTGCATGTGGCAGGGCTCAGGTTGCATTGCAGCAGGTGGTCAGTGGTTTGCTTTTCTCCGCACTCGCATGCCGAGGATTCCACTTTGTGGCCCCATTTCTTAAGATTGGCTCTGCATCTCGTGGTGCCAGAGCGCAGTCTGTTCAGCGCCTTCCAAGTCGCCCAGTCTTCTGTGTGCCCAGGGGGGAGTCTCTCATTTGGTATCAGCCATTGATTGAGGTGCTGGGTTTGAGCCTGCCACTTTTGGACTCTCGCTTGCTGGGGTGTTCCAGCGAGTGTCTCTGTAGATCTAAGAAAACTATGTCTTGATTTAAGTCGTTGACGTGCTGGCTGATACCCAAACAGGGGATGAGCTGGAGATGTCTCTGCCTTGGTCCTTTCACTATTGGCTGCTACTTCCCGGCGGATGTCAGGTGGTGCAATACCGGCTAAGCAGTGTAATTTCTCCAGTGGTGTGGGGCGCAGACACCCTGTGTATAATGCGGCATGTCTCATTAAGAGCCACATCCACTGTTTTAGTGTGGTGAGATGTGTTCCACACTGGGCATGCATACTCAGCAGCAGAGTAGCATAGTGCAAGGGCAGATGTCTTCACTGTGTCTGGTTGTGATCCCCAGGTTGTGCCAGTCAGCTTTCGTATGATGTTGTTTCTAGTATGATGTTGTTTCTATGTTGTTTCCATGGAGAACAAGATGGACAGCGCTAGGCAGAAATGGCACAAGAGCGGAACTATTTTGATCCAGAAAGAAACCAGTGTTGTTCAAACGCTCCTCTCTTTCTTTGAAATGCACCAATTAAGGCTCAATGGCCAACGTTAACCCAAAAGAACCTGTGCACTTTCTCTATGAGTTGGAAGAGGTGCCTTTTCTTTCCAATCCCCATTAGCAAGATCAAGAGACACAAACATGAATGGGAAATGGTTCCGGCCGGGGAATTTAATGGCCTTGGTATGATTTACAGAGGAAAGGTAGAAAGGGGATGCACCCGGTGTTCATCCTCCATATGTTCCTTGTCTGGGACTTTTTTCGGGGGAATGCAGTATTTGATTACTTGGCTATCCTATTAAAGAAATCTTTCTCAACTGTTGGGAAAAGCATAGGTGCCTAATTGGCTATGGCTGCCATGACTTTGCTGTCCTTGGGCCACAGCGGCATGAAAAGGACGATATGAAACATTTATAGAGCTGCCGCCGCAGTTGAAATGACAAGGACATTATTGCCAGGCGGTGGGATAACACTGACGGATGTCAGAGTGGAAGCAACATGAAGGCATGAAGAGGCCTCTCTGAAGTGGCGCAACAAAGCCTGCTCAAAGCAAATTAGTCAATGGCCTTGCCAAGTTGGTCGTTGGCTTGACTTTTCGTTGGAAAGTATAAACATCTCATTAAAATCCAGCGGAAATGAGGTTCAGCTAAAGCGACTAAACGTTCTTCGGGAAGGTTGATGGGTTGGCAAAAGTGTGGTCCCTGACTGTCCATTTTCTTTGTTCTTCTGGGTCACTCTGTATTGTATTATAAAGAGAGGAAGAAGAGGAAGAAAGAGAGGAGAAGGAAGAAGATGAAGAAGAAAAAGAGGAGGAGGAGGAGCAAGAGAAGGAAGTAGAAGAAAGAGAAGATAAGGAAGTGGAAGTAATGAAGAAAGAAGAGGAGGAAGATGGTGAGCAAGAGGAAGAAGAAGAGGAAAGGAGGAGGAAGAAGATGAGCAAGAGGAGAAAGAGGAAGAAAGAGGAGGAGGAGGATGAAGTGGAACGATGGAGGAGGAGGAAGATGAGGAAGAAAAGGAAGAAGATGAAAAAGAAAAAAGAGGAGCAAAAAGAAGAAGAAGAAGAAAGAGGAGGAGGAGGAAGTGAAGAAAAAAGAGGAGGAAGAAGAAGGGGAGCAAGAAGAAGAAGAGGAGGAAAGGTGGAGGAAGAGGAGAGCAGAGGAAGAGGAAGAAAGAGAGGAGGAAGAAGAGGATGAGGAAGAGGAAGAGGAGGAAGAAGATGAGGAAGAGGAAAAGAGAGGAGATGGAAGAAGAGAAGAAAAAGAGGAGGAAGAGGAAGTAGTGGAAGAGAGGAGGAAGAAAATGGGGAGCAAGAGAAAGAAGAAGAGGAAAGGAGGAGGAGGAAGATGAGCAAAGGAGGAAAAGGAAGAAAGAGAGGATGAAGAGGATGAGGAAGAAAGAGAGAAGGAAGAGGAGGAGGAAGAAGTGGAACAGTGGAGGAGGAAGAAGATGAAGAAGGAGAGAAAGAGGAGGAGGAAGATGAGGAGGAAGAGGAAGAAAGAGAGAAAAGGAAGGAAAGGAAGGAAAAAGAGGAGGAAGATGAGGAGCAAGAGGAGGAAGTAAAAGAAAGAGAGGAGATGAAAGAGGAAGGAGAAAATGGAGAGCAAGGAATAAGGAAAGAAGGAATAAGAAGATGAGCAAGAGGAGGAAGAGGAAGAAAGAGAGAAGGAAGAGGAGGAGGAAGTGGAACAAAGGAGGAGGAGGAAGATGAGGAGGAAGAAAGAAGAAGATGAAAAAGAAAAAAGAGGAGCAAAAGGAAGAAGTAGAAGAAAGAGGAGGAGGAAGTAATGAAAAAAAGAGGAGGAAGAATATGGGGAGCAAGAGGAAGAAGAGGAGGAAAGGTGGAGGAAGAGGATGAGCAAGAGAGCAAGAGGAAGAATAAGAAGAAAGGAGGAGGAAGAAAATGAGCAACAAGAGGAGGAAGAAGAAAGAGAGAATGAAGAGGATGACGGAGAAAGAGAGAAGGAAGAGGAGGAGGAAGTGGAACAATGGAGGGAGAAGAAGAAGAGGAGCAAAGAGAAGAAGAAGATGAAGAAGAAAAAAGAGGAGGAGGAAGATGAGGAGCAAAAGGAAGAAGAAAGAGAGAAAGAGGAGGAGGAAGAAGATGAGGAGAAAGAGGAAGAAAGAGAGGAAGAGGAAGAAGATGATGAAGAAAAAGAGGTGACAACGCAGGAAGTGACAACACAGGCTCCTCATCTTGAAAATGGAGGAAAAAACACCTCCCCGGAGCCTGAGATGATCTCCAGTAGCCGGAAATGGAAGGGGAAGCCTTTGCCTTTGTTTGTGTTTGTGTGTCTTCATTGTATATGATTGAAAAAGCATTGAATGTTTGCCTATGTATGTAAATGCTGTAATCTGCTCTGAGGGGGGATTCCTACTTTGAAAAGGAGAAGGGACGAGGAATCCATCGTTGTTTCTAGTTTGTTAAGCAACTGGAAATCTTGTGAACGTGCTTACCTTCTATATCATCCCATGGCCATTTGGTGTGAACCTGATTATTATGAAAGTAAGTGGTCGTGTTGTCACTTATTTTCACTTTTGAGAATAACAAATCTATCTATATATAAATGCTCTGTGCATAATGAGTACCTTAAAAACAAAAGAAGCAAAGAACGAAATCACACCAAATTTGGCAACAAAACATCTCACAACCCAAGGAGTGACCATCACTCAAAAAATTATGGTTTTGTCATTTGGGAGTTGTAGTTGCTGGGATTTATAGTCCACCTACAATCAAAGAGCATTCTGAACTTCACCAACAATGGAATTGAACCAAACTTGGCACACAGAAAATATTGGAAGGCTTCGGTGGGCATTGACCTTGAGTTTGGGAGTTATAGTTCACCTACATCCAGAGAGCACTGTGGACTCAAAACAATGATGGATCTGGACCAAACTTGGCACAATACTCAATATGCCCAAATATGAACACAGATGGAGTTTGGGGAAATAGATCCTGACATTTGGGGTTGTAGTTACTGGGATTTATAGTTCACCTACAATCAAAGAGCATTCTGAACCCCGAAACGACAGAATTGGGGCAAACTTCCCACACAGAACCCCCATGACCAACAGAAAATACTTAAGGCCATCCAATTCAACTCCCTTCATCAGGGCAAGAAAACGTAATCAAAGTCCTCCTGACAAAGAGCCATCCAGCCATAGATTAGATAGATAGATAGATAGATAGACAGACAGATAGGGAGTTGTAGTTGCTGGGATTTATATTTCACCTACAATCAAATAGCATGATATATTTGAACCAACCGGGGCATACAGGACTCTCATGACCAACAGAAAACACTAGAAGGGTTTGGTGAGCATTGACCTTGAGTTTGGGAGTTGTAGTTCACCTCCATCCAGAGACTACCGTGGACTCAAACAATGATGGATCTGGACCAAACGAGTATATTCAATATGCCCAAATATGAACACAGATGGAGTTTGGGGGAAATAGACCTTGACATTTGGGAGTTGTAGTTACTGGGATTTATAGCTCACCTACAATCAAAGAGCATTCTGAACCTCACCAAGGACAGAATTGGGGCAAACTTCCAACACAGAACCCCCATGACCAACAGAAAATACTTAAGGCCATCCAATCCAACTCCCTTCATCAGGGCAAGAAAACGTAATTAAAGTCCTCCTGACAAAGAGCCATCCAGCCATAGATTAGATAAATAGATAGATAGATAGACAGACAGATAGGGAGTTGTAGTTGCTGGGATTTATATTTCACCTACAATCAAATAGCATGATATATTTGAACCAACCGGGGCATACAGGACTCTCATGACCAACAGAAAACACTAGAAGGGTTTGGTGAGCATTGACCTTGAGTTTGGGAGTTGTAGTTCACCTCCATCCAGAGACTACCGTGGACTCAAACAATGATGGATCTGGACCAAACGAGTATTCCATATGCCCAAATATGAACACAGATGGAGTTTGGGGGAAGACCTTGACATTTGGGAGTTGTAGTTACTGGGATTTATAGTTCACCTACAATCAAAGAGCATTCTGAACCCACACAACGACAGAATTGGGGCAAACTTCCCACACAGAACCCCCATGACCAACAGAAAATACTTAAGGCCATCCAATCCAACTCCCTTCATCAGGGCAAGAAAACGTAATCAAAGCTCTCCTGACAAAGAGCCATCCAGCCATAGATACATAGATACATAGATACAGAGATACAGAGATAGATAGATAGATAGATAGATAGATAGATAGATAGATAGATGATAGATCGATAGATCGATAGATCGATAGATCGATAGATCGATAGATCGATAGATCGATAGATCGATAGACCGACAGACAGACAGACAGACAGACAGACAGACAGACAGACAGGGAGTTGTAGTTGCTGGGATTTATAGTTCACCTACAATCAAATAGCATGATATATTTGAACCTACCGGGGCATACAGGTCCCCCATGACCAACAGAAAACACTAGAAGGGTTTGGTAAGCATTGACCTTGAGTTTGGGAGTTGTAGTTCACCTACATCCAGAGACTACCATGGACTCAAACACTGATGGATCTGGACCAAACTTGGCACGAATATTCCACATGCCCAAATATGAACACAGATGGAGTTTGGGGGAGATAGACCTTGACATTTGGGAGTTGTAGTTACTGGGATTTATAGTTCACCTACAATCAAAGAGTGTTCTGAACTCCACCAAGGACAGAATTGGGCCAAACTTCCCACACATCCAGCTCCCTTCACCAGGGCAAGAAAACGTAATCAAAGCCCTCCTGACAAAGAGCCATCCAGCCATAGATAGAGATAGATAGATGATATGATTCATACGCACAAATATAGTATCATAGATTTGAAAGGGGCCCCTGAAGAAACCAACACTTTCTCATTACTTTATTTTCCATATCAACAGACTGGGCCACAGCAACGCGTGGCAGGGGACAGCTAGTGCATTATAAAAAGTCTGCAAGAAGGTGAGATATTTTCTGTCAGTCTCGATTAGACCTTTTTTATGTAAAGTGCATACATTGCACAGTTCGGTTATGACAGTTGCTGCCAAGTTGCAAGGACTTCGGGAAATTAGAGGCATCGGATGGCTTGCCTGTGCTTTTTTGGTCAATCCGCCGATGCTTTTCAATATGTGTTGAGTCCTTTGCTTCGTCGAAGGGGAAAGACAGCAAAGATATTGCAGAAAAACGTGGCCCGAAAAGGGCAGGAATGTGTGCTGTGGGTTAATAAATTCTGAACAGACGTCATCGGCACATTAATATAGTCTGCTTCATTGCGAGCATGTAATTCAGTGATATTTCTCCACATTTATAAAGTGAGGAAAAGTTATTTCCTCATAATAAATCCAAGCTCTTTATCGTGTTATTAGGATGAAAGGTTCTATTATTAATTAGGGCTGTCAATCACGACAAAAGCAGACTTGAAAGGGAAGCTATCACATTGGAAGGGGGAAAGCATCCCATGGACCATGAACAAGACTCTTAGGAAGCATGCTACATCTATATATATATAAGTGCTCTGTGCATAATGAGTTCCTTAAAAACAAAAGAACCAATGAACGAAATCACACCAAATTTGGCAACAAAACGTCTCACAACACAAGGAGTGACCATCACTCAAAAAATTATGATTTTGTCATTTGGGAGTTGTAGTTGCTGGGATTTATAGTTCACCTACAATCAAAGAGCATTCTCAACCCCACCAACAATAGAATTGGACCAAACTTGGCACACAGTTCTCCCATGACCAACAGAAAATACTGGAAGGGTTTGGTGGGCAGTGTCCTTTCTTTTGGAGTTGTAGTTCGCCTACATCCAGAGATCACTGTGGACTCAAACAATGATGGATCTGGACCAAACTCTACACGAATACTCAATATGCCCAAATGTGAACACTGGTGGAGTTTGGGGGAAAATAATCTTGACATTTTGGAGTTGTAGTTGCTGGGATTTATAGTTCACCTACAGTCAAAGACCATTCTGAACCCCACCAACGATGGAATTGAACCAAACTTGGCACACAGTACTCCCATGACCAACAGAAAATACTGGAAGGGTTTGGTGGGCATGTCCTTTGGTTTTGGAGTTGTAGTTCACCTACACCCAGAGATCACTGTGGACTCAAACAATGAGTCTGGGGAAACAGCCCTTAAAGCCAGGTGCACGTGCACGGCCACACACACACACACACAAGCAAATGGAGTGGAGGTGGAGGCACGCCGCATGCAGCCCCTTCTCTTTCCCTCCTATGTCAGGAGAGCAGTCTCCTCCTCCTCCTTTCCCTGTTGGGAAAGCAGCAGCAACGGAGCATCCACACAAGGAAGAAGGGGAGGAGGGGAATGGTCCAACGATCGGCAGCCAGGATGCTAACAGGAGCGGCACTCAGGGAGCATACAACTCCTCTGTTGCGCCAACTCCACTGGCTGCCAATTTGCTACCGGGCACAATTCAAAGTGCTGGCTTTAGCCTATAAAGCCCTAAACGGTTCTGGCCCGACTTACCTGTCCGAACGCATCTCCTCCTATGAACCAGCTAGGACATTAAGATCATCTGGAGAGGCCCTGCTCGTGGTCCCGCTGGCTTCACAAGCACACCTGGCAGGGACGAGAGACAGCCTTCTCAGTGGTGGCCCCTCAGCTGTGGAATGTCCTTCCTGCAGATATCAGATCGGCCCCCTCCTTACTGGCATTCCGGAGAAAAGTGAAGACCTTGCTGTTTGAACAGGCATTTGACTAAGCAGTAGGGCTGGGCGGTTTCGTTCGTTAATTTCGTAATTCATTATTGATTCGTATTTAAATTAGCTTACGAACCAATAACGAACCATTCTGGAGCATCCAAATAACAAAATGAATTTTTTTGATCAATTTCGTAATTGATTTGTAATTGATTCGTTATTGATTTCGTAATTGGTTCGAAATCGTTTCGAAATTGTTTCGTTATTATTTCCGTATGTCTGGTGCAAGTTTTATAGTTGTTGTTTGTTTTATCAGTGATAAAAAAATAAATTATCACACCAACAGTCAACAACAGAGGGAGAGGGAAGCTTCAGAAGTTCCCCCTGTCCCATTTGGAGGTTTTTTTAGTGTATTGCGCAATCGCGTCCGCCATTAACGAATCAATTCGAAATTTACGAAATTTCGTAAATAACGAAATTTTTTAAAAGAAAAATTCGGAATTCTTTAAAAAACGAAATGCAATGGACCCCTAAAAACGAAACAAGTTTAGAAACAAATTTTTCCATTGTTACCCAGGCCTACTAAGCAGTGTAATCGATTTGAAGTCAACTGGAACTTTTGGAGGGTCAACTCCAAGGGGAGAGGACCCTTAGTTCCCACCAAAGAGGGAACGCTACTTTGGCGAGCCTTCAGAGAAGCCTGATTCCAGCAATTTTATTAATATTAAAAATTGAAATGAGACTCTTGCCAAAGCGAAGAAGAGGCATCGAGGTTTAATGAGCGATTCAGCTGAGAAGGATGCAATGTGGTGATAGATCGCACACAAAGCATGCCAGTACATTGATCAGAGGCATATTTATAGCAAAATACAGGTTTGAAAGTTTCAAAACTCCCTCCCTCTGCCCTCCAATGGGAGAGCTTTCCCTGCTTCAGCGCCTTGACAAATCAGGAGGAGAGAGGCGGGATGAAAATAGAAACAATGAGCCAGCAAATGAATCAATGGATGTGATGCCCAGTCTATTGTCCTTGAGTGGAGTTGCGATGATCCTTGATTACCTTCATCCTGGCCTTCCTGCCACAATCAGATAAGGCACAAAAGGGGAGGCTGGGAAAAAGTCCGGTTTTGAATGAAGTAAACAAAATTGGGAAGGCGGCCCCCTGAGGGGCGTCTCACTCCTATTGTGAAATGGCCAAAAGTCTGCAGAAGGAGATCCCAGCCTGATGGCCTTAATCCTGGAGCCACATAGGGATTCCAGGTCTTATTGTCCTCGCCATAGTTCTAGGATATGAGTTTCTTTTGTTGCCCATGATTGCCCTTTCAACAGCTGGCCGCTTCCTGGATTGATTTACCCAAGGGGAGGGGGAAGGAGTGATAGGTTTGGGTGTCAGGGCAAGAATAAGGAAAATACATGGGGGAATACAGAAATTCATTTCAAATATCTCCTTCCCCATCCTACCCTGCCAAAGAAATTTAATAAAGAAATTATTTTCAAGCAATATGAGTCCATAGTTCATTTTGAGGGAAGTTCATGAGCGGGAAAGATGTCCTTGCGAGTCCAAAACATTAGGCAGAGCTCTTAAAGCCCAAAAGGAAAGTCTGTTGATTTCCCACTGAGCCATTGGGTGGAATTCTGCCACGCTGGGATCGAAGCTGGTCCTTGGGAAACTACAACTCTCATGAAGGGCAGGAGTCCCAAGATCCAGCCGTTCCCCAAAAGTCTCGTGGGGTCCTTGTTGTTGTTGGTGCCTTGGCAATGTGACCAAGACTTAACCCCGACTGCAGTCTGGTGCCCTTGCCCTTTGCAGAACTATAAGTCACTATCCCTTGTTTTGGAGGGGTGGTGCTCGACTTCAGATTGATTAGCGGAACATGGAATAATGGATAACAAGACCGGATTCTGATTCTATTGATGAGACCTGATGGATTTGTTATATTGATGTATTGTTGTATTGATGTTGACTGTTTAATTAATGTGTTAGGTTATTGTTTTTAAATGCCCAATGATTTTGTACTGTGTATACTGAAACTCTTGCTGTTAACCGCTCTGAATCGCCTAAGGGCTGAGAAGAGCGGTATACAAATGAAGTAAATAAATAAATAAATAATATGGCACTCTGCGGGGAAGAAAACTCAGCCTGTAACTCACATCAGATAATTTAAGAAGAGCTGGCATAGATAAGACTGATCTAGTTGAACTAGTAGTCTGACTCAGTATAAGCCTGCTTTCCATGTTTTTTTTATCCCACATATGCTTCATGATCTTACTAATCTCTATCAGACTTATGCAGAAGAACCTTGTAATGTGAATGCAGAAATGTTCCAAAGTTTGGTCAGGTTTACTACATACTTGCAAGAGCGGAAGGATGCAGAACACCTACACATTATTTTCTTGAACGTGCTGCTTTGGGGGAAATTGCCAGATGGAGAAAAACAGCCTCTCTAATGAGAATGAGGGTCTTCATGAGGGCAGGCTTTTGGCCTCCCCAGTAGTACATTCCTTGTGAGCCACATTTCTCATCACTTCTTTAATATCGAAGTACCAGGGAACAAAGTGGAGCTTTCCCAATCTCGTTTCGCTAGCTTAGCTGGCGAGGGCACATTTGGCCAACCCTTTCCCCATATGCCTTCTTTATCAGTTGGGAAAAGGTTGAACATTTTGCCCTTTATGCTGTGAATCAATGAAGAACATCCAGATTAAGTTAAGAAGCTTTCTGAGTCAGAAAATACGACTCCGGCTGTGTAACGTACTGTTCCTCACCTACATGGAGCACTTTGCTACTATGGAAATCTCATTGCAACTTGCTACTGTTTTAGAAGTACTTTTTTATTTCTAAAGTTGTGTCAGGACAAGCTGGAATGTGTCCAGTGGAAGGTGACTAAAATGATCATGTGTCTGGAGAACAATCCCTATGACAGCGGTTCTCAACCTGGGGGTCGCGACCCCGAAGTGGGTCGCTGTGCCATTTTCTGGGGGTCGTGAAGCCACCTTGGTTGGCCCAGCCCCCTCCAAAATGGCTGCCGGCTCCTTTGCGAGCCAAACAGCCACGGCCATGGAGGGGGCCGTTCCCGCTCGCCCCACTCGCTCTCTGGCCTCGGACGCGAGGGGCAAGTGTAAGGCCCTCGCCATGGCCACAGCCATGGAGGGGGCCTTCCYCGCTCGCCCTACGCACCYTCCGGCCTCTGAAGGGGCAAGAGGCTCCCAGCCCTCTTTACCCTCTCCAGGCAGCAARGAAGGCTCTTCAGGAACTGATGGTAGGACAAATCTAATCCTTTGTACTTGCCTCCCCCAAACCCCTCCAGTATTGTTGGTCATGGAAGTCCTGTATGCCAAGTTTGGTTCAATTCTATTGTTGGTGGAGTTCAGAATGCTCTTTGGTGCCTGGTGAACTATAATTCACACAAATGCAATTCCCAAATGTCAGGGTCTATTTTTCCCAAACCCCTCCAGTATTATCTGTTGGTCATCGAAGTCCTGTACACCAAGTTTGGTTCAATTCTATTGGTGGAGTTCAGAATTCTGTTTGGTGCCTGGTGAACTATAATTCACACAAATGCAATTCCCAAATGGTTGAAAGATGGGGCGGAGCCTAAGTGGTCTGAAGGAAAAAAAATGACCTTTAAACTGAGGTTTGAGGTCCTAGTTTGGCAGTGGGTGTTTGGAAAGGGTAGAGAGAAGAAGCGTGGATGTTAGTGAGAGCAGTTTGGGTTTGAAGAAGACGTTTGGGTCAGTCTTTAGTAAAGTGTTCAGAGTAGCTATAGAGAATATAGCTAGAATACTGTGTGGAGCAGCACCCCGTTAGTGGTCTGTTCATTTCCTAAGGAAGTCTAGTTCAGGGTTTTTGGCTAGATCCCTAAGGGGGATTTTGCGGAGTTACGTTCAGAGATTCATTTCCTGAAGTAATTTTCTGTGTTGGAACTTTTAACACTTGTAACCCAGAAGTTTTAAAGATCTTTACTCTATGCAACCACAAGCTTTTTATGCCAGTATTTTACTGAAACCATTAAGCTTTTGTACCTGAATAAATCAAGCCTGTTCAATAAACGTTCTTGTTATTTTTATCAACTTATACCAGCCTCAGTGTGAATACCTTTGTGGTCAAAGCATTATTCAAGTCAGCTTTCAAAAGCCTCTAAGAAAACTATAGTGACACAGAGTGTGTTACTGAATAACCTCTCAATAATACCTCAGCCTGTTTTTTATTAATATGGTGGCAGCGGAAATCTTGTGAATAATAATTTAAGTCTCTTAGTTCCAGTGGTTCCCAGTTCCTAACTTTTAAGTAGACAGTTGGTTCAGCAACCATACTCCCTCTATATTTTGGTGAGCTAGTCTGTAGTGGAGGTGTCATTGTCATAATTTGGCTGAACAGTGTTGGGTTTATTTTATATATATTTCCCCGTCTAAATAAATTAATTTAAAATATTCTCTCTACTACTCGGCTGCTGTTTCTTTATAGTGCACATACTGTTTTCTGTGCTGAAATGCATCATATACAGATTTTGGAGGCACACTGCCTTTTGCCCTGTTGCCAATCTTGGGAGGTGAGAGATTGCTATTTCCAAAGGGAAAGGTGAACCCATTGAATCTGTTTCTGTACCTAGCCTGCAGGTTGAACAAATTCACTTGGGAAGAAAGAGCTTTCCCTGAAAAATCCAATAATGTGCTTGACCTCCCCTCAGCCTCTTCCTCTCTCTCCACCTTTGCTGGATTTCCTTTATAGATTTTCCTGCATTGATGAATCCAAGGCATGCTCGTGGGCTGGAGGTAACTTAATGAATACTTATAAGGTTGTATTCCTCTGGGCCGCTTTTATCCCATCCAGGAATGGTTTAAAACGTGTGAGAAAAGAGAGCATCCTTCTTGGATAAGCAGTTTGCAGGTGTTGCAAAAGCAATTTGCATTCAATTAGGGGTTCTGTACATGTTTTGGCAAAATTCTGTATTGACCAAAGGGAGTAAAATAGGAACAGTTTGCAAATCTATTCATCCCCCCTGAGACTAAGGGTGCATCTATGCTGTAGAAATAATGCAGTTTGACACCACTTTAAGTACCATGGCTCAGTGCTATGGAATTGTAAGAATTATAGTTTGGTGAGGCACCAGCAGTCTTTGGCAGGGAAAGCTAAAGACCTTTTAAGTGTATTTTAAAAACAGGTATTTTATATACATTTTTAAAACTCCTGAAATGCACAACAACCTCATATATACAGAAGGCAGTCCATTTTGTAGAATGAATGTAAAATGAATGCAGTGTGATGCTACTTTAACTGCTATGGAGATTTGCAGGATTTTCTGAAAGCAATGCTCCAGGAGTTGAGTGTAACATCTGTAGACAGTCTGCGTTTTGCACACATATAACAGGGTTGGGAGGACAATAGCTTTACAAAAAAAAAACACCTTGGTCTCCTTACGTTTTGCAGGGTTGGGAGGACAATAGCTTTATAAACAAGCACCTTGGTCTCCCTACAGATGCCCCATGAGCTTAAACCAACCTTAAAAACTGTGGCATAGACACCAAGAACTGGGAAGCCCTGGCCCTTGAGCGCTCTAGTTGGAGGTCAGCTGTGACCAGCAGTGCTGCGGAATTTGAAGAGGCACAAATGGAGGGCGAGAGGGAGAAATGTGCCAAGAGGAAGATGTGTCAAGCCAACCCTGACTGGAACCGCCTTCCACCTGGAAACCCATGTCCTCAACATGCGGATTAAGAATAGGGCTTCACAGTCACCTACAGACCCACTGCCAAGACGCTACACTTTGAGGACCATTATCTTCAGTATGCTGTCGTACCTGGGGGCTATAACTCTTAGTAAAAGAGGCATGGACGTGACATCTTTCCCCCAGGGGATTGCTTCTTGCTCTCCTTTAGGAAAACTGGAACTCCCAAAGACCAAAACACTGTAGATAACTCAAAATAAGTTTAATGGTTCACAAAGAGTTATCCCTTTAAAGCAATAAGCTGGAAGTTTCAAAGGGGTAAAGGAAAATATTACATTATAGTCTCTGGTTGTCTTGGGTCCAAGGAGATTTCGCAGCTGAGAAGCTTTTCCTGTTCCCTCTTTTCTCAATGGCCGTGAAGGTCGGAACAAACACAACTCCCAGTCCAATGGCCTATGTTGAAGGCACAGAGGCTTCCTTTTGATGCCAAAGGACAGGTTTGAAGGCGCTTGGGTCTCCTCAACGTTGTCCAGGGCAATCTGGACATGAAGCATGAGTCCTAAGGGTAAAAACCTTAGAATTGGTGCTGAGAGGTAACTTAATCAAGGGCTTCAGAGCCAAGTCTCTCTCTCACGTCCATCTGATAGAAAGTTTGTTGGTGGAATGGAAAAGGAAACACTGTCCTGCTCTCTAGGAAGAGGTGGGGTCAAACAATTGAGCAGGAGGAGCAATTCAACTAGTGCAAACAACATTGATTGACAGCTATAAAAACCAATCAATCCAACTATACATTTACAGGGTAAAAAAAGGCAAAATCAGGCATGATACAACAGTTCAAATCCTGCAACTTACATTTCTACATATAGGTGGCGCCACTCGCGCTGTCACACTCAGGCTACGAGGGAATGCCTAAGTAAGTAAGTAACTGCTATGGCTCAATTCTATGGACCCTCCATTTGTGCCTCTTCAAATTCCGCAGCACTGCTGGTCACAGCTGACCTCCAACTGGAGCGCCCAAGGGCCAGGTTTTCCCAGTTCTCAGTGTCTATGCTACAGTTTTAAGGTTGGTTTAAGCCCATGAGGCATCTGTAGGGAGACTAAGGTGCTTGTTTATAAAGCTATTGTCCTCCCAACCCTGCAAAACGTGGACTGTCTACAGACATCACGCTCAACTCCTGGAACGATTCCATCGGGGTTGCCTCCAGAAAATCCTGCAAATCTCCATAGCAGTAAAGGTGGTATCAAACTGCATTCATTTTACATTCATTCTACAAAATGGACTGCCTCCTATATAGATGAGGTTGTTGTGCATTTCAGGGGTTTAAAAATACAAGTTTTAAAAATGCACTTGAATCAGAATACAAACATTTGGAAAGTGTACACACGCCATTTAGGTCTGTAGGTAAAGAAGGGTGGACCATGTATAGCCACTGATTCCTACTTCACCATTTGGAACTTGTTCTGTGCAAAAACGTATGTTTTTGTCTAGAAAGCAACCTCCGCAGATTGGGGAGCAAGCATTTGTTACAGACTCAAAGCCTCTCCAGCTCTAAACAAGAAGGAATGATTTGCTTGCAAAGCTTTCTTTCTAACTCTCCAAATGAGGAACCTGGCATTTCATAGGTCATTTGGGGAAAGGGAGGGGAAAAAGAGGAGTTTTTTGACAGACAAGGCGAGTTCCTCATTAGTCGTTCCTAATAGGGCAAATTGCTACCTAATTGACTTGGTTTCCTGCCTTTTGAAAGCTATTCTGTAATAAAAGCCAGGAGGAAAGCAGACAACAAAGAGCAATTGAGAGACTCGGGTATAATAAGCAGAATGAAGTCCCAGGAAGGCCCATATAAACACTGATGATAATTGTACCATGTCCAAACAGCAAAAATTGAGATAGTACTTTTTCGGACTACAATTCCCAGATGATTCCAGCCAGCATGAGCATTGGCTATGCTAACTACAGTACTGTGGGAGTTGCCGCCCAAAGGATGACTCTCCAAAGTAAAGGTAAAGATATCTGACTCTGGGGGATGGTGCATATCTCCATTTCTAAGGCGAAGAGTCGGCGTTGTCCATAGACACCTCCAAGGTCATGTTGCCAGCATGACTGCACGGTGCGCCGTTACCTTCCTGCCTAGGCAGTACCTATTGTTCTACTCACACTTGCATGTTTACGAACTGCTAGTTTTGGCAGAAGCTGGGGCTAACAGTGGGAGCTCACCCCGTCCTTCAGATTTGAACTGCTGACCTTCCAGTCATCAAGTTCAGCAACTCAGCAGTTTAACCCATTGTACCACGGTGGCCCCTTGTAAAGTTCTGATATGGGAGGCAAAAAAAACAAACCCCTTGCCTTCTTTCCCACCCAAATTATGTGCTTCAGCAAAATTTCAGTTCCATCTTAGCTTGGTTGTTGCCTCTCAGGAAATATCTGTAAATGATAAAATTACTACAATTTGACACTATTGTACCTGCCGTGACTCCATGCAATGAAATGCTTGCAGTTGTATTTTCAGGTTGAATTTAGGCTATGGACCGCTGTTAAGAAGGGTCCTGCCTGGCGTGTATTTGCACTAACACCCAAAGTTTCCGATGAAAGAACACATTCACCAGAGATGAAGACAGACCACAGAGGTTTAATTTTGATCTGGCCAGAAAGGATGCTCGTAAGACTAGCACCAAAAATCCAAGCATAAAAAATACAGGAGATCTTATACATTTATATGATACTAGCTTTACCCGCCACGCGTTGCTGTGGCCAACCTTCTCTCCCTCTTTCTCTCCTTTTTTCACTCCTTCCTTCATTTCCTTTTCTTCTTTCCTTTCTTCCTTCTCTACCTGTTTACTTCCTTCCTTAGCTTTTTGCTCCCATCCTTCCTTCTCTTTATTTCTTTCCTTCCCTCCCTCTTTCTCTTCTTCCTTTGCTCCGTCTTTCCTCCCTTCCCTTTTTTCTTTCCTTCTCTCCTCCTTCCTTCTCTTCCTCTTTCCTTCCTCCTCCCTTTTTATTTTCCTTCCTCTTTCTCTCCTTTCTTCCCTCTCTATCTCTTTCCTTCCTTCCTTCGCTCTTGACTTCCAGACTTCCTTTTCTTTCTTTCTTTTCTTCCCTCCCTTTCTCTTCTTCCTTTGCTTTTTCCCTCTCTTTCCCTTCCCAAATTCCCCTTCCTTTCTTCCTCCCTCCCTTCCTTCCTTTTGACACCTTCCCTTTCTTCTTTTTTCTATCTTTCTTTCCTTTCCTCCTTCCTTCCTTTCTCCCTTCTTTCCCATCCTCATTCTCTCTCTTTATTCTTTCTTTCCTACCTTTCTTCTTTCATATGCCTTCTCAACTTCTCCTTCCTTCCTTCATACACCTTCCTCCTCCCCTTCCTTCCTTCCTTTCCTTCCTTCTCTTTCTCCGTTCTTTCCCATCCTCCTTCTCTCCCTTTCTTTCCTTCCTTTCTTCTTTCATATACCTTCTCAACTTCTCCTTCCTTACTTCCTTCATACACCTTCCCTCCCCTCCTTCCTTCTTCCTTCCTTCCTTCCTTCCTTTCTCCCTTCTTTCCCATCCTCCTTCTCTTCCTTTCTTCTTTCTTTTCTTCCTTTCTTGTTTCATATACCTTCTCAACTTCTCCTTCCTTCCTTCCTTCCTTCCTACACCTTCCCTTCCCCTTCCCACTTTTCTTCTTTCTTTCCTTCTTTCCTTCCTTCCTTGCTATTTACACCCCTTCCCCTCATTTCTGTCCTTCCTTCCCTCTCCCGCTTCCTTCCCTCCTTCCCCTTCCTCACCAATGGCAGAGCCAGATGGCGGTGTGCAGGGGCAGCCTGGGCCGGGCGTTGTGGTGGCCGATGGGCTGTCCTTGGCAGAGGCGGGCCGCGGCCTCTCCCGGCCGGGCCAGGAAGGCATGCAGCGGGGGCCTCCCGGGCAGCCTCCGCAGGTCGCGCAGCATCCTGGCCCCAGCGAGCACAGTCGGCCGAGCTCCAACTCCCAGGCCGGGGCTTCAGCATCAGCGGGTAGGCCGCGTTCTAGAACTACAGTTCCCAGAGTGCATTGCGTGTGTACTTCCTCCCCTGGGCACTGCGCATGCTCAGTTGGTTTTTGTAATTGTGAGTTTGTTGAAATGTTGTTTGGAATTTTGATGAGTGTTGTGCATACCTTGTGGGTTGAGGTATGTGCACAGCAAATTTGGTGAGTTTTCGTCAGGGTTTTTTCGCATTTTGCTGTCCTGTTGAATGCCCTTTCCCTTTTTATATATATAGATCTGTTTAGATTTCCCACCCCTCCTCTTTTTGGCCAGAAAAGAGGCTGACTATGGAGAAGGGCAGCCATGGATTTGGGATACTCAAAGGCTTGGCCGTCAACAAAAGAGGCTTGATACATGTGGACAGACCAACAGCTAGATAAGCAGGTTTGGGTTTGGCCGGAGATCACCTATCTCTGCATATATATGTGGACAATGGGTCTGGCCAATTCATTTGGCTTGGAAGAAAGGCCTGGGCATTTTGCCCACCCTTCCTGACCAGGAAATCTCTCTGTAGGGAAGTCAAGGTCTGCCTGGATGGATTTGAACCAGACTTGGCACACAGAACTCCCATGACCAACAGAAAATACTGGAAGGGTTTGGTGGGCATTGACCTTGAGTTTTGGAGTTGTAGTTCATCTACATCCAGAGAGCACCGTGGACTCAAATATCGAGGCAAGGATGGCTCTGGACCAAACTTGGCACGAATACTCATTAGGCCCAAATGTGAACACTGGTGGAGTTTGGAGAAAATGGGCCTCGACATTTGGGAGTTGTAGTTGCTGAGATTTATAGTTTACCTACAATCAAAGAGCATTTTGAATCCCACAAACAATAGAATTGGGACAAACTTCCTACATGGAGGGGCCCCCAGTGGCGCAGTGGGTTAAAGCACTGAGCTGCTGAGCTTGTTGATCGAAGGTCGCAGGTTCGATTCCGGGGAGCGGCGTGAGCTTCCGCTGTCAGCCCTAGCTTCTGCCAACCTAGCAGTTCGAAAACATGCAAATGTGAGTAGATCAATAGGTACTGCTCCGGCGGGAAGGTAACGGCGCTCCATGCAGTCATGCCGGCCACATGACCTTGGAGGTGTCTACGGACAACACTGGCTCTTCGGCTTAGAAATGGAAATGAGCACGGTAAAGATCCCTTACCTTGCCAGCCTGGATGGCAGGGCCTAGGACAGTGATGGGCAACCTTTTCAGATTGGTGTGTCAAAATCCGCCAAAAAAAAAGAGCATAATTCAGGTGGGGTGCCACTTTGAGAAAAAGCCCCATAATTTTGCAATATTTATAGTTTAAATAACAAAAATGCATAATGGGAGGATAAATTCTTTAACTAAGCTACCTATTAGTGACTTTTTTGTTGCTGAATTTCATTGACTAAATGTTCAATTGAAGGTTTGTATTTTGTACACTTCAAGCCCAAGCAAGTGCTACTAACATCATCTGTCAATCTGTTTCTTTGATGGTTTTGATATTATTTAACACTGAGAATAAGGTCTCACAAAAGTACGTGGAGGGAAAAATGGTGAGTAAAGCCATGTCAGACTACACAGAGAAGCCCTTGAAATCCACAAGCATCTGGACAATTTCGACAGAAAGGAGGAAACCATGAAAATGAACAAAATCTGGCTACCAGTATTTTAAAAACTCTAAAATTAGGACAGTAAAGAAATAGCAACACTCAGGAAACAGAGGAATTCCAGACAAGAATCAGTCAGACCCAGCTAACACCCCACAACAAAGGATTCCCCTGAGCAGGAAGGAGCCAGACTTTGAAGCTGCCAGGCCATTCAAGGCTAATCAAAATGGTCAATTGCAACATTCACATTTGCCTCCAACAGACAACAGTTCTTTCTCTCACCCTGGATGCTATTCCACAGATATATAAACCCTAAAAAACAGGGAAATTCCAGACAAGAAACAGTCAAGCCCAGCTAACACCTCCTAACAAAGGATTCCCCTGAGCAGGAAGGAGCCAGACTTTGAAGCTGCCAGGCCATTCAAGGCTAATCAAAATGGTCAATTGCAACATTCACATTTGCCTCCAACAGACAACAGTTCTTTCTCTCACCCTGGATGCTATTCCACAGATATATAAACCCTAAAAAACAGGGAAATTCCAGACAAGAAACAGTCAAGCCCAGCTAACACCTCCTAACAAAGGATTCCCCTGAGCAGGAATGAGCCAGACTTTGAATCTGCAAGGCCATTCAATGCTAGTCAAGCTGGCCAATGGCAACATTCGCACTTGCCTCCAACAAACAAGAGTTCTTTCTCCCACCCTGGACCTTCCACAGCCAGGCTTTGAAGCTGCAAAGCCATTCAACGCTAATCAAACTGGCCAATGGCAACATTCACAATTTCCTCCAACAGACAAGGGTTCTTTCTCCCACCCTGGACGTTATTTCACAGGCATATAAACCCCACTTGCCTAGTTTCCAACAAACTTCAGAGGATGCCTGCCATAAGATATGAGAGAAACGTCAGGAGAGAATGCTCCTGGAACAGAGAGGTTTAGCTGAGGAGAAAAAAAGACCCCAGCAACCAAGCGCGCGCCTGCCTCCCTCGGCCAAACGCGGCCACCAGATCAAAGGCGCCGCCGGGTGATTGGCAGCCGAGGGGCGGGGCTGAAGGATTCTTTCCCCCCGAGATGCGCTCCTGCCTTAAAGAGACAGCACACTGTTTTTCTCTCTCCTTTCCCTCTCTTTCGCCCGCTCGGAGAAGCGAGCAAGCAAGCAGCCCACAGCCAGGGATTTGGCAAATGCGTAAGTTGCTTCAGCCGCCCCTGATGCAGCCCTATCCTTCTCTGTAGGCAGCCGCATGTGGCCGCGTGTCATAGAAAATGGCCAGGCGTGTCAGTGCTGACACGCGTGCCATAGGTTCGCCATCATGGGCCTAGGAGAAGCAGGCCAGTTAGTTGCAGCTTCAGTAGGCCTGGCAGAGGGCAGCAGTAGCCATTTTAGTTTAGGGAAAACACCATTTTAGAGAGGGGGAGTGTCCTAGGCCTGAGTTAGCATTAGCACAGCCACGATTGGTTCAGAAAAGGGGGCGGAGTTTTGGTAGGTTTGGAGGGAAAGAAGAGGGCTTTTTCAGTCAGTCTGTTGTTGTTAGAGATTAGAGTAGGAAGGTAGTTTAGGAGTTCGTGGTTTTAAGATTAGTTAAGAGAAGGCAGTTTGCCTTAGGTTTGCCAGCGAAGTAAGCTGTAGCAAACTGGGAATAGCTATTTAGGAGAAATAGCTGGAGTGTAGTTAGCTAGGCCTCAGTTTAGGGTAGCTAAGCTACAGTTGTATCTTGACAGAGACTTAGTTCCTGTCAAGTGTACTGGTTTATAAAGAGAAGAAAATCTCTATGTTGTAACAAAGAAAGAGCCATCACTTGTAACCATTAAGCTTTGAACACAAACCAGAATTTTCTATGTAGCAGCCAAGTTTTAAACAGTACTTATTTTTCTGTATTCCATCAATAAACTTTCCTTGATTATTTTTAAACTCAAGAAGCCTGAGTCCAGTGTGCCTTTGTGGCTATAGTTCTTTTCAAACAACCTCACCTGTTTTCCTTTAAAGAAGCAAATAAGAAGACACAGTGCTTGGTGGTCCTAGAAGTAATTTTAATATTTTAAATAGCTAGAGTGTTCCTGTACAATTACAGTTTATGGTGGCAGCGGAAGTTTAATTAGAGAGACATCACCTCATAACATTTATATTGGTGCCAGTGAATTCTTTATATTGGAGGGACAGTTGGTGGGATCTGTTTGCCCCCCTGTCAAGATATATATTGTTGGGGCCATATATACGAGCCTTTATAAGCACCACACCCCAGAGTCAGACATGACTGGACTTAATGTCAGGGGACTACCTTTACCTTTACCTTTTTTCCTACATCGAGCCTCCATGACCAACAGAAAATACTGTATTTTCTGATGGTCTTTGGTGATCCCTCTGATACCCCCCCAAACACCCCCCCCCCCCGACCCTCAGGCTGAGAAACGCAGATCTACAGGCTCTACTGTGAATGTCTCTTAGTCACTTTGCTTGGGGACGAAAAGAACTTCTTTATGAAGTCTTTCTTTTGGGCCCTTTGTTTGCAAAGTGCTTAAAATTAATTTTGCCCCTCAATTAGACAGCCTTTTTCTTGAGTGAGTAAACCGACCTTTGGAATTTTTTTTAAAAAAGACAGCTTCTGTTGTTAATGAATCTCCTTTATGCCAAAGACGTTGCTGTAAAGCATGCTATTACAATTACGGAGAAGTGTCTTGTGTTTCAAGGAAATGTGTTGATCCCACCAGGGGTTCTCTCCTCCAAAGCAAATAACATTCGCTCAGGCAGCGAGGAGGATGCCAAGCAGCACTGAACCTTTTCTAATTGCTGTTTTTCAAGGGTTGCCACAAAATCTGCGCTCCATTCAGAACTGGGTTACATCTCTATTGGCAGGCTTGTGCCGTTTCATTTGGCTTGTTCTCATATTGCTCTGGAGACAGAAGAGATCATCCAACTGTGCTTAAATACAAGTTTAATGTTTAACAGTACGATTGGGGGGAAGGGGATGGATGGGAAGAAGGAAGGAAGGAAGGAAGGAAGGAAGGAAGGAAGGAAGGAAGGAAGGAAGGAAGGAAGGAAGCACAGCTGCAAAGATAGATAGGAAAATAGCTAGGAAGATAGATAGATAGATAGATAGATAGATAGATAGATAGATAGATAGATAGACAGACAGACAGACAGACAGAAATGGATAGAGGGATGGAAAAATAGAGAGATGGATTGCTAGGAAGATAACTAGATAGAAAAATAGCTAGGAAGATGGATAGATAGATGAATAGGAAGATAGGATGGAAGATATATGGAAAGATGGAAAGAAGGAAGGAAGGGAGGAAGGAAGGAAGGGAGGAAAGACAGCTAGAAAGATAGGAAAATAGCTAGCTAGCTAGACAGACAGACAGACATGGATGGATGGGTGGGTGGAAGGATAGAGAGATGGATTGCTAGGAAGATAACTAGATAGAAAAACAGATAGATGGATAGGAAGGTAGGACGGAAGGAAGGAAGGAAGGAAGGAAGGACAGCTTGAAAGATAGATAGGAAAATAGCTAGCTAGCTAGCTAGACAGACAGACAGACATGGATGGATGGATGGAGGGATGGAAAGATAGAGAGATGGATTGCTAGGAAGATAACTAGACAGAAAAGATAGATAGGAAGATGGATAGATAGATGGATAGGAAGATAGATAGATAGATACATAGAAGGAAGGGAGGAGGAGGGAGGGAGGGAGGGAGGGAGGGAGGGAAGAGATAGACAGAGAGACAGACAGACAGACGTGGATGGGAGGGAGGGATGGAAAGATAGAGAGATGCATTGCTAGGAAGATAACTAGACAGAAAAGATAGATAGGAAGATGGATAGATAGATGGATAGGAAGATAGATAGAAGATACATAGAAGGAAGGAAGGAAGGAAGGAAGGAAGGAAGGAAGGAAGGAAGGAGGGAAGGGAGGGAGGGAGGGAGGGAGGAAGGAAGGAAGGAAGGAAGGAAGGAAGGAAGCTAGCTAGCTAGACAGACAGACAGACAGATGGATGGAGGGATGGAAAGATAGAGAGATGCATTGCTAGGAAGATAACTAGACAGAAAAATAGCTAGGAAGATGGATAGATAGATGGATAGGAAGATAGGATGGAAGACACATAGAAGGAAGGAAGGAAGGAAGGAAGGAAGGAAGGAAGGAAGGAAGGAAGGAAGGAAGGAAGGGAAGAAGGAAAATAGCTAGCTAGCTAGACAGACAGACAGACAGACATGGATGGATGGATGGATGGGGATGGAAAGATAGAGAGATGGATTGCTAGGAAGATAACTAGATGGAAAAATAGATAGGAAGATGGATAGATAGATGAATAGGAAGATAGGACAGAAGATACATAGAAACAAGGAAGGAAGGAAGGAAGGAAGGAAGGAAGGAAGGGAGGGAGGGAGGGAGGGAGGGAGGGAGGGAGATAGATAGATAGATAGATAGATAGATAGATAGATAGATAGATAGATAGGAAAATAGATAGGAAGATTGATCAATAGATGGATGGATGAGTGGGTGTATAGGAAGATAGGTAGGATGTCAGAGAGAGAGAGGGGGGGGAGAGAGAGGGAGGAAAATAGCTAGGAAGGAAAGGAAAGGCAAGGAAAGAAAAGGAAGAAGGTTGCTAGGAAGATAACTAGATAGGAAAATAGCTAGGAAGATCAGTTGATAGATAGATCTATAGACGATGGATAAGAAGATAGGTAGGAAGATAGATAGAAGATAGATAGATAGATAGATAGATAGATAGATAGATAGATAGATAGATAGACAGATAGACAGATAGATAGATAGAGACACACACACAGAGTAGACAGGTGGATGGATAAGAAGATAGGTAGATAGATAGATAGATAGATAGATAGATAGATAGATAGATAGATAGATAGATAGATAGATATTGATGTGCTGTGGGCTTGGCCTCATGTAAGCCGCACCAAGTCCCAGGGTACAAATAAAGTTTTATTATTATTTATTATTATAGATAGATAGATAGATCTATAGATGGATGGATGAAAGGAAGATAGGTAGGAAGATAGATAGATAGATAGATATTTAGATAGATAGAGATAGGAAAATAGCTAGGAAGGAAAATGACTGATAGGGCTACAGTGTTCATATGAACCCTACTTCATATACTTTTTGGTTTTGCTCACGGGGTCCTTTGCCACGGACTCATCCTTGCAGCAAGCCTTTAAAACTCTCTTATTTCTTTACCACCTTTATACATATAATGTTAAAAGTGCGTAGGAGAAAAGCGTGCACTCAGCAAAAGTGAAGTAGCACAAGCATTAAACATTGACAAGGCTGCTTTGAAATTCTGCCTTTGGGGAAAACGATTTGATCCGCTCTTACCGCATGTGCGTCTCTATCTGTGCTTATGATGGAAAGGCTGCTGCTTTCCTAGCTTTTTTCTCTCTCCCTCCTCTCCTACCTTCACTGGCTCCACTCCTTGCCTTTGCCTGGGAGAAAAGCAGAGAAAAGGAGAGGCCATCAGTCATTCTGAACCACATTGTTTACAAAAGTAGGACTCCAACTCCCATGAGTGCAGCGCAGTTGAGTCTTGCTCATGGCCTGGTTTCCCAGAGAGAAGGTCTCCTGTCCAAAGTCTGAAAATGTATTATATGTAGGCTTGGGCGATCCGGTTCGTTAATTTCGTTATTCGTTATTAATTCGTATTTAAATTAGCTTACGATCCAATATTGAGCCATGCAGGAATAGTGTGAGGAGTAATTAAGAATCGAAACAATTTTTCCAATTTTCGTAATTATTTCGTAATTATTTTCGTATGTCTGGTGCAAGTTTTACAATCTCGCATTTACCCCACTTCCGGTCCCTTTGCTCTGCTGCTTCCCTCCTCTTTCCTCATGCTTCTTCTTGCCTCACTCTGGGCTGCACTGGGCTACCTTCCTTCCTTCCTTCCTTCCTTCCTTCTTTCCTTCCTTCCTTCCTTCCTTCCTTCCTTCCTTCTTTCCTTCCTTCCTTCCTTCCAGCTGGCAAATCCCACATTCCCCCCTCCCTCCTCTTTCTCCTGGCATCCTTCTTGCCCAAAATTTCTCATTACTTTATTTTTCATACCCTCACTCTATGCCACAGGAATGCGTTGCCAGGTACAGCTAGTATAAAATATAATATAATATAATATAATATAATATAAAATACAATTATAATATAATATATAATATATAATATAATAATATTAATATAATATATATATAATTAATATTATATTATATTATAATAATATTTAATTAATATTAATATTATATATTATATTATTAATAATTATATAATAATATATATTAAAATATTTATATTATATTCAATGTGTTGTCAAAGGCTTGCATGGCTGGAATCACTAAGTTCTTGTGGGTTTTTTCGGGCTATAGGGCCATGTTCTAGAGGCATTTTCTCCTGATGTTTCGCCTGCATCTATGGCAAACATCCTCAGAGGTAGTGAAGCAGGGAAGAGCTCCTTGCCCCACTCCAGCCATTCCACAGATATATAAACCCATTGTCCTAATTCCAACAGACCTCACTACCTCTGAGGATGCTTGCCATAGATGCAGGCGAAACGTCAGGAGAAATGCCTCTAGAACATGGCTCTATAGCCCGAAAAAAACCCACAAGAACCTATAATATTATATATTATATTATTATAATATTATTATATTATATTGTTGTATATTATATTATAATATTATTATATTATATTATTGTATGTTATATTATATTATTATATATATTATATATATTATATTATATTATTATAATATAATATATTATAATATATTATATATATCATATTATATTATAATTGTCAATTATAATATATAATATAATAATATAATATAACATACAATAATATAATATAATAATATTATAATATAATATACAACAATATAATATAATAATATTATAATAATAATATAATATAATATAGTTGTTGTTTGTTTTATCACACCAACAGTCAACAACAGAGGGAGAGGGAAGCTTCAGAAGTTCCCCCTGTCCCATTTGGAGGTTTTTTAGCATATTGCGCAATCGCGTCCGCCATTAACGAATCGATTCGTAATTTTACGAAATTTCGTATATTTCGAAATTTTTAAAAGGAAAATTTCGGAATTCTTTAAAAAAACGAAACGCAAGGGCCCCCTAAAAACAAAACGAGTTTAGAACCAAATTTTTCCGTGGTTACCCAAGCCTAATTATATGGTCAGTGTAGACTCAGGGCAATTCAACCGCATAAGGATCAGATCTGCGGGGCCATTTTGCTGCATTTTGCCCATCCCTGCTAATACAGGCATTTACTTTATTTTATTTTATTGGGTTTAAACAAATATTTCTGTAATGTCAGAGTGGGATACAGAAGAAAAGCAATTTGAAGCAATTTAAAATGTGAAGAGCAATTTAGAACAATTTAAAGCAGGATAATGGAACAGTTTCAACCATGGGTATCGTGATACAGATTCAAGCCAAGCTCCGAAGTTCCAGAAAACTTTAGTGAAAGTTTAGCTCTGGATCAAAATGAAGTCCTATTGCAGTGTTTCTCAACCTGGGTGTTGGGACCCCTGGGGGAGGGGGTCGCGAGAGGGTGTCAGAGGGGTCGCCAAAGACCATCACAACACAGTATATTCCGTTGGTTATGGGGGTTCAGTGTGGGAAGTCTGACCCAACTCTATCGTTGGTGGGGTTCAGAATGCTCTTTGAGTGTAGGTGAACTATAAATCCCAGCAACTACAACTCCCAAATGTCAAAGTCTATTTTTCTCAAACTCCAACAGTCTTCAGATTTGGGCATATTGAGTATCCATGCCAAGTTTGATCCAGATCTATCATTGCTTGAGTCTACAGTGCTCTCTGGAGGTAGGTAAACTACAACTCCCAAGCTTGAGGTCATTGCTCACCAAACCCTTCCAATATTTTCTGTTGGTCATGGGAGGTCTTGGTTCTATTCCATTGTTGATGGAGTTCAGAATGCCTTTTGATTGTAGATTGACTACCAATGCCAGCAACTACAACTCCCAAATGACAAAATTGATTCTCCCCTCCCCCAACCCCACCAATTTTCAAATTTGGGCCTATTGGATATTTGTGCCAAATTTGATCCAGTGAATGAAAATACATTCTGCATATCAGATATTTACATTACAATTCATAACAGTAGTAAAATTACAGTTGTGAAGCAGCAACGCAAATAATGTGATGGTTGGGGGTCACCACAACTCGAGGAACTGTATTGAGGGGTCGTGGCATTAGGAAGGTTGAGAAACACTGTCCTATTGGGTGCAATCAAGTCTGATGTATGTCCACCTGAAGGCCAAGTTATCACAGTGAGTGCATCCACACTGTCCAATTAATGCTGTTTGACACCACTTTGTCATGGCTCAATGGAAACTTGGAGGTTGTAGTTTCACAGGGTCTTTAGCCTTCTCTGGAAAGGAATGTGAGTGCCTCGCCAAGTTACAGCTCCAATGATTCCATAGCATTGAACCATTCGTCCATATCTCTGGATTACCTGGGAAGGAATCCCACTGGAGCATTGCAGCACATCACTTGCATTTGTCCCTGTTGAACTTCATTTTGTTAGTTTTGGCCCATCTCGGAGTTACTCTGGACCGTGCTCTAATTTACAAGAAGCTCTGCTTGATTATGAAGCAAAAAGTGAGTGCTAGAAATAATATCATACTGGCACAACCTGGGAATCACAACCAGACACAGTGAAGACATCTGGCCTTGCGCTTTACTACTCTGCGGCTGAATACGCATGTCCAGTGTGGAATACATCTCACTGCATGGATGTGGCTCTCAATGAGACATGCTGAATTACCACAGGATGTCTACACTCCACACCACTGGAGAAATTGTACTGTTTAGCTGGTATTGTACCATCTCACATCCATCGGGAAGTAGTAAACAGTAATGAAAGAACCAAGACAGTGACATCTCCGGCACGTTCTCTGTTCAAATATCAGCCAGCATTCCAATGTCTTAAATCAAGAAATAGCTTTCTAAGACCTACAGAGATACTCGCAGGAACACCTCAGCAAGTGAGAGTCCAAACGTGGCAGGTGAAAACCCAGAACTGCAATCCATGGCTGATTCCAGATGAGGAGGGAGCGGAGGTGGGAGATACCTCTAGCCGGAGGGGCTCTCTCTCTCTCTCTTTCTCTTGGTCCCAATGGCTGAAGAGAAAGTCAAGAGAAGAGGCAACTTTTGGTGTGCACGCTGGGGTCTTCAGACACACCTCCGGACCCGAAGCGGGCCAGGCACGGCGGCTCCGCCCCTTGGCCCACCTGCGCATTGGGGAGAGGAGAGGAGGCGGGTGGAGTGCCGGGGGATCGGGAAAGGGAGCCAGTCATGGGGAAGGGATCGAACGCGAAGAACAATTGAGCGCCGGCTCTGCTTGCGCACCCGACGCGGTGGCCAAGGGGGAGCCCCCCACCCCCCCCCGTATCTGACTCTTCAGTCTGCCGGAGGAACGAGGAGGAACCGGGGCTAGGCTTCGAATGAGGCTCGAGAAGGGTCCGGCCCTTCTGGAGGGGACC
>NW_026847993.1:9003293-9029269 GCF_025583915.1 Anolis sagrei ordinatus | reverse complement strand
CATGTTGTCCAGATGCCTGACCACCGTCTCCCAAAGCAGTTGCTCTACTCTGAACTTAAGAACGGAAAACGGGACGTTGGTGGACAGGAAAAGAGATTTATAGATGGTCTCAAAGCCAACCTTAAACTCTCTGGCATAGACTCTGAGAACTGGGAAGCCTTGGCCCTTGAGCGCTCCAGCTGGAGGTCAGCTGTGACCAGCAGTGCTGCAGAATTCGAGGAGGCACGAGTGGAGGGTGAAAGAGAGAAACGTGCCAGGAGGAAGGCATGTCAAGCCAACCCCGACTGGGACCACCTTCCACCTGGAAACCAATGCCTTCACTGTGGGAGAAGATGCGGGTCAAGAAAAGGGCTCCACAGCCACCTACGAATCCACAAGGAAACCCATCATGGAAAACCATCTTACTCATCCAACGAGGGATCACCTAAGTAAGTAAATCATGTTGGCTCTCAATATGTTCCTTACTAGAAAATGAAGAATTTTATATGCTTTCCACACTGGAGCTTCAAACGTTGCTTTGAAAGTTATCCGTAGAAGGCCATTTAAGGAATCCTATCACATGGTTTGTTTCCAAGCTCAATATCAATCGCTATATCAGTCTTAGGTTTCTGTTGTTTTTTCAATAGCAGGAGGTAATATGTACTTGATAATTTTTCATAGCTCCCAACCTTTCATCTCCAAAACCAAAGGGAGTATCCTATGAATTTTTACTGAACTGAACTCCATAGAGACTGCAGTGGGACTACGGTTGGCAATGCAATGACAGTTTGCTAATAAAACTTCTCAGCCGGGGAATTCGTTTTGCAACAGCCGACGGGGCCTCGCTGGGAAAACGTGTAATAAATGTGCAAGCCGCACATCCAGTAGCAATTAAAAGCAACTGCCTCGCTACGTATTTTTTTGTCCTCCCCGTTGTGCAGAATACTGTAAAGCTGTAATTGGGTTGCTCACTTCGAGAGCCGAGAGACGGAACAAGTGTCCAGGCAAAATTTTAATTTCCTACTAAAGTGAGATTTTAGACTTAAGGAAGACCCTGAAGTGTATTGGGAAGAGTGCAAAGTGGGTGAAAATGCAACACGTCTCATACTACTTTTTGCTCCAATAGAGGCAAATTTTCAGCTTATTTTCAGGGCTTATTTTCAGGGGGTGTGTTAGAGTTCGGCCTGAGATTGTGTCTAATGATCACGGTACTTTGGATGTTTGTCGTGGGAGTTCTGTGTGCCATATTTGGTTCAGTTCAATCATTGGTGGAGTTCAGAATGCTCTTTGATTGTAGGTGAACTATACATCCCAGTAACTACACTTGCCGCACTTGCTCCCTTGCCTGGCCCGCTTTGGGTCCGGAGGCGTGCCTGAAGACCCCGGTGTGTGCACCAAAAGTCACCTCTTCCCCTGGCTTTCTCCTCAGCCATTGGGACCAAGAGAGAGAGAGAGGCAGAGGTGGAGATGCCCACCTTTCCTGAAGGTAGGTGCAAAAACAAAGGAGGGAGCGGAGGTGGGAGATACCTCTAGCCGGAGGGGCTCTCTCTCTCTCTCTTTTTGGTCCCAATGGCTGAAGAGAAAGTCAGGAGAAGAGGCGACTTTTGGTGTGCACGCTGGGGTCTTCAGACACACCTCCGGACCCGAAGCGGGCCAGGCGCGGCGGCTCCGCCCCTTGGCCCACCCGCGGATTGGGGAGAGGAGAGGAGGCGGGTGGAGCGCCGGGGGATCGGGAAAGGGAGCCGGTCATGGGGAAGGGATAGAACGCAGAGAACGATTGAGCGCCGGCTCTGCTTGCGCACCCGGTGGCCAGGTGGAGCAGGAACGAGAGGGGCTAGGCGAGGCTCAAGGGCCCGGCCCCTTTGGGAAGAGGATCGCCCGGCAGTGAGGCAAGAAAGCCGAGGCTCCCCCCGGACTGCTAGGGCGGTTGTGAGCTGAGGGGGCGCTCCTCAAGTGGCGGTCGAGGGGCATTTACAGAGGCGCCTCTGCGCCCCTGGCAAAAAAAAGTGTTCTGCGACCGCTTACTTCGCGTAATGGATGAGCCGCCCCTGGGTTTATATCACAAAGATTGTGAAAAGTTGTACTATTATTTATTTATTTATTTACAGTATTTATATTCTGCCCTTCTCACCCCACAGGGGACTCAGGGTGGATTACAATACCCATATACATGGCAGACATTCAATGCCATAGACACACAATATATATAGATGGACACACAGAGGCTATTTAACTTCCAGCTTCATTAGAGTTTACTTTGAATTCCAGCCACCAGGGGGAGCTGTCACTTCACCGTCCACTTGAGACACTGATGGAGTACTTCCTCATTCTTTTCGCACGCTGCTGGAGAGTTTTATGGCATCATAAACTAGTTAAATTAGCCTCCCCGCATAAGCGGTACCTACATTTCATATTTGACAGATGCAACTGTCTTTCGGGCCACAAAGGTCGACGGTAAGCTAGACTATTAATGGTCAGGAGCTTACTCCGACCTGGGCTGGCTTCGAACTCATGACCTTTGGTCAGTAGTGATTTTTAATGCAGCGGACTCCCAATCAGCTGCACTACAACCCGGTCATAGAATCATAGAATCATAGAATCAAAGAGTTGGAAGAGACCTCATGGGCCATCCAGTCCAACCCCCTGCCAAGAAGCAGGAATGTTGCATTCAAATCACCCCTGACAGATGGCCATCCAGCCTCTGTTTAAAAGCTTCCAAAGAAGGAGCCTCCACCACACTCTGGGGCAGAGAGTTCCACTGCTGAACAGCTCTCACAGTCAGGAAGTTCTTCCTCATGTTCAGATGGAATCTCCTCTCTTGTAGTTTGAAGCCATTGTTCCATTGCGTCCTAGTCTCCAGGGAAGCAGAAAACAAGCTTGCTCCCTCCTCCCTGTGGCTTCCTCTCACATATTTATACATGGCTATCATATCCCCTCTCAGCCTTCTCTTTTTCAGGCTAAACATGCCCAGCTCCTTAAGCCGCTCCTCATAGGGCTTGTTCTCCAGACCTTTTATCATTTTAGTCGCTCTCCTCTGGACACATTCCAGCTTGTCAATATCTCTCTTGAATTATGGTGCCCAGAATTGGACACAATATTCCAGGTGTGGTCTAACCAAAGCAGAATAGAGCATGGGGAGCATGACTTCCCTGGATCTAGACACTATGCTCCTATTGATGCAGGCCAAAATCCCATTGGCTTTTTTGCCGCCACATCACATTGTTGGCTCATGTTTAACTTGTTGTCCACGAGGACTCCAAGATCTTTTTCACACGTACTGCTCTCGAGCCAGGCATCCCCCATTCTGTATCTTTGCATTTCGTTTTTCCTGCCAAAGTGGAGTATCTTGCATTTGTCACTGTTGAACTTCATTTTGTTCGTTTTGGGTCCTAGTCCTAGTGCTTATTATCAGGATAGATCTTACTTTTGGGGGGAAAGGGTCACTGCGGCTTATTTAGGGGGTAGGGCTTATATCACAAGGTTTGTGAAAGTCATACTAGGGCTCATGAGGGCTTATTTTGAGGGTAGACTTATATTAGGGGCATGCTGGTAATTCAAGCTAGGGCTTACAGTATTTTCCAGTTCAGTCTTGCTATGGAGGAAGCAGGGTATCTCCTCGTTTTCTCTACCATTCAAGTAGGACACCGCATTAAAGTGCAATCTGAAATGGTGTGTTCCTCCTAATAGGATTTGGCCCACGGGGCTTAATGCTTCTGATGGCTGTTCATTTGCAACGTCGGGCCGCTTTGGGATGTTGGATTATATCAAGGCAGGCTTACCTCTTTATCCCGCCCGAAGCATATCCAAACTCCCTACTTCTTTTTAAATTTACTTGTCTGCGTCCTTCGTGATAAGACTCCTCGGATACAAAGTCGGCCAATTTTCAGCCTCACTTATCTTTGCTTCTTCCGGCTGGGATTTTGCAGCCCGTCATTTGCTTGGGAAGATATTTCTTTAAAGTCTTTTCATTCCGAGTTTCATACTTTGATATTGGCCGGCCTTATCTCCCAAAACTCCTTGCGTCTCCGCAGTCCGTCTTGTCTATTGTGTTCTGTCAATGCACAGCTTAATGTTGTTCGATCTGCGCGTGCTTTTTTAATAATAGGAAAACCAATTACAGATATACAGCTTGACAGAACAAGGTCTTAAATGGGCTTTGCACGGCGTTAACATTGGCACTCAATGTAAACAATCCAATAGGTTGTTTTGGATGTGTTGCAATGATGGTTTACTTTTTGAGTAATATTTTTCATAGAATCAGACAGTTGGGAGAGACCTCGTTGGCCATCCAGTCCAAGCCCATTCTGCCAAGAAGCAGGAAAATTGCATTCAAAGCACCCCTGACAGATGGCCATCCCTGTTTAAAAGCTTCCAAAGAAGGAGCCTCTACCACACTCTGGGTCAGGGAGTACCACTGCTGAACAGCTCTCACAGTCAGGAAGTTCTTCTTAATGTTCAGATGGAATCTCCTTTCTTGTAGTTTGAAGCCATTGTTCCGCGTCCTAGTCTCCAAGGCAGCAGGAAATAAGCTTACTCCCTCCTCCCTATGACATCCCCTCACATACTTATACATGGCCCTCGTCATGACTCCTCTCAGTCTTCTCTTCTGCAGGCTAAACATGCCCAGCTCTTTAAGCCGCTCCTCATAGGGCTTGTTTTCCAGTCTCCAAGGCAGCAGGAAATAAGCTTACTCCCTCCTCCCTATGACATCCCCTCACATACTTATACATGGCCCTTGTCATGACTCCTCTCAGTCTTCTCTTCTGCAGGCTAAACATGCCCAGCTCTTTAAGCCGCTCCTCATAGGGCTTGTTCTCCAGTCTCCAAGGCAGCAGGAAATAAGCTTACTCCCTCCTCCCTATGACATCCTCTCACATACTTATACATGGCCCTCGTCATGACTCCTCTCAGTCTTCTCTTCTGCAGGCTAAACATGCCCAGCTCTTTAAGCCGCTCCTCATAGGACTTGTTCTCCAGTCTCCAAGGCAGCAGGAAATAAGCTTACTCCCTCCTCCCTATGACATCCTCTCACATACTTATACATGGCCCTCATCATGACTCCTCTCAGTCTTCTCTTCTGCAGGTTAAACATGCCCAGCTCTTTAAGCTGCTCCTCATAGGGCTTGTTCTCCAGCCTCCAAGGCAGCAGGAAATAAGCTTACTCCCTCCTCCCTATGACATCCTCTCACATACTTATACATGGCCCTCGTCATGACTCCTCTCAGTCTTCTCTTCTGCAGGTTAAACATTCCCAGCTCTTTAAGCTGCTCCTCATAGGGCTTGTTCTCCAGTCTCCAAGGCAGCAGGAAATAAGCTTACTCCCTCCTCCCTATGACATCCTCTCACATACTTATACATGGCCCTCGTCATGACTCCTCTCAGTCTTCTCTTCTGCAGGCTAAACATGCCCAGCTCTTTAAGCTGCTCCTCATAGGGCTTGTTCTCCAGTCTCCAAGGCAGCAGGAAATAAGCTTACTCCCTCCTCCCTATGACATCCTCTCACATACTTATACATGGCCCTCATCATGACTCCTCTCAGTCTTCTCTTCTGCAGGTTAAACATGCCCAGCTCTTTAAGCTGCTCCTCATAGGGCTTGTTCTCCAGCCTCCAAGGCAGCAGGAAATAAGCTTACTCCCTCCTCCCTATGACATCCTCTCACATACTTATACATGGCCCTCGTCATGACTCCTCTCAGTCTTCTCTTCTGCAGGTTAAACATTCCCAGCTCTTTAAGCTGCTCCTCATAGGGCTTGTTCTCCAGTCTCCAAGGCAGCAGGAAATAAGCTTACTCCCTCCTCCCTATGACATCCTCTCACATACTTATACATGGCCCTCGTCATGACTCCTCTCAGTCTTCTCTTCTGCAGGCTAAACATGCCCAGCTCTTTAAGCCGCTCCTCATAGGGCTTGTTCTCCAGTCTCCAAGGCAGCAGGAAATAAGCTTACTCCCTCCTCCCTATGACATCCCCTCACATACTTATACATGGCCCTCATCATGACTCCTCTCAGTCTTCTCTTCTGCAGGCTAAACATGCCCAGCTCTTTAAGCTGCTCCTCATAGGGCTTGTTCTCCAGTCTCCAAGGCAGCAGGAAATAAGCTTACTCCCTCCTCCCTATGACATCCTCTCACATACTTATACATGGCCCTCGTCATGACTCCTCTCAGTCTTCTCTTCTGCAGGCTAAACATGCCCAGCTCTTTAAGCTGCTCCTCATAGGGCTTGTTCTCCAGCCTCCAAGGCAGCAGGAAATAAGCTTACTCCCTCCTCCCTATGACATCCTCTCACATACTTATACATGGCCCTCGTCATGACTCCTCTCAGTCTTCTCTTCTGCAGGCTAAACATGCCCAGCTCTTTAAGCCGCTCCTCATAGGGCTTGTTCTCCAGACTCCAAGGCAGCAGGAAATAAGCTTACTCCCTCCTCCCTATGACATCCCCTCACATACTTATACATGGCCCTCGTCATGACTCCTCTCAGCCTTCTCTTCTGCAGGCTAAACATGCCCAGCTCTTTAAGCCGCTCCTCATAGGGCTTGTTCTCCAGACCCTGGATCTTTTGAGACGCCCTCTTCCTCTGAACACATTCCAGCCTGGCAATATCTCCCTCCAATTGTGGTGTCCAGAATTGGACACAGTATTCCAGATGTGGTTTAACCAAGGCAGAACAGAGGGGTAGCATGACTTCCCTGGATCTAGACACTAGGCTCCTATTGAGGCAGGCCAAAATCCCATTGTCTTTTTTTGCCATCGCATCACATTATTGGCTCATGTTCACCTTCCTGTCCACGAGGACTCCAAGATTTTTCATCAGTCCATTGCCGGTTGCATAAGTCAATCATGTTCCAATGCTGTATTTATAGTTTGAAGGCTGCCCCTCACCTCTTGATCCATGGCCCTCATCATGTCTCCTCTCAGCCTTCTCTTCTGCAGGCTAAACATGCTCAGCTCTTTCAGCCACTCCTCATAGGGCTTGTTCTCCAGACGTTTGATTATTTGAGTCATCTTCCTCTGGACACATTCCAGCTTAGAGTCAAATTCTCCTTTCAGTTGCGACGCCCAGAATTGGACACAAAGTGATTCTAGGTAAAGTTATCTGACCAAGGCAGAATAGAGGGGTAGCATGACTTCACTGGATCTACACGCGCGTAGACTCCTATTGAAGCAGGCCAAAATCCCATTGGCTTTTTTAGCTGCCACACCACAAACTAAACTACAACTCCCAGAAAGGAATGTCAGTTCCCCAACTAAATTTTGGCATATTAGATATGTGTGCCAAGTTTGGTACAGATCCATCGGTATTTGGATTCACAGTTCTGTCTGGATGTAGGTGAACTACAACTCCCCCAAATCAAAGTGAATTTTGGGTACTCAGCATTGCCAGGGTTATTTTAAAAAGTCAATGTTAATAGTACAAAATGCATAAGGTTGTGGGTGAACGACAACTCACATCATGCCAGGTTAACCCTGAAAAACTCCATTAGTACTTAAAGGTTGTTATCTTGGGCAAGTTTGCTCTAGGTGCATCATTGGTGGTGTTCAGTGTGCTCTCTGGCTGTAGGGTAAACTACAACTCCCACTATGGTGAGTCAGCCCCCTCAAACCTTTACAGTAGGTTCAGTCAGTCTTGGGGGTTCTGTGTTCCAAGTGTGGTCCAGGTCCATCATCGGTGGAGGTTAGTTTCTCTGCTTGTGGGTGAACTACAACTCCTAGAAAGGAAGGTCAGTTCCCCCCAAACCCCTCCAGTAATCAAATTTTGGCATATCAGGTATGTGTGCCAAGTTTGGTCCAGATCCATTGGTGTTTGTGATATCGAGCACTTTGGGGGGCCCTTCCTGAGGGGAGAGCCCAAGGACCGCACCAAAGAGGGTCCTGGGTACCTTGGCGAGATTTTTCCGGAAGCCAATCCAAGAGCGCTAAAAGTTATTAAAATCAAATAATCTCACCAGGCGAAAGGAGTCCAGCGACCGAGGCGTTTATTTGCGATTCAGCTGAATGGATGCAATACAGGAATCATTCCACTGCAGAGCATGCAGTACAAGAATTTCCAGGCATTTTTATACAGTGTGAGACAAGGGAAAAGCAGTTTGAAAATCCCGCCCGCCCCCCTGTCAGCCGGCTTCACGCTGATTGGCTGAGGCTGGAACAGCTGGGAGGAGGTAATCCCGCCCTCCCCCGTCAGGAGCCAATGGGAGCGTTTTTCTGCCTCGGGAGGGCCAATGGGCGCCCTCTGCTCGCTTCCTAGGTTCTGGCCAATCAGGAGCGAGGAGGCGTGACAGTCGCGGACAATGGGGGGAGAGATGATGGGATTTGGGATTTCCTGCCTGCTGGAATGCGGGCCATTGTCCCAGGTGATGTTTGTCAAACAAAGGCTTTCCTGTCCTTAATGGGTCTGGCAAGTGATATGAATAGCTGGGTCGAAATCGGACCGCCCGGAGGATCAACAATTTCTTGAGTGAATCAATCAGTCTTTTATTCCGAGGCTCTGCTGACCCTGCCCTCCTTCGTTGGCCTTGCTCCGAAGACGAAATTGGGGGGGGGGGGGCCAGCAGCATTGTCCATGCAAAATGAGTCAATCAATGGGTGATTTGGGGGAAAGAGGCTTGGGCTCTTTCCCTCAGGCAGTTCCTGGTCAGGCTGGGTTCTTGGGGTAAGGGGTCAAGGAGGGGAAGATACAGGGGAGTTCATGACCCTCTTTGGTGCGGTCCTTGGGCTCTCCCCTCAGGAAGGGCCCCCCAAAGTGCTCGATATCATTTGGATCCACAGTGCTCTCTGGATGTAGGTGAACTACAACTTCCCCAAATCAAAGTGAATTTTCGCCAAAGACCTCCAGTATTTTTTGCTGGTTATGGGGACTCTGTGTGCCACATTTGGTCCAAGTCCATCTATGATGAAGTTCAGAGTGTTAATTGATTGCAGGTGAACTATAAATCCCAGTACTTACAACTCTAGAATGTCCAGGCCAATTCCCTTCAAAACCCACCAGAATTTTCCCCAAAGACCTCCAGTATTTTTTGCTGGTCATGGGGGCTCTGTGTGCCAAGTTTGGTCCAAGTCCATCTTTGGTGGATTTCAGAGTGTTCATTGATTGCAGGTGAACTATAAATCCCAGTACTTACAACTCCAAAATGCCCAGGCCAATTTCCTTCAAAACCCACCAGAATTTTCCCCAAAGACCTCCAGTATTTTTTGCTGGTCGTGGAGACTCTATGTGCCAAGTATGATCCAAGTCCATCTTTGGTGGAGTTCAGAGTGTTCATTGATTGCAGGTGAACTATAAATCCCAGTATTTACAACTCCAAAATGTCCAGGCCAATTCCCTTTAAAACCCACCAGAATTTTCCCCAAAGACCTCCAGTATTTTTTGCTGGTCATGGGGGCTCTGTGTGCCAAGTTTGGTCCAAGTCCATCTTTGGTGGATTTCAGAGTGTTCATTGATTGAAGGTGAACTATAAATCCCAGTACTTAGAACTCCAAAATGTCCAGGCCAATTCCCTTCAAAACCCACCAGAATTTTCCCCAAAGACCTCCAGTATTTTTTGCTGGTCATAGGGGCTCTGTGTTCCAAGTTTGGTTCAAGTGGATTTCAGAGCATTCATTGATTGCAGGTGAACTATAAATCCCAGTTCTTACAACTCCAAAATGTCAAGGCAATTCCCTTCAAAACCCACCAGAATTTTCCCCAAAGACCCCCAGTATTTTTTGCTGGTTGTGGGGGTGTGTGTGTGCCAAGTTTGATCCTAATCCATCTTTGGTGGAGTTCAGGGTGTTCATTGATTGCAAGTGAACTATAAATCCCAGTACTTACAACTCCAAAATGTCCAGGCCAATTCCCTTCAAAACCCACCAGAATTTTCCCCAAAGACCTCCAGTATTTTTTTGTTGGTCATGGGGGCTCTGTATTCCAAGTTTGGTTCAAGTCCATATTTGGTGGCGTTCAGAGTGCTCATTGATTGCAGGTGAACTATAAATCCCAGTACTTACAACTCCAAAATGTCCAGGCCAATTCCCCTCAAAACCCACCAGTATTCAATAAAGACCTCCAGTATTTTTTGCTGATCATGAGGGATCTGTGTGCCAAGTTTGGTCCAGGTCCATCGTTGGTGGAGTTCAGAGTGCTTTCATTGATTGCAGGTGAACTATAAATCCCAGTACCTACACTTCCAATCTGGAGTTTCAGGGCTTAACCCGGCATGATGTGAGTTGTTGTTCACCCACAACCTTATGCATTTGGGGGGGGGGGAACCAACTTCTTGTAATAACCTGGGCAATGTCGGGTCCCCAAGCAAGCTACCATATAAAATTGAGATCTTATCTGGGAAAATTATAATTTCACCCTCTAACTTCCAGCAGAAATGGTATAATTGCTTTACTGTCTCCAACGAGAGAGACTTTGCAAAAGATAGGAACTTTAAAGGAGTGTTGGTTCTCCAGATAATTCATGCATGGAGCCAAAGTGGGAGAGGAAAAAAAATTCTGAATGGAAACCATGTCTTTGATCTGATTAAATAGACGAGACATCCTTGTATCTTGAGGCAGATACATATTTCCAGGCAATCTCGGAATACGAATGCACCCAGACGGTTTCTTGTCTGGCTTTCCAATGCAGTTGGAAGTTTGTTTTCCTGCCATCTTTCCAAGGACAATAAAAACCGCACGCTGTAAATCAGCGTTTCTCAACCTGGGGGTCGGGACCCCTGGAAGGGTCGCGAGGGGGTGTCAGAGGGGTCACCAAAGGCCATCAGAAAACACAGTATTTTCTGTTGGTCGTGGGGGTTCTGTGTGGGAAGTTTGGCCTAATTCTATTATTGGTAGGGTTCAGAATGCTCTTTGATTGTAGGTGAACTATAAATCCCAGCAACTACAACGCCCAAATGTCAGGGTCTGTTTCCTCCAAACTCCACCAGTGTTCACATTTGGGCATATTGAGTATTCCTGCCAGGTTTGGTCCAGAGCCAACATTGTTTGAGTTCACGGTGCTCTCTGGATATAGGTGAACTACAACTCCAAAACTCAAGGTCAATGCACACCAAAAGCTTCCAATATTTTATGTTGGTCATGGGAGTTCTATGTGCCAAGTTTTGTTTGATTACATTGTTGGCGGAGGTCAGAATGCTCTTTGATTGTAGGTGAACTATAAATCCCATCAACTACAACTCCCAAATGTCAGGGTCTGTTTCCCCCCAAACTCCATCAGTGTTCACATTTGGGCATATTGAGTATTCACGCCAGGTTTGGTCCAGAGCCAACATTGTTTGAGTTCACGGTGCTCTCTGGATATAGGTGAACTACAACTCCAAAACTCAAGGTCAATGCACACCAAAAGCTTCCAATATTTTATGTTGGTCATGGGAGTTCTATGTGCCAAGTTTGGTTCAATTCCATTGTTGGTGGAGTTCAGAATGCTCTTTGATTGTAGGTTAACTATAAATCCCAGCAACTACAACTCCCAAATGTCAAGGTCTATTTTCCCCAAACTCCACCAGTGTTCACATTTGGGCATATTGAGTATTCATGCCAAGTTTGGTCCAAATCCATCATGGTTTGAGTCAACAGTGCTCTCTGGATGTAGGTGGACTACAACTCCCAAACTCAAGGTCAATGCCCACCAAACCCTTCCAATATTTTCTGTTAGTCATGAGAGTTCTGTGTGCCAAGTGGTGGGGTTCAGAATGCTCTTTGATTATAAGTGAACTATAAATCCCTGCAACTACAACTCCCAAATGGCGAGGTCTATTTTCCCCAAACTTACCAGTATTCACATTTGGACATATTGAGTATTTGTGCAAAGTTTGGTCCAGACCCATCATTGCTTGAGTTTACGGTGCTCTCTGGATGTAGGTGAACTACAACTCCAAAACTCAAGGTCAATGCCCACTCCCATGTTCGTCATGGGAGTTCTGTGTTCCAATTTGGTTCAATTCCATCGTTGGTGGAGTTCTGAATGCACTTTGTATGTGAACTATAAATCCCAGCAACTATAATATATATTATATAATTTATATATAATTTATATAGCAAAAATAATTTATGGTTGGGGGTCACCACAACATGAGGAACTCTATTAAGGGGTCATGGCATTAGGAAGGTTGAGAAACCCTCCTGTAAATGGTTTGGAAGGTTTTCTTGTCGTCAATGGAGCGGCTTGCTTGGGACGATCAATGGGAGCGTGAATGATTTTTATGCATGGAGATGTTGAGAGCTTATATTGATTATGTTTTCTTTCAACCAAAGGCAACATTAAGAAAGAAAAGTATGTTCAATGGATCTGGGACAAGAGCGCCATGAAAGGGAATGTCACACTTTCCACTTTAGGTCTTTTTTTTAGAGAGAGAGATACTTACTTACTTACTTAGGTGATCCCTCATAGCCTGGGTTGGAGTGGGTTTCCAACCAATTGTGTGTAGCCTGTTGTTGACCTTTGCAACCCGAAAGACAGTTGTCAAGTAGGAAAATTAGGTATCACATTAAAGTTTGTGGAGGCTAAATTAACTAATTTTTGAGGCCATAAAGAAGACTCCAGCAAAGCATTCCAGCAGGGGAAGCATGTGGGGAATGCTGAAGTACTTCATTCCAGCGGGGAAGCATGTGGGGAATGCAGAAGTGACAGTGGAGCCCTATTCTTGACCTGCATCTTCTCCCACATTGAGGGCATTGGTTTCCAGGTGGAAGGCAGTTCCAGTCAGGGTTGGCTTGACACACCTTCCTCTTGGCCCTCCATTTGTGCCTCTTCAAATTCTACAGCACTGCTGGTCACAGCTGACCTACAGCTGGAGTGCTCAAGGGCTGGGGCTTCCCAGTTCTCAGTGTCTATGCCAGGGTTTTTAAGGTTGGCTTTGAGCCCATGTTTCAATCTCTTTTCCTGCACACTAACATTCCGTTTTCCATTCTTAAGTTCGGAGTAAAGCAACTGCTTTGGGAGATGGTGGTTGGGTATCTGGACAACGTGGCCGGTCCAGCGGAGTTTATTTATATATCATGTTGGCTTGACATACGATCCTCTTAGCATATTTCTCTCCATTTGTGCCTCCATTTGTGCCTCTTCAAATTCTACAGCACTGCTGGTCACAGCTGACCTCCAGCTGGAGCACTCAAGGGCAGGGGCTTTCCAGTTCTCAGTGTCTATGCCAGAGATTTTAAAGTTGGCTTTGAGCCCATCTTTCAATCTCTTTTCCTGCCCACCAACATTCTCGTTTCCATTCTTGAGTTCGGAGTAGAGCAACTGCTTTGGGAGACAGTGGTCGGGCATCCGGACAACTACAACTCCCAAATGTTAAAGTCTATTTCCCCCAAACTCCATCTGTATTCATATTTGGGCATATGGAATGCCCAGATCCATCATTGTTTGAGTCCACAGTGCTCTATGGATGTAGGTGAACTACAACTCCCAAACTCAAGGTCAATGCCCACCAAACCCTTCTACTGTTTTCTGTTGGTCTTGGGAGTCCTGTGTGCCACATTGGGTTCAATTCTATCATTGGTGGAGTTCAGAATGCTCTTTGATTGTAGGTGAACTATAAATCCCAGCAACTACAACTCTCAAATGACAAAAGCAATTTTTTTTAGTGATGGTCACTCCTAGGGTTAGTAGGTGTCTTGTGGCCAAATTTGGCGGCAATTCGTCTAGTGGTTTTTGAGCTCTGTTAATCCCACAGATGAACATTAAATCTATCTATCTATCTATCTATCTATCTATCTATCTATCTATCTATCTATCTATCTATCTATCTATACACACACGTGCGCACATACACACACACACATATATATATTGCCACTATGTTCTCATCCTTGCTCAATTTCTTTCTGCAAACCAGTAACCAATAACTTATTGTACAGCAGAAATTTCCTTTTCCACATTGACATTAGGTCTATATGTAATTTTTCTTTTTTCCTTCTTTCTTTTTGCAATTTTGTTGCTTTACAGATGACGGGAAGCTGTCCTTGGAGGAATTCCAGGCCTTTTTTTCAGATGGGACACTTAATGAGGAAGAACTCGAGAAGCTTTTCCATACCATTGACTCAGACAACACCAGGTAAGCCTCTCTCTTACTACCTGTTTACTGGTAGTGCGATGGGTTAAACCCTTGTGCCAGCAGGACTGAAGACTGACAGGTCACAGATTCAAATTCAGGGAGAGCGTAGATGAGTTCCCTCTGTCAGCTCCAGCTCCCCATGTGGGAATATGATAGAAGCCTCCCACAAGGATGGTAAAACATCAACACATCTGGGCATCCCCTGGGCAACGTCCTTGCAGACGGCCAATTCTCTCACGCCAGAAACGACTTGCAGTTTCTCAAGTCACTCCTGACTTGGAAAAAAAAATCTAAAGAATTTACAAATTACAAATCTTAGGATTCCATAGAATGGAAGCCTGGCAGTAAAAGGGAAATTGTAGCACAGTTAGTGTGAATTATGGTGCTGCAATGCAACATCATGTTCTAAAATGCAAACATGTGTGAAACTTGGCGCAGTAGAGTGGCGCTGTTGGGAGAAGCAATATTCCTTGCTCTTTTGTGTTTGCTATATACAGTAATAATCATAAAAATCATAATAATGTTCTTTTTAAGTTATGACCTGCCTCTCCTTTCAGCAAAAGGTGGGGCACAACATATTAAAATATTTATTTATTTACTTTACTTCTATACCGCTGTTCTCAGCCCGAAGGCTATAATGCTACTAGAACCCAGCCATACAGCCCGAAAACCACACAACATTCCTATTATAATATATTTAGAATGCAACCATGAAAGCATATATTAAAACATTCACATATTCAAGTGCCTGAGACAGAATGCTTGGGACAAGAAGATTTTTGTATGTTGGGGGGGACTGAATATCTGTATTTGTATATGCATACATGAAGAGATTTTTTGGCGATGAGACCCAAATCTAAATGCAAAATTGGTGTTCATTTGTTTGCCATCTTGAGTCACTATGGGGAGAAAGGTGGGATAGAGATGATGATGATGATGATGATGATGATGGCGACGACGACGACGACACACCTTATGTTAGATAGATAATGTCCTGTTAGACAGGTGTACATTGGCTGTAACCCTATTGTGCAAAACCAGTTGGAAAATACTATTCTAATGGAAATGTGGTTACACACCTAATAAAGAGTTAAGTGGGTGGTGATGTGGAATGGAAGGGACATGCAAAGAAACTGAGTCATGGCTATGTGATAGGCATGTGACAGAGTTGTATCATTCACTTTTGTACCTGTATGGTGAAAAGCAAGCAGTGGGTATAAAAGAGGGCATCAGTGTGTTTCTTCCCTTGCCATGATTCTCTTGCTTCTCACTGTACATCTGCTGTGCCGTCGCGCCTGGGGGCTATAACTCTTAGTGAAAGAGGCATGGACATGACATCTTTTCCCCAGGGGATTGCTTCTTGCCCTCCTGGAACTCCCAAGGACCAAAACACGGTAAATAACTCAAAATAGGTTTTATTGTTCACAAAGAGTTATTCCTTTAAGGCAATAAGCTGGAAGTTTCAAAGGGGGTAAAGGAAATATACATTACAGTCTCTGGTTGTCTTGGGTCCAAGGAGTTTTGCGGCTGAGAAGGTTTTCCAGGTCCCTCTTTCTCAGTGGCTGTGAATATCAGAATAATCACAACCCCAATTCCAATGGCCTATATTTTGAAGGCACAAAGCCTTCCTCTGGTGCCAAAGAACTGGTTTGAAGGCGCTTGAGACTTCTCAACATCGTCCAGGTTGATCTGAACATGAAGCATAAGTCTCAAGATAAGAACCTCAGAATTGGTGCTGAGAGGTAACTTAATCAAGGGCTTCAGAGCCAAGTCTCTCTCTCACATCCATCTGATAGAAAGTTTGATGGTGGAATGAAAAAGGAAACACTGTCCTGCTCTCTAGGAAGAGGTGGGTCAAACAATTGAGCAGGAGAAGCAATTCAACTGGTGTAAACAACATTGATTGACAGCTATAAATAACCAATCAATCCAACTATACATTTACAGGGTAAAAAGGCAAAATCAGGCATGATACAAATCCTGCAACTTATAGTTCTACATATAGGTGAAACCACTCACGCCGTCACATCTGCTCCTGATACCTTTCTCCTGAGTATATCTCTGCATGACTGATGGGAAATAAAGGGATCCTGATGTTTGTATATATCGCTGTATATAAAGGCAAACTATTTAGGGAGCGCATGTTTCAGGAAGGAGAAAACTATAAATCATGCACCTATCCTGCCTTTGACGTCATATATATATAGCCATCCCCTGCCACGCATTGCTGTGGCCCAGTCTGTGAATATGTGCTTTGTGTGTGTATATATTTGTGTATATGTGTGTTTGCATATATATGTGGTTTTGCCATGCGTTGTAATGATTTTTTGTGGCTTTTTAAGTCTCTTCTGCTGTGTTTTTCAGTGTTTTTATGAGTGATGATCTCACTCGTTGACCAGATGGGTTTATTGTGTCCAAATTTGGTGTCAATTCGTCCAGTGGTTTTTGAGTTATGTTATTCCCACAAACAAACATACATTTTTTATTTATACAAGCCGTCCCCTGCCATGCGTTGCTGTGACCCAGTCTGTGTATATGAGTTTTGTGTGTGTATGTGCGTGTGTGTGTATATATATATATTTGTGTTTATGTGTGTTTGAGTATATATATGTGGTTTTGCGCATGCATTGTAATGTATTTTTGTTTTTTAAAGTCTCTTCTGCTGTGTTTTTCAGTGTTTTTATGAGTGATGGTCATTCATTGGCCTGAGAGATGTATCGTGTCCAAATTTGGTGTCAATTCATCCAATGGTTTTTGAGTTATGTTAATCCCACAAACGAACATTACATTTTAATTTTAATTTTAAATATTTATATATTTATATTTATATTTATATATATTTATTATCGTCAGGCTATAACATTACCGTCATATATATATTGTAAGCCACTCTGAGTCCCCTTCAGGGTGAGAAGGGCGGCATATAAATGTTGTAAATAGATAGATAGATAGATAGATAGATAGATAGATAGATAGATAGATAGATAGATATCTGAACCATATAGTGGGCTTTTTTGGTGCTGTTTCCAGGGCTTGTTTCTCAAAGTGATCCATGTAAAAATTTGCTGTGAGGGGGCGGTGAAGACTCCCCATGGCTACTCTATCTTTCTGTTCATAGAACTCATTGTTCCATTGGAAGTAACTTGTAGTGAGGCAATGTTGAAACACGGCAGTGATGTCTTCTGGGAAACAGAAGACACCTAACTCCGGAGTTTTGGAGTTAGGTACCACCTCTATGCAGATGACACACAACTCTATTACTCTTTTCCACCCAATTCCAAGGAGGCTTCCCGGGTCCTGGACGAGTGCCTGGCCGCTGTGTCTATCTGGATGAGGAGGAACAAGCTGAAGATCAATCCCGACAAGACAGAGGTCCCCCTGGTCGATTGTAAACCTGACCGGGGTATAGGGTGGCAACCTGTGTTGGACGGGGTTACACTCCCCCTGAAGCCACAGGTCTGCAGTTTGGGAGTCCTCTTGGATTCATCGCTTATGCTTGAGGCTCAGGCGTCAGCGGTGTCCGGGAGGGCTTTTGCACAATTGAGACTCGTGCGCCAACTGCGAACCTCGCGAAGGCTGATCTGGCCGGGGTGGTCCATGCCTTGGTCACCTCTAGATTGGACTACTGTAATGCGCTCTACGTGGGGCTGCCCTTGAAAACGGCTCGGAAATTCCAACTGGTCCAACGGGCAGCGGCCAGGATGTTAACTGGTGCTCCTTACAGAGAGAGGTCAACCCTTCTGTTCAAGGAGCTCCACTGGCTGCTGTTTATTTTCAGAGCCCAATTTAAGGTGCAGGTGCTTACCTACAAAGCCCTGAACGGTTTGGGACCATCCTATCTGCGTGACCGCATCTCCGTCTACGAACCCATGCGTTCACTGCGGTCATCTGGAGAGGCCCTGCTCGTGATCCCGCCTGCATCACAAGCGCGTTTGGTGGGGACACGAGACAGGGCCTTTTCTGTGGTGGCCCCCCGACTCTGGAACACACTCCCCAAAGATCTTAGACAGGCCCCTACTTTGGCAGTCTTTAGAAAGAACTTGAAGACCTGGCTGTTCCGATGTGCCTTCCCAGAATAGGAAATCTCCAATACCAAGTCCCAGAAGCACTTTATTAGAACTAAGATTGCCGCACACTGCACACTGCACTTACCCTATAATCCTTACATATCACCTGTCCCATCAGCACTTTTAATTCTGTACCCATTACTCTGGCCCGACCCAGTTTTATTGCGTTTTGGTGTATTGTTTATTGTTTATTGTTTAATATTGCTTTAATTGTTTTTAATTTGCTTTAGGTTTTGTATTGTTATGTTGTGTATTGAGGCCTTGGCCTTTGTAAGCCGCATCGAGTCCTTCGGGAGATGCTAGCGGGGTACAAATAAAGTTAATAATAAATAAATAAATAAATAAATAAATAAATCCCAGTTGATGAATGTGATGGTGTCTGCTATAGGGACCTTGGTGAATTCAACATTGTTTGTGGCAGCCCCAAAAACATAGTTTCTGGAGAATAACAACTACTTTCAAAGTACGTACCACACAATTAAACAGGAAATCACACTTTCAAAGCAGGAACAAAACAGATTTTTCCCCAAATTTTTGCTAAATGGTGTAATAGACAGGATCACCCTATGGACCATCAATTCTCAGTTGCATCTACGTTGTAGAATTAATAGTAATTATGGGATCCTAAGAGTTGTGCCCCCGGTGGCGCAGTGGGTTAAAGCACTGAGTTGCTGAGCTTGTTGATCGAAAGGTCGCAGGTTCGATTCCGGGGAGCGGCGTGAGCTTCCGCTGTCAGCCCTAGCTTCTGCCAACCTAGCAGTTCAAAAACATGCAAATGTGAGTAGATCAATAGGTACCGCTCCAGCAGGAAGGTAACGGCGCTCCATGCAGTCATGCTGGCCACATGACCTTGGAGGTGTCTACGGACAACGCTGGCTCTTCGGCTTAGAAATGGAGATGAGCACCACACCCCAGAGTCAGACATGACTGGACTTAATGTCAGGGGACTACCTTTACCTTACCTAAGAGTTGTAGTTTTACAAAGCTTTCCCCCTTCTTTGCTAAAGAGGGCTGGGGCCTCACCAAACTACAAATCCCAACAACAGTGTGCGCTTTCTCTATATATATATACACACACATATGTATTTGCACTCCGGAACAGAAATGAAACCCTCTGACTTTAAAACACACCACACGTTGAGTGAAAAACCAACCCCTTTTATTGAAGCTGAGTAAAAAAGCCAGTAGAAAGAAATGCTTGTAAAAAAAGGAAAATTTCAAAATGTAAAAGATCAGTAAAATGCAGGAATTCAAAGCAATGCCCACAAAAGATATAAAAACAACCCAAGGCAGTATTCATCCAGACAGAAATCAACAGGTTGCAAAGATAATCCAGAAGCTGTTTGACCACAGCAAAATGCTAAAAATCTCTATAAGAACAAGACCCCTTGACCAGGATTTCCAAGGCACATGAACATGATTTCCAAACGATGCCTGATCTAACAGGTTTTTCCTTGAAGCAAACCTTATATCCCAAAACTCAAAAACTGGTTTCGTTTTCCCCCACTCTTGTCTCTTATCTGACGAAGTCTTTCGGAGCGACGTAAACATTGCGTTTGTTATCAATCCTGGCTGAACCCTAGCCACCTATTTTTCAACTCCCTTTCTGGCTGCTCATTAATATTTCCAGGTGTCAGATTGTTTTCCAAACTCAAATCTTGAGAGCTCACAGAGAGAGGGAGTAAACCATCATCCTTAAGCCCAGCAGGAATATTCTCATGAGAAACTGCCTTTTGCACTGGGGCATCTCTGTCATTGTCTGCATGAAAATCATTGACCAAATCATCTCCATCTTTCACCTCAGCCTCAGCACCATCATTTCCCTCATCATGTCCCACATCAAGAGCATCATAGAATCATAGAATCAAAGAGTTGGAAGAGATCTCATGGGCCATCCAGTCCAACCCCCTGCCAAGAAGCAGGAATATTGCATTCAAATCACCCCCGACAGATGACCATCCAGCCTCTGTTTAAAAGCTTCCAAAGAAGGAGCCTCCACCGGACTCCGGGGCAGAGAGTTCCACTGCTGAATGGCTCTCACAGTCAGAAAGTTCTTCCTCATGTTCAGATACAATCTCCTTTCCTGCAGTTTGAAGCCGTTGTTCTGCGTCCTAGTCTCCAAGGAAGCAGAAAACAGCTTGTTCCCTCCTCCCTGTGGCTTCCTCTCACATATTTATACATGGCTATCATATCTCCTCTCATCCTTCTCTTCTTCAGGCTAAACATGCCCAGCTCCTTAAGCCACTCCTCATAGGGCTTGTTCTCCAAACCCTTGATCATTTTAGTCGCCCTCCTCTGGACACATTCCAGCTTGTCAATATCTCTCTTGAATTGTGGTATCCAGAATTGCACACAATATTCCAGGTGTGGTCTAACCAAGGCAGAATAGAGCATGGGGAACATGACTTCCCTAGATCTAGACACTATACCCCTATTGATGCAGGCCAAAATCCCACTGGCTTTTTTTTTGCCGCCACATCACATTCCTGGCTCATGTTTAACTTGTTGTCCACGAGGACTCCAAGATCTTTTTCACACGTACTGCTCTCGAGCTAGGCGTCCCCCATTTTGTATCTTTGCATTTCGTTTTTCCTGCCAAAGTGGAGTATCTTGAATTTGTCACTGTTGAACTTCATTTTGTTAGTTTCAGCCCATCTCTCTAATCTGTCAAGATTGTTTTGAATCCTGCTGCTGTCCTCTGGAGTATTGGCTCTCCCTCCCAATTTGGTGTCGTCTGCAAACTTGATGATCATGCCTTCTGGCCCTTCATCTAAGTCATTAATAAAGATCCTGAACAGGACCGGGCCCAGGACGGAACCCTGCGGCACTCCACTTGTCACTTCTTTCCAAGATGAAGACCAAACCATCTCCATCTATCATTTCCCTCATCATGTCCCACATCAAGAGCATCATGATCCTGAGCATCATGAAACACAAACACAGGCTGATTCCCAACACACACATACACACACACACACATACATCCACTATTGCCACTGTTTTCATTTTGGAGTTTTTAAAGAATTCTGGCTAAGAGTTGCCCAGTTTCTTTTGGCAAAAAGTATAGGCTCCAATGGAGCATATCTGGCAGATAAAAGCATTGCCACTCTGAGTAAATCTCTTTGCCCTTTTCCCTCCCTTTCTTTGAAATGGGTGGACTGGCCCTAGTTGTATTTCATTCTGTCTGTTGCAAAGACCCATGATTTCCTCTTGGCAAGCCAGATCACCCGTGTTCAACATTAGTGGTGGGTTTGGCCCGTCCCAAAGACACATCGCCTCTCGTTTTGGGCAGACAAAGCCTTCAGGCCCTGTGGGAGTTGTTTGCTCACTGGAGCAAGGCTTTGGCAACGCGGGGACAGATGAATCCAATAAAAAGCAAATGGAGAGAAATCACACCGAAGCGTTGCTGCTGTTTCTCCTTAATTATCTCTCTGTGAAGCTGGGGGTAACTTTAATTGCTTTTCTTTTCTAAGTGTCTGGCTGTCTCCAGCTGCCAAAAAAAGACAAAGAGTCTCCGCCTGATCCAAATGATATGCCTGGTCTGTTCTCAAGAAATGCCAAAAATGTCATTAATGCATCGGAAAGTTGTGATGAGTCGAAAGTTGCTTTCGGGATTCTCAAACTAGGGATTCTCAAACCTTTTCAGCTGTGGAGACCTTTTTGAAGCAAAAGTTTCTCGTGGAGCCCGTATAAGACGACCCCCAACTTTTCCAGTTAAAATATAGAGTTAAGACGACTCCCATGCATAAGACTACACCTGCGTATAAGACGACCCCTGACTTTTGAAAAGATTTTCTTGGGTTAAAAAGTAGTCTTATACGCCAGAATATACTGTATATATATCAGGCATGAGCAAACTTTTTGACCAGCATAAGCATAACAGGGGAGCCCCCGGTTATGCTTAGTTAAGTGCAGTGGGTTAAAGTGCTGAGCTTGTTGACCGAAGGGTCACAGGTTCGATTCCGGGGAGTGGTGTGAGCTTCCGCTGTCAGCCCCAGCTTCTGCCAACCTTTTGTTGTTGTTCATATTATAGCAGATGTATATATATCAGGCATGAGCAACATTTTTGACCAGCATAAGCATAACAGTGGAGCCCCCGGTTATGCTTAGTTAAGAGCAGTGGGGAAGGAAGGAAGGAGAGAAAGAAAGACAGAAAAAAGGGAAGGAAGGAAGGAGAGAAAGAAAGAAGAGAAAGAGGGAGGGAAGGTTGGCCACTAGGGCTGGGCGGTTTCGTTTCGTTAATTCGTAATTCGTTAATAATTCGTTAATTTTTTCAATTACAAAACGATAACGAACCATTCTGGAGCAATTTAAAAAAAACGAATTTTTAAAAAGTTTTGTAAATGCTTCGTATTTCGTTATTGTATTCGTTTCGTTATTGTTTTGAGGTCGTTTCGTTATTATTTCCGCATGTCTGGTCCAGTTTTATGGTTTAATTAGTGAAAAAAATTATAATATCACACCAACAGTCAAAAACAGAGGGAGAGGGAAGCTTCAGAAGTTCCCCCTGTCCCATTTGGAGGTTTTTTAGCGTATTTCGCGGTCGCGTCCGCCATTAACGAATCGATTCGTTATTGTTTTGGAAATCGATTCGTTAATTTTTACCATTTAGGAAAATTTTGTAATTATTTTAAATATCGAAACAAAAAAACACCCCAATTACAAATCGATTTTAGAAACAAATGTTTTCTTGATCAAACAGGCCTAATATATATTATTCACACACAGAGAGATATAGTATCATAGATTTGAAAGAGACTTCTAAAGAAGGACAATTATATGTTGCATGTTCCAGAGTAGGCAAACCAGAGAAGGAACGAAAAAAAGGGAAGGAAGAAAAGAAAGGAGAGAAAGAAGGAGGGAAAGTTGGCTACAGCAGAAACCAGCCAGGCCGTAGCGGGGGGGGGGGGGTTAGGGGTTCACCCCCCCCCCCGAAATGTTTCAGATTTTTTTAAAAAAACCTGGTTTACTCATGAATTTTAACTGGTTAACCAAATCCCCATGCTAAGTCTATGAGATGCAAAAAATCAAGAGTCCCTCCAGAACTGCAAGCACTATCTCAAGAAAATATTGGCAATTTATTCACACTGTCCTTACTTGCAGCAATAGCCGATGTAGTTGTTCTGGTACAGCTGTACCAGGAGCTCCAACTTTATTTGCTTTGTATTAAATGTTTGCTTGCAGTCCTAGGTTTCAGGGACTCTGCAGATAGGTGGCTTCTTTGGTTGCAGTCATAGGGCAAGTCACCTGTCCATCATTGTTAAGTTTTGGTTCCGCCCCTTGCTCAGGGCAATTGGGAAGGGAAGGGAGCCATTTTTAGTTAGTCTCAGCAAGGTAAGCTTATGTATAGGATGTGTGCAAGCTTCCCCTGTACAAAAGTTTCAACCCTTAAGACCTTCCGGGGAGAAAGGTCTTAAGAGTCTCCAAAGAATTTCCAGGAAAAAACAGCCCTAAAGACCAAAGAACTCCAGCTGGAGAACATCTACTGCCTTGCTGGTAGGTCCACTTGGCGTTCGAGACGCAGTTCGACCCGGTAGCGGAGCCCACATCAGTAAGGGTTAGATTACAGTCAGCCTGGGAGAAGTTAAAAGGGGGATTTTCCTTTAAAGAAGAAGTTATTGAAGACAGTTGCCTGTCCTTCGTGGGCAAGATTAGGAATTCACCAGTTGCCTAAAAGCTTGGAATCATTTGCTTAACTTTACTGAAAACAAGAGAAGTTTCTGTTTGATTGTTCATTAATAAAAGACTTTGTTGTACTTCTCAAGCCATCTAAAGACTGTTTGTGGTGGAAACCTCTGAGAACTTCTTTTTAGGCCCCCTGGCTTCCCGCTGGGCAAAGGTTGCACATCCTGTTCTAAAGACAATTATTTACAGGCCCAGCGTGCAACAGAACAGTAGTGAAGCAACCAAGTTGTGGGGGGGGGGGGTTGAATGCTCTCATTAAGGAGGCCAGACTTGGTGGAGGTGGTTGACAGGGGCGGAGCTGCAGGCTATTGAAGGCTGCTCTGCCCCCTGCTGTGCTCTTTGCTTCAGCGTGAGCTAGGAGGCAGGTTTCAACCCCCCCCCCCCCCCGTGAAATTTTCAACCCCCCCCCCCAAAATTTCAACCCCTCCCGAAATTTTTTTCTGGCTACGGCCCTGTATGGCATGGCAAATAACTGTTAGGAAAAGGGGAGGGAGGGAGAGGAAGGAAGGAAGGAAGGAAGGAGAGGAAGGAAGAAAGGAAAGAAGGAAGGAAAAGAGGAAAAGGGGAGGGAGGGAGAGGAAGGAAGGAAGGAAGGAAGGAAGGAAGGAAGGAAGGAAGGAAGGAAGGAGAGAAAGAGGGAGGGAAGGTTGGCCATAGCAATGTGTGGCGGGTACAGCTAGTACAATATAAAATCTACAAATCTATAAATATTAAAATAGTATTAAACATTTTGAATATGAAAACCATTCAGAAAGGAAAGAAGTAAAGAAAAAAGGAAGGGAGAGAAAGAAAGAAAGAAAGAAAAGAAAGAAAGAAAGAAAGAAAGAAAGAAATAAAGAAAGAAAGAAAGAAAGAAAGAAAGAAAGAAAGGAGAGAAAGAGGGAGGGAAAGTTGGCCACAGCAACGTGTGGCGGGTTCAGCTAGTACAATATAAAATCTACAAATCTATAAATATTAAAATAGTATTAAACATTATGAGTATTAAAACCATTCAGGAAGGAGAGAAGGAAAGAAAAGAAGGAAGGGAGAGAAAGAAAGGAGAGAAAGAGGGAGGGAAGGTTGGCCACAGCAACGTGTGGTGGGTACACTAGGTCGAAATAAATGTGGATTTCAGTCACAACCAGACATTATAGTGCAGGTATGGGCAAACTCCAGCCTTCCGGGTGTTTTGGACTTCAACTCCCACAATTCCTAACAGCCTAAGATGCATTCTTATTTCCTGAGTGGATAACCCAGAATATCAATCTTGTTCGCCATTTTGAAAGCCTTAAAACAAGGATTATAATTGAGTTTAAAGTGTTTTAAGACAAGAAATAATAATAAGCACCCCCTAAATGATCCAATTGAGATCCCATCGGCTAATACAATAGCTGACAATCCTGCCAGGAAAAGACAATGCTGAGAAAGGCACTAAAGTAGGTTAATTGCAAAGGAACGAGGAACAATATTATCTGCCACGGTGCTCTTTATCCCAGAATGCTCATTCAAGTGGGACGCTACAATTAGCTATGGGCAACTTTTCCCCACATCCTCAAGTCTGATGTCTTCTTCTTCTTGCCTGTCTTCTATTTGTTATGTTTTTGTGCCTTCAAGTTGACTCCAATATATGGCAACTCTCTCCTAGGACTTTCTTGGCAAGGTTTCCTATGTCGGCGATCCCTCCTCCTGTTGCTGTCCACCGACATCCCGTTCCGCTTTTATTACCTCCCAATTCCCTTTAGGAGAAGATACATGAAAATTAACTACCAAGAATGTGGGGGTTCCTGAGATTTGTATATTTATAGGCGTCCTTTGGGTAGCTATAATTCAGCAGGCCTCCTATTTCCCCAATGCAAAGCCTCAGCAGATGTGATTAACTGGCCACATTCCTTGGCTCTGCCTTATCTAATCCAAAGGGCTTGCAAAGCAATTTGCAAATAATGAATAAAATTGCAATAAATACCAGCAAGTCACTAATGCCAGGAGGGGGAAAAACCCAGAGAAATAAAAATTGAGTAGCATCTCGAGGAAAACACACAAAGCAGATTTCTTATCAGGCTGGGGATGAGCAAGGCACTCTTTGGATATATCTCTATCTATCTATCTATATCTGTCATCCCCATCCATCCTCTATCTATCTTCCTCTACCTCTCTCTCACTCATTCCATCTATCTATCCTCTGTCTAGCTGTCTGTATATCTAGCATTTCTCTCCCCCCCCCCCATCCATC
>NW_026847993.1:8881567-8997054 GCF_025583915.1 Anolis sagrei ordinatus | reverse complement strand
ACGCATGTAAAACATAAATACAGTTTAAACACAGTACATTAAACCCTTTATAATAAACACTTCTCTACACCATCCATCAGTCCTCTATCCATTTATCAATCCTCTATCCACTCATCTATCCAATATTCATCCATTCAGCCATCAGATATCCATCTATCCATCCATCCATCCATCTATCTAATATCCATTTATCCATCCATCAGTCCTTTATCCACCCATTCGTCTATCCAATATCAATCTATCCATCCATCAATCCTCCATTCATCCATCCATCTATCCATCAGTCCTCTGTCCATTTATCAGTCCTCTATCCACTCATCTATCCAATATTCATCCATTCATCTATCCAATGTCCATCTATCCATCCATCTATCTTATATCCAATCCATCAGTCCTTTTTCCACCCATTCATCTATCCAATATCAATCTATCCATCCATCAATCCTTCATCCATCTGTCCGTCGTCTGTCCATCTATCAATCCTCTATCCACTAATCTATCTGATATCCATCCATTCATCCATCCATCAGTTCTCTATCCATCTATACATCCATCAATCCTCTTGTTTATCCATCCATCCATCCATCCATCACTCATCTGTCTATCAATCCTCTATCCACTCATCTATCTGATATTCATCCATTCTTCCATCCATCCATATATCCAGTATCCATCTATCCATCCAAGTATCTGATATCCATTTCTCCATTCATCAGTCCTTTATCCACCCATTCATCTATCCAATATCAATCTATCCATCCATCAATCCTTCATCCATCCATCCATCTATCCATCAGACCTCTGTCCATCTATCAATCCTCTATCCACTCATCTATCCGATATTCATCCATCCATCCATCCATCCATCCATCCATCTATCCAATGTCCATCTATCCATCCATCTATCTTATATCCAATCCATCAGTCCTTTTTCCACCCATTCATCTATCCAATATCAATCTATCCATCCATCAGTCCATCCATCCATCCGTCCTCTGTCCATCTATCAATCCTCTATCCACTTATCTATCTGATATCCATCCATTCATTCATCCATCAGTTCTCTATCCATCTATCCATCTATCAATCCTCTTGTTTATCCATCCATCCATCCATCCATCCATCCATCCATCCATCACTCATCTGTCTATCAATCCTCTATCCACTCATCTATCTGATATTCATCCATTCATCCATCCATCAATCTGTCCAATAGCCATCTATCCATCCATCTATCTGATATCTATTTCTCCATACATCAGTCCTTTATGCACCCATTCATCTATCCAATATCAATCTATCCATCCATCAATCCTTCATCCATCCATCCATCAGTCCTCTGTCCATCTATCAATCCTCTATCCACTCATCTATCTGATATCCATCCATCCATCCATCAATCCTCTATCCATCTATACATCCAACAATCCTCTTGTTTATCCATCCATCACTCATCTGTCTATTTATCAATCATCTATCAGTCCTATGTCCATCTATCCTCTCATCTATCTGATATTCATTCATCCATCCATCCATCACTCATGTCTATCTATCAATCCTCTTTCCACTCATCTATCTGATATTCATCCATTCATCCATCCATCCATCAATCTGTCCAATAGCCATCTATCCATCATCTATCTGATATCCATTTCTCCATCCATCAGTCCTTTATCCACCCATTCATCTATCCAATATCAATCTATCCATTCATCAATCCTTCATCCATCAGACCTCTGTCCATCCATCAATCCTCTATCCACTCATCTATCTGATATTCATCCATCCTCTATTCATGCATCCATCTATCCATTATCCATCTATCCATCAATCTATCTGTTATCCATTTCTCCATCCATCAGTCCTTTATCCACCCATTCATCTATCCAATATCAATCTATCCATCCATCAATCCTCCATCCATCTATCCATCAGTCCTCTGTCCATCTATCAATCCTCTATCCACTCATCTATCCGATATTCATCCATCAATCCTCTATTCATCCATCCATCTATCCAATATCTATCCATCCACGTATCTGATATCCATTTCTCCATCCATCAGTCGTTTATCCACCCATTCATCTAGCCAATATCAATCTATCCATCCATCAATCCTTCATCCATCTGTCTGTCCATCCTCTGTCCATCTATCAATCCTCTATCCACTCATCTATCCTATATCCATCCATTCATCCATCCATCAGTCCTCTATCCATCTATACATCCATCAATCCTCTTGTTTACCCATCCATCCATCAGTCCTCTGTCCATCTATCAATCCTCTATCCACTCATCCATCCATCCGTCCATCCATCCATCCATCTATCCGATATCCATCTATCCATCCATCCATCTATCTGCTATCCATTTCTCCATACATCCGTCCTTTTCCCACCCATTCATCTATCCAATATCAATCTATCCATCCATCAATCCTCCATAAATCCATCAGTCCTCTATCCATCTATATCCTCTTGTTTATCCATCAGTCCTCTGTCCATCTATCAATCCTCTATCCATTCATCTATCCGATATTCATCCATCCATCTATCTATCCATCCATCCATCTGATATCCATCTATCCATCCATCTATCTGATATCCATTTCTCCATCCATCAATCCTTTTTCCACCCATTCATCTATCCAATATGAATCTCATCCATCAATCCTCCATAAATCCATCCATCCATCAGTCCTCTGTTCATCTATCAATCCTCTATCCACTCATCTATTTGATATCTATCCATTCATCCATCCATCAGTCCTTTATCCATCTCTCTACCTACCTAGTACCTACCTCTATCTATCCTCTCTTCTTCTTCTTCTTCTTCTTCTTCTTCTTCTTCTTCTTCTTCTTCTTCTTCTTCTTCTTTCTTCTTCTCTCTCTCTCATTCTCTCTCTGTGTGTTAACCTAACTTCTACCTCTCTACCTCTCTATCTCTATCCCTTTCTGTCTATTGACAAAAATTGGAAAAATGTTCCTGATTTAAAAGTCTTATTTCCTCTTTAAGGGAGCATGCTTACTTTGAAAGTAGTTGTTATACTGCAGAAACTTCATTTTTGTGGCTGAGGGTAGTACTAGTATTTACTGCATTTGCAATTTTCCTTAATGAAAATATACTGTTTTTAACCTTGCAAAAACAAAGTTTGGGCAGTTTAATAAATCTTTCCCATGTTTTGATGATACAACCAATTAGGAAACGACATTGATAACCCAGGAACAAACATTGTGTTACATAATGTTATCTATCCTTATCCTTTCCTTGTGAAATATCCTTAACTGAAAGTCCGTTCTTCTCTGGAGCCAAGTGTGCTCCTTGCCTTCTTTCACAAAAGAGCTTCGAGATGCTCTGAGCAGGGCATCATGGAATCTTAATTGATATTAATTGCTTTCTATGGCATCCCAATCTGGGAATTGTTACCATGGCAACTTGTGGATCTCCCATCTGTATCTTCAAGCCGTATTTCTAAGGGGAATACTGACAGTAAATACAGAAAATGCACCTTTGGGGCTTCTAAAAAGAAAGCGAGCTCTTTAAAAAATATTATCTTCTACTGCCTTTCTGGTTGCATTTCTCTGACGTTGTCAACCAGATCTATTTTACTGAGGCTCTAGAGACTGGAAAGGGGTCCAACTGGCTGTCTTTGGAAGCAGAAATCTGCTGGCGATGACAAAAAAAAGCTCAGCAGGAGTTCCTAACTGTATTCCGATCCTCAATGTGAAACGCAAATTGCTATTATATTTTTTTAACATTTTAATTCGTTCTCATCTCCTTTCTTAAAAACCCCAAGGTCGTACATCTTTCTAACGTCATGTAATAAAACTACAGCCTGGAGGGAGAGGCAAGCAAGGATGCCATTAAAATAATGAATGATTTATTGAATCTTCTTTTTGTAAAATCACTCACAACAGGGAAAAAAACCTTTCAGTTTTGCAAAAAAATAGTTATGAGAAAAGCAAAAAGGAAGATGGGCATCCAAGGCCCCTTCTACACAACCTTATATCCCAGGATCTGATCCCAGATTATCTGCTTTGAACTAGATTATATTGAAATGGCAGGGAAAAGGTTTCAGGAAAGGAGACAAAGAGAGGTCTGAAGAAAAAGCACGGATTTTATTTATCAGCTGGGGCCTGGTGTGGAGTCAACTCCCAAAAACACCAGAGCAAATGAAATAGGCGCGGACTGTGGCTTTTATAGTTTTCCAGGTTCAAGCAAACAAAGAACATGCTACAACATACAATCATCATCATCCCTACGTCATCTTGGCGTCACAGAAATATCAAGTGTCCCCTTCCAATTATGCAAAGCATGTCCCTGTGTCTTGCTGAAGAGCAAGCATGGAAATGTCCTCCTTCCCTCTTGGCTGTGCTTACATTCATCAATCAAGGGGCCCACCTTGAGATGTGAAGAGGCTTCTTACTTAGAAGACACTAGGCCTTTCGTACCAGCCTGTGGCTTATCTCTCCTGGAATGTCACCCCCTCCCTCTTCAGCCCCTTCTGAAGACAAGCAGTTTGCTTGTCCTGTTAGCTTGGGTTTCTTTCTATACACAGAGGGAACTAGATTTTTCTATATTTCAGTGCTTATAAAGTACTTACAATTTAAACATAAATCAATAAATATCTATATTTCCAATATTTCCTCATCAATATAAGTCTACATTGCCTTATAATGAGGAATAAGAAGATAATCTAGGTTCAGATCCTTGGATATAGGGGCAGTGTGGAAGGCCACGTTTGAGTATCATAATTGGTGATATGCAGATTTGGTAAAACCTGCGGGGAGGGGGCTTCCAACCATTGGCTTGATTTCATTGTCTCATTTTATGGCTCTTCCAACCATTAACTTAGGGACATTGGCTGGTTTTGTAGGTTTCCAACCATTGGCTCAAGAACATTGTCTAGCATTTTTGGGTTTCCAACCATTAATGTAAGAACATTGTCTGGTTTTGTGGGTTTCCAACCATTGGCTCAAGAACATTGTCTAGCTTTATGGGCTTCCAACCAATGGCTCAGTGTCATTGTCTCATTTTATGGCTCTTCCAACAATTAACTTAGGGACATTGGCTGGTTTTGTAGGTTTCCAACCATTGGCTCAAGAACATTGTCTAGCATTTTTGGGTTTCCAACCATTAATGGTTGTGTGAGCTTCCAACTATTGGCTCAAGAACATTGTCCAGCTTTATGGGCTTCCAACCATTGGCTTGGGATCATTGTCTAGCTTTTTTGGGTTTCCAACCATTAACTTAGGGACATTGTCTGGTTTTGTGGGTTTCCAACCATTGGCTCAAGAACATTGCCTAGCTTTATGGGCTTCTAACCATTGGCTTGGGGTCATTGACAAGGTTTTTGGGTTTCCAACCATTAACTTAGGGACATTGGCTGGTTTTGTAGGTTTCCAACCATTGGCTCAAGAACACTGTCTAGCATTTTTGGGTTTCCAACCATTAATGTAGGGACATTGTCTGGTTGTGTGAGCTTCCAACTATTGGCTCAAGAACATTGTCCAGCTTTATGGGCTTCCAACCAATGGCTCAGTGTCATTGTCTCATTTTATGGCTCTTCCAACCATTAACTTAGTGACATTGGCTGGTTTTGTAGGTTTCCAACCAATAGCTCAAGAACATTGTCTAGCTTTATGGGTTTCCAGCCAATGGCTCAGTGTCATTGTCTCATTTTATGGCTCTTCCAACCATTAACTTAGGGACATTGGCTGGTTTTGTAGGTTTCCAACCATTGCCTCAAGAACATTGTCTAGCGTTTTTGGGTTTCCAACCATTAATGGTTGTGTGAGCTTCCAACTATTGGCTCAAGAACATTGTCCAGCTTTATGGGCTTCCAACCATTGGCTTGGGATCATTGTCTAGGTTTTTGGGTTTCCAACCATTAACTTAGGGACATTGTCTGGTTGTGTGAGCTTCCAACGATTGGCTCAAGAACATTGTCCAGCTTCTGACCATTGGCTTGGGATCATTGTCTAGCATTTTTGGGTTTTCAACCATTAACTTAGGGACATTGTTTGGTTTTGTGGGTTTCCGACCATTGGCTTGTGGCAAATTGTCTAGTTTTATGGCCTCCCAACCATTAACATAGGAACATTTTCTGGTTTTGTGGCCTTCCAATCATTAAATTAAAGTCTTTGTCTGGTATGGTGAGCTTCCAGCACTTGGCTCAGGGACATTGTCTAATTTTATGGGCTTCCAACCATTAGCTCATGATCATTGTCTGATTTTGTGGGCTTCCAATCACTGGCTCAAGGACATTGTCTAGTTTTTGGGCTTCCAACCATTGACTCAGGATTGTTGGTTGGTTTTATGGATCACTGTTTGTTTTGGTGGGCTTCTAACCATTGACTTCATTGTCTGGTTAAACCACTCCTTTAAGCTCATTATCTGGTTTTGTGTCCTTCCAGTCATTGTCTCAGGGTTTGTGGACATCAAACTATTGGGTCAGGGACCATTGTTTGGTTTTGTGGGCATCTAAGATGTTGGCTCTTAAAGCGAGCAGGGGTGGCATTTACATCATTCACTTAATCTTAGGAGCTTTGTAGCGAATTTGTTGATCTATGTTAAATTTTTGATGTATAGCTCTATGTTGCAGTGTGGCGGAATTGGCAGAAATAGGGTAGCAACAGTAGAGGCAAGATTAATTTGCATACGTGCAGCCGATTAGTCGTATGCAGATGAGTGTAGGCCAGGATTTGAAAGGGCCACTGAACCAGAATGGCAGTTGGGGGGAAGAGAGCTGAACATTCCAAAGGGGCAGAATTAAGTTTAAAAATAGGCAGTTAGAGAGTCAAAGAGATTCAGTTAGGGATTCCTGTTTGTGAAGGACAGTTAGGAACTTCTGTGAGAGAAAAGCAGTTAGGAAAATGGAGCTTAAGTTTTAAGGAATATAAAGAAGTGCCAGTGTGGTTTAAGGCGGAATATTGTTCTGTCAAGAATATATGAAAAAGTAACATATTTGTTGATGTGAAACAGTTGAAGTTTTATACGAAAAGTTAACTAAGTGAATGATATTGCATGTAAGACTCAAGACTGTAACAGAACACACAAATGTAACCATAAGCGTTGGAGCCTGAAGTTATAAATAAACTTTGTTACTTGGTTTACTACAAGAGTGTCTCAAGCCTGTAATATAAAAGCCTCAAGGAAAAAGCTCACAAGAAAGCCCCAGCCAATTTATTAAAAGGGGAAAATACATCAATACAAGGCAGTAAAAAGATTTAAAAGAAAATATTTTTCCCTCTACACCGTCACACATATAAAGACACCTGAAAAAGGACTGAAGTAGCGAAATGTCGGCGCAAGCTTATTACACAAGGCAGGCCAATTGTCATTATAGCAAAACAACAGTGTCTTTTGCTGGGACATATTATACGAATTCACTCTTCTCCTGCTGCTCTCCTGGTAGGAGATACTTGGAAAGTATTTCTTGGACAAATAATCTGTTAGTGACCTCATTATGTAAAAGAAATTCCTTCCAATGATCTCCCACCGGGAGAACATCAGAAGAGGGTAAGTCCATGTGATATGTCCCGTTGTTATTCTGCTGTAATTGTGATCCACTTGCCTCATATAATAATCTCCTTACTGAACACAGAGCAATTATGGATCCGTAATTCTAGGTTATGGAGCCATAACTGCATTATTGATGGCCAGCCATTAGTATTATTATGTTAGGTCAATAGCAGCCTATTGTGTGCAGAGGGAAGGTTTAACCCTTTCTCTTCCTGCCACGGTCCTAGCAAAAAAAGGAAGCTGCTTTTTGCATATTTTTTTTTAAAAAGCACAGTGAAGGCTTAAAAATACAAATAGGTTGAATTCCTCTTCCCACAATTTCAAGGTTGTCATGTTCTTCTCGGCTGCTATTTATGCAACCAAAAATCTGTACACAACAGTCACCATGTTTAGCTTGAACTTGATATTCTGCAATATATTGGCCTTTCTTCTGCTGCTTTTCTCGCAGTCATAACACTGGGTGTTACAGGAGCAAGTGAATTTTACGAAGTATTGAAATATGGAGGAAATGAGTATCAAAGGCAAAAATCTAATTTATATTCTTCAAAAACTTTCTTCTATTTCCAGGATGGTTGCCTGTAGCAACCAACATCCTCTGGCGTTTCTCCATGTGGGGACGTTTATCGTCCTGGTGATCTTCCTCAGCCTCAGCACACCCATAAGTGTTGTCAAGCTAAATATAAAGCTGTTCGGTATATCGGGTTCTGTGTATAACCGACTCCCCACTTTGCTTTTGGCGTTCCAAGCAAAACCTGCTGATATACAACTTGCGGTGCCCAAAGGACGCCTGAGAAAGAAAGCTCCAAGCTGTTAAGCTGTTTAGTTTGTAAGAAATGATTTGACGCACTCCAGAATCACATTTTAGCCAGAGGTGGATTTAGATAGTATTTAAAATTTGCTTTCCCAAGTGCGCAGCAAGTGAAAGAGAATGGAAAGTGACTCTAAATGGAAAGGAAATTGGAACTAAAACAGCCTCACTGCTCAGATTCCTGGTCTACAAAGATCAAAGGTGGGAAGCATATAGCCTGGAGGATCATGTCCAGACCTAAAGCCCATCCGTGATCTTCTGAGATCAGACATGTAGCCAGGAGGCCCCTCAAGCCTCCCCCCCCCCCAATTCTCATGATGGTTCGCAAAAGGCCTTACTGGTACATTATTTAAACTGTTATGTTTATTCATATCATGATCTGATCACCATGCTCAATATATCCCATATGCATGGGGGTATTGGGGTAACGATACAAAAGGTGTGCTAGGGTAGACCCTCTTTCACTCAGACTCAGCCCCCCGAAACAAACTCAGCCCCCCCCCCCCCCCCCCCCCCCCCCCCCCCCCCCCCCCCCCGAATCGAAATCCTGGCTACGGGACTGTCTGGGATCCTATTATTCTATGATCTTGAAGCTAGATGGATGATTCTCTAGTGCAGTGTTTCTCAACCTTCCTAATGCCACGACCCCTTAATACAGTTCCTTATGTTGTGGTGACATCAACCATAAAATTACTTTTGTTGCTACTTCGTAACTGTAATTTTGCTACTGATATGCAGTTTGAAAACATGCAAATGTGAGTAGATCAATAGGTACCGCTCCGGCGGGAAGGTAACGGCGCTCCATGCAGTCATGCCAGCCACATGACCTTGGAGGTGTCTATGGACAACGCCAGCTCTTCGGCTTAGAAATAGAGATGAGCACCACACCCCAGAGTCAGACATGACTGGACTTAATGTCAGGGGACAACCTTTACCTTTACCTATGCAGGGTGTATTTTCATTCCGTGGACCAAACTTGGCACTACCTCTGAGGATGTTTGCCATAGATGCAGGCGAAATGTCAGGAGAAAATGCCTTTAGAACATGGCCATATAGCCCGAAAAAAACCTACAACAACCCAGTGATTCCGGCCATGAAACCCTTTGACAATACAATGGCACAAATAACCGAGACACCCAAATTTGAATACTAAAAGGGTTGGAGGGATTGATTTTGTCATTTGGAAGTTGTAGTTGCTGGGATGTAGAGTTCACCTCCAACCAAAGAGCATTCCAAACTCCACCAATGATGGAATTGAATCAAATTTCGCACACAGAACTCCCATGTCGAACAGAAAATACTGGAAGGGTTTGGTGGGCATTGACCTTGAGTTTGGGAGTTGTAGTTCGCCTATGTCCAGACTGCACTGTCTACTCAAACAATGATGGATATGGACCAAACTTGGCATAAATGCTCAATATGCCCAAATGTGAACACTGGTGGAGTTTGGGTAAGGTTGGGAAGTTTGGGGAAAATAGACCTTGACACTCAAACTTGAATACTGGTGAGGATGGGGGGGGGGGAGTGATTTTGTCATTTGGGAGTTGTAGTTGCTGGGATTTAGAGTTCACCTACAATCAAAGAGCATTCTGAACTCCACCAATGATGGAACTGAATCAAATTTAGCACACAGAACTCCCATTATCAACAGAAAATACTGGAAGGGTTTGGTGGACATTGATCTTGAATTTTGGAGCTGTAGTTCACTTACATCCAGAGAGCACTCTGGACTCAAACAATGATGTATCTGGACCAAACTTGGCACCGATATTTAATATGCCCAAATGTGAACACTGGTGGAGTTTGGGGAAGTTTAGGAAGTTTAGGAAAATGGACCTTGACATTTGGGAGTTGTCATTGCTAGGATTTAGACTTCACCTAGAAGACAATTCTGAACTCCACCGATGATGGAATTGAATCAAATTTAGCACACAGAACTCCCACGACCAACAGAAAATACTGGAAGGGTTTGGTGGGCATTGACATTGAGTTTTGGAGTTGTAGTCCACCTACATCCAGAGAGCACTGTTGACTCAAACCATGATGGATTTGGATCAAACTTGACGTGAATGCTCAATATGCCCAAACATGAACACTGGTGGAGTTCGGTGAAAATAGACTTGACATTATGGAGTTGTAGTTGCTGGGATTTATAGTTCACCTGCAATCAAAGAGCATTCTGAACCCCACCAATGATAGAATTGGGCCAAAAACTTCCCACACAGAATCCCCATGACCAACAGAAAATACTGTGTTTTCTGATGATCTTTGATGACCCCTCTGACACCCCCTCAGAGCTCCCCCCCCCAAGGGTCCCGACCCCCAGGTTAAGAAAGCCTTCTCTAGTGCTTTGTGTTCTGATGTGTTGGCACATGATACATTTAAGGCAGAAGGGGAGTGAAACTGGCCAGGGTTCAGCACTGCGGACAGTTCCTGTTGGAGGACTTGCAGACATTGAACCATCTCGCCTGAGCTCTACCTCCTTCTTTTCCCCATTCTTCAGGAAGGCAGACTCATAAAGAATCCCTTACTACACGTGTCACCTTCCTTTCCTTGTGACATCACAGAGGGCCACTTCACCTAGCAACAGCCGTGTGGTACAAACGGACAAGCAAATATACATATTATCTATATATATAAATTTGTTAGGGGCATCCAACGAGGAAACAAAACTCAAAAACCCCCCCAACGAAACTTAACCAAAATTCCCATGCCCATAACACAACCCACAAGGTACAAACATATCTACTCAAAATGAAAAACAACACAACAACACACTCACAAAACGGCAAAACAACAAAACTCAAAAACCCCCCAACGAAACTTAACCAAAATTCCCATGCCCATAACACAACCCACAAGGTACAAACATATCTACTCAAAATGAAAAACAACACAACAACACACTCACAAAACGGCAAAAGGATAAAACTCTAAAAAAAACCAATGAAACTTAACCAAAATTCCCATGCTCATAACACAACCCACAAGGTACAAACATATCTACTCAAAATGAAAAACAACACAACAACACACTCAAAACGGCAAAAAAACAAAACTCAAAAAAACCCCAACGAAACTTAACCAAAATTCCCATGCCCATAACACAACCCACAAGGTACAAACATATCTACTCAAAATGAAAAACAACACAACAACACACTCACAAAACGGCAAAACAACAAAACTCAAAAACCCCCAACGAAACTTAACCAAAATTCCCATGCCCATAACACAACCCACAAGGTACAAACATATCTACTCAAAATGAAAAACAACACAACAATACACTCACAAAACGGCAAAAGAATAAAACTAAAAAAAACCCCAACGAAACTTAACCAAAATTCCCATGCTCATAACACAACCCACAAGGTACAAACATATCTACTCAAAATGAAAAACAACACAACAACACACTCACAAAACGGCAAAACAACAAAACTCAAAAAACCCCAACGAAACTTAACCAAAATTCCCATGCTCATAACACAACCCACAAGGTACAAACATATCTACTCAAAATGAAAAACAACACAACAACACACTCACAAAATGGCAAAAGAATAAAACTCAAAAAAAACCAACGAAACTTAACCAAAATTCCCATGCTCATAACACAACCCACAAGGTACAAACATATCTACTCAAAATGAAAAACAACACAACAACACACTCACAAAACGGCAAAAGAATAAAACTAAAAAAAACCCCAACGAAACTTAACCAAAATTCCCATGCTCATAACACAACCCACAAGGTACAAACATATCTACTCAAAATGAAAAACAACACAACAACACACTCAAAACGGCAAAAAAACAAAACTCAAAACCCCCCCAACGAAACTTAACCAAAATTCCCATGCCCATAACACAACCCACAAGGTACAAACATATCTACTCAAAATGAAAAACAACACAACAACACACTCACAAAATGGCAAAAGAATAAAACTCAAAAAAAAAACCAACGAAACTTAACCAAAATTCCCATGCTCATAACACAACCCACAAGGTACAAACATATCTACTCAAAATGAAAAACAACACAACAACACACTCAAAATGGCAAAAAAACAAAACTCAAAAACCCCCCAATGAAACTTAACCAAAATTCCCATGCCCATAACACAACCCACAAGGTACAAACATATCTACTCAAAATGAAAAACAACACAACAACACACTCACAAAACGGCAAAAGATAAAACTCTAAAAAAAACCAACGAAACTTAACCAAAATTCCCATGCTCATAACACAACCCACAAGGTACAAACATATTACTCAAAATGAAAAACAACACAACAACACACTCAAAACGGCAAAAAAAAAACTCAAAAGAACCCCAACGAAACTTAACCAAAATTCCCATGCCCATAACACAACCCACAAGGTACAAACGTATCTACTCAAAATGAAAAACAACACAACAACACACTCACAAAACGGCAAAACAACTGAGCATGTGCATTGGCGCCCAGCCGCAAGTTCCCTGGCGCGCGCATATGCCCTTCCGGCCAACGTTCCCTCTGCGGAAACCATGCCCACTCCAAGCCCCGCCGCGCCGCTTCCCGCACACACACACACCCCTGCCGCACACACACACACAACCCCACACTCCATCACTCCCCCCGCCGCCGCACACACACACGCAACCCCACTCCCCCCGCCGCCGCACACACACACGCAACCCCACACTCCATCACTTCCCCCGCTGCCGCACGCACACACACAACCCCACTCCCCCCGCCGCCGCACACACACACGCAACCCCACGCTCCATCACTCCCCCGCCGCCGCACGCACACACGCAACCCCACTCCCCCCGCCGCCGCACACACACACACAACCCCACGCTCCATCACTCCCCCCCGCCGCCACACACACACGCAACCCCACGCTCCATCACTCCCCCCGCCGCTGCACACACACACGCAACCCCACGCTCCATCACTCCCCCCGCCGCCGCACACACACACGCAACCCCACTCCCCCCGCCGCCACACACACCCACACTCCATCACTCCCCCCGCCGCCGCACACACACACGCAACCCCACTCCCCCCGCCGCTGCACACACACACGCAACCCCACGCTCCATCACTCCCCCCGCCGCCGCACACACACACACCCCACGCTCCATCCCCCCAATCTTACCTCCTTTTACTTCACGCCACCTCCAACCCCCACCCCGCCCCTTCCCGCCCTGTCAAAATCTAGGAAAGACAGGAAGGAAGGAAAGAAGGAAGAAAGAGAAAGGGAGGTAAAGAAAAAGGGGGAAGGAAGGAAAGTTAGAGAAAGAAGGAAGAAGAAAAGGAAAGAAAAGGAAAGATGGAAGGAAAGAAAAGAGAGACAGCAGAAAAGAAAGAAAAAGGGGGAAGGAAGGAAAGAGATAGAGAAGAAGAGGAGAAGGAAAGATGGGAGGGAAGGAAGGAGGGAAAGAAGGAGAGAAAGAGGGAAGATTGGCCACAGCAACACGTGGCGGGTAAAGGTTGTTATTTCTATTATTATTATTATTATTATTATTATTATTATTATTATTATTATTATTATGCTATTGTTCCTATGAGACCCTTTTAGGGGGAATGGGAGAGGTGTCAGGTCCCAGAGGCAATGCATTGCATTATTGTTATTGTTATGATGGTGGTGAAATAAAAGGAAATAAAAAGTGAAAGAAGGAAGCAAACAGGGAGGGAAGAAAGGCAAAGGAAGAAAGGGGGAGGGAATGAAGGAAAGAGAGAAGGATGAAACCAAGTAGTGAAAGAAGGAAAGAAAGAAAGAGGTAGAGAAGGAAGAAAGGAGAGAAAGGGGGAGGAAAAGGGGGAAGGAATAGGTAGGTACCTCTCTTTCATAATAGTCCAGATATCTACCTCAACTTTGATAAGTTTTACTATAGGCCACAGCAACGCGTGGCAGGGCACAGCTAGTATTGCTCTAAACCAGTGGTTCTCAAAGTGTGCTCCATGGAGCTCTTGGGGTTCTGTGAAGCATACTGAGTGGCTGGGATTTTTTCGGTCACCCACAATTTTTCTATGAGCTGGTGGAGTTGTGTCAGCTCAGGTCCTCCTTCTTTAAAGATTTCAGCAGGGATCTCATCAGGTCCACTGGTTTTGTTATTTTTTTGTTGGCTGATGGCATTGCTGACTTCTTCCAAACTAGGCAGTGCTGCAAGCTCATCCCTGGTTTGTTGTTGCTTGTTTATAAAGCTATTGTCCTCCCAACCATGTTATACATGTGTGAGATGTGGACTATCTACAGATGTCACATGCAACTCCTTGAACAATTCCATCAGTGTTGCCTCCGAAAAATCCTGCAAATCTCTTGGGAAAACAAGCGGACAATAAGCCCTGGCCCTTGAGTGCTCCAGCTGAGGGGCTCTTGGAAATCCACTTAGAGTTATACATTTCTGACCAAGGCATTATCTTCTAACATACTTTTTGGCCTTCATTATCAATCCATTTCCTATAAATCAGTGAGTGGTTTGTTACGGTGATGTTTGAAACGAGAGCTAATTGAATGCCCAAAAGGAGTTATTGGCATACCTGGTGAATTAAAATTAGTTAATTGATTGCATTTGGAGAATCGAGGGAGAAGTGTTGAGTGATAATTAGTTCATGCAAATTGATTATTAAATGACGTTAAGCCAAATAAGTTTTTCCCCCCAAAAGTTAATAGGTTAACTTATTAAATTGGCGTTGAGTCACGCTTGACTGAGGAAGGTAACAAGGAAATGTATAAATGCCAAGATCAAAGAAGGAAGACATTTCCAAAATAATTGTTTAAAGCATTTCCCCCTCCCAAGTCCCACAGTATTCAGAACAGTCTGTCCCAATATGGCACTCTCCAGAGAACTTATATTGGACTACAAGTCCCAGCATGCAAAGCTAGCATAATCATTGGTTGTGGTACTCCTGGTCAGTTGTAAGGCCAAACAGGGCATAGGGTTACAGCCTGTGTTGGACGGGAGACGGTGGTCGGGCATCCGGACAACGTGGCCGATCCAACGGAGTAGATGGCGGAGGACCATCACTTCAATGCTGGTGGCCTTTGCTTCTTCCAGCATGCTGACATTTGTCCGCTTCTCTTCCCAAGAGATTTGCAGAATTTTTCAGAAGCAACGCTGATGGAATCGTTCCAGGAGTTGCATGTGACGTCTGTAGACAGTCCACGTCTTGCAGGCATATAGCAGGGTTGGGAGGACAATCGCTTTATAAACAAGCACCTTGGTATCCTTACGGATGTCCCGATCCTCAAACACTCTCTGCTTCATTCAGAAAAAAGCTGCACTTGCAGAGCTCAGGCGGTGTTATATTTCAGTGTCAATATTGACTTTGGTGGAGAGGTGACTGCCAAGGTAGCGGAAATGGCCAACATTGACAAGCTGGAATGTGTCCAGAGGAGGGTGACTAAAATGATCAAGGGTCTGGAGAACAAGCCCTATGAGGAGCGGCTTAAGGAGCTGGGCATGTTTAACCTGAAGAAGAGAAGGCTGAGAGGAGATATGATAGCTATGTATAAATATGTGAGAGGAAGCCACAGGGAGAAGGGAGCAAGCTTGTTTTCTGCTTTCTTGGAGACTACGACGCGGAACAATGGCTTCAAACTACAAGAAAGGAGATTCCATCTGAACATTAGGAAGAACTTCCTGACTGTGAGAGCCGTTCAGCAGTGGAAATCTCTGCCCCGGAGTGTGGTGGAGGCTCCTTCTTTGGAAGCTTTTAAACAGGGGCTGGATGGCCATCCGCCAGGGGTGATTTGAATGCAATATTCCTGCTTCTTGGCAGAATGGGGTTGGACTGGATGGCCCAGAAGTTCTCTTCCAACTCTTTGATTCTATGATTCTATGAACATTTTCTAATGTTACACCATTAAGCTGTATTTCTGGCATTTGAGAAGGATTGCCTGGCGACTGCTGGAAGAGCACTTCAGTTTTCTCGATGTTCAATGACAGGCCGAGCTTCTTCTGAGAAAGTGTTTACAGTGGCTTGTAGGTCTTCTTCTGAATGTGCATAGATGACATTGTCATCAGCATATTGGAATTCTATAACAGTCTCTGCTTCATTTGGAAAAATGCTGCACTCGCAGAGCTCAGGCGGTGTTGTATTTCAGTGTCAATGTTGACTTTGGTGGAGAGGTGGCTGCCAAGGTAGTGGAAATGGCCAACATTTTCTAATGTTACACCATTAAGCTGTATTTCTGGCATTTGAGAAGGATTGGCTGGCGACTGCTGGAAGAGCACTTTGGTTTTCTCGATGTTCAATGACAGGCCGAGCTTCTGAGAAGGTGTTTAGAGTGGCTTGTAGGTCTACTTCTGAATGCGCATAGATGACATTGTCATCAGCATATTGAAATTCTGTAACAGTCTCTGCTTCATTCGGAAAAATGCTGCACTCGCAGAGTTCAGGCGGTGTTGAATTTCAGTGTCAATGTTGACTTTTGTGGAGAAGTGGCTGCCAAGGTAGCAAAAATGGTCAACATTTTCTAATGTTACACCATTGAGCTGTATTTCTGGCATTGGAGAGGGCTGAAAAAATGCTGAATCATTTCCGACTCACTTCCTGAGTTGTAACAAAAATGGCAAAAAATGTTTTGGAAGGGCAAAGGCACTTCCAGTTTTTAAAAATACTTTGAAATCGCTTCAAAAAGGTAATTTTAACGAATTTATAACGAGTCACGAGTTATCCAATGCGGAACTATCCATACCTAGTGGCTTCATCTCCCTCTGCTTCCTTCCCAAACCCTCCTATCTGCTTGGACTTGCAAAGTTCTATAAATGAGCTCTAATGACTTTTGTTGGAAGAGACGTGATGTGTTAAGTGTTCTACATTCTGTATATTTTTTATTCAGTCACAGCAGGAAGCGACTTTGAATAAGACTAGGAGAAAATGGGATTTTTGAAGGTGTTACATAACTAGGGGAAAAAACACGACTGCCTTTTTCATATTCCTGTACCAAGCTGAAACACGAGAGTGTTGTCTTATGCTCACCATCCTCACTCCTCCTACTTGCTTCTGCTTTATTAGTTGTATCTTTAGATCAATATGTTTTGATTCCACCCTGTCTTTTGTTTCTCTCAACCTTGGCACACCAGCAGATATTGACCCATCTCTGAATTATTTTTGCATTTGTGCTCATAGCAGACTTCCCCAGATCTGGTACTCAGTTTGCGCTGGGACTGCAACTTCTGTACTTACTTATTTACTTAGGCAATCCCTCATTGTCCGAGTAGGATAGTCTTCCAAGATCAGTGTACTGGCAGTGAGTCCGTAGGTGACTGTGGAGCCCTTCATCTTCTTAGGCAATCCCTCGTTGGCTGAGTAGGATAGTCTTCCAGTGTTCTGGTGGGTCCGTAGGTGACTGTGGAGCCCTATTCTTGATCTGCATCTTCTCCCGCAGTGAGAGCATCAGTTTCCAGGTGGAAGGTAGTCCTGGTTGGGGTTGGCTTGACGCGCCTTCCTCTTGGCACATTTCTCTCTTTTACCCTCCATTCATGCCTCTTCAAATTCTATAGCACTGCTGGTCACAGCTGACCTCCAGCTGGAGTGCTCAAGGGCCAGGGCTTCCCAGTTCTCAGTCTCTATGCCACAGTTTTTAAGGTTGCCTTTGAGCCCATCTTTAAATCTCTTTTCCTGTCCACCAACATTCCATTTTCTGTTCTTGAGTTCGGAGTAGAGCAACTGCTTTGGGAGACGGTGGTCAGGTATCTGGACAACGTGGCCGGTCCAGCAGAGTTTATTTATTTATCGTGTTGGCTTGACACACCTTCCTCTTGGCATGTTTCTCTTCATTTGTGCCTCCATTTGTGCCTCTTCAAATTCTACAGCACTGCTGGTCACATCTGACCTCCAGCTGGAGCGCTCAAGGGCCAGTGCTTCCCAGTTCTCAGTGTCTATGCCAGAGTTTTAAAGGTTGGCTTTGAACCCATCATTAAATCTCTTTTCCTGCCCACCAAGATTTCGTTTTCCGTTCTTGAGTTCGGAGTAGAGCAACTGCTTTGGGAGATGGTGGTCGGGCATCTGGACAAAGTGGCCGATCCAGCGGGGTTGATGGCGGAGGACCATCACTTCAATGCTGGTGGTCTTTGCTTCTTCCAGCACGCTGACATTTGTCCGCTTGTCTTCCCAAGAGATTTGCAGGATTTTCTGGAGGCAGCGCTGATGGAATCGTTCTAATAGTTGCATGTGATGTCAATGTTGACCATTTCCGCTATCTTGGCAGCCACCTCTTCACCAAAGTCAACATCGACACCAAAATACAACAGCGCCTGAGGTCTGCAAGTGCAGCATTTTTTTGAATGAAGCAGAGGGTGTTTGAGGACCGGGACATCCATAGGGATACCAAGGGGCTTGTTTATAAAGCTATTGTCCTCCCAACCCTGCTATACGCCTGCGAAACGTGGACTGTCTACAGACGTCACATGCAACTGCGTCACAGCGCTGCCTCCGGAAAGGCCTGCAAATTTCTTGGGAAGACAGTCGGACAAACGTCAGCGTGCTGAAAGAAGCAAAGACCACCAGCATTGAAGCGATGGTTCTCCACCATCAACTCCACTGGACCGGCCATGTTGTCTGGATGCCCGACCTTCGTCTCCCAAAGCAGTTGCTCTACTCTGAACTCAAGAACGGAAAATGGAATGTTGGTGGGCAGGAAAAGAGATTGAAAGATGGGCTCAAAGCCAACCTTAAAAACTCTGGCATAGACACTAAGAACTGGGAAGCCCTGGCCCTTGACCGCTCCAGCTGGAGGTCAGCTGTGACCAGCAGTGCTGCAGAATTTGAAGAGACACGAATGGAGGGTGAAAGAGAGAAACGTGCCAAGAGGAAGGCGCATCAAGCCACCCCCGATCGAGACCGCCTTCCACCTAGAAACCAACGCCCTCACTGCGGGAGAAGATGCAGATCAAGAATAGGGCTCCACAGTCACCTATGGACCCACCTGAACACTGGAAGACTATCCTACTCGGCCAAAGAGGAATCGCCTAAGAAGAAGAAGAAATCCCTTTCCACTTTTGCAGTGCAATGCAAATTGGAGTTTTGATTGTTTCAGTTTAAAGAGATGTTCAAGGACTTCCTTAAACACTGCCGGCACCCTCAGGATGAACTGCAAGACAGAACACCATTATTCAACACAAAGAATAATTATATATGTCTTGTCAAAGGCTTTCATGGCTGGAATCACTGGGTTGTTGTAGGTTTTTTCAGGCTATATGGCCATGGTCTAGAGGCATTCTCTCCTGACGTTTCGCCTGCATCTATGGCAAGCATCCTCAGAGGTTTCACCTGCATCTATAGCAAACATCCTCATTACCTCTGAGGATGCTTGCCATAGATGCAGGCGAAACGTCAGGAGAGAATGCCTCTAGACCATGGCCATATAGCCCGAAAAAACCTACAACAATCCAATTATAAACGTCTCCATCTGAAATGCTACAGAACAGAATGCTTGACCCTTCCAACCCAATTGCTGGAAAGGAAGAACGCAATAGCAAATCATACTTGCACAACACAGTGGAAATGTCTTGCAGTAAGTTCTGTTTATTAGGATTATGATTTAGAACTCTTCCTGCATGACTTTTCTACTTTTCCGATTTAAGTTGACCTTCAGAGAGTTGCCAAGCCTGGCTTATATTCACCCGAGTCCAATGTAAGCAAATGCAATGTCTTTGTTTCAGTGGGGAGTATAAAGATATATATTTTTTTCTTTTTGGTGCATCAGGAGTTTGTTCCTTTGCGTGCCAATAAAAAAAAATGGTTAACTGCACTAGTTTTTATGCCAATGTCTCCTTCCATCCAGGATGCATTTTGCCCAAGGGATCCATTCCATATACAATCAAAGCTGAAGGTCAAAACTACAAAACACAATTCTGGAAATGAGTGGGAAAAAGCTGACTCAAGGACAACTGGATTTCACGCAATTGGGCAAAGGTCTCCTTCTGTACTGCCAAGACCCAAAATATCACCTTATGGAAATAAAGCTCCCATAACAAGCCAATGTCATATTGTGGGGATGGCCTTCCAGACGTTTTGAACTATATCTCCCATCATCCCTAACCAATTGCTAATGGGAGCTGGAGACCTTCTATGAGGATTGAATGAAAAGTAATGCCTCCACCTTCATTACTTGGGTTTGGATGGGAATATGTTAATATATTGTCGAAGGGTTTCATGGCTGGAATCACTAGGTTCTTGTGGGTTTTTTCAGGCTATATGGCCATGTTCTAGAGGCATTTTCTCCTGACGTTTCGCCTGCATCTATGGCAAGCATCCTCAGAGGTAGTGAGGTCTGTTGGAATTTGCTGTTGTAATGTTGAAAATGAACAAAATCTAGCAACCAGTATTAAAAAACTCTAAAATTACAAAAGCAAAATAGCAGAGAGGAAACAATCAGGCACATCTTAACACCTCTCAACAAAAGATTCCCCCAGGGTCAGCCAGGCCTTCAAATGCTAATGAAGGTGATCAGTTGAAACAGTCACACCCAGCTCCAGCAGAGAAGAGCTCTTTGCCCTACCCCAGTCATTCCACAGATATATAAACCCATTTTTCTAATTCCAACAGACCTCACTACCTCTGAGGATGCTTGCCATAGATGCAGGCTAAACGTCAGGAGAAAATGCCTCTAGAACATGGCCATATAGCCCGAAAAAACCCACAAGAACCTAATATGTTAATAAATCAAGAACAGAAATAATCCTTAGAATGTGCTCTTTAACTACCACTATTCACTTTTCCACATAGTCACCAGACAATTGAATACATTTCTGCCAACAAGTTTTCTGAAGCTGTCACGCTTCAGTCGACACTCTGTTTCCGCAACCAGCGTCTCACAGTTCTCTCATCCTGGGTACCCATCGTGCACAGATCTTCTGATAGCCAAGCAAAGCAATAATGTGACCCACACATACTCACCAGACAATTGGATATATTTCTAACAACGATGAACAAGTTTTCTGAAGCCGTCATGGAAGAAGTCGATGCTCTGTTTCCGCAATCAGCGTCTCAGAGTTCTCTCATCCTGGATACCCATCATGCACAGATCTTCCGATAGCCAAGCAAAGCAATCATGTGACCCACACATACTCACCAGACAATTGGATACATTTCTGCCAATGATGAACAAGTTTTCTGAAGCCATCACCTAAGAAGTCAACACTCTGTTTCCTCAACCAGCATCTCACAGTTCTCTCAATGTCTTCATCACAACATAACAATGTCCCCGCAGATCTTCTTTCATTATTGGGAACAGATGGAAGTCAGAGAGTACTAAATCTGGACTGTATGGAGGATGTCGTACGGTGGTGAGATCCAGTCTCTGAAGTTTCAAGTCTGTGCATTTTCATTTCAGGCATCAGCATCCTGGGTTCCCATCGTGCACAGACCTTCCAATAGCCAAGCAAAGCAATAATGTGACCCAAATGTTCTTGTGAAATGCCGATTATGTATTGTCGAAGGCTTTCATGGCTGGAATCACTGACCTCACTATCTCTGAGGATGCTTGCCATAGATGCAGGCGAAACATGGCAATATAGCCCGAAAAAACCTACAACAACCCAATGCCACTTGAAATTTCTCTCTGAGTGATACAACAATCACCCTGAATCAATCCGTCAACCTTTTGCTTGTGTAACTCAGTGGTTGCTGTCACAGAACGTCCGACTTTGTGTTTTTCACGCAAGTCAGATGTCCCCACCGCGACATCTTTAAACTTTCTCACCCAACAACGCAAAATACTCAATCAACACAATTACCATAAACAGCTTGCATTCTCTGATTAATCTCCTTTGGGGTGACACCTTCTGCTGTCAAGAATTCAATGACTGCACATTGCTTAAGTTGCATTGGCCAACCGTCTGTGCAGGGTTCCATACTTTGCACTTTGACAACACAACCATTCAATGCGAAGGCTTCCCACCAAAATGGAACTGTAGAGGAGAGTCTACTGAACAAGTCAGTACCTGCCGCAGGTACTGACTTGTTCAGTAGACTCTCCTCTACAGACCAGTATTGCCATCTGTTGACGAGTTACCAAGGTGGAGGCATTACTTTTCATTCAACCCTCGTAGATTCACATTTGCAAACTTTTTAGAGGTGGGGGATGGAGATCAAAGTTAGTGAAGTGATTTAGGTATGTGAATAGGTGGAGCCTTCAGTGGCACAGTGGGTTAAACCGCTGAGCTGCTGTTTCTGCAGCCAGCGTCTCACAGTTCTCTCAACATCTTCATCAGAAACATAATGATCTTCTTTCATTATCAGGAACAAATGGAAGTCAGACAGTGCTCAATCTGGACTGTATGGAGGATATCATACGGTGGTGAGATCCAGTCTCTGAAGTTTCAAGTCTGTGTGCTTTCATTCCAGGTATCAGCATCCTGGGTACCCATCGTGCACAGATCTTCCGAAAGCCAAGCAAAGCAATAATGTGGCCCACACGTTGTTGTAAAATGCTGATTATTTTTGAAATTTCTCTCTGAGTGATACAACAATCATCCTGAATCAATCTGTCAACCTTTTGCTTGTGAAACTCAGTGGTTGCTGTCACAGGGCGTCCGTCTTTTTGTTTGTCACACGTCAGGTGTTCCCACCTCAGCATCTTTAAACTTACTCGTCCAACGACGCACAGTACTGACATCAACACAATCACCATAAACAGCTTGCATTCTCTGATGAATCTCCTTTGGGGTGACACCTTCTGCTGTCAAGAATTCAATGACTGCACGTTGCTTAAGTCGCATTGACCGACCTTCTGCGCAGGGTTCCATACTTTGCACTTTACCAACACAACCGTTCAATGCTAGGGCTTCCTGCCAAAATGGAACTGTAGAGGAGAGTCTACTGAACAAGCCAATACCTGTCACATACCAGTACTGCCATCTGTTGAGGAGTTACGAATTTAGAGGCATTACTTTTCATTCAATCCTCTTATGTTGATATTCCTTTTGAAGGAAGGTTCAACTGGCCACCTCTTGGTTCCATTCTCATCAGTGGGAAAATGTCATTTCCAAAACAATATTTTAGCCATCAGAAAATAAAAGAATGGGCTTTTTAAATATGGCAATTGTGTGTTTTAATGTTTCCTTTTGGTATGGTTTTATTATTATTATTTTAGTATTATTCTTCCTATCTCTAACATATCTAGGAGTTTCAACCAAGGATCCTTCTTGATTTATGTCATTGGTTATAACTCTGCGGAGCCATCCGGAGTTTCGGAGTGCGATGTCACCTGTACGCAGATGATGTTCAACTCTGTCACTCCTTTCCACCTGCTACTAAGGAGGCTGTCGAGGTCCTGAACCGGTGCTTGGCCGCTGTGACGGTCTGGATGGGGGCGAACAAATTGAAATTGAATCCAGACAAGACAGAGGTACTCCTGGTTAGTCGCAAGGCCGAACAGGGTATAGGGTTACAGCCTGTGTTAGACGGGGTCGCACTCCCCCTGAAGACGCAGGTTCGCAATTTGGGTGTGATCCTGGACTCATCGCTGAGCCTGGAACCCCAGGTTTCGGCGGTGACCAGGGGAGCTTTCGCACAGTTAAAACTTGTGCACCAACTGCGACCGTACCTTGGGAAGTCTGACTTGGCCACGGTAGTCCACGCTCTGGTTACATCCCGCCTTGACTACTGCAACGCTCTCTACGTGGGGTTGCCTTTGAAGACAGCCCGGAAGCTCCAATTAGTCCAACGGGCGGCAGCCATGATACTAACAGGAGCGGGGCGCAGGGAGCACACAACTCCTCTGCTGCACCAGCTCCACTGGCTGCCGATATGCTACCGGGCTCAATTCAAAGTGCTGGCGTTGGCCTTTAAAGCCCTAAACGGTTCTGGCCCAACTTATCTATCCGAACGTATCTCAGCCTATCAGCCCACCAGGACCCTAAGATCTTCTGGAGAGTCCCTGCTCTCTATCCCGCCGGCTTCACAAGTGCGGCTGGCGGGAACGAGAGACAGGGCCTTTTCTGTGGTGGCCCCTCGGCTTTGGAACACCCTCCCTATAGAGGTACGATCAGCCTCCTCGCTGATGGTGTTTCGGAAGAGATTGAAAACATGGTTGTTTAAACAAGCATTCGGTTAATCCGTTGCAATCGAATCTTGATGACTAAAGGACTGGTAATCATAGACGACGAATATCGGATTGTGACTTTAGTTATGAGATGCATGGGATTATTATTGGTGGCCCAGTAATTGTATTATATATGTGTTTTATGTTTTAAATTGAATACTGTTTTTAATTGTTGTAAACCGCAATGAGTCGCCGACTTAGGCTGAGATATTAGCGGTATACAAGCGTATAAATAAATATCGCCTTTTGAAAGAGGGTAGAAAAGAAATTCTGCAACTGAAAGTCCAATTAATTAAGTTGAAGCTCTGTTTGAGATTCTGCCGCAGAGCCGAGGGCATGCCCTTTTTGCATCTATCCCAGTTCCTCCTCTTTGAAAAATTGCATTCTGCCTCTGACCTGCTCACATTGTCATCCTCCTTGTAAATTTTATTGGGATGCTGCTTAAGGGATTATTTGCTCCTGAAGTGCTTTGAACTGTTCTTGGCTACAGAAGCCTCCCTTGCTTTTCGGAGAGCTTTGCATTGCATTCTTAGCATTTCAATGGCCTTTATATCTCAGAATCAAACTCTTTGTAGTATTTGGACCACCAGCAAGACATCATCCGAAAACAAAATGGTGCAGCTTTTTATTATAGGACTAGCTGTACCTGCCATGCGTTGCTGTGGCCAACCTTCCCTCCCTCTTTCTCTCCTTTCTTTCTTTCTTTCTTTCTTTCTTTCTTTCTTTCTTTCTCTCCCTTCCCTTTTTTCTTTCCTTCTCTCCTTCCCGAATGGTTTTAATACTCATAATGTTTAATACTATTTTAATATTTGTAGATCTGTAGATTTCATATTGTACTAGCTGTCCCCGCCACACATTGCTGTGGCCAACCTTCCCACCCTCTTTCTCTCCTTTCCTTACTTCCCTCCTTTCTTTCTTTCTTTCTCTCCTTCTCTCCTTCCTTCCTTCCTTCCTTCCCTCCCTCTTTCCTTTCTTTCTTTCTTTCTTTCTTTCTTTCTTTCTTTCTTTCTTTTCCTTTCTTTCTTTCCTTCTCTTCCTTCTTCCCTCCCTCTTTCCTTTCTTTCTTTCTTTCTTTCTCTTCTTCCTTCCTTCCTTCCCTCCCTCTTTCCTTCCTTCCCTCCTTCCTTCCTTTCTCCCTTCATTCTTTCTTTCCTTCCTTTCCTTCCTTCCTTCCTTCCTTCCTTCCTTTCCTTCCTTTCCTTCCTTCCTTCCTTCCTTCCTTCCTTCCTTCTCATCCTCTTCCCTTCATTCCCCCCTTTTGTTTCCCTTTTGCTTTCTTTCCTTTTTTCTACCTATTCTTGGACTGCCACTCCCAGCAGTGCTTCCCTCCCTCGTTTCTCTCCTTTCTTCCCTCCCTCTTTCCTTCCTTCCTTCCCTTTTTTCTTTCTTTCACTCCCTCTTTCCTTCTCTTCTTCTTCCTTTCCCCCCCCCCCCCTTTTTCTTTCCCTTTGGCTTTCTCTCCTTTCTTTCTTCTCTACCTATTCTTGGACTGCAACTCCCAGCAGTGCTTCCCTCCCTCGTTCTCTTCTTTCTTTCTCTCCTTTCTTCCCTCCCTCTTTCCTTCCTTCCCTGTTTTCTTTCTTTCTCTCCTTCCTTCCTTCTCTTCTTCTTCCCTTCCTTCCCCCCTTTGCTTTTCCTTCCTCTTTTTCCCAGGTCTTCCTTCTCTACCTATTCTTGGACTGCAACTCCCAGCAGTGCTTCCCTCCCTCGTTCTCTTCTTTCTTTCTCTCCTTTCTTTCCTTCCTTCTTTCCCTTTTTTCTTTCTTTCCCTCCTTCCTTCCTTCTCTTCTTCTTCCCTTCCTTCTCCCCTTTTCTTTCCCTTTTGCTTTCACTTCTTTCTTTCTTCTCTCTACCTATTCTTGGACTGCAACTCACAGCAGTCCTTCCCTCCCTCGTTCTCTTCTTTCTTTCTCTCCTTTCTTCTCTCCCTCTTTCCTTCCTTCCTTCCCTTTTTAATTTCTTTCTCTCCTTCCTTCCTTCCTTCCTTCCTTCCTTCCTTCCTTCCTTCCTTCCTTCCTTCCTTCCTTCCTTCCTCCCTCCCTCCCTCCCTCCCTCCCTCCCTCCCTCCCTTCTCTGCTTCTTCCCTTCCTCCCCCTTTTTTCTTTCCCTTCCTCTTTCTCCCCATTCTTCCTTCTCTACCTATTCTTGGACGGCAACTCCCAGCAGTCCTCCTGATCCATCCATCTATCTACTTACCTACCTACCTATATCTAATCTATCTATTTGGAAGATTGCTGGGAGTTGCAGTCCAGGAATAGAAAATTGGAAATATGCAGGGATTGGGATGCTCTCAAAGAAATCTCTCCTTCCTTCCCTTTTTTTTCTTTCCTTCTCTCCTTCCTCCCTTCCCTCCCTCTTTCTTTCCTCCCTCCGTCCCTCCCTCCCTCCCTATCCAGGGCCGTAGCCAGAAAAAAAATTCGGGAGGGGTTGAAATTTTCGGGGGGGGGGGGTTGAAAATTTCACGGGGGGGTGTTGAAACCTGCCTCCTAGCTCACGCTGAAGCAAAGAGCAGAGCAGGGGGCAGAGCAGCCTTCAATAGCCTGCAGCTCCGCCCCTGTCAACCACCTCCACCAAGTCTGGCCTCCTAAATGAGAGCATTCAACACACACACCCAACTTGGTTGCTTCACTACATCAGCTATTGCTGCAAGTAATGACAGTGTGAATAAATTGTCAATATTTGCTTGAGATAGTGCTTACAGTTCTGGAGGGACTCTTGATTTTTTTGCATCTCATAGACTTAGCATCTGGTTGCTTCTGAGGCGAGAAAATCAGCCATCTACAAAGACGTTGCCCAGGGGACGCCCGGATGTCTTGCAATCCTGCGAGGAGGCTTCTCTCATGTCAGGAGCTTTTTTGTTGAGTTCCAGGGCCAGAGAAGCAGATGGCTGAAACAGAAGAATGGCCTGCTTCAGGGGAGCGTGCTTGCTCCATCCATGTTCAACATTTACACAAATGACCAGCCACTGCCAGAAGGGACAGAGAGCTTCATCTATGCTGATGATCGTGCCATTACCGCTTAAGCAGGGAGCTTTGAGATGGTTGAACAGAAGCTCTCCGAAGCTCTATGTGCTTTTACTGCCTATTACAGGGAAAACCAACTAATCCCTAATCCATCTAAAACACAGACATGTGCCTTTCACCTTAAGAACAGACAACCATCCCAAGCTCTGAGGATCACCTGGGAAGGAATCCCACTGGAGCATTGCAGCGCACCCAAATACTCTGGACCGTGCTCTGACCTACAAAAAGCACTGCCTGAGCATCAAGCAAAAAGTGGGCGCTAGAAACAATATCACATGAAAGCTGACTGGCACAACCTGGGGATCACAACCAGGCACAGTGAAGACATCTGCCCTTGCGCTATGCTACTCTGCTGCTGAGTACGCATGCCCAGTGTGGAACACATCTCACCACGCTAAACCAGTGGATGTGGCTCTTAATGAGATATGCTGCATTATTACAGGATGTCTGCGCCCTACACCACTGGAGAAATTACACTGCTTAGCCGGTATGGCACCACCTGACATCCACTGGGAAGTAGCAGCCAATAGTGAAAGGACCGAGGCAGTGACATCTCCAGTTCATCCCTTGTTTGGGTATCAGCCAGCATGCCAACAACTTAAATCAAGAAATAGTTTTCTTAGATCTACAGAGAACACTCACTGGAACACCTCAGCAAGCGAGAGTCCAAAAGCGGCAGGCTCAAACCCAGCACCTCAATCCGTGGGTGATATGAGATGAGAGACTCCCCCCTGGGCACACAGAAGACTGGGCGACTTGGAAGGCACTGAACAGACTGCGCTCTGGCACCACGAGATGCAGAGCCAATCTTAAGAAATAGGGCTACAGAGTGGAATCCGCGACATGCGAGTGTGGAGAAGAGCAAACCACTGACCACCTGCTGCAATGCAACCTGAGCCCTGCCACATGCACGATGGAGGACCTTCTTGCAGCAACACCAGAGGCACTCCAAGAGGCCAGATACTGGTCAAAGGACAATTAATCAACTACCAAACTCGCAAAATCTGTGGGTTTTTTTATCTGTCTGTTTTGTTCTGTTAGAAATGTAATACAATGGTATGGTTGCTGATGACACGATAAATAAATAGTCTTAGCATGGGGATTTGGTTAACCAGTTAAAATTCATGAGTAACCCCCCTCCCCCCCCCCCCACTGCAGGCCTGTTCCCTTCCTTCCCTTTTTTCTTTCCTTCTCTCCTTCCTCCCATCCCTCCCTTTTTCTTTCCTTCTCTTCTCTTCTCTTCTTCCCTTCCTCCCCCTTTTTCTTTTCCTTCCTCTTTCTCTCCTTTCTTCCTTCTCTACCTATTCTTGGACTGCAACTCCCAGCAGTCTTCCTGATTGATCTACCTACCAATCTATCTCTATCTAATCTATCTATTTGGAGGATTGCTGGGAGTTGCAGTCCAGGAATAGGAAACTGGAAATATGCAGGGATGCTCTCAAAGAAATCCAAGGAGAAGAAAGCTTGCAGCTTGGAAGCAGTGCATTTGGATCATCCTCCTCTCCTAAAGGGCCTGGTCTAGGGCAGGCATGTAGGGGGGGGGGGGGCCTTGAGGGGCTTCAGCCCCCCCCCCCCCCGAAATTCTCATGGTGGTTCGCGAAAAGGCCTTACTGGTGCATTATTTAAACTGTTATGTTTATTCATATCATGATCTGATCACCATGCTCAATATATCCCATATGCATGGGGGTATTGGGGTAATGATACAAAAGGTTTGCTAGGGTAGACCCTCTTTCACTCAGACTCAGCCCCCCCAAAACTCAGCCCCCCCGAACCCCCCCTGAAAAAAAATCAGCCCCCCCCCCCCCCCGGAATCGAAATCCTGGCTACGGGCCTGGGTCTAAGGGATGCTGGGAGCTGTAGTCTGGAAGAATCATAGAATCAAAGAGTTGGAAGAGACCTCGTGGGCCATCCAGTCCAACCCCATTCTGCCAAGAAGGAGGAATATTGCATTCAAAGCACCCCCAATAGATGGCCATCCAGCCTCTGTTTAAAAACTTCCAAAGAAGGAGCCTCCACCACACTACGGGGCAGAGAGTTCCACTGCTGAACGGCTCTCACAGTCAGAAAGTTCTTCCTCATGTTCAGATGGAATCTCCTTTCTTGTAGTTTGAAGCCATTGTTCCGCATCCTAGTCTCCAAGGAAGCAGAAAACAAGCTTGCTCCCTCCTCCTCCCTGTGGCTTCCTCTCACATAATTAAACATGGCTATCATATCTCCTCTCAGCCTTCTCTTCTTCAGGCTAGAATGCCCAGCTCCTTAAGCCGCTCCTCATAGGGCTTGTTCTCCAGACCCTTGATCATTTTAGTCGCCCTCCTCTGGACACATTCCAGCTTGTCAATCTCTCTCTTGAATTGTGGTGCCCAGAATTGGACACAATATTCCAGATGTGGTCTAACCAAAGCAGAATAGAGGGGTAGCATTACTTCCCTAGATCTAGACGCTATGCTCCTCTTGATGCAGGCCAAAATCCCATTGGCTTTTTTTGCCGCCAAATCACATTCCTGGCTCATGTTTAACTTGTTGTCCACGAGGACTCCAAGATCTTTGGATATGCTATTGTGTGTTTTGTTTGCCGGGGGAGTCATTTTTGCGCATGCGCTGTAGCATCTTTTTGTTTTTTGGGCTCTTTAAGTCTCTTCTGCTGTGCTTTTCAGTGTTTTTTTTTTTTTTTTGAGTGATGGTCACTCGTTGGTCTGATAGATGTATTGTGTCCAAATTTGGTGTCAATTCACCCAGTGATTTTTGAGTTATGTTAATCCCACAAACCAACATTGCATTTTTATTTATATACCAGCCGTCCCCTGCCACGCGTCGCTGTGGCCCAGTCTGTGTATATGTGTTTTGTGTATGTATATATGTGTATATTTGTGTATATGTGTATATACTTACTTCCTTACTTACTTAGGCGATCCCTCATTGTCTAAGTACGATTGTTTCCAAGATCGGTGTACTGGCAATGGGTACATAGGTGATTGTGGAGCCCTATTCTTGATCTGCATCATCTCCCGCAGTGAGAACATTGGATTCCAGTTGGAAGGCAGTCCCGGTCAGGGTTGGCTTGATGCGCCTTCTCTTTGGCACGTTTCTCTCTTGCACCCTCTCTTCGTGCCTTTTCAAATTCTACAGCACTGCTGGCCACAGCTGACCTCCAGTTGGAGCACTCAAGGACTAGGGCTTCCCAGTTCTCAGTGTCTATGCCAGAGTTTTTAAGGTTGGCCTTGAGCCCATCTATATATGTGTGTGTGGTTTTCGCATATGTTGTAATGTATTTTTGTGGGTTCTTTTTGCTTTTTAAGTCCCTTCCACTGTGTTTTTCAGTATTATTATGAGCGATGGTCACTCATTGGCCTGATAGGTGTATTGTGTCCAAATTTGGTGTCAATTCGGTCAGTGGTTTTTGAGTTATGTTAATCCCATAAACAAACATGACATTTTTATTCATATAGATAGACTTTAAAAATACAGAGATACAGAGATTAGGCAGGGGAGCTGTCAATCACATAACGCCAGGAAAAGCTTATCAGGACAAAAAATATTGTGGAAAAAATAAGAGAAGATCTACAAGCAAGTGAGGATAGTACTGTCGGCTCTGCCTGCCTGCCGATAAGAAACCTCTGCTTATCCGAAATCCAGTGCCAGGTGATGCAGTTGGTTGGCCTCATTCAAAGATATGGATCAAAGGCAGTTTGAAACAGGAGATAAAGTAAACTGGGGAAATCTCTTGGCTGGAAGGGCGATTGGGGGCAGCTTTTACTCCCCGGTTCCTAATAATTTGAGTCTGAAGATCTACCACAGCTGCCCTCTTAAAGGTCTCCAAAGGGACTGAGAAAATGCATTTCTTCACCACGGGGATTAGAATCAGAGTCTGAAGACCTGGAAGGGACCACAAAGGGCATCTAGTCCAACCTCTTGCCATGCTGGAACACAAAAACAAGGGCATATCTATACTGAACACTTAGGTTGACTTGAAGCCATCAGAGAAGGAAGCATTTTTTTCATGTCAGGAGCGACTTGAGAAACTGCAAGTCGCTTCCGGTGTGAGAGAATTGGTCGTGTGCAAGGATGTTGCCCAGGGGGCACCCGAATGTTTTACCATTCTGTGGGAGGCTTCTCTCATATCCCCACATGAGAAGCTGGAGTTAACAGGTGGGAGCTCGCCCTGCTCCCCAGATTGAAACTGCAAGTCACTTCTGGTGTGAGAGAATTGGCTGTCTGCAAGGACGTTGCCCAGGAGACACCCGAATGTTTTACCATTCTGTGGGAGGCTTCTCTCATATCCCCACATGAGAAGCTGGAGCTAACAGGTGGGAGCTCGCCCCACTCCCCGGATTGAAACTGCAAATCATTTCTGGTGTGAGAGAATTGGCTGTCTGCAAGGATGTTGCCCAGGGGGTGCCATTCCGTGGGAGGCTTCTCTCATATCCCCACATGAGAAGCTGGAGCTAACAGGTGGGAGCTTGCCCCGCTCCCCGGATTGAAACTGCAAGTCGCTTCTGATGTGAGAGAATTGGCTGTCTGCAAGGATGTTGCCCAGGGGATGCGAATCTGTGGGAGGCTTCTCTCATATCCCCACATGAGAAGCTGGAGCTAACCGGCAGGAGCTCACCCCGTTCCCCAGATTGAAATGGCAAGTCACTTCTGATGTGAGAGAATTGGCTGTCTGCAAGGATGTTGCTCAGGGGATGCCATTCTGTGGGAGGCTTCTCTCATATCCCCGCATGAGAAGCTGGAGCTGACAGACAGGAGCTCACCCAGCTCGCTGGATTTGAACCTGCAACCTTTCAGTCAGCAGTCCTGCCAGCACAAGGGTTTACTTACTTACTTAGTTAGTAAGAACCTTTTCATTGTTCTTGCTAAGTGAGTAAGTACCTTTTCAATGTCCCTTTTCATTGCTATCTCATCCAGAGTTTTATCATTTTATGTCGCACATTTGGACCGCCCACTGTTTTTTAAATTTTTCATTATGTTATTTTGTACTGTTTATTTTACTTGAATGGTTTGTTTATTTTATTGTGATGTTATTTTGTTGTTTATATTGTGTGTTGCTGTAATGTATCGCTGGGCTTGGCCTCATGTAAGCATAATGCACATATACATGGCAAACATTCAATGCCATAGACACACAACCAGGGCCGTAACCAGAAAAAAATTTCGGGAGGGGTTGAAATTTTCAGGGGGGGTTTTGAAAATTTCGCGGGGAGGGGGTGTTGAAACCTGCCTCCTAGCTCACGCTGAAGCCAAGAGCACAGCATGGGGCAGAGCAGCCTTCAATAGCCTGCAGCTCCGCCCTTGTCAACCACCTCCACCAAGTCTGGCCTCCTTAATGAGAGTATTCAACACCCCCCCCCCCAACTTGGTTGCTTCACTACTGTTCTGTCGCGCGCTGGGCCTGTAAATAATTGTCTTTAGAACAGGATGTGCAACCTTTGCCCAGCGGGAAGCCAGGGGGCCTAAAGAGAAGTTCTCAGAGGTTTCCACCACAAACAGTCTTTAGATGGCTTGAGAAGTACAACTAAGTCTTTTATTAATGAACAATCAAACAGAAACTTCTCTTGTCTTCAGTCAAGTTAAGCAAATGATTCCAAGCTTTTAGGCAACTGGCGAATTCCTAATCTTGCCCACGAAGGACAGGCAACTGCCTTCAATAACTTCTTCTTCACTTTAAAGGAAAATCCCCTTTTTAACTTCTCCCAGGCTGACTGTAATCTAACCCTTACTGATGTGGGCTCCGCTACCGGGTCAAACTGCGTCTCGAACGCCGAGTGGACCTACCAGCAAGGCAGTAGATGTTCTCCAGCTGGAGTTCTTTGGTCTTTAGGGCTGTTTTCCTGGAAATTCTTTGGAGACTCTTAAGACCTTTCTCCCCCGGAAGGTCTTAAGGGTTGAAACTTTTGTACAGGGGAAGCTTGCACACATCCTATACATAAGCTTCCTTGCTGAGACTAACTAAAAATGGCTCCCTTCCCTTCCCAATTGCCCTGAGCAAGGGGCGGGACCAAAACTTAACAATGATGGACAGGTGACTTGCCCTATGACTGCAACCAAAGAAGCCACCTATCTGCAGAGTCCCTGAAACCTAGGACTGCAAGCAAACATTTAATACAAAGCAAATAAAGTTGGAGCTCCTGGTACAGCTGTACCAGAACAACTACATTGGCTATTGCTGCAAGTAATGACAATGTGAATAAATTGCTAATATTTGCTTGAGATAGTGCTTGCAGTTCTGGAGGGACTCTTGATTTTTTGCATCTCATAGACTTAGCATGGGGATTTGGTTAACCAGTTAAAATTCATGAGTAAACCAGGTTTTTTAAAAAAAATCTGAAACATTTCGGGGGGGGGTTGAACCCCTAAACCCCCCCCCCCTCGCTACGGGCCTGCACACAACATATACAGACAGACACACAGAGTCTATTTAACTTCCAGCTTCATGAGGGTCTGCTTTGCATTCCAGCCACCGGGAGAGCTGTCGCTTCACCGTCCACTTGTGACACTGATGGAGTACTTCCTCATTCTTTTGCACACTGCTGGAGAGTTTTATGGCATTGTAAATTAGTGTTGGAGTCCAGCCTGTGATTGTGTTTCAGGATCAGAGTTCTTTGGATGTGGGAAGTGATGCCAATGATTTTCAAGATGGCAATGGTTTGGTCATATATGCAGAGAATGACCAGGAGATCCCTGTTCAAAGTGTAGTTTCGCATGAGAATGTCCCTGAAAGGTGTGGGGATGACAGTGTACTCCCTGAATTGCTGCCAGAGAGTTCCCAGGATTTGAGGCTTGAAAACAACTAGGCACCTGGCCCAGCTGCAAAACTTAATGAGCAAATAGATAGACAAGAGGAAATTAGTCAAAACAGACAGGTCGAACAGTGCCTTTGGCGTTCTGCCAGGCTCCGATAGGAAAAGATAAGGGGATCTCAAGTAAAGCGAAACTAATTCCTGAGTGCGTGGAATATTTTAACGAGGGGATAAAAGTTCCAAGTATAGGAAATATAGTCAGATGAAGCATTGTTGGAATCAAGTGTAGTTCTCGTCCTTGTTTCATGGAAGCCTTGCTTGGAAGATTCTTGTCTAAGTATTTCTTGTTTCATGATTTGGATTCTTGGAATGTATGAATGCCTACTCATGCCTTGGATTAATGTTTCCTGTTTTCCTGAATTATATTAGAGAAGTGTGGACTTTGTTTTTATGGACTTTGCTTAACTTTACTTTGGACCATTTTTGCTCCTGCTTATCTTCTTTCCTAATTGGATTTACCTATTTCTTTAAAGTGCTCTTTACTTTCTACTTTCTAATTATCTTCAATAAAAGGATTGCTTTCCAATACACTGTGTGGTGTTTACAATCAGAGGGCTTTTCCTGTCCTGGAGTGCAACAATTAGTTAAATTAGCCTCCCCGCATAAGCAGTACCTAAATTTCCATGCTTTGCTTCCAAGCTTTGCTTGGAAGATTCTTGTCTAAGTATTTCTTGTTTCATGATTTGGATTCTTGGAATGTACGAATGCCTACTCATGCCTTAGATTAATGTTTCCTGTTTTCCTGAATTATATTAGAGAAGTGTGGACTTCGTTTTTATGGACTTTGCTTAACTTTACTTTGGACCATTTTTGCTCCTGCTTATCTTCTTTCCTAATTGGATTTACCTATTTCTTTAAAGTGCTCTTTACTTTCTACTTTCTAATTATCTTCAATAAAAGCATTGTTTTCCAATACACGGTGTGGTGTTTACAATCAGAGGACTTTTCCTGTCCTGGAGTACAACAATTAGTTAAATTAGCCTCCCAGCATAAGCGATACCTAAATTTCCTAGCTTTGTTTCCAAGCTTTGCTTGGAAGATTCTTGTCTAAGTATTTCTTGTTTTATGGTTTGGACTCTTGGATTGTATGAATGCCTACACTTGCCTTGCATTAATGTTTCCTGTTTTCCTGAATTATATTAGAGAAATGTGGACTTTGTTTTTATGGACTTTGCTGAACTTTACCCGGGATTATTTTTGCTCCTGCTTCTGTTCTTACCTAATTGGATGTACCTCTTTCTTTAAAGTGCTTTTTGCTTACTGCTTTTTAATTATCTTCAATAAAAGGATTGTTTTCCAATCTACGGTGTGGTGTTTATAGTCAGAGGGCTTTTCACCAAAGACCCCTCCCCCGCCTCGCGACCTCGCCAAATGGCGAAATCGCGAGGCGGGCGAGGGGCCTTCGGGCGAAGTCCAGCCTTGTGCCAGAGACCCCACCTCGCGACCTCGCCAAATGGCAAAATTGCGAGGTGGGCGAGCGGCCTTCGGGCGAAGTCCAGCCTCGCGCTGGAGACCCCTCCCCCACCTCGCGACCTCGCCAAATGGCAAAATCGCGAGGTGGGCGAGCGGCCTTCGGGCGAAGTCCAGCCTCGTGCCTTGCGACCTCATCAAATGGCGAAATCGCGAGGCGAGCAAGGGGCCTTCTGGCGAAGTCAGGCCTCACACCGAAGACCCCTCCCCCACCTCGCGACCTCACCAAATGGCGAAAGCGCGAGGCGGACGAGGGGGCTTTGCACGAAGCCTTGGGGTGGGGCCAATGGAGGCTGCCTCGCGACCCCTCCAAAATGGCCAGGCGACCCCCTGGGGGTCGCGACCCCCAGGTTGAGAACCGCTGGGCTAAAAGATCCCAGGATTTTTCTACTGTTGGGGAAAAGTTAACTCGGTAACTGAAGAAAAAAGGAAAGAAAGAACATCTATATGGTTTCCCAAATTGACTGTTTGTGTTTGTAACTCCATCAAACTGCGCCAAGTCTGTCAAGGACTTTGAAAAATAAATGTTCTGTTGATGTTCAAATCTGGACTGGCCTCAGTTGCTAAGAATCTTGAACTTCTAGGAAAGGCACCCGCGGTTCACCCAGATAAAGAGAGAAGCACATCTTAGTTTTAACTTCATAGTGTCTGGGTGTGACGGCACACCGCCCTTCTCACTCAGGGAGGTTTACAATGTACATATACATGGCAAACATTCAATGCCATAGACATACAACATATATAGTCAGGCACAGAGGCAATTTAACTTTCCATGAGGGTATTCTGGCCACCGGGGAGCTGTTGCTTCACCGTCCATTTATGACACTGATAAAGTACTTCCTCATTCTTTGCAGGCTTGCTCAAGATTTTTATGGTATCGTAAATTAGTTAAATTATCCTCCCGGTGTAGGCGGTGCCTAAATTTCCTACTTGACAGATGCAACTGTCTTTCGGGCTGCAAAGGTCAACAGCAAGCTAGACAAATGGTCTGGAGCTTACTCCGACCCGGGCTGGCTTCGAACTCATGACCTTTCAGTCAGTAGTGATTTTTAATTCAGCTGACTCCCAACCAGCTGTGCCACAACCTGGTCTGTATATGACTATAGTTTGACTATATATGACTATAACTCTCTCAGCAATCTCTTTTGGTTCAACTACCTCTGATTCTCCTGCAGTTAAACTCTTGCTTTTCTCCCATTCTAATTTCATGCATTTTAATTCTTTCCTGTCTTTCTTATTTCCAAGCAACGTGGATACTAAAGAGCTGTGTGGTGAGTCTCTCTATTTTGTATTTTATTCTGTCTGTCTGTCTCTCTATCTATCTTTCTATCTATCTATTAGGCTTGGGTAACAACGGAAAAATTTGTTTCTAAACTCATTTCGTTTTTAGGGGGTCCATTGCGTTTCGTTTTTTTAAAGAATTCCGAATTTTTTCTTTAAAAAAGTTCGAAATTTACGAAATTTCGAAAATTTAGAATTGATTCGTTAATGGCAGACGCAATTGCGCAATATGCTAAAAAAACCTCCAAATGGGACAGGGGGAACTTCTGAAGCTTCCCTCTCCCTCTGTTGTTGACTGTTGGTGTGATAAAACAAACAACCACTATATTATATTATATTGTTATATATTATATAATATTATTATAATATTATTATATTATATTATATATATTATATTATATATTATATAATATTATTATAATATTATATTATTATATTATTATAATATTATATATTATTATATTATATTATATTATATTATTATAATATTATTATATTATATATTATTTTATTATATTATATATATTATATTATATATTATTATATTATTATAATATTATTATATTATATTATTGTATATTATATTATTATAATATATTGTATTATATATTATATATTATTATATTATATTACGAAAATAATTACGAAATAATTACGAAAATTGGAAAAATTGTTTCGATTCTTAATTACTCCTCACACTATTCCAAAATGGCTCAATATCGGATCGTAAGCTAATTTAAATACGAATTAATAACGAATTACAAAATTAACGAACGAAACCGCCCAAGCCTACTATCTATCTTTGGCTGGGGCTACACTGAAAAATGTACCTGTTCCAACTTACATACAAATTGATACAGTGACACAATTGATACAGTGAGAGAACTTGAGACTCCGTGGCCACTTGCTGGGCCCATCCTCGACCAGTTCATCTCACTGGACGCAGGGGCTATCGATAGGCTCATAGCTGCAGCTAGACTGACCACTTGCTCCCTCGATCCGTGTCCCTCTTGGTTGGTGAAATCCTGCTTGGAGGGATTACGCGACCCTCTGTTGAAGATTATAAACAGCTCCCTTGAGCAAGGAGTTTTTCCAGAGGGTTCAAAAGAGGCGGTGGTCTCTCCCCTGCTGAAGAAACCAGATTTAGATCCTTCGGTTCCCTCCAGTTACCGCCCAGTTTCGAATCTCTCGTTTCTGGGCAAGGTGATTGAGAGGGCAGCAGCGGAGCAGTTGCAGCAATTCCTAGACGACACAGCCGGACTAGATCCCTTCCAGTCCAGCTTCCGTGCAGGGCATGGGGCAGAGACTGTGCTGGTCTCCATCACTGATCACCTTCGATGCCAGCTTGACCAGGGCAGGTCAGTGCTGCTTGTGTTATTGGATCTCACAGCAGCATTTGACACAGTCGACCACAATCTTTTGACCCACCGCCTTGCTGTTGCTGGAGTCAGGGGGAGAGCTTTAAGCTGGCTGTCCTCCTTCCTTCACAACCGTGGACAGCGAGTGGAGAGGGGAGGCCTGGTCTCTGAGAGGTCCCCTCCCTCTTGTGGGGTTCCTCAGGGGGCCATTCTCTCCCCTCTGTTGTTTAACATCTATATGCAACCACTCGCTCAGCTGGTTCGAGGTTTTGGGCTTGAGTGTTATCAGTACGCTGATGACACTCAGCTGGTGCTGAAGATGGAAGGCTGACCGGACTCTGTACCCGATTGTTTCCATCCGTGCCTCGAGGCCATTAATGGATGGCTGTGTGCCAGCAGGTTGAGGGTGAATCCAGCAAAGACGGAGATCCTATGGCTGGGTGGATCGGGCAGTGGGGACATCCAGCTGCCTACCCTGGATGGCGAGGCACTATGCCCGTCATCATTGGTCAAGAGTCTGGGAGTCCTTTTGGAGCCTCTGCTGACAATGGAGGCCCAGGTCTCCGCCGTGAGCAGAACTGCCTTCTTTCACCTGCGGCAGGCTAGACGGCTGGCCCCCTACCTGTCCAGGGACGACCTAGCTACGGTGATCCAGGCTACGGTCATCTCAAGACTGGACTACTGTAACGCCCTCTACATTGGCCTTCCTCTGTCGGTGATCCGGAAGCTCAAGTTGGTACAAAATGCAGCTGCTCGGCTTCTTGCGGGAATTCCGATGAGATGCCACATAACCCCAATCCTACTACAGCTGCATTGGTTACCAATTGAGCACCGGATCACTTTCAAAGTAATGGTACTCACCTTTAAGGCCTTGCATGGTCTGGGGCCGATGTACCTGAGGGACCGCCTCACCCCCTACCAACCCCAGAGATCCCTCCGTTCTGAGGACCAAGATCTATTGGAAATTCCCAGTGTCAAGACCTTGCGTCTAACAGCAACCAGATGCAGAGCCTTCACAGCAGTGGCACCATCACTCTGGAATACTCTGCCACCTGAAGTCCGTGCCTTGCGGGACTTATCAGCTTTCCGCAGGGCATGTAAGACATACCTGTTTCGACAGGCTTTTAATGTTTGATATTGCTGTTTTTAAATTGTTTTAAATTGCTTTTAAATTGTGTTAGATTTTAGCCATTCTTGTAAGTCACTCCGAGCCCCAGGGGAGTGGCGGCATATAAGTCCAAATAATAAATAAATAAATAAATTCAACTTGAGAACAAACCTAGAGAACCTATCTTGTTCGTAATTTGGGAGCTGCCGGCATACATTAAACTTTAGATGCAGATGAAGGGTACAAAGAAGTGGAGGTGAAAAAGCATTCACCGCATTCTTGCATTTCTCTGCGGGCTACAGTCATGATCTCAAGTAGGTTATATGAAGCCTGTTAGATGAGCAGGAAGCAAATTAGGAACGAATATTAATTTTGCAAGACGGGTTTGTTAACTAGGGCACTGGAATCTGCGAGTGGTAGAGAGACAGCAGCAAGGTGATTTATCTTCAAATGGTTGTGTACTTTGCTAAAAATACACCCTCGGCCCAAAGCCTCGGCAGGAGCATCTGCTAAACACTGATGTGTTTACTCACACTTGATAGTAATTTCCCTTACAAGCACCTGGGGATCCGTCGGAACAAGTGGAGCGTCCACTTAAGTCGAAAACCCTGCCATCAGCAGCTCGGTACGAACTCTTTGGAACAAAGGAGCGGCTACATTCCGTTAATTCTTGCTCCCTTCCAAGGACGGCTTTGCGCTTGCATAACTTTTCCACCTTCTTTGCAACCCCAAGCAAAGCCAAGTGCCAAGGACAGCCTTGCCCGCATTGAGCCTCCTCCTCCGAGGGCCTTGCCGTGTTCTTGCAGGAAGTACATTATGTATTTATAAGTGTGCAAGTGGAGCAGCAGCAGAGAGATGGACAAACATGCATCTCGAGAGCAGCCATTGAAAAAGAGCTGGAGAAGTCACCGATCGGCATGAAATGGCCCTGAACGGATTTGGAACATATCCATGGATTGTCTTGAAATAATGATTGGTTATGGCCAATGTGGAAATACACTGCATTCTGGAAGGCTGTGACCATAGGCTTGTCAACACTAGAAAAGGAAACTTGCTTGCTAAAGAAGTGTTTCTCAACCTTCCTAATGCTGCGACCCCTTCATACAGTTCCTCATTTTGTGGTGACCCCCCCTGTGCAGGTACAGCTGTACCAGGAGCTCCAATTTTGTTTGCTTTGCATTTAATGTTTGTTATAGTCCTAAGTTTCAGGGACTCTGCAGATAGGTGGCTTCTTTTGGCTGCAATCACAGGGCAAGCCACCTGTCAATTATAGTTAGGTTCCCTGGTCCCGCCCCCTTTTTAGGGTTTTGGAGGGGATAGGAGCCTTTTTGGTTCAGTCCACACAGAGAAGCCTTTCGCACAGGACATAATACCAAGAGCTCCTGTAGAAAGCTTCGTCTTCTACGGCTTGGCCGGGGAGATATACAGCCCACAGCTTGGCCGAGGTTCATACAGCCTTACAGCTCCTTTGCTGAAGGACTTCAGCCAGCCATCACTGAAACCTGAACTCCTTCTTTTCCCCTGGAGGTCTACAAAGCTCTGCTTGGTAAGGGTCGCTCGCGGAAGCCAGACGCAGTTGGTACCGGGTACAGGGGCTCCACGCCAACAGAGCCAAGTACAGACTGCCCAGATTAGAAGTTAAGGATTTCCCCATTACTTAAAATACCAGTCATGAAGATAGTGCCTGTTCCCTGTAGACAAGATTGAAAGAGCCTATAGACTGTTAAGAAAGCCTTGAAATACCTGTTCGTTTTCATAAATAACGAACTTTGTTGAACCTTTAAGCAATCTAAAGACTTTGTTTTGGGGAGGTCCAAGGGCCCTTAATCTAAGGCAGCCCCGGCATCCCGTTGGGCACACAGAATTTATGTCCTGTCTACAGTCTTATGCACAGGCCCAGCGTGCGACAGCACACACCCCACCATAGCATTATTTTCGTTGCTACTTCATATTTGCCACTGTTATGAATCACAATGTAAATATTTGATATGTAGAATGTATTTTCATTCCTGGACCAAATTTGGGACAAATACCCAATATGGCCAAATTTGAATATTTATTTATTTATTATTTACGTCATTTTTTTATCCCACCCATTTCAGCCCGAAGGCGACTCAGGGCAGCGCACAAACCAGCAACAATTAGATACCATATACAAATACATATAAAACAATTTGCTACCTTCCTATGCAATGGTTTTTCCATAGCTCCAAACTAGCTGTCAGTTGCTTGGCTTCACAATGGCCACCTGGCTCACAGTTACACAAACACATGAATAAATAGTCACTTTTTGCCTCTTTCATGTTCAGGGGTGGATGACCTTTTCATACCCAAAGGCAACCATAGCTTTCTCCCTTCTCTGTGGGGTCATGTCACTGTTCCAGCAGTCAGCCAACCCAATTCTTCTCCAATGCCAGAAATACAGCTTAATGGTGTAACATTAAAAAAAGTTGACCATTTCCACTACCTTGGCAGCCACCTCTCCACCAAAGTCAACATCGACACCGAAATACAACACCGCCTGAGCTCTGCAAGTGCACCTTTTTTCCGAATGAAGCAGAGGGTGTTTGAGGACTGGGACATCCGTAGGGAAACCAAGGTGCTTGTTTATAAAGCTATTGTCCTCCCAACCCTGCTACATGCCTGTGAAATGTGGACTATCCACAGACATGACACTCAACTCCTGGAATGATTCCACCAGTGCTACCTCCAGAAAATCCTGAAAATCCCTTGGGAAGACAAGCAGATAAATGTCAGTGTGCTGGAAGAAGCAAAGACCACCAGCATTGAAGTGATAGTCCTCTGCCATCAAATCAGTTGGACCAGCCATATTGTCTGGATGCTTGACCACCGTCTCCCAAAGCAGTTGCTCTACTCCAGTGGTTCTCAACCTTCTTAATGCTGCGACCCCTTAATACAGTTCCTCAGGTTGTGGTGACCCCCAACCATAAAATTATTTTCGTTGCTACTTCATAACTGTAAGTTTGCTATTGTTATGAATCATAATGTAAATATCTGATATACAGGATGTACTTTCATTCACCGGACAAAATTTGGCACAAATACCTGGTACACCCAAATTTGAATACTGGTGGGATTGATGGGGGGAAGGGATTGATTTTGTCATTTGGGAGTTATAGTTGCTGGGATTTATAGTTAACCTGCAATCAAAGGGCATTCTGAACTCCACCAGTGATGGAATTGAACCAAACTTAGCACCCAGAACTCCCATGACCAACAGAAAAATACTGGAAGGGTTTTGTGGGCGTTGACCTTGAGTTTTGGAGTTGCAGTTCACCTACATCTAGAGAGCACTCTGGACTCAAACAATGAAAGATCTGAACCATACTTGGCACGAATACTCAATATGCCCAAATGTGAATACTGGTGGAGTTTGGGGGAAATAGACCTTGACTTTTGGGAGTTGTAGTTGCTGGGATTTATAGTTTGCCTACACTCAAAGAGCATTCTGAACCTCACAAATGGTAGAATTGGGTCAAACCTCTCACACAGAACCCCAATGCCCAACAGAAAATACTGTGTTTTCTGATGGTTTTTGGTGACCCCTCTAACACCCCCTCATGGGTACCGACCCACAGGTTGAGAAACACTGCTCTACTCCGAACTCAAGAACGGAAAACAGAATGTTGGAGGACAGGAAGAGAGACTTAAAGATGGGCTCAAAGCCAACCTTAAAAACTCTGGCATAGACACTGAGAACTGGGAAGCCCTGGCCCTTGAGCACTCCAGCTGGACCAAGGATGGAAAGAGGAATATTTGCCTTCCTAGCTCTTAGGCTTTTGTGAAAGTAGGCTTATCAAATTAATGAAGCGGAAAAAAAGAAGAAAAGGTAGGGAACTGGATATGTATAGCTTGGAGGAGAATGAGAGGAGACAATGTAAGGGTTTTTAACTATCCGAAGGGATGTAATGCAGAAGATGGAGCAAACCTGTGCCCTGCTGTTCCATAAAATAGAATACAAACCGATGGATACGGAATTGCAAGAAATGAGACTCCATGAATTTGATATAAAGCTGAACAAAAGGTAACAAAGGGAACACATATATCCATTCACAAGTCTGTTCCATTCAAGCCAGTGCGGCATATTGGTTTGAGCACTGGCTATAACTCTTAAATATGGGCTTAAAGCCAACTTCACCTGTGGCATAGACACCGAGAACTGGGAAGCCCTGGCCCCCTGAGCGCTCCAGCTGGAGGTCGGCTGTGACTAGCAGTGCTGTAGAATTTGAAGAGGCACGAATGGGGGGCGAAAGAGAGAAATGTGCCAAGAGGAAGGTGTGTCAAGCCAACCCTGACTGGGACTGCCTTCCACTGTGGAAGAACATGCAGGTCAAGAATTGGGCTCCACAATTACCTAAGTACCTATCACCAGTACATCAACCTTAGGGGGCAATTTTACTCGGACAACAAGGGATCGCCTGAGTTGAAATATGTCACACATTCTCTTGCATTGTGCAAGGATGTGCAAACAAACCTGGTTGGAGCCAACTAGCCGTCCTCACGCTTTTGTGATGCTACACAATATTATCCACCCCTCTGGCTCACCCAACAGCTGTTTTTACAGGTGCCGTAAATCCCCGGTTAGCTGGAGCGCCAATGCCTCCCTTCTGTTTGCAAAGCCTTTTAATCAAAATTACAATTTAATCCTATTTCAAATGTGCCACTTTCCTGACTGTCCCCTTTCCATATCAAAATTGCTATCTTTTTTTTTTTTCTTCCCCCTTTTTCTCCTCTTCTCGAGATTTAGGGACCATGCAATAGGTTTTTGCTTTATCCTCTTTGGGAAAGGATTTACTTTATCCATTCGCCTTTCTAAAGTAAAGTCTGCAAAGTGATTTATTTCTTCGGTCCCTTGTAGGAAGAGAAGGGAGAGCTATCTGCAACTGCTGCAAATGGGGGAGCTGGGTTGGGTTTATTTTCTGTTATCAGCAGCAAGCTGCTGTAGATCTCCGCAGAAGGGAGACTTTTTGCTGCTCTTCCAGCGGTTGCTGTCACTCCACTCCCCTTGCACACTGCTCCGAGGGATAGATGGCATTTTAATTAAGCCAAGGGGGGCTAATTAATGGTCTGTCTCTTGAGGTTATTTATAGGAGGGCTCTGGGAGAAATGTCAGTTTGATATGAAACGCTGCTTCTTTTTTCCATGGGAAGGATGGTAGCACCAATTTTAGTATTACTTTTTTAAAAGGAGTGAAATTTACTCAGTACGGCATCTGCAAGGGTGGGTTCAGATGTGCCAGTGGGTTTTTAGAAGGAGGGATTATAAGGGTGAAAATCATTAGAATCATAGAATCAAAGAGTTGGAAGAGACCTCGTGGGCCAGTCCAGTCCAACCCCATTCTGCCAAGAAGCAGGAATATTGCATTCAAATCACCCCTGACAGATGGCCATCCAGCCTCTGTTTAAAAGCTTCCAAAGAAGGAGACTCCACCACACTCCGGGGCAGAGAGTTCCACTGCTGAACGGCTCTCACAGTCAGGAAGTTCTTCCTCATGTTCAGATGGAATCTCCTCTCTTGTAGTTTGAAGCCATTGTTCCGTCCTAGTCTCCAAGGAAGCAGAAAACAAGCTTGCTCCCTCCTCCCTGTGGCTTTCTCTCACATATTTATACATGGCTATCATATCTCCTCTCAGCCTTCTCTTCTTCAGGCTAAACATGCCCAGCTCCTTAAGCCGCTCCTCATAGGGCTTGTTCTCCAGACCCTTGACCATTTTAGTTGCCCTCCTCTGGACACATTCCAGCTTGTCAATATCTCTCTTGAATTGTGGTGCCCAGAATTGGACACAGTATTCCAAATGTGGTTTAACCAAGGCGGAATAGAGGGGTAGCATTACTTCCCTGGACCTAGACACTATGCTCCTCTTGATGCAGGCCAAAATCCCATTGGCTTTTTTTGCCACCACATCACATTGTTGGCTCATGTTTAACTTGCTGTCCACAAGGACTCCAAGATCTTTTTCACACGTCCTGCTCTTGAGCCAGGCCTTGTCCCCCATTCTGTATCTTTGCATTTCGTTTTTCCTGCCAAAGTGGAGTATCTTGTATTTGTCCCCGTTGAACTTCATTTTGTTAGTTTTGGCCAATCATCTCTCTAATCTGTCAAGATCGTTTTGAATCCTGTTCCTGTCCTCTGGAGTCTTGGCTATCCCTCCCAATTTGGTGTCGCCTGCAAACTTGATGATCCTGCCTTCTAACCCTTCATTTAAGTCATTAATAAAGATCCTGAACAGGACCGGGGCCGGGATGGAACCCTGCGGATGGCACTCCACTCGTCACTTCTTTCCAGGATGAAGAGGAAGCATTGGGAAGAATCACCCTCTGGGTTCGTCCATTAAACCAAATCCAGATCCACCTCACTGTAATTTTGCCTAGCCCACATTGGACTAGTTTGTTTGCCAGAAGGTCAACGAGTTAACACATCTTCTTTGTGTTTTAAGTTAGGAACTTTAAGGGAGTTGACAATGATATGTTGCATGTTCCAGAGTAGGCAAACCAGACAATCCCCACATCAACACTGAAAAAAACAGCAAGAAATACTGTTTATCCACAAGCATCAAGAAATTACATATATTAGAAACTAACACTTTCTCATTACTTTATTTTCCAGTTCACCAAACTGGGTCACAGCAACACCTGGCAGTGGGTGGCTAGTATATGTATAAATATCTATATTTCCAATATCTCCCTCTCACTCTAGGCTTTTATAGTGCCTTGAGATTCATAGAAAGGGGTTATATTGGGGGCCAGAAAGATAGTACTTTTTATTTAATACTTCCATGGATGTTCAATTTGGAGGTCTGAATTTACTGCGGCTTTGAGGAAGCCTCGTCCATTTCAGTTCTCGCTTATTTGCACTGAATCCTCAGACCATGACAAATCACAAAATCCGTAGACTATACAAACACCACCTGAGACCCAGGAAATGCTGACCCAGAAATGCAATGATGGAAAAGGATAATCCAAGGCCCTTTAACTGGAAAGAGTACACTTTCAATTCTTTAATGCGGATCACTTACTGAAAACATGAATGACTAATTCAAATCAGGTTTTTATCAACTCGCAACAGTTATTGGGAGAAACTAGTTGATTCAAGGTCTTTTTGACATTGGTACTGAAATTATCCCACCAGAACTAGGGCTAGTCGATGATCTGCACAGAGAACTTGACAGGGGGAGTGTGTCCTTGTTGCAGAGGCGGCCCTAGGTAATTTTCAACGGTAAGCAAACAGTATTTTGGCGCCGCCCCCCCCCCAACCAATCACTGATATATATTTTCTGTTTGTCGTGGGAGTTCTGTGTGCCATATTTGGTTCAATTCCATCATTGGTGGAGTTCAGAATGCGCTTTAGAATCATAGAATCATAGAATCAAAGAGTTGGAAGAGACCTCATGGGCCATCCAGTCCAACCCCCTGCCAAGAAGCAGGAATATTCCAAAGAAGGACCCTCCACCACACTCCGGGGCAGAGAGTTCCACTGCTGAACGGCTCTCACAGTCAGGAAGTTCTTCCTAATGTTCAGATGGAATCTCCTTTCTTGTAGTTTGAAGCCATTGTTCCGTGTCCTAGTCTCCAGGGCACCAGAAAACAAGCTTGCTCCCTCCTCCCTATGACTTCCTCTCACATATTTATACATGGCTATCATATCTCCTCTCAGCCTTCTCTTCTTCAGGCTAAACATGCCCAGCTCCTTAAGCCGCTCCTCATAGGGCTTGTTCTCCAGACCCTTGATCATTTTAGTCGCCCTCCTCTGGACACATTCCAGCTTGTCAATATCTCTCTTGAATTGTGGTGCCCAGAATTGGACACAATGTTCCAGATGTGGTCTAACCAAAGCAGAATAGAGGGGTAGCATTACTTCCTTAGATCTAGACACTATGCTCCTATTGATGCAGGCCAAAATCCCATTGGCTTTTTTTGCCGCCACATCACATTGTTGGCTCATGTTTAACTTGTTGTCCACGAGGACTCCAAGATCTTTTTCACACGTACTGCTCTCGAGCCAGGCGTCACCCATTCTGTATCTTTGCATTTCGTTTTTCCTGCCTAAGTGGAGTATCTTGCATTTGTCCCTTTGATTGTAGGTGAACTATACATCCCAATAACTACAACTTGCATATGTCAAAGTCTATTTTCCCCCAAGAGCACCTCAAGAGCACCCCTGGGTAAAATCAACTATACTGCAAATGCTTACTTTGCGTAATGGGTTGAGCCGACCCTGCCTTGTTGGTTCTCTTGGACCTCTCAGCAGCCTTCGATACCATACATCACAGTATCCTTCTGGGTCGCCCGACTGGGATGGGACTTGGAGGCACTGTTTTGCAGTGGCTCCAGTCCTTCCTGGTGGGACGGACCCAGATGGTGGCGATGGGAGATGCCTACTCAACCACACAGACATTGTCCTATGGGGTCCCGCAGGGTTCAGTATTGTCCCCCATGTTGTTTAACATCTACATGAGGCTGCTGGGAGAGATCATAGAATCATAGAATCATAGAATCAAAGAGTTGGAAGAGACCTCATGGGCCATCCAGTCCAACCCCCTGCCAAGAAGCAGGAATATTGCATTCAAATCACCCCTGACAGATGGCCATCCAGCCTCTGCTTAAAAGCTTCCAAAGAAGGAGCCTCCACCACACTCCGGGGCAGAGATTTCCACTGCTGAACGGCTCTCACAGTCAGGAAGATCATCCAGAGCAGTGGTTCTCAACCTTCCTAATGCCACGACCCCTTAATACACTTCCTCGTGTTATGGTGACCCCCCCCCCCACCATAAAATTATTTTTGTTGCTAATTCATAAGTGTCATTTTGCTGCTGTTATTAATTGTAATGTAAATATTAGGCCTGGTTGATCAAGAAAAAATTTGTTTCTAAAATCGATTTGTAATTGGGGTGTTTTTTTGTTTCGATATTTAAAATAATTACAAAACTTTCCCAAAAAAAGTTTCGGTATTTACGAAATTTCGTAAATATTTACAAAACATTTTGTAAAGATGGCGGACCCCCGCGCATGCGCAAAATCACTTCCGAAGCTTCGTTATTGGCGCGGGGTCAATTCGTTAAAATGGCAGACGCGATCGCGCATGCGCAAAAGCGGCTTCCGAAGCATTGTTATTAAATACGATTCGATTCGATATTGAGATAATAATGAATCGATTCGTTAAAGCGAATATTTTGTATTTTTTTAAGAATAAAAGACAGGTATTTTTAGAAAATATTCAAAAATGGAAAATTAACCCAAAACTGGCCCTGATGTGGACCAAACACAGCCATGAGACAGGACAAACGAGAGCACACACCAACAGAAGAGTCTTTTCTTTTTTAGAATATTTTTTGTATTTTTTTAAGAATAAAAGGCAGGTATTTTTAGAAAATATTCAGAAATGGAAAATTAACCAAAAACTGGCCCTGATGTGGACCAAACACAGCCACGAGACAGGGCAAGTGAGAGCACACACCAACAGAAGAGTATTTTCTTTTTTTGGAATATTTTTGGGTTTTTTTTAACAATAAAAGGCAGGTATTTTTAGAAAATATTCAAAAATGGAAAATTAACCAAAAACTGGCCCTGATGAACAGCTAACACAGCCAAAAGACAGGGCAATCGAGAGCAAACACCAACAGAAGAGTCTTCTCTTTTTTTAGAATATTTTTTGTATTTTTTTAAAGAATAAAAGACAGGTATTTTTTTAAAAATATTCAAAAATGGAAAATTAACCAAAAACTGGCCCTGATGTGGACCAAACACAGCCACGAGACAGGCCAAATGAGAGCACACACCAACAGAAGGGTCTTTTCTTTTTTTAGGTTTTTTTTTTTGAAGAATAAAAGAGAAATATTTTTCAGTAATATTTAAAAATGGAAAATTAACAAAAACCTTGCCCTCTTGTGGAGCGAACACAGCCACAGGACAGGGAGAAACGCACACACAGGCACACAAGGGTCTTTTCTTTTTTTAGGTTTTTTTTATTTTTTTGGAAGAATAAAAGAGAAATATTTTTCAGTAATATTTAAAAATGGAAAATTGTGGAGCGAACACAGCCACAGTTACAACACAAAGCACAAAGCAAAGTAGTACGCATCAGGACAATGTTCCCGCGTTCAGCAGGCAGTGGTAATGTAAGGCAACACAAAGCACAGAGAGCGAGCACTGTATTCTAGCACTTTGTGTTGGCAAAAGGAGCGCACTGGTTGGAACTACACAAATGAGCGAGCAAGCACTGTATTCTAGCACTTTGTGTTGGCAAAAGGAGCGCACTGGTTGGAACTACACAAATGAGCGAGCACTGTATTATAGCACTTTCTGTTGGCAAAAGGAGCGCACTGGTTGGAACTACACAAATGAGCGAGCACTGTATTATAGCACTTTGTGTTGGCAAAAGGAGCGCACTGGTTGGAACTACACAAATGACAAACGCACACACAGCCACCAAAGACTCTTTTATTTTTTTAGAATATTTTTTGTATTTTTTTAAGAATAAAAGACAGGTATTTTTAGAAAATATTCAGAAATGGAAACTTAACCAAAAACTGGCCCTGATGTGGACCAAACACAGCCACGAGACAGGGCAAGTGAGAGCACACACCAACAGAAGAGTCTTTTCTTTTTTAGAATATTTTTTGGTTTTTTTAAGAATAAAAGGCAGGTATTTTTAGAAAATATTCAAAAATGGAAACTTAACCAAAAACTGGCCCTGATGTGGACCAAACACAGCCACGAGACAGGGCAAGTGAGAGCAAACACCAACAGAAGAGTCTTCTCTTTTTTGGAATATTTTTGGTATTTTTTTAAGAATAAAAGGCAGGTATTTTTAGAAAATATTCAAAAATGGAAAATTAACCCAAAAATGGCCCTGATGAACAGCTAACACAGCCAAAAGACAGGGCAGTCGAGAGCAAACACCAACAGAAGAGTCTTCTCTTTTTTTAGATTTCCAACAAAGAAGAGTCTTTTCCAACAATGCAAGTCTTTACCGCAACCAACTAAGCCAACCCAAAGCAAGCCAAGCAGCCCTCCCGTCCCGGACCTCTCTCCTCCCTCGCCTCCGCGCAAATGAGCTCTGCGGCCACGCGGAGCCGCTTTTAAAGGCCTTCCCGGCCAATCAAAATCAGCCACGGTGCTTGGGAGCGCCGGATTGGCTCCCAGGCACCAGCATCCTCCATCCCATTTCCGAAACGGGCGGAAGCTCGTTAAAAGAATGGGGGATGCCGCTTCGTTATTTTAAAACCCTTCCGGGTTTGAAAATGTGTTTTGTAATCGTTTTGTAATTATTAAAAAATGTTTAACGAATAACAAAATTAACGAACGAAACCGCACAGGCCTAGTAAATATCTTGTATGCAGGATGTATTTTCATTCACTGGACCAAATTTGGCACAAATATCCAATATACCCAAATTTTAATACTGGTGGGTTTGAGGGGGGACTGATTTTGTCATTTGGGAGTTGTAGTTGCTGGGATTTATAGTCCACCTACAATCAAAGAGCATTCCTAATTCTACCAGCAATGGAATTGAGTCAAACTTGGCACACAGAACTCCCATACCAACAGAAAATACAGGAAGGGTTTGGTGGGCATTGACCTTGAGTTTTGGAGTTGTAGTTCATCTACATCCAGAGAGCACTGTGAACTCAAGCAGTGATGGATCTGGGCCAAACTTGGCATGAATTCTCAATATGCCAAAATGTGAACACTGATGGAGTTTGGGGAAAATAGACCTTGACATTTGGGAGTTGTAGTTGCTGGGATTTATAGTTGGGCTACAATAAAAGAGCATTCTGAATGCTATCAATAATTGAATTGAGCCAAACTCCCCACACAGAACCTCCATGACCAACAGAAAATACTGTGTTTTCTGATGGTCTTTGGCGACCCCTCTGACACCCCCTCGCAATCCCTCCAGGGGTCCCGACCCCCAGATTGAGAAACACTGATCCAGAGCTTTGTTGTTCAATGCCATCTGTATGCAGATGACACCCAACTCTACTACTTATTTCCACCAAAAGCAATGGAAGTAGCCCAGACCCTGAACCGGTGCTTATCAGCTGTCCACAACAGCTGATAATTTTAATACAGCTGTTGTGGACTGGATGAGGAGAAACAAATTGAAAATGAATCCAGACAAGACGGAGGTCCTTCTGGTCAGTCATAAGATCAGGATATAGTGTTGTGGACTATACTTCTGCTTCTGAGGAGGAGGTAGAACAGGAGGATGAAGAGGTCACACTTGGGGATTTGGGGCCAAGTATTGAGGAGGAAGGAGATGGTGATGAAGACATACTACAAGTCCCTACATTTCAAGAATGGCAAAGGGCAAAAGAAGAAAGAAGGTCATTTAGAAAACACTGAGCAATCAGACCTCGACCTAGGAACATCTGTGCTGGGAGCTCAGGGCTATAAATTAGCAGAAAAGGCAGTTGTCAGTGCTGGCAGCAACTGATCTACTTGGTGTGTTTGTGTTCCGGTCTCTGTGTTACAGCTACAACGTCAGCTTTGCAAAAGACTTCTTACCCAAAATTCTTGATCCTGTGTACTGTAAGCCATTTTGCCAAAGACTTTTTCTCCTTTCTTCTGTGAAGATTTGTATCAAAAGGTTTTGTTTCATGCCTCCTGTAAGACCTTATTATTATTATTATTATTATTATTATTAACTTTATTTATACCCCGCAAAATCTCCCGAAGGACTCTATGCGGTTTACAAAGGCCAAGGCCGCCAACAAACAACAACATACAAATATAACAGTAAAACTCATAAGCAAATAATAAAACATCAAGCAAAAACAATAAAACACTAAAAAACAATGACACATGACCTTGCATTTACTTTTGGACTTTGGCTTCTCCCCAAGGGGAGAGAGAGAGAGAGAGAGAGAGAGAGAGAGAGAGAGTATATATGTATATATATATATGTATATGTGTGTGTGTGTGTGTGTGTGTGTGTGTGTGTGTGTGTATGGTGTATTTTGGGGGTTTTAAGTCCATTCTGCTGGGGGGGGCTGTATTTTTAGGGGTGATGAACACTCGTTGGACTGTTTGATGTATTGTGTCAAAATTTCATGTCAATTTGTCCAGTGATTTCTGAGTTATGTTAATCCCACAAACGAACATTACATTTCAATTTATATAGATTGTTATATATATGTATGCTGACTTGTATTGTTTTTTATAATGTTGTGAGCTGCTTTGGGTCTTGTTTAGCAAGAAAACCGGGATACATATTATTATTATTATTATTATTATTATTATTATTATTATTATTATTAGGCTCACAGCAATTTGTCAAATTGTGCTATTTGAGATATTCTCTTGATCAAACTTCAGAGCAGCACATGATTGACATGATCTCCTTTATTCTTCTCTCCAACTTTCCTCTTCCCTGAATCCTGCAACATCCTTGGTATCCAGATTATTTTACTGACCATATGGGAGACTACGAAGATGTCTTGGCTTCTCTGGAGACCCTTAACCTCTCCATTTTGAAGGCCATGGATTACACCAAACGGGTGAGTCGCCGTTTCATAGTTGATCACGTCTCCATATGGAGCAGATTCTACTTTTCACCAGGTTTGGTCGCTTGAAACATGTGGTCTTTTTCGCCTTCACTAGCTCCTAATCCATGGTCTTGGCTTAATCAAGGTGGCCAATTGCAACATTCACACTTGCTTCTAGTGGACAAAAGTTCTTTCTCCCACCCTGGACATTTTTCCACAGATATATAAACCTCACTTGCCTAGTTTCCAACAGACCTCACAACCTCTGGGGATGCCTGCCATAGATGTGGGCAAAATGTCAGGAGAGAATGCTTCTGCAATGTGGCCATACAGCCCGGAAAACTCACAGCAACCCTTTGGGGCCTCTTCCAACTAGGATTGCATCATTCTATGATCCCTATGTGTATCAACAATTGAGCAAACATCAGGAAGTAGCCAGGCTTTGAAGCTGCAAGGCCATTTAATGTGAATCAAGCAGAACAATGGGCCACTAAGTGCTGGCCTGCACTGCTGCCTAAAAGAATGTAGCCTCGCCCCGCCTCTCAAACAAAGCAACACTCAAGCAGCTAATTTTAAACACTTACTCAGATTTCTAGTGCCCTCTAAGACAAGGCTTATCCTGAAGCAGAAGGGAACAAAATGGCTTCTTGCTTCCTCAACTTCTGTGGGAGCACAACTGTTTTGATAAAACATGTTTTGATAAAAGTCTGTTAACATCGCATCTATAGCCTGGTGACATATCTGGATAGCCTAAGTACCTTTCCAAAAAACCCAAAAACACACTCTTTTTGAACAGTGCGGATTGACTTTCATTAGTCTTTTCCCCCCAAGATGTTCCTCCCACCTCTGGTCTCTCTGGCTTTTGAAGCAGCGCATTGCCTTTGTTTCAAAGGGAAAACTTTGATGTGCTTTTGACGACGGCTGCATTTCTTGTCCCTTGCAAAACCTGCTCAGCACATTCACTCTTTAGAGCGAAAATCCTTCTTTCTTTGCAAGCCAACGCAGGTGCAATGTTGTTTAAATGACATATTGGATGCATTTTATGAAAAACCCCTCACTCGCTGGCCTTTTGTTTCCGAATCGCTTGCGTAACTGTTTTTAATTGGTGTTGATGCTTCCCGTCTTGAAAAGAGCGCTGATAGTTCGTTTTCTGATAAGGAGACATGCGGCAATTATTTTCTGGAAGGGGGGGGGGGCTCATAAAAAATCCCCAGTAATTAAGCAGGAAAGTAAACGAGCAAAACAAAGTGTGGGATTGTAATTACTTTCTGATTTAGAGAGACCGGCTGGTGTTGTCTCGGAATGGAGAGTTATGGAAGTCTTAAACAACCCAGTTATTTCTCGCGACTCATTTATAATCCATTCTCCCTTTCTCATTTTTTCCCCATTTTTTTCTCCCTTGTCTCCATAAAAGCTAATTCTAGAGATAAATCTTTCTCTGGATTTGAGTCTCTTGCCATGATAGATATGAGGGTTGAATGAAAAGTAATGCCGCCACCTTCTTTACTTGGGTTTGGATGCGAATCTATATAAATAAAAATGTAATGTTCATTTGTGGGATTAGCATAACTCAAAAACCACTGGGCAAATTGACACCAAATTTGGACACAATACTGTCTATTTAAAAGTTAGGAACTGGGAACCCCTGGAACTGAGAGACTTAAAATTATTCTTCAAAAGATTTCCGCTGCCACCATGTCACTATTAATTAGGCTGAGGTAATATTGAGAGTTTGATTTGTGAACACACACTGTGCCACTATAGTTTCTTAGAAGCTATTGTGAAGCTGTCTTTAATAGCACTTTGACCACGAAGGTATTCACACTGAGGCTGGTATAAGTTGATAAAAATAACGAGAACATTTATTGAACAGGCTTGAATTATTCAGGTACAAATGCTTAATGGTTTCAGTAAAATACTGGCATAAAAAACTTGTGGTTGCATGAGAGTAAAGATCTTAAAAACCCCTGGGTTACAAGTCTTAAAAGTTTCAACACAGAAAATTACTTCAGGAAATTAATCTCTGAATGTAATTCCCAAAAATGCCCCTTAGGAATCTAGCAAAAAAACCCTGAACTAGACTTCCTTAGGAAATTGACAGACCACTAACGGGGTACTGCTCCACACAGTATTCTAGCTATATTCTCGATAGCTATTCTGAATACTACACAAAAGACTGACCCAAACTTCTTCAAAACCCAAACTGCTCTCGCTAAAACCCACACTTCTTCTCTCTACCCGTTCCAAACTCCAACTGGCAAACTGGGACCTCAAACCTCAGTTTAAAAGACACCTTTTCCTTCAGACCGCTTAGGCTCCACCCCCATCTTTCTCTGTTCTTAAAATGAAACGCACACATCTGTATTTTAGATGGATTAGGAATCAGCTGGTCTTCCCTGTAATAGGCAGTAAGAGCAGCAAAAGCTTCAGAGAGCTTCTGTTCAACCATTTGAAAGCTCCCTGCTTGGGCGGTGATGGCATGGTCATCCGCATACATGGAAATCTCTGTCCCTTCTGGCAGTGGTTGGTCATTTGTGTAAATGTTTAACATTGATGGAGCAAGCACACTGCCCCGAGACAGGCCATTTTTCTGTTTTTGCCATCATGATATTTAGATAGCATGTTTGAACAATTTCAGAACCATGTTATGGTTTTTCAGCATATGGTGTTTCCATAAGGCCATCTGCATAATTTGCTAATGAACAGGGAACATTCATTCCTTCTCAAAAGCAAGAATTGAATGCGTTTTCAATGTACCGTGAAATATAGATTTCAAGAATGTGTGTGTTATACATGGCAAGGAGTTGGGCTAGATGACCCCTATGTTCCCTTTTCCAACTTGATTTTGGCGTAATATCCTTCTTTTGCTCCAATGGGTCTTTTCCCTGATGCCGAAAAGAGCGTATCTGAGTCACCTATTCAAATGAATAGATAATGAGCTTTTCATGCTGGGACTCTTTTGACAGGCCAACTTGCAAAATGATCAGTTTTGAGGAACTCTGAGACATTGATGGCTTGTGATGAGGAATGCACTTTTCCTGTCTTCGAGCATTAAGGCTGTCAGATGAAGGTTGGAGAGAGTCTTGCTTGGCAAAGTGGGGTGGGATGAAGATATTGGGAAACGGAGAGCCGTGTGCCAGGCTGGAGGTACATCTATATTGTAGAATTAATGCACTTTGATGCTACTTGAACTGCCATGGCTCCATGCTATGGAATCTTGAGAGTTGTAGCTTGCTGTAGGTTCGGTTACACTTTGGCAGAGAATAATAATAATAATAATAATAATAATAATAATAATAACAACAACAACAATAATAACAGTCCTAGACACTTGAGAAGTGTCTGACATGTAATCAAATACAAAAGCCAGCATAGTGATCTTTCTCCTCCTGAGAAAAATGTATAATATCACAAAGGACTACCACCTCACCCGCCTCATAGGAAACCTGCTACAAAACAGGAGCTTTTTTGTTGAGTTCCAGGGCCAGAGAAGCAGATGGCGGAAACAGAAGAACGGCCTGCCTCAGGGAGCGTGCTTGCTCCATCCATGTTCAACATCTACACAAATGACCAGCCACTGCCAGAACGGACAGAGAGCTTCATCTATGCTGATGATCGTGCCATTACTGCTCAAGCAGGGAGCTTTGAGACGGTAGAACAGAAGCTCTTCGAAGCTCTAGGTGTTCTTATTGCCTATTACAGGGAAAACCAGCTGATCCCTAACCCATCTAAAACACAGACATGTGCCTTTCATCTCAAGAACAGAGAAGCATCCCGAGCTCTAAGGATCACCTGGGAAGGAATCCCACTGGAGCATTGCAGCACACCTAAATACCTGGGAGTCACTCTGGACCGTGCTCTGACCTACAAGAAGCACTGCCTGAACATCAAGCAAAAAGTTGGTGCTAGAAACAATATCATACGAAAGTGGACTGGCACAACCTGGGGATCACAACCAGACACAGTGAAGACATCTGCCCTTGCGCTGTGCTACTCTGCTGCTGAGTATGCATGCCCAGTGTGGAACACATCTCACCATACTAAAACAGTGGATGTGGCTCTTAATGAGACATGCCGCATTATCACGGGGTGTCTGCGCCCTACACCACTGGAGAAATTACACTGCTTAGCTGGTATTGCACCACCTGACATCCGCCGGGAAGTAGCAGCCAATAGTGAAAGGACCAAGGCAGAGACATCTCCAGCTCATCCCCTGTTTGGGTATCAGCCAGCACGCCAACGACTTAAATCTAGACATAGTTTTCTAAGATCTACAGAGACACTCGCTGGAACACCTCAGCAAGCAAGAGTCCAAAAGTGGCAGGCTCAAACCCAGCACCTCAACCAATGGCTGATACCAAATGAGAGACTCCCTCCTGGGCACACAGAAGACTGGGCGACTTGGAAGGCATTGAACAGACTGCGCTCTGGCACCACGAGATGCAGAGCCAACCTTCAGAAATGGGGCTACAAAGTGGAATCCTCGACATGCGAGTGTGGAGAAGAGCAAACCACTGACCACCTGCTGCAATGCAACCTGAGCCCTGCTACATGCACAATGGAGGACCTTCTTGCAGCAACACCGGAAGCACTCCAAGTGGCCAGATACTGGTCAAAGGACATTTAACCAGCTACCAAACTCACAAGTTGTGTATTTTTCTGTTTGTTTGCTTTGTTCTGTTAGAAATGTAATATAATGGACTGGTTGCTCTGACACGACAAATAAATAAATAGTGATCTTGTTCGCTGTGTACTAAACTTGTTGTGTATCAAATAAATAATAATAATAATAATAATAATAATAATAATAATAATACAACCTCGATACAACTTGGATTGATTACAAAAAAGCATTTGACTCACTGCCACATTGTTGGATTATCAAATGTCTAGATGTCATCGGAGTTTGTGAAAATATTAGAAAGTTCACCGAAAATGCGATGAAACAATGGAAAACTGAGTTGTTCGTGGGCAATGAAAGCTATGGAACTGTTAACATCAGGAGAGGAATTTTCATTGTGCTCATTATTGCACTGATCCCACTGTCAGTAATTCTACAGAAAACAAACCTAGGCTACCAAACAGCAAGAAATTCACCAAAAATCTCTCACTTGCTGTACATGGATAATCTAAAGCTTTATGGAAAATCAGAAACTGAAATCGAGTCATAGAATCATAGAATCATAGAATCAAAGAGTTGGAAGAGACCTCATGGGCTCATCCAGTCCAACCCCATTCTGCCAAGAAGCAGGAATATTGCATTCAAAGCACCCCTGACAGATGGCCAGCCAGCCTCTGCTTAAAAGCTTCCAAAGAAGGAGCCTCCACCACACTCCGGGGCAGAGAGTTCCACTGCTGAACGGCTCTCACAGTCAGGAAGTTCTTCCTCATGTTCAGATGGAATCTCCTCTCTTGTAGTTTGAAGCCATTGTTCCGCGTCCTAGTCTCCAAGGAAGCAGAAAACAAGCTTGCTCCCTCCTCCCTGTGGCTTCCTCTCACATATTTATACATGGCTATCATATCTCCTCTCAGCCTTCTCTTCTTCAGGCTAAACATGCCCAGCTCCTTAAGCCGCTCCTCATAGGGCTTGTTCTCCAGACCCTTGGATCATTTTAGTCGCCCTCCTCTGGACACATTCCAGCTTGTCAATATCTCTCTTGAATTGTGGTGCCCAGAATTGGACACAATATTCCAGGTGTGGTCTAACCAAGCAGAATAGAGGGGTAGCATGACTTTCCTAGATCTAGACACTATGCTCCTATTTATGCAGGCCAAAATCCCATTGGCTTTTTTTGCCGCCACATCACATTGTTGGCTCATGTTTAACTTGTTGTCCACGAGGACTCCAAGATCTTTTTCACACGTACTGCTCTCGAGCCAGGCGTCCCCCATTTTGTATCTTTGCATTTCATTTTTTCTGCCAAAGTGGAGTATCTTGCATTTGTCACTGTTGAACTTCATTTTGTTAGTTTTGGCCCATCTCTCTAATCTGTCAAGATCGTTTTGAATTCTGCTCCTGTCCTCTGGACTATTGGCTATCCCTCCCAATTTGGTGTCGTCTGCAAACTTGATGATCATGCCTTCTAGCCCTTCATCTAAGTCCTTAATAAAGATGTTGAACAGGACCGGGCCCAGGACGGAACCCTGCGGCACTCCACTTGTCACTTCTTTCCAAGATGAAGAGGAAGCATTAGTGAGCACTCTCTGTGTTCGTCCACTTAACCAATTACAGATCCACCTCACCGTAGTTTTGCCTAGCCCACATTGGACTAGTTTCCTTGCCAGAAGGTCATGGGGGACCTTGTCGAAGTCACTGACCAACACAGTCAGAATCTTCAGCACTGACATCAGTATGGAGTTTGGCCTAGGCAAATGTGCCACAGTGGCATTAAAGAAAGGAAAAATTACTCACAGCAAGGGCATAGAGATTCCAAATGGACAAACAATAGCCTGAAGCCTATAAATATCTGGGCATACTACAGTTGGACAATGTCAAGCATGAGCAAGTGAAAAATGTGGTCAGCAAAGAATATATCCAAAAAGTCACAAAGGTTTTGAAGAGTGAATTAAATGGCGGAAATATGATCAAGGCTCTCAACACCTGGGCAATCCCCATCATTAGATAGTATACACTGCTGAGATTGTGAACTGGACACAAGCAAAGCTGGATGATCTGGACAGAAAAACAAGAAAACAGATGACAATTCACTATGCATTATGTAGTGATGTCGACAGACTTGACCTGCCCAGAAAATCAGGAGGCAGAGAGGGGGTTTCTGCAAGTGAAACAAACAGTAGGAGAAGAGAAACACGCACTGGCAGATGATGTGAAAGGCAGTCAAGAACCAACATTGAGGGAAGTCGATAGTAGTAAACTGCTTAAAGTGTAAAAGTCAAAGAGGGAATGGCGTAAAAGCACAATCCAGAGCAGAAGAGAAAACTGGCAAAAGAAGGCTCTTCGTGGACAGTTCCTGAGAAAAATTGAGAGTCAAATTGACAAAGAAAAAACATGGCTGTGGCTCACAAATGGAACTCTGAAAAAAGGAGACAAAGGAGGGCCTGATTCTGGCAGCCCAAGAAGAAGCCATTCGAACCAAGGCCATCAAAGCCAGAATTGAAAAGTCGACAACAGATCCCAAGTGTAGACTCTGCAAGGAAGCAGATGAAACAATAGATCCCATCCTCAGCTGTTGCAAGAAGATTGTGCAGACAGACTACAAGCAGAGGCATAACACCGTTGCTCAGATGATTCATTGGAACTTGTGCCACAAATACCATCTGCCTGCGACAAAGAACGGATGGGGTCACAAGCTGGAAAAAATTACAGAGAATGAACACGTCAAGCTGCTCTGAGTCTTCCGAATTCAGACAGACAGAGTTTTGGAGCAATAGACTCCTGACCTCGTGATTGTGTTAAAAAATAAAATATGGATTGTCGATGTTGCAATCCCAGGTGACAGCAGGATTGAAAAGAATTGGAAAAGCTGACACGATATGAGGATTTGAAGATCGAACTGCAAAGACTTTGGCACAAGCCAGTCAAGGTGGTCCCAGTGGTGATCGGCACACTGGGTGCAGTGCCTAAAGACCTTGGCCTGCACTTAAACACAATTGGCACTGACAAGATTAACATCTGCCAGCTGCAAAAGGCCACCTTACTGGGATCTGCACGCATTATTCGCTGATACATCACACAGTCGTAGACACTTGGGAAATGTCTGATGTGTGATCCAATACAACAGCCAGCAGAGTGTCTGCTGTGGACTCATCTTGTTGTGTTTATAATAATAATAATAATAATAATAATAATAATAATAATAATAATAATAACAATAACAATAATACATTTTATTTATAATCCACCCTTCTCCCCTAGGGGGCTCAGAGTGGATTACAGCATTCATAGGCAAACATTCAATGCCTTTACAATCATATACAATGAGAAAGACAAACACAACCAAAGGCAGAGGCTTCTTCTTTCATTTCTGGCTTCTGGAGGCTCTGGGGAGGTGCTTTTTTCTCTATTTTCAAGCCAAGGAGCCTGCATTCTTGCCTCCTGGTTGTGTGGCTAGCAAGATTGCTTGGAGCATCTCTTTGCCTTTTCCCACCTATTTACCTACTCACATTTGCATGTTTTTGAACTACTAGGTTGGCAGGTGCTAGAGCTTACAGACAGGATGCTGGGGTTCAGCCTGTGTGTGAACCTGAAACTGATTCTCTGATTGTATTTCCTGATGCTAATGTATTTCCTAATGCTAATGAGGATGTTGATTCTGCGGTCAATGTAGAAGAAACTCCTGCAGCCTTGGAAAGCGAAAGTCCAAATTCCCATGAGAATATTTCAGAGCCAAGCGGTGAACTTTCACTCCCTTTTGGCTCTTCAGAGAATTTGACACCTGGGCTCTCTAATGAGAATAGGAGAGGGCAGATTTGGCAGAGCAGGGGGAAATCACAAGGTTTACGAAGGTCAGCTAGATTGAGAGAAATGCAAACAAGACCTTCAAAGCCTTCAGGCGTGTCACATAATAGATTTCTCGGCTATAAGTGCCTCCCGCCTGGATGCATCTTCAGACCAGGCATCGTTTCAGATTCATGTGCAGACTCTTGCAGTTCTCCTGCTTCCAGTGGCTTTGTTCCAATGGGTTTTTCTAGTGCTTCAAGTACGGTTAGTGGATTGCTAACAGGTTCCAGGATTTAACAGTGTTACTGTGGGTTTTTGATCTTGTTCATGGACATTTCTTGTTGCTGATTTTTACTGTGGCTTTTTACCTTGCATATTTTCCTCTATTTTTGTACTCATCTTTCATCAATAAAAAGGATTGTTTTTCCTGAAGTCAAGTGTGGTGGATTGTTGTCTTAGGGTCCAGTTTCCTGCTCTGGGTCGCAACACAGGAGCTCAACGCATCTCACGGATTCGAACTGCCAATCTTCAGGTCAGCAGTTCAGCAGCACAAGGTTTTAACCCATTGCACCACCACAGCTCCCTACAGAAGGTGGGAGGCCTTGTATAACTATAGTTTCCAAGCCTCCATCACATTGAAACATGGCGGTAAAAGAGACATCTACAATGCAGGTGTACCCTAAGATAACTCTATGTAACAAAATGTTCTGTTCCTGGTTTGAAAGTGTTGTTGTTGTTGTTCATTTGTTCAGTCATCTCCGACTCTTCGTGACCTCATGGACCAGCCCACGCCAGAGCTCCCTTTCGGCCGTCACCACCCCCAGCTCCTTCAAGGTCAGTCCAGTCACTTCAAGGATGCCATCCATCCATCTTGCCCTTGGTCGGCCCCTCTTCCTTTTGCCTTCCACTTTCCCCAGCATCATTGTCTTCTCTAGGCTTTCCTGTCTCCTCATGATGTGGCCAAAGTACTTCAGCTTTGTCTCTAGTCTCCTTCCCTCCAGTGAGCAGTCAGGCTTTATTTCCTGGAGGATGGACTGGTTGGATCTCCTCGCAGTCCAAGGCACTCTCAGCACTTTCCTCCAACACCACAGCTCAAAAGCATCGATCTTCCTTCGCTCAGCCTTCCCGAAGGTCCAGCTCTCACATCCGTAGGTGACTACAGGGAATACCATGGCTTTGACTAGGCGGATCTTTGTTATTGCTTGTTTAATTTTGCGGTACTTACTACGGGTGTGTAAATCTTCATTTTGAAATCGTAAGTCGTACCTAATTCGTAAGTTTTGTATATACGAACAGATATTAAGAAACACAGGGGGAGGGCACCCACTCAAAAACTTGAGAATCAAAACTCACCCAATACTTTTTCATTTGAATTCTATAATGCTTGGAAGTAAGTTCCATTTTCAGTGCAAATGAGGCAAAGCCATTCCTCTTTAAATTGAGACAGCTGGTGATTCAGTGTTATGGAAGCATGGGAGTTGTAGTTTTACAAGGTGTTCAGTCTTCTCTGCCAAAAGGTGCTGGTGCCTCAAACGACAACTCTCATGTGAATCTGAGTATTAACCTAAGTAGCCTTTCAAAAACTCCAGTCTGCCATTGCAAATAAAAAACAAAACCTCCTTGAGCTTTGGATGTTATCTGGTTTTGCTCCTGACACCTTCCGAAGCTGTGATTTAGGATTTCCTCCTGTTAATTTTTCTTTGACCACTCTCTTGCATGAGCAATTATTTGGAAGGAAGGTTTGACATTTAGGAGCTGCTGGAAGCTAAAAGCCTGCGTTTGCAGTTGCTTCGTAAATATTAAGAAGGAAAAATATGTTGAGCGAAGAATATTGCCATTTTTTAAAAAAGTCATGTTCTCTCCTAGAAAGTTCATTCAGCTTCCATTCTTTGCTTCCATTCTCTGGGGGTCAGGGTTGTTGCAAGGGGGTTTCAAAGTGGTTGCCAAAGATCATCAGAAAACACATATTTCTGATGGTCTTAGGAACCCCTTTGGCAGAGAAGGCTGAAGAGCCCTCCACCTGTCTTTCTCTTCCTTTTTTGGAGTTGGTAAACTACAACTCTCAGAATTCAAAAACAGCATCCCCCCCCCACAACCCCACTAGTATTCAATGTTGGCCATGTGGTAGTGTGTTATGATGCAGATCCATTGTGCACTGGGTTCAGAATGCTCTTTGGTTGTAGGTGAACTATAAATCCCAGCAACTACAACTTCCAAATGTTAAGGGCTTTGCCCATCAAACCGACCCAGTATTTTCTGTTGGCCATGGGAGTTCTGTGTGTCAAGTTTGGTTCAATTCCATCATTGGTGGTGTTCAGAATGCTCTTTGATTGTAGGTGAACTATAAATCCCAGCAACTACAATTCCCAAATGTCAAGGTCTGTTTTCCCCAAACTCTATCAGTGTTCTCATTTGGGCATATGGAGTATTTGTGCCACGTTTGGTCCAGATCCATCATTGTTTGAGTCCACAGTGCACTCTAGATGTAGGTGAACTACAACTCCAGCACTCAAGGTCAATGCCCATCAAACCCATCCAGTATTTTCTGTTGGTCATGGGAGTTCTGTGTGTCAAGTTTGGTTCAATTCCATTGTTGGTGGAGTTCTGAATGCTCTTTGATTGTAGGTGAACTATAAATCCCAGCAATTACAACTGCCTAATGTCAAGGTCCATTTTCTCCAAACTCCAGCAGGTTTCACATTTGGGCATATTGTGTATTTGTGCCAAGTTTGGTCCAGATCCATCATTGTTTGAGTCCACAGTTCTCTCTGGAGATAGGCAAACTACAACTCCAAAATTTAAGGTCAATATCCACCCAACCTTTCTAGTATTTTCTGTTGGTCATGGGAGTCCTGTGTGCCAAGTTTGGTTCAATTCCATCCTTGGTGGAGTTCAGAATGCTCTTTGATTGTAGGTGAACTATAAATCCCAGCATCTACAACTCCCAAATGACAAAATTGCAGCATTAGGAAGGTTGAAAAACACTCATAGAATCAAAGAGTTGGAAGAGACCTCATGGGCCATCCAGTCCAACCCCCTGCCAAGAAGCAGGAATATTGCATTCAAATCACCCTTGACAGATGGCCATCCAGCCTCTGTTTAAAAGCTTCCAAAGAAGGAGCCTCCACCACACTCCGGGGCAGAGAGTTCCACTGCTGAACGGCTCTCACAGTCAGGAAGTTCTTCCTCATGTTCAGATGGAATCTCCTCTCTTGTAGTTTGAAGCCATTGTTCCGCGTCCTAGTCTCCAGGGAAGCAGAAAACAAGCTTGCTCCCTCCTCCCTGTGGCTTCCTCTCACATATTTATACATGGCTATCATATCTCCTCTCATCCTTCTCTTCTTCAGGCTAAACATGCCCAGCTCCTTAAGCCGCTCCTCATAGGTCTTGTTCTCCAGACCCTTGATCATTTTAGTCGCCCTCCTCTGGACACATTCCAGCTTGTCAATATCTCCCTGATTAAACTACAAAGCAGCCATAAAGCCAAATATAATAATGTGCGCATTTATTTGGGAAAAATTATAATTCAATTTTGGGATGAAATAGCCCGAGAAGAGCCTGAAAATGAAGTTAGTTTTGCAAAGGAGCTGTGAGTTCATCCTGGAATGCCTCTCCCATTTTAAGGGGGAAAGGTCTAAAAATAAGCCATTGATTTTCAACCTGGCCTTTTTGAAGCTCTGCTCTGTTGAATAAGAAATGCTTGGTCTTAATGCGCTGCTCCCTTAATTGCTTCAGTGGCTGGAGAAGCTTTCCCACCGATGTCTAAGGTCTTCATCGGTGAACAAGAAAAATGGTCAAATGAAGGCTGCTAAGGACATGTTCTGGGCATATTGGCTCCCTTGAGTCTGGGGACTAATGAGATCTTGAGATGTTCTTGGCCTCAGGAAGCCCTGAAAGCAAGCCAACGCTCGTTCCAAATTTCAGAGGCTTCATCTTACTTTCCTGCCCAACCGTACTTGAGACAGTGGACTACTGAAAAGAGCCTTGGAGCCAGTGCCCTTCCACTAAAGGACCAATTAAGTCTGACCCAGGAGGCATCTGTTTCCATGGACCACAAGGAAGGTGCTGCTGATCTTCTCAAAAGGATATAGTGCAATGTTTCTCAACCTTCCTAATGCTGCGACCCCTCAATACAGTTCCTCATGTTGTGGTGACCCCCAACCATAACATTATTTTCATTGCTACTTCATAACTGTCATTTTGCTACTGTTATGAATCATAAATATCTGATATGCAGAATGTATTTTCATTCACTGGACCAAATTTGGCACAAATACCTGATTCGCCCTAATTTGAATACTGAATAGGTTGCGGTGGGATTGATTTTGTGTGGGAGGTTTGGCCCAATTCTATCATTGGTGGTATTCAGAATGCTCTGTGATTGTAGGTGAACTATAAATCCCAGCAACTACAACTCCCAAATGTCAAGATTCTATTTTCCTCAAACTCTACCAGTGTTCACATTTGGGCATATTGAGTATTCTTGTAGAGTTTGCTCCAGATCCATCGTTGTTTTGAGTCCACAGTGATCTCTGGATGTAGATGAACTACAACTCCAAAACCAAAGGACACTGCCTACCAAACCCTTCCAGTATTTTCTGTTGGTCATGGGAGTCCTGTGTGTCACGTTTGGTTTGAATTCAACCACTGGTGGAGTTCAGAATGCTCTTTGGTTGTAGGTGAACTATAAATCCCAGCAACTACAACTCCCAAATGACAAAATCAATTTTTTTGAGTGAAGGACATACATTGGGTTGTTAGGTGTCTTGTGTCCAAATTTGGTGTCAATCCGTCCAGTGGTTTTTGAGTTCTGTTAATCCCACAAACGAACATTACATTTTTGTTTATATAGATAAGTAAAAAGCAGCAAAGTAAAAAGCACTTTAAAGAAATAGGTAAATCCAATTAGGTAAGGAGATAAGCAGGAACAAATTATTATTATTATTATTATTATTATTATTTACACACATTACTTACTTACTTACTTACTTAGGCGATCCCTCGCTTTTCGAGGATGATTGTCTACCAATATTCTTGTGGGTCCGTTTGTGGCTGTGGAGCCTTATTCTTGGTCTGCATCTTCTTCCGCAGTGAGGGCATTGGTTTCCAGGTGGAAGGCGGTCTCAGCCAGGGTTGGCTTGACGCGCCTTTCTCTTGGCACGTTTCTCTTTTTCACCCTCCACTCGTGCCTCCTCAAATTCTGCAGCACTGCTGGTCACAGCTGACCTCCAGCTGGAGCGCTCAAGGGCCAGGGCTTCCCAGTTCTCAGTGTCTATGCCAGAGTTTTTAAGGTTGGCTTTGAGCCCATCTTTAAATCTCTTTTCTTGTCCACCAACATTCCGTTTTCCGTTCTTGAGATACACACATATACACAGAGTGGGCCACAGCAATGTGTGGCAGAGGACGGCTAGTCCAGACACATTGTTAAAGGTCCAGAATTTCCTGAATCCAGGCCTTTTGTGTCCTCTCATCCTTGCCAAACAGGTCACTGGAAAGACGATCAACCTTGCAAGCCCCATCCTTTCTTGGTTTGCGTGTGCTTGCTCAGCAGCATCTTTTCCAGGGCCTTTTTCCAGAATTTTCGATGCTTCCCAACCCAGCTCTTTGACTCAGAAGGCCAATGAAACATTGAACAGAAATTGTCAAATTAAATATTTAGCGTGGAAGCATCTTTCTGAACACCAACCCAGAGATCCACAGAGCTTTCCTCTCCCCAAACACCGAAACCGTCCTCATGATGACCTACTAAGGCTGACATCCATGTCGAGTTTCTCGACCCACATGTGGAGCTGACAGTTTCCCTTGGATATCTCAATGAAAAACATCCAAGAGACTATTTGATGGCAGCACTGTAAACATCCTTATTATGCCTCTGAAAATACTCACCATCTGCAATCGTTCTTTGAAAAGAAAACTGCTAGGCTAGTAAGCTTGATTTTTTTTTTATTGCAGATGTGCGCTTGTGTCATTGTGTTGCATATTACTTTTGTTTTTGCTGCCCTTCCCTTGCAAAAAAGAAGCCTCACAGACTCACAAATAGCAGATGGAGGATGCGAAACGCCCACCTTGGGCTCTGCCACCCTCTTTGCAGCTTTTTATTCAAGACAGAAAATAAAATAAAACCCACAAACAAGCATTTTAGATATGGAATCATAGAATCATGGAGTTGGAAGAGACCCCGTGAGCCAGTTTGTATCATAAACTCACCCAAATTGCATGACTTCACACTAGTATCAGAGGCGGCCCTAGGTAATTTTCAATGGTAAGCAAACAGTATTTTGCCTCCCCCCCCCCCCCAACCAATCATGGTATATATTTTCTGTTCGTCATGGGAGTTCTGTGTGCCATATTTGGTTCAATTCCATCATTGGTGGAGTTCAGAATGCTCTTTGATTGTAGGTGAACTATACATCCCAGTAACTACACTTGCCGCACTTGTTCCCTTGCCTGGCCCGCTTTGGGTCCGGAGGCGTGCCTGAAGACCCCGGCGTGTGCACCAAAAGTCACCTCTTCTCCTGACTTTCTCCTCAGCCATTGGGACCGAGAGAGAGAGAGAGAGAGAGAGGTGGAGATGCCCACCTTTCCTGAAGGTAGGCGCAAAAACAAAGGAGGGAGCGGAGGTGGGAGATACCTCCAGCCGGAGGGGCTCTCTCTCTCTCTTGCTTGGTCCCAATGGCTGAAGAGAAAGTCAGGAGAAGAGGCGACTTTTGGTGTGCACGCTGGGGTCTTCAGACACGCCTCTGGACCTGAAGCGGGCCAGGCACAGCAGCTTTGGCCCTTGGCCCACCCGCGGATTGGGGGGAGGAGAGGAGGCGGGTGGAGCGCCGGGGGATCGGGAAAGGGAGCCGGTCATGGGGAAGGGATCGAACGCGGAGAACGATTGAGCGCCGGCTCTGCTCGCGCACCCGGTGGCCGGGTGGAGCAGGAACGAGAGGGGCTAGGCGAGGCTCAAGGGCCCGGCCCCTTTGGGAAGAGGATCGCCCGGCAGCGAGGCAAGAAAGCCGAGGCTCCCCCCGGACTGCTAGGGCTGTTGTGAGCTGAGGGGCACTCCTCAAGTGGCGGTCGAGGGGCATTTACAGAGGCGCCTATGCGCCCCTGGCAAAAAAATGTATTCTGCGACCGCTTACTTCGCGTAATGGACAAGCCGCCCCTGACTAGTATCCACTATTTATTTATTTATAGTGTCAGGAGCAAACCAAACAGTTGTATTGCATTTTTTAACAAACAAACAAACAAACAAAGCACAAAGTTTGCGAGCTTGGTAGTTGATTAAATGTCCTTTGAACAGTAACTGGCCACTTGGAGTGCCTCTGGTGTTACGATAAGAAGGTCCTCCATTGTGCATGTGGCAGGGCTCAGGTTGCATTGCAGCATGGGGTCTGTAGTTTGCCCTTCTCCACACTCGCATGTCATGGATTCCACTTTGTAGCCCCATTTCTGAAGGTTGGCTCTGCATCTCGTGGTGCCAGAGCGCAGTCTGTTCAACGCCTTCCAAGTCGCCCAGTTTTCTGTGTGCCCAGCAGGGAGTCTCTCATTAGGTATCAACCATTGATTAAGGTTCTGGGTTTGAGCCTGCCACTTTTGGACTCTCGCTTGCTGAGGTTTATTTATTTATCATGTCATCAGCAACCATACCATTGTATTACATTTCTAACAGAACAAAACAAACAAACAGATTTAAAAAAAAACACAGATTTTGCAAACTTGGTAGATTAAATGCCCTTTGACCAGTATCTGGCCACTTGGAGTGCCTCTGGTGTTGCTGCAAGAAGGTCCTCCATTGTGCACGTGGCAGGGCTCAGGTTGCATTGCAGCAGGTGGTCTGTAGTTTGCTCTTCTCCACACTCACATGCCGTGGATTCCATCCTGTAGCCCCATTTCTTAAGGTTGGCTCTGCATCTCGTGGTGCCAGAGCACAGCCTGTTCAGCGCCTTCCAAGTCGCCCAGTCCTCTGTGTGCCCAGGGGGGAGTCTCTCATTTGGTATCAGCCATTGGTTGAGGTGCTGGGTTTGAGCCTGCCACTTTTGGACTCTCGCTTGCTGGGGTGTTCCAGCGAGTGTCTCTGTAGATCTTAGAAAACTATTTCTAGATTTAAGTTGTTGACGTTCTGGCTGATACCCAAACAGGGGATGAGCTGGAGATGTCTCTGCCTTGGTCCTTTCACTATTGGTTGCTACTTCCCGGCAGATGTCAGGTGGTGCAATACCAGCTAAACAGTGTAATTTCTCCAGTGGTGTAGGGCGCAGACACCCCGTGATAATGCGGCATGTCTCATTAAGAGCCACATCCACTGTTTTAGCGTGGTGAGATGTATTCCACACTGGGCATGCATACTCAGCAGCAGAGTAGCATAGCACAAGAGCAGATGTCTTCACTGTGTATGGTTGTGATCCCCAGGTTGTGCCAGTCAGCTTTCAGATGATATTGTTTTTAGCGCCCACTTTTTACTTGATATTCAGGCAGTGCTTCGTGTAGGTAAGAGCACGGTCCAGAGTGACTCCCAGGTATTTGGGTGCGCTGCAATGCTCCAGTGGGATTCCTTCCCAGGTCATCCTCAGAGCTCGGGAAGCTTGTCTGTTCTTAAGTTGAAAAGCACATGTCTGTTTTTTAGATGGATTAGGAATTGGCTGGTTTTCCCTGTAATAGGCAGTAAGAGCACCTAGACCTTCGGAGAGCTTCTGTTCAACCATCTCAAAGCTCCCTGATTGAGCGGTGATGGCACGATCATCAGCATAGATGAAACTCTCTGTCCCTTCTGGCAGTGGGTGGTCATTGTGTAGATGTTGAACATGGATGGGGCAAACACGCTCCCCTGAGGCAGGCCGTTCTTCTGTTTCCGCCATCTGCTTCTCTGGCCCTGGAACTCAACAAAAAAGCTCCTGTTTTGTAGTAGATTTCCTATGAGGCGGGTGAGGTGGTCATCCTTTGTGATATTATACATTTTTCTCAGGAGGAGGCAGTGGTTCACAGTATCATAGGCTGCTGACAGGTCTAAGAAGACAGCTCCTGTGATGCTGCCTTTCAAAGCCAACTTCTATGTGCTGAGTCAGGTTCAGCACTTGCGATGTGCAGCTTTTGCCTTTCCTGAAGCTAGTATCCACTACAACGAAGCCATTATTTTGAAGCAGGAAAAAACCTCTCTCACTGATGGTTTCTATTAGGGTTGGCTAGGTTCATTCAGAAAAATTGGAAATTCGAGGGGGAAACATACAACTTTAGATATCCAATGCAGTTTTGAACCAGGGTTTGGGGGGGGGGGGGGGGGGGGGGGGATCAGAATTTGAACCATGTACCTTTTTCAGAAATATTCTATAATGTTTGTATGTCTCCCAAAGTTATTTTAATTTTCACAACCATTAAGCAACTTTGGTAAAGGCAAGGGAATTTTTAAAATCTATGACAGGCATCCTCAGAGGTGGTGAGGTCTGTTGGAAATTTTACTTACTTACTTACTTAGGCGATCCCTCATAGTCCGAGGATGATGGTCCTCCAAGTGTAGTGTCCTGGCAGTGGGTCCGTAGGTGACTGTGGAGCCCTATTCTTGATCTACATCTTCTCCCGCAGTGAGGGCATTGGTTTCCAGGTGGAAGGCGGTCCCGGTCAGGGTTGGCTTGATGCGCCTTCCTCTTGGCACATTTCTCTCTTTCACCCTCCATTCGTGCCTCTTGAAATCCTACAGCACTGCTGGTCACAGCTGACCTCCAACTGGAGCACTCATGGGCCAGGGCTTCCCAGTTCTCAGTGTCTATGTCACAGTTTTTAAGGTTGGCTTTGAGCCCATCTTTCAATCTCTTTTCCTGCCCACCAACATTCTGTTTCCCGTTCTTGAGTTCGGAGAAGAGCAACTGCTTTGGGAGACAGTGGTCGGGCATCTGGACAACATGGCCGGTCCAGCGGAGTTGATGGTGGAGGACCATCGCTTCTATGCTGGGGGTCTTTGCTTCTTCCAGCACTCTGACATTTGTCCGCTTGTCTTTCCAAGAGATTTGCAGGATTTTTCATAGGCAGCACTGATGGAATCGTTCCAGGAATTGCATATGACGTCTGTAGACTGTCCACATCTCGCAAGCATATAGCAAGTGGGGTTTAGATATCTGTGGAATGTCCAGAGTGGGAGGAAGAACTCTTGTCTGCTTGAGGTAGGTGTGAATGTTGTAATTGGCTACCTTGATTAGCATTTAATGGCCTAGCAATTTCAAGGACTGGCTTCTTACTGCCTGAGGGAATCTTTTGTTGGGAGGTGATTAGCTGGCCCTGACTGTTTCTTGTCTGGAATTCCCCTGTTTTTGAGTGTTGTTATTTATTTATTTACTATTTACTATATTTATATACCACCCCTCTCAGCCCAGAAGCAACTCGGAGAGGTTCACAAATTGGCAGCAATTTGATTCCTCAACAATTATAACAAGTAAAAAAAATCAAGATATTATGTTAAAAACAATAGCATATGATATTAAAAAATATAAAAACCGTACAAAGCCTTAAAACATTATCGTGAGCGTCTCCATGTTCTTTATTTACTGTTACTCTTTTTGAGTTTTTAAATGGACGCCTGCCAGATGTGGGCGAAACGTCAGGAGAGAATGCTTCTGGAACATAGCCTTACAGGCTGGAAAACTCACCACAACCCAGTGATTCTGGCCATGAAAGCCTTTGACAATACTTAATAGATTTTCCAGCACATGAAAGAAAGGCAGAAGGTGCACTCTTGGAAACTGTGCGAGCCTCAGCGTTAGATTTATTTGCAGTGTCCACAGTCACTTTCCACACATTGCAAATGTCACACCAACTCCGATATATATGATGTATGAATGGGAGTATGGAAGCAACTTCAGCAAATGCTTGCTCTTTTTCTAAAGATTCATGCAAAGTGACGTTTGGGCAAATCTGGTCTATTAAGGTAACCGAAGTATCTGCAACCTGTCCTACTTGTTCAGAGTTAATATTTATGAATGCTTCTAGCAGATTTCCCAGGGCGCCCTTCGCTCTTGAAATATGCATGGATAAGGTGCAACCAGATAGAATTGATTTGGTCCACAAAAACCTGGATTCGGCCATTAAAGGAAGCTGGGGTCGGGTAGTAATGGAAAATAGCTGAAAGAGCCAGTGGGGTATAATGGCTTGGGTATGTTCAGGAATGGATTCCTTTGACTTCTTCTGAGGCTGAGAGTGTGTGACTGGCCCAAGGTCATCCATGGCCAAGTGGGATTTGAACCCTGTTCTCCAGAGTTGCACTTACTTACTTACTTAGGCAATCCCCCGTAGCTCGAGGATGATGGTCTTCCAGATGTGGTGTCTTGGCGGTGGGTCCATAGGTGGCTGTGGAGCCCTATTCTTGATCCGCATGTTCTCCTGTTGTCGAGAAATTTAGATTTCTGAGGTCCAAGATATTGTAGATTTAGCCTGCTGAGATATGAACCCTGGTCTCCAGAATTGCACTTACTTACTTACTTACTTAGGCGATCCCTCATACCTCGAGGATGATGGACTTCCAGATGTGGTATCTTGGTGGTGGGTCCGTAGGTGGCTGTGGAGCCCTATTCTTGATCTGCATGTTCTCCTGTTGTCGAGAAATTTAGATTTCTGAGGTCCAAGATATTGTAGATTTAGCCTGCTGAGATTTGAACCCTGGTCTCCAGAATTGCACTTACTTACTTACTTAGGCGATCCCTCATACCTCGAGGATGATGGACTTCCAGATGTGGTATCTTGGTGGTGGGTCTGTAGGTGGCTGTGGAGCCCTATTCTTGATCCGCATGTTCTCCTGTTGTCGAGAAATTTAGATTTCTGAGGTCCAAGATATTGTAGATTTAGCCTGCTGAGATTTGAACCCTGGTCTCCAGAATTGCACTTACTTACTTACTTAGGCGATCCCTCATACCTCGAGGATGATGGACTTCCAGATGTGGTATCTTGGTGGTGGGTCTGTAGGTGGCTGTGGAGCCCTATTCTTGATCTGCATGTTCTCCTGTTGTCGAGAAATTTAGATTTCTGAGGTCCAAGATATTGTAGATTTAGCCTGCTGAGATTTGAACCCTGGTCTCCAGAATTGCACTTACTTACTTACTTAGGCGATCCCTCATACCTCGAGGATGATGGACTTCCAGATGTGGTATCTTGGTGGTGGGTCCGTAGGTGGCTGTGGAGCCCTATTCTTGATCCGCATGTTCTCCTGTTGTCGAGAAATTTAGATTTCTGAGGTCCAAGATATTGTAGATTTAGCCTGCTGAGAAAAAGAAGCCAGTATTCCAGAATAAATCTCACCAAATCTCACCAGGGACGCCTGGCTTGAGAGCCGTACGTGTGAAAAAGATCTTGGACTCCTTGGGGGCAACAAGTTAAACATGACTGAACAATGTGATGCAGTGGCAAAAAAAGACAAATGGATTTTGGCCTGCATCAGTAGGAGTATAGTGTTTAGATCTAGGGAAGTCATGTTTCCCCTCTATTCTGCCTTGGTAGCGAGGGGGGGGGGTTAGGGGTTCAACCCCCCCCGAAATGTTTCAGATTTTTTTAAAAACCTGGTTTACTCATGAATTTTAACTGGTTAACCAAATCCCCATGCTAAGTCTATGAGATGCAAAAAATTAAAAGTCCCTCAGAACTGCAAGCACTATCTCAGGCAAATATTGACAATTTATTCACACTGTTTGGGACCCACCTACCTGCGTGACCACATCTCTGTGTACGAACCCACATGATCTCTTCGTTCATCTGGAGAGGCCCTACTCACAATCCCACCTGCATCGCAAGCGCGATTGGACGGGGACGAGGGATAGGGCTTTCTCGGTGGTGGCCCCGCGACTCTGGAACTCTCTCCCTAATGACATCAGGCAAGCCCCATCGCTGGCAATTTTTAGGAGGAGCTTGAAAACGTGCTTGTTCCAGTGTGCCTTCCCAGAATAAGGAAACTCCAAGCATTATGTCCCCAAACGCACTTTATCAGAGAGCCAGGATATCTGCATGCCCATCCCCCTCCAAACACCTACCCTTTTCACCTGGTCATGCCCAGCACTTTTTAATTTTAATTATTACATTTGGCCCTGCCACAGATTTTAATTGCGTCATGGTGTGTTGTTAATGTTATTGCCTTGTTTTTCAGTTATTTTGCTGTATTGTTGTTGTTTTTACTGTTGTATTTGGGCTCGGCCTCTTGTAAGCCGCACCAAGTCCTCCAGGAGATGGTAGCGGGGTACAAATAAAGATTATTATTATTATTATTATTATTATTATTATTATTATTACTGTCATTGTGGGATGTGTGTGTTGAATGTTCTCATTAAGGAGGCCAGACTTGGTGGAGGTGGTTGACAGGGGCAGAGCTGCAGGCTATTGAAGGCTGCTCTGCCCCTTGCTGTGCAGGTTTCAACCCCCCACCCCACAAAAATTTCAACCCCTCCCGAAATTTTTTTCTGGCTACAGCCCTGCATGCTACTCCTCTATTCCACTTTGGTTAGACCACTCCTGGAATATTGTGTCCAATTCTGGGCACCACAATTCAAGAGAGATATTGACAAGCTGGAATGTGTCCAGAGGAGGGCGACTAAAATGATCAAGGGACTGGAGAACAAGCCCTATGAGGAGCGGCTTAAGGAGCTGGGCATGTTTAGCCTGAAGAAGAGAAGGCTGAGAGGAGATATGATAGCCATGTATAAATATGTGAGAGGAAGTCCCAGGGAGGAGGGAGCAAGCTTGTTTTCTGCTTCCCTGGAGACTAGGACGCGGAACAATGGCTTCAAACTACAAGAGAGGAGATTCCATCTGAACATTAGGAAGACCTTCCTGACTGTGAGAGCCGTTCAGCAGTGGAACTCTCTGCCCAGAGTGTGGTGGAGGCTCCTTCTTTGGAAGCTTTTAAACAGAGGCTGGATGGCCATCTGTCAGGGGTGATTTGAATGCAATATTCCTGCTTCTTGGCAGGGGGTTGGACTGGATGGCCCATGAGGTCTCTTCCAACTCTTTGATTCTATGATTATATGAAGAGAAAGCCACTGAGGTTTTATTTCATTCCAGCTGGAAAGGATGATGATTGCAGTAGTCTGCCAACAAATTGACATGCCTGCTAGGCAGGTAAATACCAAATATATAGCCTTCAGATTCAAAGGTTTCCATGCCCACTCCACCCCCCTGAGCTGGCTTTGTTATGATTGGCTGTGACATCAGCAAGCCAGGAGGAGATCCAGTGAGGGCTCTGGCTCTGCTTTTGGCCGCCCAGCCAATGAGGTGGAAAGGAGGCAGGCAACAGGGAAACAATGAAGAAATGTCTAGTTGACTGGATTAAGATGATTGGTGTTTACCAAATGGCTGGGAGATAGCTTTAGGCTCTCAAGCCTGGCCTAGGTTATTGTTTGATTCCTTGAATTAACATTCTTATCTAGCCCTGAGAGGCTAGGTCCTTTGTCATGCTGTCCTGCAATATGGAGTTCATTGATAAAGTAGATGCTACTTTCGGGAGATCAGGATGTAGCACAGCAGGGAGGCGGATGACAAATCCCAGGTTCCTTGCAGATGGAGAGATGTCCTTTGTGTTGGGTGATCCAAAGTGTCCATAGACCCCATCATTCTGGATGGCCTGGCTATTTAGCCCTCCGAGGTCTGCTCAGACAGAGCCATTTACTTATTGGGTTGTAGGTTTTTTTTTCGGGCTATATGGCCATGGTCTAGAGGCATTCTCTCCTGATGTTTCGTCTGCATCTATGGCAAGCATCCTCAGAGGTAGTGAGGTCTGTTGGAACTAGGAAAAAGGGTTTATATATCTGTGGAATGACCAGGGTGAGACAAAGGACTCTTGTCTGCTGGAGCTAGGTGTGAATGTTTCAACTGACCACCTTGATTAGCATATAATGGCCTGACAGTGCCTAGAGCAAACTTTTGTTGAGAGGTGATTAGATGTCCTTGTTTGTTTCCTCTCTGTTGTTGTGCTGTTGTAATTTTAGAGTTTTTCAATACTGGTAGCCAGATTTTGTTCATTTACTTATTGTCCATGCAAATGGGCCTGGTGAAATCCTTTGTTAGGGGATTATTGAGCCCAAGAGCCACGAGTTGCTGTTTTTATGAAAAAGGTGGCATTTCCTTCATATTGTTTTAAATAGACATACATACACATAGGCAATGAGGAATGGGGCAAGGGAGCATACACAGAGTTCATAGGAAAAGGGGGAATCATTCAGGGTCTAAGGAGAAGGCACGTCAGCCCCCTTCAAAGTCCATAAAAGTTTATAATTTTTGGCAGGAGTTTATAAAAGTTCCTATAAAGTTCATAAGAACTCATAAGAGTTCATTGGGGTGTGTATGGAAGTTCAGGGGAGCACTGAGTAGTTGGAGTCCATTCATAAACACAGAAGGAGAGATAGGGGATTGTAGTGAAGTTGCTACTCTATGTTAAAGTTTTGGTGTATAGCTCTATGTTTACATATGGCAGATAGGAAAGAATAAGTACAGACAGGGTAGCAACAGCAGAGATAGGATTCATTTGCATATGTGAAGCTGATTGGTCATATGGAGATTAGTGTAGGCCCAGGATTTGAAAAGGCTGCTAGGCCAAAATGGCAGTTGGGGAGAGCAGAGCTGAACATTCCAAAGGGGCAGAGCCAAGGTTCTGAAAGAGGCAGTTAGAGTGAGAGAGTTTGAAAATGACAGTTAAGAATCTGTGTGTGAAGAGGAGAGTTGGTTTTTGAGTGCCTGATAGAAATAAGTAGTTATGAAGATGTATTCAAGACTTCTGATATAGAGAAGCAGTTAGTTAAATAGAGCTCGAGTTTTAAGGAACATAAAGAAGGCTACTGTTGCCTTAGTTCAGAATATAATTCAGCCAAGAGTGTGTAAAGCAAGCAACATGTTTGTGAATGTGAAACATTGATAGTTTATTCAGAAAAGTTAACCAAGTAAATGATACTGACTGTAAGCCTCAAGATTGCAACAAAACACAAATGTAGCCACAAGCGTTGGAGCCAGAAGTTATAAATAAACTGTGTTACTTTGTTATACACAAGAGTGTTTCATTGCCTGCGATGTAAAGTACAAAGGTTTAACAGCACACAGAAAGTCCCTGCCAATATAAAAGAAGAAACTGAATCAATATAAGGCAGCAACGAAGTTTTTAAAAGAAGAAATAGTCTCTCTCCTTCGCCTCAGGGATTATGGGATCATTCCAGCCTGGTGTCCTTGGCAAAACTACGAATTCCCTGATTTTGAACTATCCTTTACAGAGTCCTGGGGGGGGCGGTCCCCTACGATCACACTCCTGCAGTGAGGACATCGGTTTCGAGATGGAAGGTGGTCCCTGTCAGGGTTGGCTTGATGTACCTTCCTCTTGGCTCATTTCTCCCTTTCGCCCTCCATTTGTGCCTCTTCGAATTCTGCAGCACTGCTGGTCACAACTGACCTCCAGTTAGAGTGCTCAAGGGCCAGGGCTCCCCAGTTCTCGGTGTCTATGCCACAGTTTTTGAAGTTAGCTTTAAGCCCATATTTAAGAGTTATAGCCAGTGCTCAAACCAATATGCCGCACTGGCTTGAATGGAACAGACTTGTGAATGGATATATGTGTTTCCTTTGTTACCTTTTGTTCAGCTTTAAATCAAATTCATGGAGTCTCATTTCTTGCAATTCCGTATCCATCGGTTTGTGTTCTATTCGATGGAACAGCGGGGCGCAGGTTTGCTCCATCTTCTGCATTACATCCCTTCGGATATTTAAAAACCCTTACATTGTCTCCTCTCATTCTCCTCCAAGCTATACATATCCAGTTCCCTACCTTTTCTTCTTTTTTCCGCTTCATTAATTTGATAAGCCTACTTTCACAAAAGCCTAAGAGCTAGGAAGGCAAATATTCCTCTTTCCATCCTTGTATGAAAAACTACATATCTGGTATTGCTTGTGTTAGGTACTTCATCGTGCTGTTTATTAGAAATACTCATTGAGGCTGGAGTACAACACCCATCATGCTTTGTCAACCCTCGTCCTAGCTCTGCCAATATTTTAAGTTGGATCATAAAGGGTCTGTGTGCCAAGTTTGGTCCAGTTCCATTGTAAGTGAGAATCATACAGCTTTCTCCATGTTACTGGACTACAACTCCCATCCTTCTCTGTCAGTCCCCCTGAAATTCCAAATAACCAAACCGAATCTAAAGTTGACCAAAAACCGATTCATAACCGTTTTGGTGCTAATGTTGGAGAATGGTCTCTGGTCAAAGTGGGCCCTGGTTAAATAAAAAAGGTTGGGAACCACTGATATAGTAGTAGTAGTAGTAATTTTATTGATTAGCCCTTAGGCCATATCACAATAAGAAACAGAACAACAAGGCCTGACAAGACCTGATCACACTCCACGTAGAAAGTTAAAATAAGACACTTATAATAATACAGTAAATACTAGGGCTGGGCGGTTTCGTTTCGTTAATTCGTAATTCGTTAATAATTCGTTAATTTTTTCAATTACAAAACGATAACGAACCATTCTGGAGCAATTATTAAAAAAAAACGAATTTTCAAAAACATTTTGTAAATGCTTCGTATTTCGATATTGTATTCGTTTCGTTATTGTTTTGAGGTCGTTTCGTTATTATTTCCGCATGTCTGGGCCAGTTTTATGGTTTAATTAGTGAAAAAAATTATAATATCACACCAACAGTCAACAACAGAGGGAGAGGGAAGCTTCAGAAGGTTTTGGAGGTTTTTTAGCGTATTTCGCGGTCGCGTCTGCCATTAACGAATCGATTCGTTATTGTTTCGGAAATCGATTCGTTAATTTTTTACCATTTACGAAATTTCGTAAATATTGAACTTTTTAAAAGGAAAATTTTGTAATTATTTTAAATATCGAAACAAAAAAACCCCCCAAATACAAATCGATTTTAGAAACAAATTTTTCCGTTGTTACCCAGGCCTAGTAATAAATATGATAAGACATGATAAAACTGATAAACTGATCAAGCTGAGTATATACATCATATTTCATTATCACCCCTACAATTTACCCCAATCAGCCCTACATATGTGGTTCTCAGACGTATTGTTTTGCTTAAGTACAGAGCTGTTTTATACGTTATTTTTGGGTCTTGGCCACACATAAAATATGTTGTTCTGATGTGAGAATCCCAATACATTGTCCGTTTGATATATGGACCAAGGTGGAAGTCTCTCACCTTTTGATACAATTTGCAATCAAACAATATGTGTGCTATATCCTCAATTTCAGGTGCCCCGCAGATACAACTCCGTTCATTATAAGGGATGCTGTTAAATCTCCCGTATCTAACCATTGTCTCGAGCTGATCAAATCTGGCTCGAGTGAATACCTCCCTGAGATGTTTTGGTATTTGCATTTTTAGGTAGTTAGCAGTTTGAAAGGTACGTTTATATTGACTCAGCCATTTTAGGTTAGCAGTCTTACTGAGGGTGGCTATATCTTTTTGTGCTTCTATATCCAAAATCCTTTGTATAGCACCCTTTCTTACTTGGTCATTTGAGGCGCAGGAGACAGGAAGCCCACAACTTCTTATATAATCTGTCAGTTGTGTAATCCAGGAGGTCGGTAGTTGGGATTTTATCTGTTCTAGTAGGCACAATTTTGGGAGTCTATCAGGCTCCATTACATTGATTTTACACCAGTAATTGTACGCTCTAAGTTTAGACTGTGCATTGATTGTATAGATTTCCAGTTCTGCTCTCACTGCAGCAGCAGAGGTCCTTTTATCTACTCCCAGTATACTTCTCAAGTGCTGGGATTGTGCTTGTTCTATTACTGAGATGGAACTTAAACCCCATACTTCTGCTGCATATAAAAGCATAGGTGTAACCTTAGCTTTATACACTTTAATTATTGGGATTAGGGTACCTGGGTAGCTATGTGTTTTTAGCTTAAGTATTAGATTCAGGCTAGCCTTTGCCCTGAGGACACTCCTTTGGTGATGAGAAGTCCAAGAACCAGTCTCAGAGAAAGTTACTCCAAGGTAAGGGAAGGTGTTTACTTGTTCTATTACCTCACCATCCAATTGCCATCTGTGTCTCTGCTGCCTTTTTCCAAATACCATTATTTTTGATTTTGTCTTGTTGATGATTAGAGAGTTATTCTGGCAATAGGAACTGAGTCTTCTTAACAACCTATGAAGTCCTTTATTGATTTATTACAATTGTTACATACTATTGCATTTTATACATCAACCTCTTTAACATGTTGTTTTGTTGTTTTGCTTTGACATTCCCCCCCCTTTTCTCATTTTTTCTTTTTTTTCCCCGCCACAGTGCTCCCCTCCACCCATTTCAAGCCACCCTTCTTACATTTCATCTGTCCAAAATTTCATTTCTTCTTGTGATGGTAATTTTCCTTCCTTATTTTTTAATCCATTTACCACAAATCTTCCCCATACAGCATCAAAATCGCTTTGTTTCCATATACCTTTTTTAACCTTTAATATACATGTCAATTTATCGTTTATTGCTATTTTCCATGCTTCTTTATACCACTCCTCTATTTGTATATTCATTTCTTTTTTCCAATTCCTTGCTATAAGCAGTCTTGCTATAGTTAGTAAGTTTGTTATTGCTTCTTTATCCTCCTTTTTCAATTGCTTATTGTTATATAATGATAGTAAGGCTATACAAGGACTTTTATCTATTTTCATATTCATTATAATTTCTATTTCTCTAAATACTTTCTCCCAAAATTTATTTACATATTTACATTGCCACCACATGTGTATATATGTTCCTGGTTCTTGACACCCTCTCCAACAATTTATTGAGTTATTTTTATTCATATATGCTATTCTTACCGGTGTTAAGTACCACTTCCATATTAACTTGTAATAATTTTCTTTAACTCGTATCGATAAATTTTTTAAATGTCTTTGTCCCCATAGTTGTCGCCACTCTATTTCACTTATTTTTATCCCTAAATCCTCTTCCCAAATCTCCTTAAGGGTATACTTTTTTATTTTTTCATCCTTCATTTCAATTAGTATCTTATAGATTTTGCTAATTATACCTCTCAAGTTTTCAAGAATCATAGAATCAAAGAGTTGGAAGAGACCTCATGGGCCATCCAGTCCAACCCCCTGCCAAGAAGCAGGAATATTGCATTCAAATCACCCCTGACAGATGGCCATCCAGCCTCTGTTTAAAAGCTTCCAAAGAAGGAGCCTCCAACACACTCCGGGGCAGAGAGTTCCACTGCTGAACGGCTCTCACAGTCAGGAAGTTCTTCCTCATGTTCAGATGGAATCTCCTCTCTTGTAGTTTGAAGCCATTGTTCCGCGTCCTAGTCTCCAAGGAAGCAGAAAACAAGCTTGCTCCCTCCTCCCTGTGGCTTCCTTTCACATATTTATACATGGCTATCATATCTCCTTTCAGCCTTCTCTTCTTCAGGCTAAACATGCCCAGCTCCTTAAGCCGCTCCTCATAGGGCTTGTTCTCCAGACCCTTGATCATTTTAGTCGCCCTCCTCTGGACACATTCCAGCTTGTCAATATCTCTCTTGAATTGTGGTGCCCAGAATTGGACACAATATTCCAGATGTGGTCTAACCAAAGCAGAATAGAGGGGTAGAATTACTTCCTTAGATCTAGACACTATGCTCCTATTGATGCAGGCCAAAATCCCATTGGCTTTTTTTGCCGCCACATCACATTGTTGGCTCATGTTTAACTTGTTGTCCACGAGGACTCCAAGATCTTTTTCACACGTACTGCTCTCGAGCCAGGCGTCCCCCATTCTGTATCTTTGCATGTCATTTTTTCTGCCAAAGTGGAGTATCTTGCATTTGTCACTGTTGAACTTCATTTTGTTAGTTTTGGCCCATCTCTCTAATCTGTCAAGATCGTTTTGAATTCTGCTCCTGTCCTCTGGAGTCTTGGCTATCCCTCCCAATTTGGTGTCGTCTGCAAACTTGATGATCATGCCTTCTAGCCCTTCATCTAAGTCATTAATAAAGATGTTGAACAGGACCGGGCCCAGGACGGAACCCTGCGGCACTCCACTTGTCACTTCTTTCCAAGATGAAGAGGAAGCATTAGTGAGCACTCTCTGTGTTCGTCCACTTAACCAATTACAGATCCACCTCACCGTAGTTTTGCCTAGCCCACATTGGACTAGTTTCCTTGCCAGAAGGTCATGGGGGACCTTGTCGAAGGCCTTACTGAAATCCAGGTACGCTACATCCACGGCATTCCCCGCATCTACCCAGCTTGTAGCTCTATCGAAGAAAGAGATCAGATTAGTCTGGCATGACTTGTTTTTCTACAGCCCTTCCCTTCTGTATTATTTGTTCGAATTGATTGAGTTGGCTTCCATTTCTATTATTTTTTTTTCCAGTTTATTAACCATTGTTCTAATTGTATACAATGAAACCATGACAATTTTATTTCTTTAAACTCTTCCAACATCATTTCCCTCTTCATTTCCACCTTCATCCAATCCCCTATCCTATCTAAATTTATTTCCCTTACCTTTTTATCCATTGCTTTTTAAAAAAATTTTGGGAATTTCTTTTCCATCACTAGTCTTCTTAACAACCTACGAAGTCCAACTTGCGAGTGTGATAGTAATATCATATCATCAGCATACAGCAGAGTATTACAATATGTGTTTAGGACTTTAGGCATATGAGTTACAGGGTCTTTCATTACTCCAGGTAGGTCATTGATATAAAGACACCCGCCTAGCCAGCCAGATCAGCCGAATCAACCCTGGTGATCAATGGGGTGACAGATGTCGCAGCCAGATCGCCCTCACATCCACTGATATAGATAGTTGTTTAACATCTACATGAAGCCGCTAGAGGAGATCATCCGGAGTTTTGGAATGAGATGTTATCTCTACGCAGATGATGTCCAAATCTGTCACTCCTTCTCACCTGTCACCAAGGAGGCTGTTCAAAGTCCTGAACCGGTGCTTGGCCGCTGTGACGGTCTGGATGAGGGCGAACAAATTGAAATTGAATCCAGACAAGACAGAGGCACTCCTGGTCAGTTGCAAGGCCGAACAGGGCATAGGGTTACAGCCTGTGTTGGATGGGGTCGCACTCCCCCTGAAGACGCAGGTTCGCAGCTTGGGTGTGACCCTGGACTCATCGCTGAGCCTGGAACCCAGGTTTCGGCGGTGACCAGGGGAGCATTCGCACAGTTAAAACTCGTGCGCCAGCTGCGCCCGTACCTTGGGAAGTCTGATCTGGCCACAGTGGTCCACGCTCTTGTTACATCCCGAATAGATTACTGCAATGCAATCTACGTGGGGTTGCCTTTGAAGACTGTTCGGAAACTTCAACTAGTCCAACGGGTGGCAGCCAGATTAATCACCGGAGCGTCATACAGGGAGCACACCACTCCTTTGCTACGTCAGCTGCCGATCCAGTTCCGAGCACAATTCAAAATGCTGGTTTTGACCTATAAAACCCTATACGGCGAAGGCCCAGCGTACCTGTCCAAACGTATCTCCTATGTCCCACCGTGGAGTATAAGATCTCCTGGGGAGGCCCTGCCTCGACCCCACCTTTATCACAAGTGAGGCTGGTGGGGACGAGGGACAGGGCCTTCTCAGTGGTGGCCCCTCGCCTGTGGAATTCACTCCCCGGGGAAATCAGGTCGTCAACATCCCTCCTCTCCTTCAGAAGGAAGCTGAAGACATGGATATGGGACCAGGCATTTGGGTAATCTGGCAGACTAACAAGGTAATGATGACTAGAGTTGGAAAGGACTATGGTAATGCTAAATGGATTGATGGATTTTAGAACTTGATAAACGTGGGCTGTAGATCGGTTTTTTTTTGTTGATATTGTATTAATTGTATGTTTTTAACTATTGTGTTATTGTTATTGCATTTTTATTGTAATTGTTGGCATTTATTTATTTATTTATTTATTTACTATGCTTATATACCGCTGTATCTCAAGCCCGAGGGCGACTCACAGCGGTTCACAAACAGCATTAAATTGTAGGGGGTGAGAAGGGTGGGGTAGAAATGCCCGAAATAAATAAATAAATAAATAAATAAATAAATAATAGTTACAGATATAGATAGGGCAGGGGATACTAATGATGAAGGCCCCCACTAACTGGGACTTCCCCAAGTTCTAAAATGTGGAGATTTCCTTAAACTGGAGAGAGTTGGAAGTCGGTTTTGTGAATTTTGCCATTGTTTCCTCACCATAAATGAAAAATGGCGAAGGGCACATGAGTTAGACTCTGTTGGGATTGCTACTTTTAGGTAAAAAGGGGTTTATTTTTGGCGACGGGTGTCATTCTCTGAATTTGGAAAGACATAGAATCATAGAATCATAGAATCAAAGAGTTGGAAGAGACCTCATGGGCCATCCAGTCCAACCCCATTCTGCCAAGAAGCAGGAATATTGCATTCAAATCACCCCTGACAAATGGCCATCCAGCCTCTGCTTAAAAGCTTCCAAAGAAGGAGCCTCCACCACACTCCGGGGCAGAGAGTTTCACTGCTGAACGGCTCTCACAGTCAGGAAGTTCTTCCTAATGTTCAGATGGAATCTTCTCTCTTGTAGTTTGAAGCCATTGTTCTGCGTCCTAGTCTCCAAGGAAGCAGAAAACAAGCTTGCTCCCTCCTCCCTGTGGCTTCCTCTCACATATTTATACATGGCTATCATATCTCCTCTCAGCCTTCTCTTCTTCAGGCTAAACATGCCCAGTTCCCTAAGCCTAAGCCGCTCCTCATAGGGCTTGCTGTGTCTGCAATATATTTCCTCAAGTGTGGCTACCATTTCTCACTTTGGAAACTAACATGCACACCTCCACGCCAATGCCAGGATTCTGGAAATCCTTTGGCTGGAGAGTTAACACGGATAACGTTTAGCGCTTGTATGTATGTGTGTGTGTGTGTGTAGGCTTCATTCTTTATGAAGATGGCTCCAGAACTATTTTTAGCCTTAAGAAAAAGCTCTCCTTCAAATATATATATATATATATATGTGTATGTATGTATGTATGTATGTATGTATATGTATTTGAAGGAGAGCTTTTTCTTAAGGCTAAAAATAGTTCTGGAGCCATCTTCATAAAGAATGAAGCCTGCCAAAATGATCAACTCCCCAGCCTATTATAAAGAAAGGAGTGGGTTGCAAAAAAAAAAAGGGGGGGTGCTTCTTTGATGGATAAATGTGCTTTTCTTCAGAGCCAGATGCTTCTTACTTTCCTTTCATTGAGGCTTTCTTGCAGAAAGACAAAGCCCCTTTCAAATGTTAGTATGCTTCTTTTTATCGACTACTTAATTGTATTCTAATCAGCTCAATGCTGATTATTTTCTGACCTGCTGCTGTTTAGATAGTCATTGGCAAATGTTACCTTTATGTGCTATAGTACCATTTCTTTAGGTATCCTGGGGCTAAGATGCAAAATAATTGCCCTCTCTTGGTATTGGCTTTAGAGACAAATGGCAAAATTGGACTCAAAAGAATTTCCCTCTCTTGGCATTGGCTTTAGAGACAAATGTCAGACTTAGACTCGAAAGAATTGCCCTCTCTTGGCATTGGCTTTAGAGACAAATTGCAGACTTTGAGAAGAATTTCCCTCTCTTGATATTGGTTTTAGAGACAAATGGCAAACTTGGACTCAAAAGAATTACCCTACCTTAGCATTGACTTTAGAGACAAAATGCAAATTTGGAGACGAATTTCCCTCTCTTGATATTGGCTTTAGAGACAAATGGCAGACTTGGACTCAAAAGAATTGCCCTCTCTTGGCATTGGCTTTAGAGACAAAATGCAGACTTGGAGAAGAATTTCCCTCTCTTGGCATTGGCTTTAGAGAGAAATGGCAAGCTTAGACTCAAAAGAATTTCCCTCTCTTGGCATTGGCTTTAGAGACTAATGGCAGACTTAGACTCAAAAGAATTGCCCTCTCTTGGCATTGGCTTTAGAGACAAATTGCAGACTTTGAGAAGAATTTCCCTCTCTTGATATTGGTTTTAGAGACAAATGGCAAACTTGGACTCAAAAGAATTACCCTACCTTAGCATTGACTTTAGAGACAAAATGCAAATTTGGAGACGAATTTCCCTCTCTTGATATTGGCTTTAGAGACAAATGGCAGACTTGGACTCAAAAGAATTGCCCTCTCTTGGCATTGGCTTTAGAGAGAAATGGCAAGCTTAGACTCAAAAGAATTTCCCTCTCTTGGCATTGGCTTTAGAGACTAATGGCAGACTTAGACTCAAAAGAATTGCCCTCTCTTGGCATTGGCTTTAGAGACAAATGGCAGACTTGGACTCAAAAGAATTTCCCTCTCTTGGCATTGGCTTTAGAGACAAAATGCAGACTTGGAGAAGAATTTCCCTCTCTTGGCATTGGCTTTAGAGACAAATGGCAAACTTGGACTCAAAATAATTACCCTACCTTAGCATTGACTTTAGAGACAAAATGCAAATTTGGAGACGAATTTCCCTCTCTTGATATTGGTTTTAGAGACAAATGGCAAACTTGGACTCAAAATAATTACCCTACCTTAGCATTGACTTTAGAGACAAAATGCAAATTTGGAGACGAATTTCCCTCTCTTGATATTGGCTTTAGAGACAAATGGCAGACTTGGACTCAAAAGAATTGCCCTCTCTTGGCATTGGCTTTAGAGACAAATGGCAAAATTGGACTCAAAAGAATTTCCCTCTCTTGGCATTGGCTTTAGAGACAAATGTCAGACTTAGACTCGAAAGAATTGCCCTCTCTTGGCATTGGCTTTAGAGACAAATTGCAGACTTTGAGAAGAATTTCCCTCTCTTGATATTGGTTTTAGAGACAAATGGCAAACTTGGACTCAAAAGAATTACCCTACCTTAGCATTGACTTTAGAGACAAAATGCAAATTTGGAGACGAATTTCCCTCTCTTGATATTGGCTTTAGAGACAAATGGCAGACTTGGACTCAAAAGAATTGCCCTCTCTTGGCATTGGCTTTAGAGAGAAATGGCAAGCTTAGACTCAAAAGAATTTCCCTCTCTTGGCATTGGCTTTAGAGACTAATGGCAGACTTAGACTCAAAAGAATTGCCCTCTCTTGGCATTGGCTTTAGAGACAAATTGCAGACTTTGAGAAGAATTTCCCTCTCTTGATATTGGTTTTAGAGACAAATGGCAAACTTGGACTCAAAAGAATTACCCTACCTTAGCATTGACTTTAGAGACAAAATGCAAATTTGGAGACGAATTTCCCTCTCTTGATATTGGCTTTAGAGACAAATGGCAGACTTGGACTCAAAAGAATTGCCCTCTCTTGGCATTGGCTTTAGAGAGAAATGGCAAGCTTAGACTCAAAAGAATTTCCCTCTCTTGGCATTGGCTTTAGAGACTAATGGCAGACTTAGACTCAAAAGAATTGCCCTCTCTTGGCATTGGCTTTAGAGACAAATGGCAAACTTGGACTCAAAAGAATTTCCCTCTCTTGGCATTGGCTTTAGAGACAAAATGCAGACTTGGAGAAGAATTTCCCTCTCTTGGCATTGGCTTTAGAGACAAATGGCAAACTTGGACTCAAAATAATTACCCTACCTTAGCATTGACTTTAGAGACAAAATGCAAATTTGGAGACGAATTTCCCTCTCTTGATATTGGCTTTAGAGACAAATGGCAGACTTGGACTCAAAAGAATTGCCCTCTCTTGGCATTGGCTTTAGAGACAAATGGCAGACTTGGACTCAAAAGAATTGCCCTCTCTTGGCATTGGCTTTAGAGACAAATGGCAGACTTAGACTCAAAATAATTGCCCTCTCTTGATATTGGTGTTAAGAGACATATGACAGACTTAGGTTGAGAAGGATTCCTTTCACTTTAGCCTGTCATCAATTCCATTCTCATCTTTGAACCTTTTTTTGAGTCTGTTTATATTTTTCCTTCCTGAACTGATCCTCATTGCTGAGGATCAGTTTTTTTTCTCTAGCATTTTCCGATTTCTTACACTTGGCACAATTTCCACCTCTGATGTAAACAAGTCCGTATCTCCAAAATCTATCTATTGCCATTAGCATATGCAAATGTTATGCTGTTGTGTGCCCTTTTTATTTTCTTGCTTGGCCATGCATAATTGGCCAGTCTGCCTTTGGACGGTGTCTCCAAAAGATGTTAAGGCGGGAAGAACCTGTCTGAGGAATTGGGAGCGATTTAAATGTAAAATGTCAGAGAAATGCATAAATGGCCCCATTTGATCTGCTTGCTTCACCTTTTGCAATCCATTTGAACTCTCTTCCCCAGCGTTCCTTAAAGAAAAAGAGGTTAGAATCGCCACTGAAATCCTTAAATCCCATTTCCCCAGTTGGATCTTTGGATCTTTGCTGGAACATTGATGGTTAACTTCTGCGTGTCTGCAAGGGGAAAACAGGCTCATATTAGACAGGAGTGGGAAACTGCAGGTAGGAGTTACTGTTTGAATCCAGTGCTCATTAAAAGTCTCCATGGTATTCTTTTCCCCTGCATTTCAGTTCCAAACTCATGGCAGAAAACACGTTTAATTGCCCAGTATGAAGAACCCTGAAAGTCTTTTCAAACACACACAAAAGCCTTTAAAAACAGCACCCAGTGTCCACATTGACACCTTTTCCTACCCATACAGACCCCTGGATTTTAATGGATGGCAGCTGTACCTGCCAGTCCCTGGAGTAAAAATGTGTCAAAAGTTCTTTGGATGCATTTTTGTGGCATGTAGAGGGAGGAAAATGACAGCCATATAGTGCTGGGTTCGTTCTGGTTTGGAGAAGGCAGACCCAATTAATCCTCTGCTTTCCAGATGTTTAAACTGCTTTTAAAATGTCTCAGTTTCTCTTCCCTTTCATCCCCATCTTACTTCAGTTGCTGCAAATGGAGTGCAATAATCTCCAAATCCCTTTCTCAGGAGGTTGCAAAGTATTTCTGCTTAGGAATTTAATACTAACGGCTTTGCATCTATGGCTGGATCAACAAGCTAGCTGGCATTGCCCACCCCACATGTGATACGGCAAGTTGCTGCTAACAGTTAGAGAAATAAGGTTGAACCCTGTGAAAGCCATCCACTGCATGGCTATCAGCCTCCTCCCAGTGAAATATGAAGGAAAAAGCCACTGTTTTCATAAATTCAGCAACTCATATCTCTGGAAGCCCCTCCACGCTTCCTGAGTTGATAATGAATCGCTTAAGGACTGAGAAAAGCAGTATATAAATGAAGTAAATAAATAATAAATAAATAATCTCCTAACTAAGGATTTCACCAGGCTCACTTGCATGGACAATAGATAAATGGCTCTTATCAGACTAGACCTCGGAGGGCAAAGCCAGGCCATCTGGGAAGATAGGATCACCCCTGGGTTTCGGACATACACAGTCCTCTTATATAGAAATTAAGTGGAGTTCAGGAATCTTTCTTAGCCCATCTCTAATCTTTCCATAATTAATTTGTATACATGCATCTTTAGAAAACAAAATCACACATGGAGCTGGTTCCTACAACCTAAATTCAAGTATTTATAGATATTTCCCAGTCTGAATGGAGTTGTGTTTTTCCCCAGCTTAAATCTAAACTTTTGTCATGTAGAATTAAAACAGAATCATTTTGAGAAGTAAATGTTGCATTCAAATCACCCCTGACAGATGGTCATCCAGCTTCTGTTTAAAAGCTTCCAAAGAAGGAGCCTCCACCATACTCCGGGGCAGAGAGTTCCACTGCTGAATGGCTCTCACAGTCAGGAAGTTCTTCCTCATGTTCAGATGGAATCTCCTTTCTTGTAGTTTGAAGCCATTGTTCTGCGTCCTAGTCTCCAAGGAAGCAGAAAACAAGCTTGCTCCCTCCTCCCTGTGGCTTCCTCTCACATATTTATACATGGCTATCATATCTCCTCTCAGCCTTCTCTTCTTCAGGCTAAACATGCCCAGCTCCTTAAGCCGCTCCTCATAGGGCTTGTTCTCCAGACCCTTGATCATTTTAGTCGCCCTCCTCTGGACACATTCCAGCTTGTCAATATCTCTCTTGAACTGTGGTGCCCAGAATTGGACACAATATTCCAGGTGTGGTCTAACCAAAGCAGAATAGAGGGGTAGCATTACTTCCCTAGATCTAGACACTATGCTCCTATTGATGCAGGCCAAAATCCCATTGGCTTTTTTTGCTGCCACATCACATTGTTGGCTCATGTTTAACTTGTTGTCCACGAGGACTCCAAGATCTTTTTCACATGTACTGCTCTTGAGCCAGGCATCATCGTCCCCATTCTGTATCTTTGCATTTCGTTTTTCCTGCCAAAGTGGAGTCTCTTGCATTTGTCACTGTTGAACTTCATTTTGTTAGTTTTGGCCCATCTCTCTAATCTGTCAAGATTGTTTTGAATCCTGCTCCTGTCCTCTGGAGTATTGGCTATCCCTCCCAATTTGGTGTCGTCTGCAAACTTGATGATCCTGCCTTCTAGCCCTTCATCTAAGTCATTAATAAAGCTGGTGAACAGGACCAGGCCCAGGACGGAACCCTGCGGCACTCCACTCGTCACTTCTTTCCAGGATGAAGAGGAAGCCTTGGTGAGAATCACCCTCTGGGTTCATCCATTTAACCAATTACTGATCCATCTCACCATAGTTTTGCTTTGCTCAAGAGTGCTTTCTGTGCCTTATCCAACTTTTGGAAAGCAGAGCAATTTGTAGTGTCACTTTTCTCTACCCGAATTAGATGTTTTAGAGGGAAAATAAGGGCCAGAGAAAGAACGATGATGCTCCCATGTGGCAACCTTACCCAGCAGTGAGTGAGCACGAGATACCAAGGGCATTTTCCTCCATGTATGTCTTCCTTTCCTCATTAAATTTGCAATGAAGCCGCAGAGTCTCACAGCAAGGTGTTTAGCACAGAATTCCTGATGAATGCTATTAGAGCTGAGTGAGGACGCTTGCTTTGAAATTCTGAAATGCTTAAGAGACTTCTTATGGGGTCTTGTGCCCACGGGGTTGGAGATTTTTGCAATAAGTGTATTTCAGTCAAGTGCAATGCAGAAGACACAATAACGTTGCACCCTGGCAAGAGGAAAAAGAGCAGAAAAACTTTACTGTTATCAGAAGAGTTAAAACATAAACTTGCAGTGTTACAAACAGTGCAACAAACGTACATAGTCTTCGTCAGAAATACAGAATAAGGCTCCTTCTTCTTCATCCAAATGAGAGAGCAGTAGAAATGGTTGAGCAAAATGCCTGAGCAAAGGCTCCTCAGAGCAAAGGCTGACCGCTGTGGCTGTCTGGATGAGGACGAACAAGTTGAAGATTGTATTGTCGAAGGCTTTCATGGCTGGAATCACTGGGTTGTTGTAGGTTTTTCCGGGCTCTATGGCCATGTTCTGGAGGCAATTTTTCTCCTGACGTTTCGCCTGCATCTATGGCAAGCATCCTCAGAGGTAGTGAGGTCTGTTGGAAGTAGGGAAATGGGTTTATATATCTGTGGAATGACCAGGGTGAGACAAAGGACTTTTGTCTGCTGGGGCTAGGTGTGAATGTTTCAGCTGATCACCTTGATTAGCATTCAATGGCTTGGAAGTGCCCAGGGGGAATCCCTTGTTGAGAGTGATTTTATGTGCCTGTTTGTTTCCCCTCTGTTGTTTTGCTGTTGTGATTTTTGAGTCTTTTAATACTGGTAGCCAGAAGGGGTATCCTAATCCTTCTCTGCATCAGTATCATTGACCAAACCATTGCCATCTTGAAAATCATTGGCATCACTTCCCACATCCAAAGCACTCTGATCCTGAAACACAATCACAGGCTGGACTCCAACACTAATTTACAATGTATTGTCGAAGGCTTTCATGGCTGGAATCACTAGGTTCTTGTGGGTTTTTTCGGGCTATAGGGCCATGTTCTAGAGGCATTTCTCCTGACGTTTCGCCTGCATCTATGGCAAGCATCCTCAGAGGTAGTGAGGTCTGTTGGAAATAGGACAATGGGTTTATATATCTGTGGAATGGCTGGGGTGGGGCAAAGAGCTCTTCCTTGCTAGAGCTAGGTGTGAATGTTTCAACCTTCATTAGCATTTGAAGGCCTGCCTGAGCCTGGGAAAATCTCCTGCTGAGAGGTGTTAAGCTGTGCCTGGTTGTTTCCTCTGCTTCATTAGCATTTGAAGGCCTGCCTGAGCCTGGGAAATCTCCTGTTGAGAGGTGTTAAGCTGTGCCTGGTTGTTTCCTCACTGCTGTTTTTGCTATTGTAATTTTAGAGTTTTTTAATACTGGTAGCCAGATTTTGTTCATTTTCATGGTTTCTCCTCCTTTCTGTTGAAATTGTCCACATGCTTGTGGATTTCAATGGCTTCTCTGTGTAGTCTGACATGGTGGTTGTGAGAGTGGTCCAGCATTTCTGTGTTCTCAAATAATATGCTGTGTCCAGGTTGGTTCATCAGGTGCTCTGCTATGGCTGACTTCTCTGGTTGAATTAGTCTTCAGTGCCTTTCATGTTCCTTGATTCGTGTTTGAGCAAGGCAGCGTTTGGTGGTCTCTGTGTAGACTTTTCCCATGCCGAACATGGCATTTTAATGTTTGTGCAGATTAATCATGGAATCATAGAATCAAAGAGTTGGAAGAGACCTCATGGGCCATCCAGTCCAACCCCCTGCCAAGAAGCAGGAATATTGCATTCAAATCACCCCTGACAGATGGCCATCCAGCCTCTGTTTAAAAGCTTCCAAAGAAGTAGCCTCCACCACACTCCGGGGCAGAGAGTTCCACTGCTGAACGGCTCTCACAGTCAGGAAGTTCTTCCTCATGTTCAGATGGAATCTCCTCTCTTGTAGTTTGAAGCCATTGTTCCGCGTCCTAGTCTCCAAGGAGCAGAAAACAAGCTTGCTCCCTCCTCTCTGTGGCTTCCTCTCACATATTTATACATGCTATCATATCTCCTCTCAGCCTTCTCTTCTTCAGGCTAAACATGCCCAGCTCCTTAAGCCGCTCCTCATAGGGCTTGTTCTCCAGACCCTTGATCATTTGAGTCGCCCTCCTCTGGACACATTCCAGCTTGTCAATATCTCTCTTGAATTTTGGTGCCCAGAATTGGACACAATATTCCAGGTTGATTCATCAGGTGCTCTGCTATGGCTGATTTCTCTGGTTGGAGTAGTCTGCAGTGCCTTTCATGTTCCTTGATGCATGTCTGGGCGCCGCGTTTGGTGGTCCCTATGTAGGCTTGTCCACAGCTGCATGGTACATGGTACACGGACGAACAAGCTGAAGATTAATCCCAACAAGACAGAGGTCCTCCTGGTAGATCGTAAACCGGATCGGGGTATAGCGTGGCAACCTGTGCTGGACGGGGTTGCACTCCCCCTGAAGTCACAGGTCCACAGTTTGGGTGTCCTCCTGGATTCATCACTTACGCTTGAAGCTCAGGCGTCGGTGGTGGCTGGGAGGGCCTTTGCACAATGGAGACTCGTGCGCTAACTGCGACCGTACCTCGTGAAGGCAGATCTGGCCAGGGTGGTCCATGCCTTAGTCACCTCTAGACTGGATTACTGTAATGCACTCTACGTGGGGCTGCCCTTGAAAATGGCTTGGAAATTCCAGATGGTCCAACGGGCGGCGTCCAGGTTGTTAACTGGGGCTCCTTACAGGGAGCGGTCAACCCTCCTGTTTAAGGAGCTCCACTGGCTGCCATTCATTTTCCGGACCCAATTCAAGGTGCAGGTTCTTACCTACAAAGCCCTGAATGGTTTGGGACCCGCCTACCTGCGTGACCGCATCTCTGTATACCAGTGGTTCTCAACCTTCCTAATGCCGTGACCCCTTAATACAGTTCCTCATGTTGTGGTGACCCTCAACCATAAAATTATTTTCATTGTTACTTCATAAATGTAATTTTGTTCCTGTTATGAATCGTGATGTAAATATCCAATATGTAGGATGTATTTTCATTCACTGGACCAAATTTGGCACAAATACCCAATATGCCCAAATTTGGATACTAGTGGGGTTGGGAGAGGCACTGGTTTTATCATTTGAGAGTTGTACTTGCTGGGATTTATAGTTCATCTACAATCAAAGAGCATTCTGATCTCCACCAATGATGGAACTGAACCAATCTTGGCACACAGGACTCCCATGACCAACATAAAACACTAGCAGGGTTTGGTGGGCATGGATCTTGAGTTTGGGAGATGTAGTTCACCTACACCTATGAACTCAAACAATGATGGATCAGGACCAAATTTGGCACAAATACTCAATATGCCCAAATGTGAACACTAATGGAGTTTGGGGGAAATAGACCTTGGCATTTGGGAGTTGTAGTTACTGGGATTTATAGTTCACCTACAATCAAAGAGCATTCTGAACCCCACCAACAATAGAATTGGACCTAACTTTCCACACGTAACCCAGATGACAAGAGAAAATACTGTGTTTTCTGATGGTCTTTGGCGACCCCTTGGACACCCTCTTGCGACCCCCCCCCCAGGGGTCCCGACCCCCAGGTTGAGAAACACTGCTGTACACGAACCCACACGATCTCTTCGATCATCTGGAGAGGCTCTGCTTGTGATCCCACCTGCATCGCAGGCGCGATTGGTGGGGATGAGAGAGAGGGCCTTTTCGGTGGTGGCCCCTCAACTCTGGAACTCACTTCCTAAGGACATCAGGCAGGCCCCAACTCTGGCAGTCTTTAGGAGGAGCCTGAAAATGTGGTTGTTCCAGTGTGCCTTCCCAGAACAATGATTCCATAGCACTTTGTCCTCCAAAGCACTTTACATTTTTTAGGTCTGCTTGTATGTTTTCCAAAAATGCCCTGTCACTTTTTCGCCCATGTTCCAGCATTATTTTCAATTTTAATTTTACATTTGGCCTTCCCACAGTTTTAATTGTGTGGTTTTATTGTTAATGTTGGTCTTATTGTTAATGTTGCATTATTTTATTGCCTATGTTTATTTTAATTGCTTGTATTGTTGTTATTACTGCTTGTATTGTTGTATTTGGGCTCAGCGTCATGTAAGCCGCACCGAGTCTCTTGGGGAGATGGTAACAGGGTACAAATAAAGTGTTGTTGTTGTTATTATTATTATTATTATTATTATTATTATTATTATTATTATTCAGTTCTTGTGGGTTTTTTCGGGCTATAGGGCCATGTTCTAGAGGCATTTCTCCTGACGTTTCGCCTGCATCTATGGCAAGCATCCTCAGAGGTGAGGTCTGTTGGAACTGGGGAAAAAGGGGTTTATATATCTGTGGGATGACCACGGTGAGACAAAGGGCTTTTGTAAGTTGGGCTAGGTGTGAATCTTTCAACTGACCACCTTGATTAGCATACAATGGGCTGACTGTGCCTGGAGCAAACTCTTCTTGAAAGGTGATTAGATGTCCCTGCCTGTTTTTCTCCCTGCTGTTTTTGCTGTTGCAATTTTAGAATTTTTTTATTTATTTTAATAAATTGTTATTAAAATTTTATTTTAATAATTTTTAATTTATTTTAATTATTTTTTTTAATTTATTTTTATTTTATTTTTAAATTTATTTTATTTGAGAACACAAAAATGCTGGACCACTCTCACAACCAGCATGTCAGACTACACAGAGAAGCCATTGAAATCCACAAACATGTGGACAATTTCAACAGAAAGGAAGAAACCATGAAAATGAACAAAATCTGGCTACCAGTATTAAAAAATTCTAAAATTGCAACAGCAAAAACAGCAGAGAGAAAAACAGGCAGGGACATCTAATCACCTTTCAAGAAGAGTTTGCTCCAGGCACAGTCAGCCCATTGTATGCTAATCAAGGTGGTCAGTTGAAAGATTCACACCTAGCCCAACTTACAAAAGCCCTTTGTCTCACCCTGGTCATTCCACAGATATATAAACCCCTTTTTTCCCAGTTCCAACAAACCTCACTACCTCTGAGGATGCTTGCCATAGATGCAGGGGAAACGTCAGGAGAAATGCCTCTAGAACATGGCCATATAGCCCGTAAAAACCCACAAGAACTGAGTGATTCCAGCCATGAAAGCCTTCGACAATACATTATTATTATTATTATTATTATTATTATTATTATTATTATTAACTGTATTCCAAAAGCCATACAGTTATACCCCACCGGGTGTGGGCCAAACTTACTAGTTGACCTACTTTACCAGCTGCACATAATAATTAACTGCATAAGGCTTTATTTAACACACACACATACTTGATCCCGTTACGACTTACTGTAATAGAGATGTCCTTTAGGGCTGGGCGGTTTCGTTTCGTTAATTCGTAATTCGTTAATAATTCGTTATTTTTTTCAATTACAAAACGATAACGAACCATTCTGGAGCAATTTTTTTAAAAAACAAATTTTTAAACACGTTTTGTAAATGCTTCGTATTTCGTTATTGTATTCGTTTCGTTATTGTTCTGAGGTCGTTTCGTTATTATTTCCGCATGTCTGGGGCAAGTTTTTTGTTTAATTAGTGAAAAAAAATTATAATATCACACCAACAGTCAACAACAGAGGGAGAGGGAAGCTTCAGAAGTTTTTGGAGGTTTTTTTAGCGTATTTCGCGGTCGCGTCCGCCATTAACGAATCGATTCGTTATTGTTTCGGAAATCGATTCGTTAATGTTTTGTTAATTTTTTACCATTTACGAAATTTCGTAAATATCGAACTTTTTAAAAGGAAAATTTTGTAATTATTTTAAATATCGAAACAAAAAAAAACCCAAATACAAATCGATTTTAGAAACAAATTTTTCCGTTGTTACCCAGGCCTAATGTCCTTCCAGGAGCCATCATGAAGATCAGAGAGGGGAGAGATGCACTGTTTTAAAACTCTGATCCCAAATTGGAAGCAGCCTCCAGATAGAACATTTTCTGGATGCTCTGCTTAAGGCTTTTGCGCAGAGAGCGCTTCACATCTCGAAGATGCAAGTCTTGTTTAATTGGCATTTTTGTAAGGCTCGAACAAGGCACCAGTGGCTGTTTGAAACTCTCGAGCTTAATTGTGTGCAGAGAGAAATGCTAGTGAATTTCTCAAGGGAGAAAAGAGATCTCAAACTTTTTGCAGAGATAGGATTCATCATCTGAGGTTGCCAATGTAACAACTGGAAAGGTGTGTTATACCCTTAAAGGAGGGAATTTCAGCAGGTAGGAGCTAGGCCTCCATCTACAGTACTGTGTAACTCAGTTTGGAACTGCATTATATGATATTGTTGTCGAGCAATTTTAAATGGCTGTGGATAGAGAGAGCCAAGTCATTGTGGGTTGCCTGGTAAGAAAAGAAGCCAGTATTCCTCAGGGCTCAATACTGTCCCCCATGCTGTTTAACATCTACATGAAGCCGCTGGGAGAGATCATCCGGAGTTTCGGGGTACGATGTCATCTCTACGCAGATGATGTCCAACTCTGTCACTCCTTCCCACCCGCTACTAAGGAGGCTGTCGAGGTCCTGAACCGGTGCTTGGCCGCTGTGACGGTCTGGATGAGGGCGAACAAATTGAAACTGAATCCAGACAAGACAGATGTACTCCTGGTTAGTCGCAAGGCCGAACAGGGTATAGGGTTACAGCCTGTGTTGGATGTCGCACTCCCCCGAAGATGCAGGTTCGCAGTTTGGGTGTGATCCTGGACTCATCGCTGAGCCTGGAACCCCAGGTTTCGGCGGTGACCAGGGGAGCATTCGCACAGTTAAAACTTGTGCGCCAACTGCGCCCGTACCTTGGGAAGTCTGACTTGGCCACGGTAGTCCACGCTCTGGTTACATCCCGTTTAGACTACTGCAACGCTCTCTACGTGGGGTTGCCTTTGAAGACGGCCCGGAAGCTTCAGTTAGTCCAACGTGCGGCAGCCATGATACTAACAGGAGCGGGTCGCAGGGAGCATACAACTCCCCTGCTGTACCAGCTCCACTGGCTGCCGATCTGCTACCGGGCTCAATTCAAGGTGCTGGCTTTGGCCTATAAAGCCCTAAACGGTTCCGGCCCAAGATACCTAACTGACCGCCTCTCGGCCTATGAGCCCACGAGGACTTTGAGATCTTCCGGGGAGGCCCTGCTCTCGATCCCGCCTGCGTCACAGGCACGGCTGGCGAGGACGAGAGATAGGGCCTTCTCGGTGGTGGCTCCTCGGCTGTGGAACACCCTTCCCGTGGACATCAGGCTAGCCCCTTCCCTGTTGACTTTCCGCAGGAAGTTAAAGACCTGGCTATTTAAGAAAGCATTTGACCAAGAAGTGCATTGACTGGCTATTTGACCATAGGAATGGAAAAACGGTAATGATATCGGATTGTGTGTTGACGATGAGACGATTCGGAATGTAGTAGAAATTTTGTAGTAATGTTGATGTTTTGCTAATATATTTTTGATAATGATGATTTGTAGATTGTTTTGCACTATGTTTTGTAAATTGCACTTGTTTTCATGTTGTACACCGCAATGAGTCGCCCTCGGGCTGAGAATTGCGGTATATAAGCGTAGTAAATAAATAAATAAATAAATAAATAAATACAAGATGCAAGAGAAAACCACCACGGTTTTATTTCATTCTAGCTGGAAAGGATGATGATTGCAGTAGTCTGCCAACAAATTGACATGCCACCTAGGCAGGTAAATACCAAATATTAGGGCTGGGCGGTTTCGTTTCGTTAATTCGTAATTCGTTAAAAATTCGTTATTTTTTTATAGCGAAGCGATAACGAACCATTCTGGAGCAACTTAAAAACGAAACGAATTTTTAAATTCGTTTCGTAAATGCTTCGGATTCGTTATGTATTCGTTTCGTTATCGTTTTGAGGTCGTTTCGTTATTATTTCCGCATGTCTGGGGCAAGTTTTATAGTTGTTTTTTGTTTAATTAGTGAAAAAAAATTATAATATCACACCAACAGTCAACAACAGAGGGAGAGGGAAGCTTCAGAAGTTCCCCCTGTCCCATTTGGAGGTTTTTTAGCGTATTGCGCGGTCGCGTCCGCCATTAACGAATCGATTCGTTATTGTTTCGTATTTGTTTCGTTAATGTTTCGTATTTTTTTTTACATTTACGAAATTTCGTAAATATCGAACTTTTTAAAAGAAAAATTTCGGAATTCTTTTAAATATTGAAACGCAAAACCCCCCAAAAAAGGAAACGATTTTAGAAACAAATTTTTCCGTTGTTACCCAGGCCTACCAAATATATAGCCTTCAGATTCAAAAGTTTCCATGCCCATTCCCATGCCCACGCCCACTGAGCTGGCTTTGTTATGATTGGCTGTGACGTCAGCAAGCCAGGAGGAGATCCAATGAGGGCTCTGGCCCTGCTTTGGTCGCTCAGCCAATGAGATGGAAGGCAGGTAGGCAACAGGGAAACAAGAAATGTCTACTTGACTGGATTAAGATGACCAGTGTTTGTCAAATGGCTGGGCGATAGCTTTAGGCTCTCAAGCCTGGCCTAGGTTATTGTTTGATTCCTTGAATTAGCACACTGTCACACTGTTCTGCAATATAGAGTACATTGATGAAGTAGATGCTACTTTCGGGAGAACAGGATGTAGCACAGCTTTCTGATGCTGAACAGAATTCTGGGAAATGTAATTGAGGTCAAGGATTTTGAATTCTCTGTCATAGGGCTCCTATTGTGTCCAATTCTGGACACCACAATTCAAGAGAGATATTGACAAGCTGGAATGTGTCCAGAGGAGAGCGACTAAAATGATCAAGGGTCTGGAGAACAAGCCCTATGAGGAGTGGCTTAAGGAGCTGGGCATGTTTAGCCTGAAGAAGAGAAGGCTGAGAGGAAATATGATAGCAATGTATAAATACGTGAGAGGAAGTCATAGGGAGGAGGGAGGAAGCTTGTTTTCTGCTTCCCTGGAGACTAGGACGCAATGGATCAATGGCTTCAAACTACAAGAGAGGAGATTCCATCTGAACATGAGGAAGAACTTCCTGACTGTGAGAGCCATTCAGCAGTGGAACTCTCTGCCCCAGAGTGTGGTGGAGGCTCCTTCTTTGGAAGCTTTTAAACAGAGGCTGGATGGCCGTCTGTCAGGGGTGATTTGAATGCAATATTCCTGCTTCTTGGCAGGGGGTTGGACTGGATGGCCCATGAGGTCTCTTCCAACTCTTTGATTCTATGATTCTATGATTCTTTCCTTCCAAAACTACATTTCCCAGAATTCTGTGCTCTCTCAGTCTCTTTCCCAGATCACTCAGCTCGTCCCGCCTAAATGCTTTCTTTGTGCCATTCAGGAATACACAACTTTGTCGTTGTTTTGTGCCAACAAGACATTTCCAGCCTATGGGGATGATGGCTGATGTAGTCCAACAAACCGAGAAGGCTTTGGATCGCGAAGGATGAAATGAAGTGCAACTCATTTGTCCTCATGAGCTCCTCTAAAAGGGCTTAATTGAGCAGCAGCTATTACATGCAGCCTCCAGCATAAATATTTCAACTTGTGGGATTTTTATTTTTTTATGTATATAAATACGAGCAGAAAATAACTACTCCGGGCAGAACTAATCAGAGCAGATCTCATTAAATCTCCCTCGGACAGGCTGACAAATCTGTTAATAAGGCCTGGGGCTGAAACATTTTCGATGATCGTTATCGTAATGACCTCCTTGTTGCAAACCAAGTCTAACCATAGAGGACAGCCACTAATGGGGTCAGAGGGATTATTAGGAAAACACATGTATTGGAATACAGTATTCCGCCTGTATCAGTGGTGCAGCCATTTAAGATGGTGCATAAGAACTGCAAAGAGTTACACAAAGAGGGAGGTCATGCCTTTGAAGCTGGAAACCTTGTCAACTTTCAAAATGATATAGTTTCTCTCTCTTCCCCAGTTTTCCTCTTTGTCAGTGTTGTGGTTGAGATGTTCCCTGATGATGAGGATGATGGGATTCAGATTCCTGGCTCCTTTTCTGTGCCTCAGATCTCTGGGCCTGTGGCTCCCACAGACAGTGCAGAGTCAGACAGTGCAGAGTCAACATCAACACAGTGGTTCTCAGGAGAAAAGAATTTTAATGAAGGAGAAAGCAAACAGGTGGGGAGGCAGTTGCCTCCTTCCCATGCTGATACTGAATGTACTGAAAACCTTGATAGTGACCTGACCCGGCAAGCTCATCTTGATTTGCGGGTCAGGCAGAATTCTCACCTGGCCGGCAGATGAGAAGTCAGCTCAGTGAAAGGTCATCGCAATGATTTCATGTAATGGTTTCATGTTAGAAAGGTATTTAGGCTTCTTGCAAACCAAGGGAAAGCGTCAGTTCAACGTAGCTTATTAGCCTGAAAGCTTCATGGAATAACCTTAGCCTGGAAAGCAGTTGTTGTTGTTGTTCATTCGTTTAGTCGTCTCCGACTCTTCGTGACCTCATGGACCAGCCCACGTCAGAGCTCCCTGTTGGCCGTCACCACCCCCAGCTCCTTCAAGGTCAGTCCAGTCACTTCAAGGATGCCATCCATCCATCTTGAAAACAGTACGATTGGGATTTCTTGCATTGTGATTCATGGGGCAATTGTTTCATTGCTTGTACCTAGGACTCTGGTTTGAACTTTGCCAATAAGATTATGTCTCTTGCTTTTACCTGAAGATCTTTGGAACTATATTCTACATTTAACCTTAATCTTTGGAACTTTGCAATGCTTATCCTTTATTTTGACTTGGATTTTTTTCCTCAATAAACTATAAAACTACAGCTCTTGTGTGGTGGTGTTTGGAAGCAAGGTGAAGCTTACTCTGAGTTGCAACCATCACATGGTCATGACTCACCTTTTTTCCTGTCTCTCCAGTTCCACATCACCACTTGTTTAACGCCTTCAGTGGAGGTGTGACCACATGTCTATTAGAACTGTATTTTCTAAACAGTCATGCACATGGGGTTATAAATGCATTTCTAATTAACATTGCATTATCTGTCTAACAGTACAGTTGGGACCAGAGTGAAGAGAGGGGCCAGGAAGACAGTTCCATCTTGTCTCCTGAGCTGTGCTAATCTATAAATAAAAATGTAATGTTCATTTGTGGTATTCACTGAACTCAAAAACCACTAGGGTGAATTGACATCAAACTTGGACACAAGACACCTAACAACCCAATTTATGTCCTTCACACACACACACAAATAATTAACCAGAAAGAACTTACCCCCCACAAAGCTAAATGCCTATACAGAGCCAGTGTAAAAAGAACACCCTCCCCCGCCCCTCGCTCCTGCACGAGAGAAGAGGGGGGGGGAAACCAACCGCTAAGAGAGAGAGAGAGAGAGAGAGAGAGAGAGAGAGGCGGCACGAGAGAGGGTGGCTGTTATATCCCTCTGGTTACCCCTGCCTCTCTCCCCAAAGGATTCAACGAGAGAGAGGGAGGGAAGGAGGGACAGGGGGGGGGGGAGAGAGAGAGATCTCCTTTCCTTTCCTTCTTGCCTGTCGCTGGGCTGCTGGGAATTCACATGGGAGGGATTTCCCAGAATTCCTTCCCATATTGAGTTATGGGAAGAAATTCTGGGAAATGAAGTCCAGTATTCAAAGAAAGGACAAAAACCCACGCTCTGTGAGATCAGAAAGGCTGTCCAGGAAGGCACAATGCCACAATCAAAACACTCCCAAAAGATGGCCATCCATTTTTACTTTATAACAAGCCTGGGCTATATCTACAATAATAATATCTATATATCTATCATAATAATATCTATCAATCTATAATAATATATATGTCTATGATATCTATATGTCTTTAACAATAATATCTACATTTCTATCATAATATCTATATGTCTGTAATAATGTCTATATGCCTATAATAATATCTACAGGTCTATAATAATATCCATATGTCTATAATTATAATATCTGTCTGTCAAAAATATCTGTACATTTATAACAATAATACCTCTATTCCTATAATATCTATGTCAATAATAATAATAATAATAATAATATCTATGTACAGTATAATAATACGTATACATCTATAATAATAGCTACAGGGGCGGCTCGTCCATTACGCGAAGTAAGCGGTCGCAGAACACTTTTTTTTGCCAGGGGCGCAGAGGCGCCTCTGTAAATGCCCCTCGACCGCCACTTGAGGAGCGCCCCCTCAGCTCACAACAGCCCTAGCAGTCCGGGGGGAGCCTCGGCTTTCTTGCCTCGCTGCCGGGCGATCCTCTTCCCAAAGGGGCCGGGCCCTTGAGCCTCGCCTAGCCCCTCTCGTTCCTGCTCCACCTGGCCACCGGGTGCGCGAGCAGAGCCGGCGCTCAATCGTTCTCCGCGTTCAATCCCTTCCCCATGACTGGCTCCCTTTCCCGATCCCCCGGCGCTCCACCCGCCTCCTCTCCTCTCCCCAATCCGGGGGTGGGCCAAGGGGCGGAGCCGCCATGTCTGGCCTGAAGATCCCAGCATGCGCACCAAAAGTCGCCTCTTCTCCTGACTTTCTCTTCAGCCATTGGGACCAAGAGAGAGAGAGAGAGAGAGAGAGAGCCCCTCCAGCTGGAGGTATCTCCCACCTCCGCTCCCTCCTTTGTTTTTGTGCCTACCTTCAGGAAAGGTGGGCATCTCCACCTCTCTCTCTCTCTCTCTCTCTCTCTCTCGGTCCCAATGGCTGAGGAGAAAGTCAGGAGAAGAGGTGACTTTTGGTGCACACGCCGGGGTCTTCAGGCACGCCTCCGGACCCAAAGCGGGCCAGGCAAGGGAGCAAGGAGTTGAAGTTGCTGGGATTTATAGTTCACCTACAATCAAAGAGCATTCTGAACTCCACAATTGACGGAATTGAACCCAACTTGGCACACAGAACTCCCATGACCAGCAACATAGATTATGCTTTAAAGTGCTATTTTGTATTGATCTTTTGGAACATTACTTTTGCTTTTAAGAACTTTTTATCTTTTACTTTTTAATAAACTATAAAGACTTCTGGCTGTATGCAGTTTGGTGTTTTCAGCAAGGTGAACCTATTCTGAGGTGCGACAAAAACAACCCAAGCTCTCATCCCTTGTCTCTTCTATTTGTATTGCCGGAAATAGCCGGGGGGAATATAGGGGGAAGAAGCATTCATCATCCAGGGACTTGGTGATGAGGAGCCGGATTTAGATCATCTTGAGAACTCAAAAGGGGAAAATTGGCAATTTTTCTTCCTGGTAACAACTTGGGCGTCTATATGAGACTCACTGGATTTGAGGGGTAATATTGTTTTAAGTGCATTACGAACACAACAGAAATGAAAGAAAAATAAAATAAAAAACATATTGCTTTGTTTGCTCAGCTCCCTGAATGATCAGAAAAGTTTCCTGAGTTTGGGAGAACCCTCTTCAGTATCCCCTCGTTTTGTATCGGTTTTGTACACAGTCTTCCAAGAATGTGTGCCTTTTGTGCTTAGAGGTTTCCTTCTAATACTGGGATGTCAAACTCATTTTCATTGAAGGCCACATCAGAGTTATGATTGCCTTCAAAGAGTCATTGAATCCATGGACAGGGAATACAGAACTATAATTTCTTTTACATAGTGATTGATTCAGAAGCATACGAGAAGCTCGGCCTGTCATTGAACATCGAGAAAACCAAAGTGCTGTTCCAGCAGACACCAGCCAACACCTCTCCAATGCCAGCGATACAGCTTAATGGTGTAACATTAGAAAATGTTGACCATTTCTGCTCCCTTAGCAGCCACCTCTCCACCAAAATCAACATCGACGCTGAAATACAACACTGCCTGAGCTCTGCGAGTGCAGCATTTTTCTGAATGAAGCAGAGAGTGTTTGAGGACCGGGACATCCGTAGGGATACCAAGGTGCTTGTTTATAAAGCTATTGTCCTCCCAACCCTGCTCTATGCCTGTGAAACGTGGACTGTCTACAGACGTCACATGCAACTCCTGGAACGATTCCATCAGCGCTGCCTCCGGAAAATCCTGCAAATCTCTTGGGAAAACAGGCGGACAAATGTCAGCATGCTGGAAGAAGCAAAGACCACCAGCATTGAAGTGATGGTCCTCCGCCATCAACTCCGCTGAACTGGCCATGTTGTCCCGATGCCCGACCACCGTCTCCCAAAGCAGTTGCTCTACTCCGAACTCAAGAACGGAAAAGGGAATGGGGAGGAAAAGAGATTTAAAGATGGGCTCAAAGCCAACCTTAAAAACTCTGGCATAGACACTGAGAACTCGGAAGCCCTGGCCCTTGAGCGCTCCAGCTGGAGGTCAGCTGTGACCAGCAGTGCTGCAGAATTTGAAGAGGCACGAATGGAGGGTGAAAGAGAGAAACGTGCCAAGAGGAAGGCGTGTCAAGCCAACCCCGACCGAGACCGCCTCCCACCTGGAAACCAATGCCCTCACTGTGGTAGAATATGCAGGTCAAGAATAGGGCTCCACAGCCACCTACGAACCCACCCCCAGGACACCGAACTTGGAGGACCATCATCCTCGGACTACGAGGGATCGCCTAAATAAGTAAGTAAGTAAGTAAGTAAAACATATATTTTAAAGTTGTAATTCACCTACATCCAGAGGGCACTGCGAATCCAACCAACAGTGGACCTGGACCACACTTGCCACAGATGATGGGATTGGCAGTACCTTCATCCACTGCGATGCTCATGAATGACAGGCCTGGACCAAACTTGGGACACAAGGCTCCCATGACCAACAGAACATACTGGAGGGGTATAGGGAAGGGGTTTGGGGAACTGACCCACCCGTATGGGAGTTGTATTTCACCCTGTACCCACAGTATTCTGAACCCCACCAATGATGGATCTGGATCAAACACAGAATGCTGGTGGCCAACAGAACATACTGTAAGAATTTGGGGGTGGACTAACCCACCCACATGGGAGTTGTAGTTTACCCTGCACCCAAAGAGCATTCAGAAGCTCCCAATAGCGGATCTGGAACACATATGGCACACAGAACCCTAATGACCAACAGAACATACTGGAGGGGTTGGGAGGGAATGACCTACCCGCTTGGGAGTTGTAGTTCACACTGCATCTAGAGCACTCCGAACCCCCTCAATTGTCCTGAGTTGCCCTTCAAAAACAGCCTTAATACAATGTTGAAAATAAAAGAAAAATGCTTTACTTCAGCAAACACAAAGGATAAGCAAATGCAGTTGAAAAATGCAAAAGAAAGCAAGGAAGTCTTAATGCAGACACAAATTAAAGTCTCTTACAAAGTCCCAAAAGAATCAGCAGTCTTTCATCAGACAACGGGCAATGATCACTAAGTCCTTAGCAGCAGACACAAAGCAGGTTCAATTGGAGTGAAAACATCGGCATCAGAGTCGTCGTTACCAGCGAAAGCTGACTGCCCCTGCTTCTGATTTATAGTGCTGAATTCCCCACGCAGGAAGCACTAGGATGTCTCCCAATTAGCTCAGAGTTTTTAGCAGCTGTTCTAGCTGAATGGGCAATGATCACCAAGTCCTTAGCAGCAGACACAAAGCAGATTCAATTGGAGTGAAAACATCGGCATCAGAGTCGTTACCAGTGAAAGCTGACTGCTCCTGCTTCTGATTTATAACCCTGAATTCCCCATGCAGGAGGTGCTAGGGCGTCTCCCAATTAGCTCAGCGTTTTTAGCAGCTGTTCTAGCTGAACGGGCAATGATCACTAAGTCCTTAGCAGCAGACACAAAGCAGGTTCAATTGGAGTGAAAACATCGGCATCAGAGTTGTTACCAATGAAAGCTGACTGCTCCTGCCTCTGATTTATAGCCCTGAATTCCCCACGCAGGAAGCGCTAGGACGTCTACCAATTAGCTCAGAGTTTTTAGCAGCTATTCTAGCTGAACGCTGCCTGTGCTCTGTCTCCTTTCGTCTCTCTAGAAATGTGGGCACTTGCACAACCTCATCATCTGATTCTTCTCCCTCCAATTCCTGAGCACTTCCCTGCTCCCTTTCCTCTTCCGAAGATGAGGAATCCCTAACATCAATAACGGATCTCGATCAAATTTGGCACACAGACTCAACATGCCAAACTGTGAATACAGGGAGAGTTTGGGGGTGATGGCCCCGGGAATCTGGGAGTTTTAGTTTACCTGCTTTCAGAGAAAATGTGACACCCCCCCACTGACAATGGATCGGGGCCAAACTTGGCACAGAGAAGCCCCATGACCAACTGAACATACTGCAGGGGTTTGTGGGAATTGGTAGTTCACCTGCATCCAGAGAGCACTGAACCCAGCCAACGTCGGATCTGGACCAAACTTGGCACAGAAGAAGAGAAGGCTGAGAGGAGATATGATAGCCATGTGAGAGGAAGCCACAGGGAGGAGGGAGCAAGCTTGTTTTCTGCTTCCTTGGAGACTAGGACGCGGAACAATGGCTTCAAACTACAAGAGAGGAGATTCCATCTGAACACGAGGAAGAACTTCCTGACTGTGAGATCCGTTCAGCAGTGGAACTCTCTGCCCGGAGTGTGGTGGAGGCTCCTTCTTTGGAAGCTTTTAAACAGAGGCTGGATGGCCATCTGTCAGGGGTGATTTGAATGCAATATTCCTGCTTCTTGGCAGAATGGGGTTGGACTGGATGGCCCATGAGGTCTCTTCCAACTCTTTGATTCTATGATTCTATGACACAGATGCAACATGGCCAGCTGTAAAAACTGGCACAGTTTGAGGAGGATTGACCCACGATTCTGGGAATTGTAGTTCACCCACATTGTTATATGTTTTCTAATGGGAACATTGATAAAAAACGAAATCAAAGACTTTTTTTTCTAATAAATAGTGTTACTAATTAACTAAATGATATTACCAAACATCCCAAAACAAACAATGCCCTTCTCAAATAACCCGGGCACAGCTGGGTACTCAAACTAGTTAGAATATATAAAACTGGATCTGATAAGACCATCCCCAGAGCAATCAACTGCAATACCTGTGCTAACTCATATAAAAAAAAGTTTTTGTGAAGTTTTCTTTTAAATCACCAGCGGAATCAGAAAGTGCAAAATACAGTGTTGTTCCACAGACCAATTTCTCCTTCCCTAATCTCACTTGAGCACTCTCAACAGACAGCCAGTGCTACTTTGGTACAAGATACTGTCTTTGCAAATGCCTTTCTCTGCAGAAAGCATCTAAATGATGGCGGCGGCAGCGCATTGCGTCTCACTCCTATCCAGGGAAAAAAAGGATTGCTTGTTTGTCCTTATGGTTCCTTATGGTTCCTACTTCATAATTGTAATTTTGCTACCGTTGTGAATCGTAATGTAAATATCTGATAGGCAGGGTGTATTTTCATTCACTGGACCAAATTTGGCACAAATACCCAATATGCCCAAATTGGAATACTGGTGGGGTTGAAGGGGAGATTGATGCTGTCATTTGGGAGTTGTAGTTGCTGAGATTTATAGTCCACATACAATCAAAGAGCATTCTAAGGCCGGGCCAGAGTAATGGGTACAAGATTAAAAGTGCTGATGTGGCAGGAGATATGTAGGATTATAAAGTAAGTGCAGTGTGCGGTGTGCAGCAATCTTAGTTCTACTAAAGTGCTTCTAGGACTTGGTATTGGAGATTCCTAATCTGAGAAGGCACATCGGAACAGCCAAGTCTTCAAGTTCTTTCTGAAGACTGCCAGCGTAGGGGCCTGTCTAAGATCTTTTGGGAGGGCGTTCCAGAGTCGGGGGGCCACCACAGAAAAGGCCCTGTCTCGAGTCCCCACCAAGTGCGCTTGTGATGCAGGCGGGATCACGAGCAGGGCCTCTCCAGATGACCGAAGTGAACACGTGGGTTCGTAGATGGAGATGCGGTCATGCAGGTAGGGTGGTCCCAAACCGTTCAGGGCTTTGTAGGTAAGCACCTGCACCTTAAATTGGGCTCGGAAAATAAACGGCAGCCAGTGGAGCTCCTTAAACAGGAGGGTTGACCTCTCTCTGTAATGGGCCCCAGTTAACATCCTGGCTGCTGCCCGTTGGACCAATTGGAATTTCCGAGCCGTTTTCAAGGGCAGCCCCACGTAGAGCGCATTGCAGTAATCCAATTTAGAGTTGACCTACATCCAGAGAGCACTGTGGACTCAAACAATGATGGATCTGGACCAAACTTGGCATGAATACTCTATATGCCCACATGTGAACACTGGTGGTGTTTAGGGAAAATAGACCTTGACATTTGGGAGTTGTAGTTGCTGGGATTTATAGTTCACCTACGATCAAAGAGCTTTCTGAACTCCAACAATGAGAGAATTGGGCTAAACTTCATACACAGAACCCTCATGACCAATAGAAAATACTGTGTCTTCTGATGGTCTTTGTTGACCCCTCTGATACCCCCTCGCGAACCCCACAGGGGTCCCAACCCCCAGGTTGAGAAACACTGATGTACACAGTAATATTACTGCAGTGTTGCTGTGAGTTTTTCGGGCTGCATGGCCATGTTTCAGCAGCATTCTCTCCTGACGTTTTGCCTGCATCTGTGGCTAGTGGCACCTTTAGAAGTTCTGCTGGCAGTGAGGCAAGTGGAGTGTATATATATATATATATATGTATCGGTGGAATGTGAAAAAATTAGAATTGAGATTAACTGGATATGCAGTTAATTTCCTGGATTAATTTTATTTGTGGTTGCGTATGGACTTCCTGGGAGCCCCCGGTGGCGCAGTGAGTTAAATTGCTGAGCTGCTGAACTTGCTGATTGAAAGGTTGCAGGTTTGAATCTGGGGAGCGCCATGAGCTCCCACCGTTAGCCCTAGCTTCTGCCAACCTAGCAGTTCAAAACATGCAAATGTGAGTGGATCAATAGGTACTGCTTTGATGGGAAGGTAACGCGCTCCATGCAGTCATGCCGGCCACATGACCTTGGAGGTGTCTACAGACAACGCCGGCTCTTCAGCTTAGAAATGGAGATGAGCACCACACCCCAGAGTCAGACATGACTGGACTTAATGTCAGGGGACTACCTTTACCTTACCTTATGGACTTCCTAGAACACTTGCAACACCTTCTTCTCCTTTTCTCTCTTTCCCTTCTTTTCCTGCATTCTTCCTTTTTTTTTCTTCCTTACTTCTGATTTAAATAAAAAGTCGGAAGATGCTCTTGTTTCCGGCTGGGATTTGCAGGCTGCCCAAGGTTCCCATGGCAACCAGACCTTCATTAATCCCTTCTGTCACAGACGCAGAGCCATTTGCATGTCGGGGACTTTGATTATTCAAATTGCCCTGCGCTTGTCTTCAAATAAATTATAATGAGCGATTGCTCTGTCCTGTTATCGTTGCTTCGTTTTAGTCATTAAAAATATATATTTAAAATAGCTTGGGATCCAAACTGGGGTTTCTCTTTTCCACCCTTAAGTCTTGTCCTCGCCCTCATTTAAAGTTATGAGAGTTGAATGAAAAGTAATGCCTCCACCTTCGTTATTTGGGTTTGGATAGGAATATTTTAATAAATCAAACACAGAAATAATCTTTAGAATGCGCTCTTTAACTACCACTATTCACTTTTCCACATAATCACCAGACAATTGGATACATTTTTGCCAACGATGAACAAGTTTTCTGAAGCCGTAACGGAAGAACCCGACATTGTTTCCACAACCAGCGTCTCACAGTTCTCTCATCCTGAGTACCCATCGTGCACAGATCTTCCGATAGTCAAGTAAAGCAATAATGTGACCCACACATACTCAACAGACAATTGGATACATTTCTGCCAACGATGAACAAGTTTTCTGAAGTCGTCACGGAAGAAGTCGACACTCTGTTTCCACCACCAGCGTCTCACAGTTCTCTCATCCTGGGTACCCATCATGCACAGATCTTCCAATAGCCAAGCAAAGCAATAATGTGACCCACACATACTCACCAGACAATTGGATACATTTCTGCCAACAATGAACAAGTTTTTTGAAGCCATCATGGAAGAAGTTGACACTCTGTTTCCGCAACCAGCGTCTCACAGTTCTCTCATCCTGGGTACCCATCGTGCACAGATCTTCCAATAGCCAAGCAAAGCAATAATGTGACCCACACATACTCACCAGACAGTTGGATACATTTCTGCCAACGATGAACAAGTTTTCTGAAGCCATCATGGAAGAAGTTGACACTCTGTTTCCGCAACCAGCGTCTCACAGTTCTCTCATCCTGGGTACCCATCGTGCACAGATCTTCCAATAGCCAAGCAAAGCAATAATGTGACCCACACATACTCACCAGACAGTTGGATACATTTCTGCCAACGATGAACAAGTTTTCTGAAGCCGTCACAGAAGAAGTCGACACTCTGTTTCCGCAACCAGCGTCTCACAGTTCTCTCATCCTGGGTACCCATCGTGCACAGATCTTCCAATAGCCAAGCAAAGCAATAATGTGACCCACACATACTCACCAGACAGTTGGATACATTTCTGCCAACGATGAACAAGTTTTCTGAAGCCATCATGGAAGAAGTTGACACTCTGTTTCCGCAACCAGCGTCTCACAGTTCTCTCATCCTGGGTACCCATCGTGCACAGATCTTCCAATAGCCAAGCAAAGCAATAATGTGACCCACACATACTCACCAGACAGTTGGATACATTTCCCAACGATGAACAAGTTTTCTGAAGCTGTCACGTAAGAAGTCGACACTCTGTTTCCGCAACCAGCGTCTCACAGTTCCTTCATCCTGGGTACCCATCGTGCACAGATCTTCTGATAGCCAAGCAAAGCAATAATGTGACCCACACATAATCACGACATTTGGATACATTTCTGCCAACAATGAACAAGTTTTCTGAAGCCATCATGGAAGAAGTTGACACTCTGTTTCCGCAACCAGCGTCTCACAGTTCTCTCATCCTGGGTACCCATCGTGCACAGATCTTCCAATAGCCAAGCAAAGCAATAATGTGACCCACACATACTCACCAGACAGTTGGATACATTTCTGCCAACGATGAACAAGTTTTCTGAAGCTGTCACGGAAGAAGTCGACACTGTTTCCGCAACCAGCATCTCACAGTTCTCTCATCCTGGGTAACCATCGTGCACAGATCTTCCAATAGCCAAGCAAAGGAATAATATGATCCACACGTTCTTGTGAAATGCCGATTGTGCTTGAAATTTCTCTCCGAGTGATACGAGTCCTGAATCAATCTGTCAATGTTTTGCTTCTGAAACTCAGTGGTTGCTGTCACAGGACGTCCAACTCTGAAACTCAGTGGTTGCTGTCACAGGACGTCCAACTCTTTGTTTGTCACGCAAGTCAGATGTTCCCACCTCAACATCTTTAAACTTTCTCACCCAACAACACACAGTACTCACATCAACACAATTACCACAAACAGCTTGCATTCTCTGATGAATCTCCTTTGGGGTGACACCTTCTGCTGTCAAGAATTCAATGACTGCACGTTGCTTAAGTCGCATTCACCGACCGTCTGTGCAAGGTTCCAAACTTTGCACTTTAATATCACAACCACTCAATGCTAAGTCTTCCCACCAAAATGGAACTGTAGAGAAGAGTCTACTGAACAAGCCAGTACCTGCTGCATACCAGTACTGCCATTTGTTGAGGAGTTACGAAGGTGGAGGCATTACTTTTCATTCAACCCTCATCAATAACAAAGTTCTTCCTAACATCTCATTGGAGCAATCAAAATAATTGAGTTGCTGTGAGTTTTTCGGGCTGCATGGCCATGTTCCAGAAGCATTCTCTCCTGACATTTCACCCACATCTACGGCAGGCATCTCACAACTTCTGAGGATGCCTGCCCTAGATGTGGGTGAAACATCAGGAGATAATGCTTCTGGAACATGGCTATGCAGCACGGAAAACTCACAGCAACTCAATGTTCCAGAAGCATTCTCTCCTGATGTGTCACCCACATCTAGGGCAGGCATCCTCAGAAGTTGTGAGATGCCTGCCGTAGATGTGGGTGAAACGTCAGGAGAGAATGCTTCTGGAACATGGCTATACAGCCCGGAAAACTCACAGCAACTCAATGTTCCAGAAGCATTCTCTCCTGATGTTTCACCCACATCTAGGGCAGGCATCCTCAGAAGTTGTGAGATGCCTGCCGTAGATGTGGGTGAAACGTCAGGAGAGAATGCTTCTGGAACATGGCTATGCAGCCCGGAAAACTCACAGCAACTCAATGTTCCAGAAGCATTCTCTCCTGATGTTTCACCCACATCTAGGGCAGGCATCCTCAGAAGTTGTGAGATGCCTGCCGTAGATGTGAGTGAAACGTCAGGAGAGAATGCTTCTGGAACATGGCTATACAGCCCGGAAAACTCACAGCAACCCAGTGATTCCGGCTGTGAAAGCCTTCGACAATACATCAAAATAATTGACTTTGGTACCCAAGCTTTAGAAGCTGGGTTGGAAAAGTCAATATCCAGCTACATTAAATAGTGGTGGGGAAATATACCTCATATATTGATTGATTGATTGATTGGTTTTTAAACTCTTCAACATTGTGGATTAAAGCTGTTTATGGAAGTGGGAGCCTGTCTGTGGAAGTGGGCACCCCAGTCACATACTCATATACATATTTTCACATTTATTATGGAGATAGATAGATCAATCACAACTCATACTTTTAGTTGGATATTTAATTGAGCAGTGCTTAAGTTGATTGATTGATTGACTGGTTAGTTAGCTAATCCTGCCTAAATGTAAATAATAGTTGAGAAAAAGATCTATTTTTGTTTCGAGCTGATGAATGACTTTTCTAGGAGCATCTGCCACATTTTTTTTAAAGTGACTATATTTAAAAATGAGAACTGCATTGGGAGGGGCATTATTTTAGTTGATTAAAAAGTTTTTAACCCAATAAATCAAGTAACTAAACAAGCCAGCACATATCTATTTAAATATAATCCCATCTGGGCTCAATTTAAATTGTTCCTGTTTACTTACTTACTTACTTTACTTAGGTGATCCCTTGTAGTCCGAGGATGATGGTCCTCCAAGTTCGGTGTCCTGGGGGTGGTTCGTAGGTCAGTGAGGGCATTGGTTTCCAGGTGGGAGGCAGTCCCAGATGTGGTTGGCTTAATGCGCCTTCCTCTTGGCACGTTTCTCTCTTTCACCCTCCATTCTTGCCTCTTCAAATTCTGCAGCACTGCTGGTCACAACTGACCTCCAGCTGGAGCGCTCAAGGGCCAGGGCTTCCCAGTTCTCAGTGTCTATGCCAGAGTTTTTAAGGTTGGCTTTGAGCCCATCTTTCAATCTCTTTTCCTGTCCACCAACATTCCATTTTCCGTTCTTGAGTTCGGAGTAGAGCAACTGCTTTGGGAGACGGTGGTCGGGCATCCGGACAACGTGGCCGGCCCAGCAGAGTTGATGGCGGAGGACCATTGCTTCAGTGCTCGTGGTCTTTGCTTCTTCCAGCATGCTGACATTTGTCTGCCTGTCTTCCCAAGAGATTTGCAGGATTTTCCAGAGGCAGCACTGATGGAATCGTTCCAGGAGTTGCATGTGACGTCTGTAGACCACGTTTCGCAGGCATATAGCAGGGTTGGGAGGACAATAGCTTTATAGACAAGCACCTTGGTATCCCTATGGATGTCCCGGTCCTCAAACACTCTCTGCTTCATTCGAAAAAGTGCTGCACTCGCAGAGCTCAGGCATTGTTGTATTTCGGTGTCGATGTTGACTTTGGTGGAGAGGTGGCTACCACGGTGACAGTCCATCAAGGAGGTGTTTAAGATCAGAAGTATTCCCTCTCTGGTGTACGACGGCTCCCACATATGCATATTGTAAGACAATAACCAACAAAACTTTATAAATGTGAGTGTGAGGCGTTTTAATCCAGTTATTCAACCATACAGGTTAAAGTGAATGGAAAAGAATAATGTGCTTTAGGGTGTGAAAATTTGTGCAAGTTTTACTGACTTCAATCAGATGCTCTTCTAAAGTCTTGGGATTATGCTGTTAATCTCCCAGTTTAAGAAGGATAAAAAGTACTTTTCCAATAAAAGTTCTCTTAAAAGAAACTAGCAATAAGATAACCTTGGCAAGAGACTTAAAACCAAGGCAGGAAAAGGCAGAGTCAGCCAAGGCAATTGGAAGTGATTGATGACCTATGGATTCTTGAGTAATTAAACAACAATTACGGTAGGACTGGGACCAGTGTTTCTTCAATCCACAAACTGTAACTAATGACTGCTTGCCCTCTAAATTTGTCAATCTTAGATGCTTAGGAATGATACTCCTCTGAATAACCAAAACAGCTCATCCTTCCCGTCTCATCCCCAAAAGCACAACCTCTAGAGAGATTGGATGTACCCTCTGTCCACACTGGCCATATAAAATATGAGGGGTATTTTTGAAGTAAGGTCCGTTTTGTTGTAGACACTAGTAGTTC